>OY725474.1:1200000-1800000 GCA_963281015.1 Lactarius tabidus | reverse complement strand
ATCGTGGCCAGCTCGACACACGTGTTGATATACGCATATCATCTCGATATGGGGCTCCCACTGTAGTCTGACGTGCACCTGGCCCCTCACTGGGACCATCTGGTTAATCTCATAGCCGCAAGCTCGTTTCCACGTTGGCACCATGTGGGCCGAATATAGTGATTCATTAATCAGGGCCACATGGCTCCCATGAGCCCCTGCAGTCGCGGTGTACTCACTGCAGTCGTACAGCATGCAACTGACCGACATGTCAAGGCTTCGAGTTGAGCTACAAGGCCAAGATACACCAGAGCGTTTCAAAAGTTGGACCTCCCGGCATTCCAGAGAGGCCACATTCTAGGAAACGACATTCATTAAGTGGAACAAGAGTACAACTATTTTAAACAGGAAAATGGCGTTCAAGTTGTTGTCCCATGCCATCAACATGCAAGTCAACATGGCCCGGGCTCATAGTAATGGAGTCATGGGACAAAAATGAGATGTAAAGTCATAGTGGCGGATCATATGAATAAGGGAAAATGTTGTCTAAGGAAAATCGATGGGTAACAAAGGTGAAATCAAGGTAGCGGGCTGCGGGCAGGGTCGTGTCAGAGTATCTGACTTTGCCATCGAGCTCGACAAATATTCCAAACCTTGTAGCAGATCCAAGAACTAATTCAATTTGCTTCACTTCCTTTGGCTATACTACTTCACACTGATAGAAAATTTACCGGGGCAGTTCAAAAAGTTTGGAATACTTTAGGCTAAGTGAGTCAATTGGCATAATTTTCGAAAAACGGGTAAATTTGGATAATTTCACAGTTTCGGTTTTTCCTGATGCATCTGGAACTCCTCCCGAGTCAAGTCATCAAGTCTCTTTAGGGCGTCCTCAATATCAGTCCTCCAAAACAGTTTCTTTAGACATGTTTCTGGTTAAGTTTGGGAGCGGCCTGTTAAAGTAAGTTTATATTACACTGACCGATACAACTTACTCGTTCGACTTTGCTGCACCTCCTTCGTTGCAATTGCAAGTATAGAGAGCACCTGGGCCATGATTTTCACGAGTATCTCTGCCCTATCCTTGGTCGGCGTAATCCGAGTATGAACCTCAAGGCGCTTGAGGAAGAGCTGAATGCGCTCAAAGAGGTCGACGAGCACATCGTGGCTCGCCTTGACGTCCTTTGCTGCCTACAAGACAATGGCATTAAAGCTTATAGGGCACATAAAGGGAAACACGGATGAACGAACAGCAAGAAGGACTCCGATCATCCCGGTAGAGACCACAATCACATAAGGAAACACCTACACACGATGTTATAATGCAGTTTATCATGGAACGTTATTCGTACCAATGGTACCATGCCAACGACTGGGCCCAGAGTCGCGGAGATCTTGTAGGGGACGTCCACCGATGGACCGACCCTCTTCATTAACTTTTTATCACCATCTCTGGACTTATCAAAAGCCATGGCTTCGCGTTGAATTAGATAGAGGGCGGCCGAGGCGGACTCGCAGCCTTGCAGTTCCTTGGTGAGCGAGTTGTTTGTAAGGTCATTCCCGGTTTTGGTCTTGTACTCGCTCAAGGCAGCATCGAGAATCGATTTGAAGTGCGAAGAGGACTCATGTTTCTCGGAATCGGAAGACGAGGGCATTTCTCATTGAGGATATAGCAGAGTTGCAAGAGTACGCAAGCGTGTGAAGCACGTCGCCTCGTGTTCCTTGTTTGGGAACATTATTTCCGCTCGTGTCATCGATAGCCGCCGAGGACACTGCAGTAAAAAGTCAGAGTTACGTGGAAGCCTGGTCAGCCAAATTCTGGGTCACGTTTAGGCTCGCTGGCACGGCGACTTCCGGAGAGTCCGATGCTTGGGACTATCCTTGGAGTTGAGCCACGAGGCCAACAAATCCCTCGGAGCGTTTCAAAAGTTGGACCTCCCCACATTCCTGGGGCTACATTCTAGGAAACGACATTCATTAAGTGGTACAACAGTACAGGTATTTAAGCAGGAAAATTGCGTTCTTGTCCCCCTACGAGGCGTCGTGGAGAAATGCTTACAATGAAAGCGTCAAGACAAAAGAACATTGCAGCTGGACAGCAAAGTACACGATCTGATAGATCACACACAGCGATTAAGGGACAGCACCTTGTATACGATTTATAGCTTGCTCTCGACAACTGGCGTGAGCGAGTGGGACGATAGCGTGCCTTCACCAAACGCAGCATTGAGTGTCTCCCGCACCGTCCGCGCAAACACGAACTGGATCCGCGCGCGCACCTCCTTCAGCACGTCAAGTACGATGTCCTTCCGGTTCGCCCACGGCACGATCACCTTGTTAGCGCCCGCACGATGCGCACCCAGTACCTTCTCCTTGACCCCACCGACAGGTGAAACCTGCGGAGCGTGATCTGCAACAATCACATCAAATTAGAACAGCCCTTGTAAGTCAAGGCTGGGTCACACGCACCTCGCCAGTCATTGCCGTAGTAGGCGGGACACATTTACCTGTCAAGAGCGATACCATCGTGCACACCTACCCATTACACCTCGTTGATAAACCCAAATCAAAGAGGGAGGAAAGAATGCGTGCATACCATAGCGACACCTGCGCTTAGTCCATCCTTCTTCTGAGCACGAGCAGGAAGGTGCAAATGTACATCCATCATAGCATCCGGTATCCGCAGCGGGTCCAGCGCACGCTTATTCGTGATCCCGAGATCATACGAGTGTGTCTTGACCCAGCTAAGCGCGAACTCCGCGCTCTCCTTGATAACCAAGAAAAATGCGAGATTTCAGTCGCCCGACGATAGTGAGGATGTGCGAGTTCGGGACGCACTTCGCCAAGCGAACCAGTGAGCTTGAGGTGCCCACTACCAGGAGTCGCGATGCTCTCCACGGGCATGATCGCACCCTCACCATCTCAGGCACGACGAGACCCCAAACGACTCCCCGCCGCGGCTCGCGCTCACGGTCCTCGCGTCATAACGCGACAGCCCAAGAATCTTCTCCAGCTTTCCGCTTCGACGACGGGGTTGTAGCTCGCGTCGTCATTCTTGCTACGCTTCACCAGCGCTTTCGAGGTTCCGACGGTGTTGGCAAGGGGGGTGGCAGTTAGGAAGGCGGCAGGCCTTGTTTGTCGACGTGCTCGGCCCAGGGTACTGGCAGTGCAGATGAACAAGACCTGTGAGAGGTCGATCGGAACGTTCAGGTAGTGATCCTACAGGATCCTCAAATCTGAAAAATAAAAAGGCTGGAAGCGAGGGGTCTAGAGAAACGTACATTGAAGGCCACATTTTGCTCTGGATCTAGAACCTTGCGTAAAGCCACGGATGGGTCACAGTGATCGTTTGATTGACCAACCTTATCGAATTTCGTCTATGTCATCATTCCGGTCATCAATTCTACGAACACCAGGAAGTGAAGTAAAGTGCTCACAAAAAAAAACTGGATCTATACGGCCTGCCTTGCAAAGCGCCTGTGCAAGTAAACCAGGTCCGCTAGCGACGTAAGTCCAATGGCTCCGTATCTCGGCCTCATCGCGCACACCAAGGAGCGATGCGCTGGAACGGCCGACCGAGGGCACGAGCAATCGATTGACCCAAAGAAGTCTTTCCCGTACCGAAGGCCCGACGAAGCTAAGCACATGTTCGATGACTTCCTCCAAATAACGAACCAGGTGACGGCGGACTCACAGCAGAATGGGGGTCTTGATGTCTCTCGCCCTTCGATAGGCATTAGAACTGGGGTGGTACAGGTACGAGTTATTTGAGGTGGGGCTGGGATTTCACCTGCTTTGATGAGGGCCATGCGCGCGTTCTCGTTTTGATTTTCAGCTTCATTCGTGCCGGCGGCGGGCTCGTCGATGGCCTTCTTGAGTATAACTTCCTACACCTTTGCCTGTTCCACCTCTGCCTCTTGAGCGATCAAGGCGCGTAACCAGACGCCAGCGAGATACGACGCTTGATCTTTTCAAGTCCGTAATGATCCGAATTGAGCTGCGATTGAGAGTCAGCGAGGAAGTCGGATCGCGTGAGGGTTTTTGCCCTGTCGGTAGTGGGAGCCCAGGGCAGCGAAGTGAGCCATTCGAGCTGAGAAGCATGTCAGTGTAGTAAATGTGGTTAAGAAAGGTAGATCTACGCACATAATTCCTTACGACGCCATGCTCTGAGTTTTGAGGGGGGATCCGCTTGAGGCAGCGGGCCACAGAGGAAGCGACGCGCCGTACTTCACTGCCCGCGAGGATTGTGCCGACAAGGTGGATGAGCAACTCGAGTTCATCTTCATCCTCTTGGCCATTTCCCGTTTCACGCAGGTCGGTATTTCCTGGCTCGCGACGTTGTAATTCGGCATCGATAGCGGCGGGTTGTTGCTGCAAAAAAAGTGCCCTCCGCTATTTGGAGAGAGACTTTTCGATGGTGGTGGCGAGCTTGGAGCTTACTTCAACGATGGAGAGTTGCTTTGCCAGACATCGGTGACGTGTTGAAGAATGAAGGTGAATCGGTGGAGAGGAGTGCTATGGAAAATGTCAGTCCTTTCTCACAGTGGGAAGCGGGAGAGTGGAAGCTGGTGTCACGGACAGTAGGTGTTGGTTGGTAATTCCGAGCTAAGGAGCCTGAGAGGAAATCCCACACCAGTGTGCATGCGGAGTCCCGACTCAAAGTACGTCGGAATCATATTGAGCGCAGATGCACGAGAAAGGAAAAGGTCGTGGGGTTCGTCCGAGCGGGCGCGGATGATACGGATGATGCGGGCGGTGACGCGGTGACGCCCCACTTGTGAACGGAGGTATTCCCCTTGTTCTGGATGACGGGTACGGCGGCGAGGGCGGCGAGGGCGGGGTAGCTGGGGGAGGATTTGAGGAGGCGGGCTAGGCTGGAAGGAGCGTTGTTGTTTTCTTTCATAATCTCTCGGTCTACAAGTTACCCTCTACAGTAATACCTACGGACATGACACCCTATACTGTAGCAGTTGTACCTCGACGCCCTCCTCAATGCTGACCCGTCCTGAATGAAGCTACAGTATCTCCCACACGCCCTAAAATTCCAAAACGCGTCCCAGAGCGTGATACAAATCCTCCTAAACTCCCTCTCTGCCGCTGTTCCTTGCATCTGGCAGTGCACCTCGCCTAGTCAACGACATGCTCCTCTGCGATGCCCGACCCCAGGTCCACGCGTCCCTCCAGTACGCCCTACAGGCTCTATGCTTTTTACCCGCTCACAAAAAACGTATGCACCCTCTCTCTCCCTCACAAGCGCTCCCCAAGAACAAAAGGCTGGCACGAGGTAGGCGAGGATAGTGACGGCCCAATGCCTGTGACATGGGCGCACTGCAGTGGACTGGACTGCTCCTCGTTGGGGACACGCCTATGCCCGCGCCGCATATCACACCTCGGGAGAATAACAATACAATAATAGTGCTGGCGTTGAAGTGGGAGTGGGAAGAGGCGTGGCGACGGGGATCGGAAGGAGTTTCTAAGGTCTGACATTCGTACTCCCTCACTCCCTGCACCCTGCACCAAGCGCTCATCTCAGTCCTCTCCCTCCCTACCACACCACGGTAACGACGGCATACACCGCCCCCAAATTCATACAATTTGAGTGAGGAGGGCTCCCAGAACCCGCCATGCATGACGCGTGCGAGCCACCACTGGTCCCTTGATGGCGCCTCTGCCGCTGACGGCGCGACGAGTATCCTGGTGGATGCGCGTTCAGCCGGAGTTCTGGACGCTTTCCGAACTGGCTTGGGTGGATGTGCGCAGTGCGACAGGCCGCACGTACACCGTCGTCCTCACTTGGCGCGCCAACCCACGCCCCACCCCAACTCGTCGCTTTGATGACCATCTCGGACGGTCCCTGACCGCCAATACCACCTTGATTCACAAGCAGCAGGGACACAGGCGCGAGGACAACGAAGACAGTGAGGAAGACAAGCTTGAGGACTGGGTAATAGGTAGTAACTTGGGACCAGATCATCCCTTCTTGTCCTCTTACCACCACCATCCCCTTTGTTTCTTTGGGTTGGCTGGCCTTTCCCTTCCCTTCCCCGTCTGTCTAAGGGGCCCTCCCTTCTTTATAGGGCTCCTCATCATTCCCTTTCGTTTCTCTTTCTTGGAGGGGGTCACGGTGTGCTGGTGATGGGTCTCCCCTTAGTAAAGGGAGTTCGCAGTGGGGATACCTGCGCCCAACATCTAGCAACCTGTTACGTTCTGATTATGAAGCGTCGACATATCACATGAGTTGGAACTATCATGTGGTTATGACATCATTAGTTCCGGACTATTCTACCACCTTCTATACAACGAGTCATAGTGACTCATACTATTACAGGGACTAGTAGTATTAGTGGAGTCATAGCGTCATAGGTGACTCATCCTAGTATTATGACTCAGTAGTAGTGACTCATGTACTTAGTATATAAACTGTACTACTAGCGAACTTAGACCTTAGGTCTGAGTTCTTGTATCAATCAGACATTCAACGACGCCTTCTAGGCCAGGAGTGTTACGTCACGGTAGGGACGTTCACCCGACGTGGGTTACGTTTACAATGACAGGAACACTAAGGGTCTGGACTGTGGTTCGGTGTGAGAGTACTAAGTTCGAAGAGAACTTAGTAAGCTTCTGATGACAAGTAACTCTCTGCTAAGTCAAGCAAGGACTTTGAGAAGAGTTATGAGAGGAAGTTCTTATCACGCGAGTGAAGGAGTGGGGATGGTTCTGCTTGTTGTCTCTAGTACCGTAAGATACAAGAAGTCAAGTCTAAAGCTACTAGCTACCTAGCTATGAGACTTTATAGTAAATGGGAACAATAGAGAACTAAGAGACCAACGTGTCAGTATCCAAGTCCACATCACTAATACAGTCAGAGAACAATAGAGTACTAGGACTGAGTCACAACAAAGTGTCCTAGTACTGAGTCATATGGGTAAGGATGACCTGTCACCTAGCTAAGGACGACGTGTCCTACTAGAGTCATCATGCGTCATAAATATCAAGAAAAGGGTGAGAAATGAGAAAGAAAATGTAGGCGTCATAACATAGCCCCCCTTTCAGATGTGCAGTTGCCCCAACTGCACCTAGTCTCTACCCTGAAACATGTCGTAATTGTCGTAATCAGTGTGCATAAACACCTCAGGCTCGTCTGCCCATAACTTGCAGACATGCCTCTTGAGGTACCCTGCTGGACCTGCACACCTACAGGACCAACACATCTCCTTCTGGGGACACTGCATCTCAGTGTGCCCTGGGTTCCTAACCCAACATACAGCGCATACCTGTGGAGTCCACTCTCTGCTCCACATGATCTCTACCTTCTCCCTCAGCGTCAGCTGTGGGAGCCCCTGTGCCTTCTTCATTAGTTCTGGGAGCTCCGGCTCCAACTGAGGGCAGTCATCCTCCTCATGCCCAATACTCCCACAGTAGGGGCACAACGGCTGCCACCTAGCTGTCTTGCAGTCCTTCTTCAAGTGGCTCCCTGAGCCACACTGGAAGCACCTCTTCGGCTCCTTCTGCCCACTCTTCATCGTGGCATAGGGAGCGAACCTCTTCTTCTTTCCCTTAAGTGGCACTGTGCGTCGTGCCAACTGGGGTGGAATGGAGGTGACTGGGGTCCCCTCTGGTACGTTAGAGGGAACTGGTGACTGGGGTGGAGTGAGGTTCCAGGTGGGGGAAGGGAGGCCTTCTGTCCAGTGGCGTACTGGGCTGGACAGGGGTGGTGGGAGTCCCTCTTCCAAAACTGGGCTTATGGAAAGAGGCGACTTGGGTGGTGACTGGATAGGACTGGGGGTAGATGGGATGGATGGTGATAACAAGTCTGGGTACACCAGCTCAAAGGAGGATGAGGTCGTCGACATTTTTGCTGATAATGTCAAGGGGTTTAAACAAAGGATGCAGGATGGTAGTAGAGGAGTACTGGTAGTGGAAGTGGGAGGAAAGGAGATGGGTTTTTGACGTGGTCTTGTCCCTTCTTTTATAACTTTTTGTTTATCTTCCTTTGTTCTTCTTTGTACTCCTTGATCCTGTCTTCTGCTTGTACATTCTCCACGGGTTCCCAGGAGTTGTCACTCGTGGGATATCCCTTCCACTTGATTAGGTAGTGCATCTTGCGCCCTCGTCCTTTCTGTTTCATGTCCAGTATCTTCTCTACTTCGTATTCTTCTTCACCATCAATCAGGTCCGGTGGTGGTCGGGTAAAGTTAGGACCGTGGAGTTCCGTTTCCTTGTACGGTGTTATTAGATCCGCATGAAACACATTATGGATTTTCCACTGTGTTGGCAGCTCCACACGATATACCGCGTCTGATAATCGTTTCAGCACTTTGAATGGTCCATATCGTCTTTGTCCTAATTTGCTTGTAGGGTCCAGGGTTCTAAGATTTGTTCCCTCGATCCACACTTGATCGCCTTCATTATAGGGTTTAAACCTTTTGTTTCCTGACCGGGTTCTTCTCATATCTGCTTGTGCTTTTGCTATAGCTTTCAGGGCATCGTCCCTTATCTTGTCTAGCTCTTCTATTCGTGCCGTTACTGCTGGCACCTGACTAGGGATAGATGACCAGTTGACTTGTGGCGTGTATCCCATGATCAGATCATAAGGCGTCTTCTTGGTGGTAGCATTAGGCCATTGATTATGCGCGGCTTCTGCTATTGGCAACCACTTGCGCCAGTCCCTCCGATGTTCTTTGCAATAACACCGAAGGTATCCTTTGAGCCACTGGTTTGTTCGTTCGGACTGTCCATCGGTACGTGGATGGTAAGCTGTAGAGATGTTCTGGTATATCTCCAATGCTTGACATAGTCCTTTTGCGAATTTCGACGTAAACCTGGTGTCTCTGTCTGAGATTACTTTCTTGGGGATTCCAAACCGAGGGTAGACGTATTTCAGATAAAGGTCTGCGACTCCTTCTGCTGTGATTGTCTCCTTGCAGGGGATAAAGATAGCTGCTTTGCTACAATCATGATCTGTGATGGTGAGGATCGTGTCGTATCCTTCTGAAATTGGTAACTTCGTGATGAAGTCCATTGCTATTGTCTGGAATGGCAAGGTATGTTCTGGTGTGATGGGGATTAAACTAGGTTTGAGCGGCCTCGTGTTCACTTTGTTTGCTTGACACATGGCGCAACCTTTGACGTATTGCTCCACATCTTGTTTCATGTTTGGCCACCAGAAGTCTCGTTTTGCCAGTTCGAATGTGTTTGAAATTCCCGGATGTCCGGCTGGTGGGGAATCGTGGTAAAAGTTGATTACCCCCCTCTTCAGATTGTTGTCTCCGGCAACAACAAGCCGTCCAGATTCGCCTTTCCACCAAATTGAATTTAACTTTATCAATTGGTGGGTATTCGTCCATTTCTTGATTTGCAAGATACTAGCTTGATTTTCCTGCTGATCCTGTTCGACTTTGTCCTGGACCGACTGATATGCTCCCGTTTTCGTCATTCGGGCATATGCACGACTAAAGAACTTTGGTGGTAACACCACAAGTTGCTTGTTATCATTGTCTCCTGTGTCGTGGTCCGGGCGTCTAGATAGGGCATCGGCGCGTCCATTCTTCTTCCCAGATATGTGAACCAGTTTGAAGTCGTATTCGATCAGTTCTGCGTGCCATCGCGCCACTCTTCTATTATGTTCCCCTGGATTCTTCCAGAATAGTAGGTTGGCGTGATCCGTATGCACTTTAACTTTGTGTTTGGCTTGATGCAAATATGGCCTCCATGTCCTAAGTGTTTCTCTTAACCCTAGAAGCTCCCGGTTGTAAACATCGTAGTTTCTCTGAGCTTCGTTCATGGTTTTTGAGAAGAATGCGACTGGGTGGAGGATATTTTTGTCATCCCTTTGCATCAAGACAGCACCAATAGCGTAATTTGATGCATCTACTTCGACTTCGAATGGTTTCGCCTGATCGGGTTGTAATAGGACCGGTTCTTCACATATGCGCCGTTTAAGCTCCTGGAAAGCCTTTTCCTCGGGTTCGCCCCATGTCCATTGGGCACCCTTCTTGAGGCGTTCGTTGAGTGCTTTTGCAATTTGTGAAAATCCCCGGATAAATCGTCGATAGAAGTTGCAGAACCCAAGGAATTTGCGTATGTCTTTAACATTCTTGGGTGTCTTCCATTCTTCTACTCCGGCGACTTTGACCGGGTCCATAGTGACTGTGCCGTCTTCCAGTATTACTCCCAGAAATTCGACTTTTCTGGTTTCAAAGATACATTTGCTGGGTTTGAGATAAAGGTCTAGCTTCAACAGCCTTTCCAGGACTTGGTGTACCAGTTTGCGATGTTTTGTAATGTCATCTTCGGTTGCAATAAGAATGTCGTCCATATAAATGATTACTTTTCCCGTAGCGGTGAGATCCGTGAACGTGGTGTTCATGAACCGCTGGAAAACTGCTGGTGCATTCTTTAATCCAAAGGGCATAACTGTGTTTTCATAAAGTCCCATATTTGTTTTGAAAGCTGTCTTGTGTTCGTCGCCTTCCTTTACTCGTATGTTGTTATATCCAGCACGTACGTCCACCTTGGAAAAGATCCGCGCGTTACAGACTTTATCCACAAGTTCTTGGATAAGTGGCAGGGGGTATCGATCAGGTACCGTGAATGAATTTAGCTTTCTATAGTCGACCACGGGACGTAATTTCCCGTCCTTCTTTCCCACAAAGAAAAAGGGAGAGGAATATTGCGATTTTGATGGTCAGATATATCCCTTTTCCAGGTTTTCCTTGATGTATTCATCAAGTTTTCCCTGTTCCATAAGCGTTAAAGGGTATATCTTGCAATCCAAACTTTTGGGTGCATCTTCCGTAAAATCGATTTCGATATCCCAGGGTTGATGTTCCGGGAATCTTCTTGCCTCTTCTTCTGAGAAGACCTTTTTCCATTTGTGGTATTGCGGAGGGACTATCTGGTCCCAGGGTTTTTCTTTCCCTTGTGCGTTAGCCGCCATTTGCGCGGCTGTAGATGTCTTCCGGATTTTTGATTGATCCATGTATGAAACATAGATTTCTTCTCCGGGAGTTGCCAGTGTCTCTGCTCGGCGAATCCACGCCTTGCGTACTCGTGCAACTTCGTCTTCTATTGGCAGTCCTAGGGTTTTGATAACCAGAGGTTGCATGCTTTCGTCGAGTACCGCTTCTTTCCAATTAATAATTGGTTGGAAGGCTACTAGCCAGGGGTACCCAAGAATGATTTCGTCTTCTCCGATATCGGTTACCAGGAATCTCATATCCTGGACTTTGGCTCCAACTCGTACTTGTAGGTCCACATAGTGCGTTATTGAACCGGCTTTGTTGTGCGTTCCATCTATATTCCAGATGGTCTGCGCTTTCTGAAGCGGGACTTGCCCAATCTTCATTCTTCTGAGGAGCTTTGGGTTTATGAAATTATCGGTTGCTCCAGAATCGATAAGAACTTGTCTTTCGGCCTTCGAGTGCGATGATTGTAAAAGAGTTGGGATTCGTAGACTTCTGTATTTACAAGCAAAGACACTCTTGAGTCCTAGTGTGCGCGCCCAGGCCGTCGGGGTTGCACATCTTAAAAATCCGCATCGTCGCCTTCCGCCCCCTGCTCTGCTTCAATGGCCTTCTTTATGATTGCAATCTTGGTGTCCTCTGGAAGTGACTTTCCAAGTCGCACATACGTGTCAAGGTCCATGGCCTTTGGGTCCTCTGTCTCACTGTCACTGTCCTGTTCCGAAGTCTCGGCTTTCTTTGCTTTAACCTGAGACTTCTTCTTTGGTGTTTTATCAGGACAGTTGCGTGAGATGTGCCCCTGTTTGTTGCAGGTGAAACAACGGCCTTCTGCACGTTGCTTCTGGGTGTCTTCTGTGGTGGATGCACGTCCGCGGGTTCCTTTGTTCCTATTATAGGAACGGGATCTATCGGCCCTAGTGTCCATTGCGTCGGGGTTTAATGGCATTTTGACATTCAGGATCTTGGCCCATTGCTGAGGAGAGAACCCCGTTTTGTTAACCGGCTTGTTCTTTCTTCCTGTTCCATCTGCTCCGATTGCTGCCACATTCTGGACCAGAGTATTGTCCTTGTGGTAGTTTCGGACTGCTGATGCCCAGTTTTGGAAGCCAATAGGTTTGACAACCAACAGAATGTGTTGCATCATTTTGTACGGGAGTTTAGCGGCGAACATAGTGATGGTGTTATCGGCGTCTATGGGGAAGTTGGCCTCGTGTGCCAAGGTTTCGAATTGGGCGATAAACGTATCCACCTCTCCTGGGATGAAGGGGAGTTTGCGCAATTCGTCCTGAGCGCGTTCCTTGGCTCCGGTGTCCTGGAAGGCGGATTGGAACTCGTTAGAGATATGAGTCCAATATCCTTCGTCCGTGTCGGCCATTCCCGTAGTTAGTTGATCCACTATCCATTGGGTTTGGCGCTGAATCCAGGCTTGGACGATTGGCCCCTGAATAAAGCCTAAGAAGAGTGCTGCCCGTTTCATAGGGTTGATCATATGATTGGTATCATGATTTGTGATTCGGTAAAGGTTGAACTCTGTCATGAAGTTATTGGCCTTTGATCTATCACCATCAAAGATGGCTGGGTGGTTTCCGCCTAGCTTGCTTCCGCCACCTGCTCCACCTCCAGGGCCTGTGTGCCCGAAAATGGATCCTGGTCCGCCTGGTGGTCCTCCAGGGGGTCCTCCAGGGGGTCCGCCTGGTGGTCCTCCTGGTCCGTGTCCTCCAGATCCTCCTGGCGGTCCACTGCCAGGTCTGAAGTACGAGTGCACCTTCCCTGGCTTAGTATTTGCGAGGGTAAGGGCTGCTGCTGCCATAGAAATTACTGGCATGGTCTGTGTTGCCATTGAGAGACTTTGATTATGCTCTGTAGCGGTGGAACTTTGATTATGTCCGGTTTCTGTGTCGTCGACTGCTGCTGCGGCGACTGTAGAGGGAGCGATTGACTGTCTTCCGAGGTTATACTGGGAAGGTACTGGTTGTGTGGCTACCCAACGGCTAGATCTAGAGTCTTGCTGTATGAAGTACCACTGTCTGTTGTCCTCGTCGTATTCGACTTCGAGGTACGTTTGGCTAAGGAGATCGTAAACTTGATATCCTTCTGTGTTGTTGGCTTCGTTCCAACGGGCTGCTCCTCTGATGTGTGTTGGTAGGTTGTCTTCGAATCGTCTTTCGATTACGAAGGGAGTAAATCCGACTACACTTCTAGACTGGGTGAGTCTTCTGTTTTGTTTCCCCAGTGTGGCTGTCTTCTAGAGACTTGACTTAATGTTACGTCACGGTAGGGACGTTCACCCGACGTGGGTTACGTTTACAATGACAGGAACACTAAGGGTCTGGACTGTGGTTCGGTGTGAGAGTACTAAGTTTGAAGAGAACTTAGTAAGCTTCTGATGACGAGTAACTCTCTGCTAAGTCAAGCAAGGACTTTGAGAAGAGTTATGAGAGGAAGTTCTTATCACGCGAGTGAAGGAGTGGGGATGGTTCTGCTTGTTGTCTCTAGTACCGTAAGATACAAGAAGTCAAGTCTAAAGCTACTGGCTACCTAGCTATGAGACTTTATAGTAAATGGGAACAATAGAGAACTAAGAGACCAACGTGTCAGTATCCAAGTCCACATCACTAATACAGTCAGAGAACAATAGAGTACTAGGACTGAGTCACAACAAAGTGTCCTAGTACTGAGTCATATGGGTAAGGATGACCTGTCACCTAGCTAAGGACGACGTGTCCTACTAGAGTCATCATGCGTCATAAATATCAAGAAAAGGGTGAGAAATGAGAAAGAAAATGTAGGCGTCATAACAAGGAGCTGCATAAGTCCAGTCGACTTCCCCAGCCTTTCCTATCACAGACTTTGCTCTGTCACCACCGATTCCGTGAGGGTATTGAGTCCCACGCCGTCACGATAGGGTCCTACAAACCTTATCATCGTCCTGGTTATCCGCATCCATCCGAAGTCACACAGAAACTGCGGAACCAGTTGATCCGGATTCAACAGCAAAACTTCCGTCACAGTACTTTAGCTCAAGCCGAGCAGAGCGGTCCGTCTAACCGTAACACAACCCAGGGGGTGGAGGTCCCTTGGTGCACCATTAAACGGCTCTGGGTCCCCCCTTAGTAAAGGGGGTTCGCAGCGGGGATACCTGCACCCTAGGCAAATTCCATGCTGAGGGGGGAATAATCCCCTCCGATGAAGCTGGTGTGAACTTGAGATGAGCGGAGAGGGGTAGGAGGAGTGGGTTGTCCTTGGGGGCATTGGGGATCTGGCTCACGCCAGGGGGAATGGGGGGTTGGAGGTAGCACTTCTGTAGGGGGGAGTAGGGGGGCCGTAGATGGCCCTCGGGATGCTGGTCGCTTTGACCCTGACTGGGCCCACTGGGCGTCTCCTAGTTGGGGCGTTGGGGTCTGGGACGGCGATGATTGGCTAGGTACCCGGGGTTTCTTTTCGCCGGGGGGGTTAGGGGGGGCCGTACACATATAGACCAGCGATGGCTTACGTAATTGATACCCCAGCCAACAGTGAGAATATTCTGTGACTGATACTCCAGCCGACGTCGGCCGACGGCGGAGACTCCGCCATCATTCATACTCCAGCCGATGTCGGTTGGGGGCGGAGGCGCCGCTTTATGTATAGACTTCAGGATATGATGATGTTGACTATAGAAATGCCATTTTAAGTCAGTAGATAGCCCTCGCTGGTCTATATGTGCCAATACAACATTTGAACATATTCACACATTCATTGAATTCTTCATGTTGTTCCATTTGCCTAGAACCCTCATGCATACATCTAATCGTGTCTAGAATTGTTCAAACACCTTCTGAATACCCATGTAATAGACCAATTGGATTTTCTGAAACACTCCTAATGTTTGATCACTCCTGGGTGCTGCTGTATATATATCAGTAGAATAGGATGTCCTATACAGCTTCGATATGATGCAAACGTGCTGGGCACTCCAAACAAGCTAATTATGAAAGTTTAATGACAAGAACATGTTTCACTTCTTAAGAATAAAAGATGAATTTGATCGCTTCCAGTCACAGTCGGAAATGCCAACGCCATATAATATATAGCCTTGACATCATTTTTGGTGACATGAGTTGAAGGAATGATCGTTACTCAACGTAGAAGTATTGGCTAAATAGATGGAAGTACATCATGGAGTTCATAAGCTAAGACAGGAGAAGTCCTTCAATAATGTAGTGCTTCAATGGAGTATCTGTAATCGGAGACAGCGCTTTATTTGAGCTTTTGGATAGCTTGTCCCATGCATATGCTTGGTGTGACGCATATGCTTCATGCCCTTTAAGCGACCCCTGGGAAGCGAATGCCATGAGATCCCTCCATGTATCAGCCTTAGATTGAAAGAAAGTGGGAACCCATAGTGCTTCATTATGTATACTGTCTTGTTCTTCCAGCCATCGTTCAAACTGTGCCTTTGCACGGAGCCAGTGAACTCGTTCAACTGATCGATGTGTGTGAGTAATGAATATGTGCTCGTTGGTGCAAATGATGCCTCACAGTCATTCATCCATGTTCCATCGTCTTCTGTGGTTTTACCAAAGCCCCAGATCCATGATTTCTGCTTATTGCGCTGTCCTGTTGTTTCAGACCCAAGGACTAATGTTGCTACATGGAGGTCTTCTTTCCGGAGCGATGGAAGCTCCACCATAGTGTTAGTAGTATTGCGGAGGTTCTGATAGGCATCGCGTGCCATGCTATAAATCCGTGCATGCTCAGTGAGGGTAGCGTCAACATTGTGAATGGCATTCCAGGCACGTGTCTTTGTCTGTTGAGTGTTAGCAGGTCGAACATGAGTGCGGAAGAGGGCCGATTTGAATCCCAGAGTAAGACAAATTTGATGAATAGCATCATTAGCTTGAGCATGGCGTAGCTGGGCTTCCTTCACTGCAAGGGATTTTGCATTATGTGAAACACACCATTTCCATCCGAATGAGGATGGAAGAGTGATAGGAATATCTTCAGGGCTTCCAGTGTCCATGTTAGAGCCATCCTGTGCCATCGGAGAATGGTGAGGAGAGGATGAACTGCCATCATCATATGTGTGGTCAAATTCATCATAATCATCCAACGGTGATATCAGAGGATTATCAACTAGTGTGGTGTGAACCAGGAATGTATCTGCCTGATTCTCAAAGACATTGATGAGTGTTTGGAGGCGGCTCCGCTTGTTTTCAATGATCTGCGCATCATCAACAGAGAGCTCTGTTTTGTGTGTGCGAAGCTTATGCTTGATAGCCAATCTTAATCATGGGTTAGCATGTAAGATAGAATATTTTAGACATCCACCTACTGAAGTTCCTGGATCCTTATACCTGATGCAATCCACGATGTTTGACCATGTGTTGCAGAATCACCGCTCTCTTCTGAAATAAGCCTTCGCTGAGTCTGTGCACCAGTTGGAACTGAACACATATATTAGAAGAACACAGATAAGCCATAGTCGATGCACATACATTTTGCTGTGGCTGTATCATATATGTCCATTGCAGAGGAGTCTCCGCTTCTCTTTGATTGAGCCTTTCTCTCTGCTTTAAGCCATCTCTTTGTGTTAGCTTGAAAGCTTTCGCTGAGAGCTTGAAATGTCTCAGCACTGAGATCCATGCCAGCTTCCAAGCGCTTCCAACGTGCCAGAAGTGATGGAACTTTCAGACATATTGGAACATCAACATTAAACACATTAGATATAGACTCCACATACCAATCCGAACCAACTTCTTCCAATTGGAATGATTCATGTGGGAATCTAGGACCTCTTGTCGATGAACCAGAGACATGCCACGGACACTCCGTGAGATGTTGTTCAGTGGAGCCCACAACGTTTCGATGATTTCTCTGTCAACTTGCTTTGCTCCAGGGATATAGCTTGGTGAAAATCTGGGTAAGCATGAATCCTGATGGCCATGGATGTGAAAGAGGCCAATGCCAGTTCGGAGTTCCAGGGATGTAGACAGAGATAGCTCAGGGCTTCTTTCCACACGCTCCTGAAAGTGAACGCCATATTGACACATAATGTCATACATCACCAAAGCCACAGGGATATTTTCCATGTTGTATGAAAGAGCGTTGCAAAGGCTATAGTCCATGTTGATCTGTCTAAAGGTGGTGATGATTTGTCTGCAGTATCAGATTCAGAAATAACTGTACAAACCTCTCCCCTTTCTGGAAGTCTACTACGGATGTAGGAATGAAGAATCCATGGCAACATGCGGTCACTCCGATGCCAGTGACGTCAAGGTGCGGTCGGCGGGTGTTTGCCTGTTCAATGGCCTTGTATGTATTACATGTGCTTGGCTAATGAACTGTAAGTGTTGACCGTCTTAGGAGTATATCATCTACCTGAGCGATTTCTTTTCCAGTGTTGAGATGAGCCTTGTATGAGTTTGGATCTGTCATGAATGCCATCCCTGCCGAGAGCGGCGTTTCTGCCTCCGTGGTCCTGCATTTCATATGCTCTGCAGAGAAGTTACCATCCATTATGAAGGTATGAATAAGTTGATTCCTATGAAACAATTACATCAATCAAAGGGGGGGAAACAATGCAATGGCAACATACGATGTGTATCGGTCCTGCCAATCCACCGGAAGGTTGATCCCAGGCTGTGGGCATGCAGGGCAAAATATAGCCATGGATCCATACTTGAAAGGCTCATTCCCATGCTGATGCCCAAGTCCACTTTGCATCCTATTCTGTAGGTCACGCCATTGGCGAGACGCCTGTTGGAGCTGTTTATATAGGTTCTGCATAGGCGTATCAGAACTGGAAATGAAGAATATGTCAACATACATACCGAGACATGGTCAGGAAACATCCGATTTGTTATGTGTTGCAGCTTTGAATAGTATTGCTGCGCTGTAGTCTTGCATTCAAGATTATCTACCAAGAAGTCATCAAGAACCGAGAAAGTGAATGCGGTTTCAATTTGCTTTCGGCTTGAAGGAAAGAGGCCAGCATGCAGAAGCTGTTCGTCTCTGGACACAGCATTTGGGCAAATGCAGAATAACACCTCCATATCAAAGACACCAGATTGGTGAACCATTGTGAGTAGTGGGTTTCCAGACACTGCTGTGCGCACGCGATGAGTCCTCTTCTCAGTGTCATCCAAGTCAAAGAGTGCATCGGCGATGCCGACTGAGTCCCTCGCTAGGTTGCAAGACGGTTGGTTCTGTCCCCTTGGCGGAGGTGCCGATGGCGCTGGCTGCTCATCAACATGTTGCAACAATGAGGAACGGGTACGCGTTTTTGGAAGGTGTTGCTGGGATGCCTGAATTCCCTGCTTCCAGGTGAGTATAAATTTGATGTAAGGTTGGAAGGCAGCCTACCTCCACTGTCATAGGGCATGGATCACCATCGTGCTCAAGACATAGCTTGAACCCTAGAGAGTTCAGAGATATTGATGAAAAGTGGGTACCAGTCCAGCGATATATCCGATGGAATGGGGACTGCTTGTGTAGATGAAGGCAGCATGCAATGCAAAGATAGCTTTCTCCAATACAGTCACCACATTTGACGGCCATGGCCTTGCTACACAATGAACACTTGGGTAACTTTGTCAGACCCTCCATCTCAAGTAGAATATGGAGGTATCTGCTCCGAGTGTCATGTAGCCACTCATCCATAGGTGTCTGTGAAATGATTAGATATAATGCAATGTCAGCAGCCATTTTGACATGTACCTGTGCTTGTATGTTCGTTGCCTGCACCGGAACATCTTCTGGAACATCTTCCCGTCCCTCTATGATGTCTGTACTATCATCACCATCCGCCTGAACATCTCTAAGGGGGATTGTCTCTTCATCATCACTTGATCTGTGCCCAGATGTGCCATCGGGTTTAGTGTTGATGCGTGTTTGGGCCTTTGAGCGAGATGACTGGCCTCTCTTCCCCTTGGATGACTGAAATGGAACTTCCTTCTCTGTGGTCCGGAGTCCCCGCCTGGTTCATTTGGTCTCTGTCACGATCTCAACAATATTTCGCAAGGGGATTGGAGCAGGGGTCTTTGGTGGCATATTGTTCACAGAATAGATACGACGATGGGAATATGAGAATGGCGATCACGATGCAAGACAGCATACATATTGGTGGCGCTTCCATGTGCTCAATGTCAAGTATTACACAATACATGGATAGCATGTTAATTGCAGTGTCAAGATAAAGGTGCATTAGGTGTTCAGTTCTCGATGCTCTCAGAACTGACATCTGAGTCTAAGGACGTCTCTAATGTAGTGTACTGTGTTGATGGGGAAAGGGAATGATCATCCGCCTCTCCTGTAATCGAGAAGATGTCAATTCCCTCAGCTTTGCATAATGCCTCCATCATGGTGGTGATGTTCTGCAGATCCATACTCATGTCCTCAGATTGATGTATATGATCCCCATCCTGTATTACATGAAAACAATAAGTGACCATAATACCTAACAGAACGATACATACCACTTGCATATCAATGGGTTGCACCTGATCGTTTGATCGGAATCCTAAGCTGATGGTTTCAACATCAGAGTCTGACCCACACATATCCTCCTCATCGAATGATTGTTCATCAGATGATGTGCCGTCCAATGGGTCAGAGAACAGGAGGAGTTCACTGGGATCGGGGCGGCGCTGCTGACGCTTGTTCACCTTGCGCCTGATAAGAGTGATGTCATGGGCATCACTGGGTTCCTGATTGGGTGGTACTGATGTGTGCATAGTGGAGGCTTGCTTGCCTTTGGATGTAGAATTGTGCATGATGTGATGGGGATGTGACCGTATCAAGGCCATATAAATAACTATTCTCAAGTCGAGCATCCAAGATGTAGAGAATGGAAGATAGATTGATCGATCATGTTTTAATCTACACATTTGGTATGTGTGCCAAACATCGAACCGGTATGTGTTTCATATCATGAAGGCCATGAAATGATTCGAAACATTGCTTGAAACAATATATTGTATGCAGTATACCATGGTTCTCTGGTTGTTCAGTGTGACACCACCACATGTATCAGATAATAGCCTCATATAATGGACACAAGGTCAGCATATATTGCTTCTCTAGTGTAAAGGAGAAGCCGACATATGGTGGTAAATGATTGCAACATTCCTACTTCAAACAAATTAAATGGTCCTCTTTAAACCCTACCCAATGATGATCCACGCGAGTTGTTAGAGCTCATCTGGCCACTGGTGTGACTTCTGGTGGAGTCGCCGCTTCCCCTTCCTCTGGCTTGAAACACATGTTGAACATGGAATGGAATCAAGTGTAAATACATACCTTCTTTCTTGCGCAGCAGATCCGATGCGGAGATGGAGTGTGCTGAAGTGTTTTAACGCACATTGGAAATATGCAGCGTCTCCATTTGAACACCAGTCGATGAGGGGGACTGGGAGCTCGGAGACACCAACGTGGGATGCTCATAACCAAGAAGGGTCTCTGGAAGGATGCCATTGCTGTTGCAGATGGCATTGAGCATTGCCTCTATCCTGTTCAGCTGTCGGCGTGAATCTTCATCGAGGGCTATCGATACAGTGATTAGAAGCACATAGGCATATAAACAGAACAAAGGAGCACTCACCTCTTCCAGCTGCAGATGATGCAATGTGTTATCAGTGAAGATCGGTGATGCCAATGGACTACACACCTCCTTGCATTGCCTCAAATATAGGCATTTCCGTCGCCTTCTTCGTAGGTGTATCATCATTAGAGTCACATACTTCACCAGACGAATCCCGTCGGGGTGCCTTGCGCTTTCTCGAAGGACCAGCCATAGGAGGAGTGAAGGGGGCTGTTGATGGTGCTGCTGCTGCCACTGGCTGAGCCTGTGTCTTCTTCACAGGCTCCTCGACAATACGTGCCTTACTATTCTTGGCAGCTTGCGTCAACAGTCCGACAGGGGAGGGTGCAGATCGAGGCGGTGCTTTCACTTCCACTGCAGGAGCCGATGAATCGTCAGGCTCCTGCATGGTCGCTTTGAGAAGGTAAATGTTGGTTGGGATTGTGAAATATAATGCACACACACCATCAGCATCACCGCTTCCCCCTGCAGTGCCACCCTGCACAGCACTTCGCTGTGACTCAGATGGTTGGGGAATGGAATGTAGCCACCACATCTTTTTAGGATGCTGCCTACCCAGGTAGGAGTTGAGGTACGTCGCATACAAGTAGCGATACCATGTAGGATTGTGCATCGCAACCTGGTCACAGATGTGTGCAATATTTGCTTCTGTAAAGATATCCCAACGGGGTTTCCGTTGGTCTGTGGAAGCTGCCTTCCACTCGTTGGTCATTACCTGGATAATAGGATGAATGCGAGGTATATTCGTCTCCCTTGAGTCAGACGCCATATACGGCGCATATTTCGAGCTGATGAATGCCTAAATCACCATATTATAGATGATATGTTCTGATTATAATGTTGCTCACTATCTCCTCTGAAACCTTTTCGTTTAAGTAGTCCACTTTCTCAGGACTAGGACGGTGCTCTGCCACCCATCTCACTGCTTCCAAAAGCTTGGCAGCTATATAGAGCATGTAGTTCTCCAACTTAGTTGATTCTTGCTGACGCTTGGGAGGCATTGTGGGGAGGTAGCAAGATCGTCTCATAGGCGCACAATGTTGAAGTGAGGTGCGCTCCCGCGTGCAGCGCGACAGCTTTGAGGTGTCGGCCACACCGCAAGTGCGTGTGCCCGCGAGCTCACGTGACTAGTGCGCGTGTGCCCGGCGGTGGATGCACACCGTTATGGTCTTGAAGCAGTACAGATGAGCTACGGTCTGGGACTTGTGGCACTATCGATGTAGTTACTTTATAGTTGTGGACGAACTCTTCTACAGTAGATAGTTACCTAGATACACTTTATTATGATCAGGGACAGTCCTTGTGCCCCACAACGAGACTCGTCTTGTGATGTACATTGCGAGCTCTCGCACTCTATGTCATTCTCTTTATTCACCTATAATTACACTAGCCTACGATGTATTTAAGCACACGTTGTACGCACTGGCACACCAGTTTCTCACTTTACCTCTGGTGTGCCAGGCGAGTAGTTCTATTCCTTTTCCTCAAATATAGCTTCTCACTTTACCTCTAGTGTGCCCGTGTCATCCCCTTGGCTGCTATCTTGTCGCACAAGTCATTACATGCCTTATCTGGCCTTATCTATGGCCGATCGGCTCCAATTAGCGAGGCCCCCTTCACAGCCAACTTGTAAACCTCATATGGCCCAGAGCAGCAATGCCGCCATTTCTGTCCATGTCAGACTGAACTAACACAATGCCCCACAGTTTGACAGATGGTGATGATAGGTTGATGAAATCGAGATAGAGGCCCCATATGTGAGACAATAAGGTTTGTACAGCTTCCCATTCAAAGCTGGAACGACATATCTGATGCCTCCATAACAGATGGCTGGTACCCTAATATGGTGCACAGTTATAATTAATAAACCCATTTCCCTATTATGCTGCACTACGGCTCGATTCACTAACAATGCCCCCCAGGTCTACTCGCTCCAACAAGCGTTCTGGTGCAGGTGCACCACCTGAAACCCCTGCCCCCACTCCTCCAGCCCGCTCGGTGCAACCGCCGACGTCGACAGCTGTGGATTCTTTGTATGGATTTCTGGCGAAGGTCCCATCTCCTGTGACACTTCCTTCGTCTTATTCTGCTGCACAACAATTGGTGGCAGCACCGATACCTACACCTCGAGATGACCCATATGCCTTCCTTGAGAAGGTTCCATCTTTGGTCACACTCCCCCCATCTCCAGCCGCTCCCTCATCTTATTCACAGCCGGTTCAGGGATTGCAAGGGGTACGATGTCCTATTTCCCTTTCCCTTTCTAAAAACCATTTTAAACATATATCTGACGATGCATGGTAGCCTCAGACACACTCCTGCAATGAGAGGATCACAGTGTCGGACCCGCTGTCTCTGTCTGCTTCCTCCTCACATGTATGTATTTGATTCATCATTTGATTTCATTGTGATGATGATACTTACACATTCTGTTCAATCACAGGACTCAGATGCGATCATGGAGCTCAGCACTCAACCCAGTATTGTCGGCCTACCTGAAAGTGGCAAGTCCTCAGAGCATGGCGTGGTACGTGACAAACATTCACAGATGAATACCCACTTAAGCATGCATTCTTAGTGTGCTCAAAATGCCGAATTGCTTGCACGTCGGCTTTCCCGCACACCTCCTATCAACAAGATCGATGCAAGTTGTGTTCCCGAAGTATTGGAGGAAAGGCTGAAAGCAGCACGGCGTATTCTTGACATTCAGTTAGAAGAATTGGCTGACTTCAGGAAGGAACTGAATCGTTTAAACGATCAAGCGTTACAGCATATGATTGTAATTGAGAATGTAAAGGACAATTATCTGAAGTGGTAGATAGCACAAACAAAGCATGTACATAATGAATGAGAAAATTGATGTCTTGTCGCTCTACCTGTTGTGCCCGCATTCATGTCTTATCTAACACTGATTGACCCCGATCGGCAAGGCCGCCCTTTCATGATTCAGTCTCACAGTCTGCTCCACAGATTCAGATCTCAGTGCCTATGGGTCATGGGCCATCGAATACTCTAGTCTCGCTGATACCCGCATGTACTTCAAATATCCACCTATTAATGTTTGTCGCTCAGAAACTAAGCCCCGAAAGACGACTCACTTTCGAATGCATTCTGGTGGCCATGCTCCTTCTCAGACGGCGCCGCTGCCGACACATGCAGGTGCTATTCTTTAACCAGCGGCCCTCTCTCAAGTCTCCCATGCCTGGCTGACACACTCTGTAGTGGTACCAACCGCACGTCCTCCTCAGGCGGCACCGCCACAGCATCCTCCTGTTTCCAGTGGCATTGACCCTTTTGCCTTCATGGCAATCGTGCCATCTCGGGTACAGATCCCTCAGGGTGAGAGATCGACTCAAGTCACTTGCTCAGCTGCTACGGTCTCGACTGCTCTATCCCCCTTCCCTTCCCTGTCTCAGCTGGCGACACTTCCATCGCATATGGCAGCAGGAGATTCCGCCATCTCATTCTTGGCAAATGTGCCATCCCCAGTAAGGTTCCATTGTCATTGTTACATGTTGTCTCACATTTAATTCGACGATTATATAGACTCTATCCGTTGACGCAGATTCTATGTTCAATGAGGTATATCACATTCAATTGGCACTACTATTAACAACTGCCTAACAACATATTGTAGTCTCAAGATGACATTGACAGAATCACAGCGTCAGACTCATCGCTACCTGTATGTGATCATGTTTACCTTAAACATTTGACTTACAAGCTATTTGCGAACAGGATTCAGACATTCAGGAGATAAGCACTCCAGAGGATGTCTTGACGTTCCCAGAGAGCAGCATTGCCGCTTCATATGCACAGGTATCTGATATTTACATCACAGTCGTTTGTGTATTCATCTAACTGTTTATCTACAGCGCTCCAGAACTGTGGAGGTACTTTCGCGCCATCTGTCTCGTGCACCCCCTGTCAACCAGATCAATGCACACCCAGTTCCACTCACCTTGGAGGAACGGTTGCACGAAGCGGAGGTTGTCATTGACCAGGCACTGGGTAACTTGGAAACATTCAGGTCGGATCTCAGTGATTGTAATGACATCCTATTACAACATACTCTTGTTCTTAGTAGTGTTAAAGAGTACCTCTACCCTTAGTGATACGATCTACTTTGTACATGGCTTTTAAAGATTGTAATCATATTCTATTTTGACATGTACCTGTTCTGACCGAACTCATACACTGCCCATGGGATTATGTGATCATATGCAGGCTGTATAAAGAACTACTCTCAAGTCAGGCATTCCGGATGTTGAGAATTGATGATAAATTGCATCAATCTATCATATTCACAAGTTTCATATCGATCACGTTGCATTCTACACATTTTTTGTGTGGGCCTCACATCCAATACGTGTTTGAAACCATTAAAACCCTATTAAATGGCTCAAAACATGACTAAAACGATGGACCGCATGCGGTATCCGTAGTATACAATGTGATGACATCATATGTATGAGACAATGCCCTCAAACAGTATACACAAAGTATACATATATTCCTTTCAGTCAAAAGGAGAAGCTGGCGATTGGTTGTACATGATTGCAATAATACTACTTCAGAAAAAAAAATCATCCACTTTATGCCCGGCCCAATGATGACCCACGCGAATTGTTAGAGCTTGTGTGCCCACTGGTGCGACCTCCAGCGGAGTCGCCGCTCCCCCTACCTCTGGCTAAAGCACAAGTCGGATATCAGATGGAATCGGTGAAACGAATTGAATACATACCTGCTTTCTTGCGTGGTGGCTGCGACGACCTGGTGCTGGAGTGAGACGATGTGTTTGAACGTGTATCAGAAATGTGGAGCGTCTCCATTTGAACGCCAGCTGAGGACTGTGACTGGGAACTCGGAGAAGCCGATGTAGGACGATCATAACCCGGGAGGGTCTCCGGAACAATGCCACTGCTGTTGCAGATCGCAGTGAGCATCGCCTCTATCCTATTGAGCTGTTGGCGTGTATCGTCATCTAGGACTGTGTATACAGTGGTTAGATACGCATATATCTGTAGGCAGAATGAAGGGATGCTCACCGCGTCCAGCTGGAGATGTTACAACGTGTGACTAGCTAGGAGCGGCGATGCCGACGGAATACTCACCTCCTTGCATGGCCTCAAATATCGGCACTGCCCACCTTGGCTGAGGGTCATCGCAAGAAATCTTACGAATCCAGCAGAACAAGCAGGCGGTTCTGAGCTGCCCAGACCGCCCATACCGAGCGGAGCAAACTGTCTCGCCACCTTTCTTGCAGGGCCCACACATTTTCTGCAAGAAACACAATCGAAACATCACTGTTATACTAAGGATGAAGACATACGTCACCCGTCGTGCTAGGGGGTGGGGGTCTGTTCTGTTGAGGGGGGGATGCACCCTCCACGAGCACAGAAGGGACGGCAACGCCAGGAGGCATCTCCGTAGCCTTCTTCGTAGGTGTGTCGTCGTCATTGAAGTCGTGTGAGGAGTCAGAAGAGTCTCGTCGGGGTGCCCCACGCTTCTTCGAAGGACCGGCTACAGGAGGAGTAACGGGGGCTGTTGATGGCGCTGCTGCTGCCACTGGCTGATCCCGCGTCTTCTTTGCTGGCTCTTCGACCACACGCACCTTAGCCTTCTTGGCAGCACGTGTCAGCAGTCCCACAGGGGAAGATTGTGAAGGTGCAGAGTGAGGCGGCGCTTCCGTCTCTACAGGCGGAGTAGATGGAATGTCAGGCTCTTGCATGGCCACTTTGAACAAATGATTTATTCAACAGAACTCTGCAATTAAATGAGCACGCACCATCGGCATCGCCGCTTTCATGCACAGTGTCTTCCCATACTCGAGACGATTGGGGAACGGAATGTAGCCACCACAGCTTGTTTGCATGTACCCCGTTCAGGTAGAGGGTGAGGTTTGTTGCATACAAGTCCGGAAACCAGGTGGGATTGTTGACCGCGACCTGGTCACAGATATATTGAATGTTTACCTCTGTAAAAATGTGCCAACGGGGTCTTCGTTGCTCTATTGATGCCGCCTTCCACTCGTCTGTCATGACCTGGATGATAGGATGAATGCGAGGTATTTTTAGCTTCTTGGACTCTGGGTCTGTATAAGGCCCATATTTCGTCCTGATAAATCTCTAAATGGCCATATTATAGATGTCATGTGTCAGTTATAATGTTACACACGATCTCATCCATCACCCTTTCATTCAAATACTCCATCTTCTCAAGAGTGGGAGGGTTTTCGGCTACCCATCTCACTGCTGACAAAAGCTTGGCAGCAGTAAAGAGCATATGGTTTTCCAAACCAGTGGTTTCTTCGAGAGGTTTGGTGGGCATGGTGTGGATGTGGGGGATCGTGTAACAGGCACACAAGTCATTACATGCCTTATCTATGCCCGATCGGCTCCGATCGGCGATGCCGCCACATGTTGTGCACTCTCGTGCAATGCTCCACAGTTTGATGTATAATTCCGAAGACATATGTCAACATGTCAGATAGGCTCATAGGTGAAAGGAACGGCCAACCAGGGCCAAATAATATGACGCATATGTAGTACTTGATACGGTAGACAGCCCACACAGCATCAAATTAATAAATCTGCTCCTTGCAGTTCTGGCATTTCGTTCATCTGTCAAGTGCGATGCCTCCCAAGTCCACGCGTTCGCAGGCTCAACCAGGCTGTGTTCCTTCTACTTCCCACCCTGATCTATCTCAACAAGCGGTGCAACCAACACCTCACACCTCCCAACTGGCGGGTGCATCTATACCGGCTCCGGCGGCAGTGCCGTCTCTACGTTCAGCTCCAAGGGAACAGGGAAGCGTGCGCATATACCCACTATACTAATATACCCATCATTCTAACATGCCTTTGGATGTGCTCTCAGACTATGTCTCAAGGTAAAGTTCGCTTCAATCAGATTCCTGACTGTGTTGTACAAGATAAGCGTGTTCCAGACACTCCAAACGAGGTTTGCAACATACTCATGCCAATTGGAGCGGCCTAATTATTTCTGTAACCTCAGGATGATATAGAAAGGATCACTGTGTCGGACTCGTCGTCTGTATGTATTATATTCACCCTTAAAGATCTAATTTACGATAAATGTTCACATAGGATCCTGAGGATGTGGATGTGAACGTTCCTGATGATGCCAGTCTCCCTGAGTCGCACGGCATTTCTGCCGCTGGTGGTGAGGTATATAACGATCTCATCTCCCCTTGATACACCTGATAAAATGTCTATAGCCTTCCAGACATGTGCAGCTCCTTGCACATCGCCCATCTTGGGCAGGTGGCGCACCCCGTGTTCCAGTCAACTTGGAAGATAGGCTTCGTGAGGCTCAGGAGCTGGTAGACCAAGAGTTGAATGACTTGGAAAGACTGAGAGCGGATCTGAATCGGTATAATGACATTTTATTAAACCACATGCTTATTCTTCGAAATGTGAGGAACAACTATCTTCGTTGGTAAACGCTTTTTGCTTCTTACACATGTTTGTAATGGCATCTGTCGTTTCTCTTCTACATTTATATATATTGCAGAGGCCCCGGCAGGTCTGCAACTTGCCCTTGTGTTGCAAATTTGTAAAATGAGCGGAATTGCCGTCACATGAGCATGTGTTACGCTGAACCTTATCATAATCATACAAGGAAGCATACATTGCTTCTTCAACGACGTGGAGGCGCCACAGTCCCGGTAAACGATCACACAATGTGGCTAATTCTGAAACAAAACCATGTGGGCTCTAAGCTCTTCCCAGTGACGGTCCACACGAATTGGTGGTGCTTGAGCGACCCCTGGATCAGCCTCTGACAGAGGCGCCGCTTCCCCTGGCTTGGAACACAAGTTAGACGATGGGAAGATGGGAGAGACAAGCATTAACACGCACCTGCCTTTCGTGGCGGTTCCGATGAAGTACTGGAGTGGGCCGATGTGTTTGAATGCGTGTCCGAGATATTGAGCGTCTCCAAGTGCATCCCAGGTGAGGAGGGAGACAGGGAGCTGGGAGAGGCTGAGCGACGATGCTCATAGCCTGGCAGAGTCTCAGGAATGATCCCTTTACTTGCACAGATACCACTGAGCATTGCCTCGATTCTATTCAGTTGGCATCGTGTGTCCTCATCGAGCCCTGTGGATAACGATGGTATGAGCGTAGGCATATGTAAACGATATACAATGAAGCAAACCTCGTCCAGCTGGAGATGGCACAAACTGTGTTCAGTCAAAAATAACAGAGCCTGACAGCATACATACATCCATGCATGGCATCGAAAATGGGGACTGCCCATGGGGGCCTCGGCCTGTGGCATGTCCTCTTGAGACCGCGACAGAACTTGCAGGTGGTCCTGAGACGTCCAGAGCGCCCATATTCAGCCTCGCATGTTGGCTGATCAGCTTTCTTGCATGGCCTGCACCTGCCCTAGAAAGGAGGTGAGTGAACACTGATAAGGACAATTCAAACAGGGTTATACATCGCCCGTGGTAGCAGGCGCCTTTGGTCGAGGGGGGGATGCACCCTCCACAAGCACAGAAGGAACAGCAACGCCAGGCGGCATCTCTGTTACTTTCTGTGGTGTATCTCCCTCGTTGGAATGGGTTTCCACTTCTGGAGAATCCTCAGGTGGCGCTGCACGTTTCTTACCTTTCCCAGCATATGTGGACGTCGAAGGACCAGCAGGAGGAGTGATGGGTGCAGCAGTCGGTGCCTCCACTTTCTGAGCACGTGAGCGCGTCAGCAGACCAGTAGTGACAGGGGGAGGTGGGGGAGGCGCCGCCACTGAAGGAATAGATGGAACAGATGGAATAGAAGCAGAAGTGTCGGCCATGGTCACTGGATGCAATGTGAACAATCTCAGCTATGTTACAGATCTCGGAATAGATGTGCACACACCATCGTCGCTTCTCTGTGCTGCAGAAGATCGTGTAGAGCCAGGGAGGACCCACCATTGCTTTCTAGCTGACGCATCTGCGACATATGTGCTGAGATCAGTTGCATATAAATCAGCATTCCATCGAGGGTTTTCATTGGCAACCTGATCACAGTATTGCTTGATGTAAGCGTCAGTGAAGATGTGCCAATGGGGATTCCGTCCCCCATCTGATGCCGTCTTCCATTCCGCAATCATGATCTGAACAATTGGATGAAGCCGAGGGACGTTTGCATTCGGTCCCACTGCATATGGCGTATACTTGGCACCAATAGAACGCTAATCACTCTGAGCTTAATATAACTTTTCAAGGAAATGAATACTCACGATCTCCTCCGTGACCTTTTCATTCAAATACCCCCATTTCTCAGGCAGGGGAGGGTGTTCTGCGATCCATTTGACCGCTGTCAGAAGCCTCGCAGCCCCATGAAGCAACATTATCTCCACAGAACTCAGTTCTTCTTCCCAAGGTTTTGGAGGCATCGTGAGGAATGTGGGAGAGATCGTATGAAAGGGTGACAAGCAGAGTGTATACCTTATCTATCGCCGAACGGTGCCGAGCGGCGACGCCGCCAATTCTGACATTGATCTCACACAACGCCCCACAGCTTGACAGGAGGCTGATGATGACTTGATATGATCTAGATAAACAGCCCATATGTGCAAATATAAGGTCTTTACTGGTTTACGGCTTCCAATGCATGCTGGAACGGCATATCTGATGCATATGTAACAGATGGCTGGTACCTTATATGGTAGACAGTCCCCACAGTTGTAATTAATAAATCATTTCCCTATTGTGCTGGACCACACAGATCGACATTCACTAACAATGCCCCCCAAGTCCACTCGCTCCCGAAAGCGTTCTGGTGCAGGTGCACCCCCTGCACCCCCTGCACCCATTCTTCCAACCCAATCGGCAGCACAGCTGCCACCAGGAGCTGAGGACACTTTGTTTGGCTTTCTGGCGAAGGTTCCATCTCCAGTGTCACTCCCCTCGTCTCACATGCCTCGTGCTCCTGCAGCTGGATCAGGTGCACCCTCTCCCATAGCTCAAGCGGCGGCAGCCCCGAAACCTACGCCTAGAGACAACCCCTATGCCTTCCTTGAGAAGGTTCCCTCTCCGGTAACGATGCCCCCATTGCAGCACAGCCAGGGATCTACCACTGCAACTGGTGCTGTTTCCACTCACTCGGGTGCTGCCGCGTCTCCTGTCCTTTGTGTTCAGAATCAGACGGCGCCTCCTGGTTCCTCATTTGGCGGCATCCCCACTTCTGACTTGCGGTCGGTTCAGGTATCGCAAGGTGTATGCATATATTTCTTTTTTCCCTTCCCCTTCCCCTTTCCAAACCGCTCTAACATATCCTTGGATAATTACTAGACCCCATCCGGAAATACCTTGGTCTTCAATGAGCGGACTACAGAGGCAGTATGCAATTAACCCCTAATCCCAGTTGACATCTATCTAACAATATGTGGCAGCCTCAGTCTCCTCCCACTGACGAGATTGAGAGCTTCACAGCCTCGGACCCGCCATCTCCCTCCCCCTCACATGTAAGGATTTGATTTTATCTTTTGATTTGATTGTGAGAATTAATAGTACATGTCCTGTCGATTACAGGAATCGGATGTCATCATGGGCCTTAGTGCTCAAGGAAGCGTCATTGGCCTACCTGAAGGCGGCGATGCCGCTGAACGTGACACGGTATTTTCACAAACATTTCCCAGATACATGCCACTTATTTGTGCGTCCATAGCGTGCTCGAAATGCCCAGCTGCTTGCACGTCGGCTTTCACGCACGCCCTCTATCAACCAGATCAGTTCAAGTCACATTCCTGTGATGCTGGAGGAAAGGCTGAATGCAGCACGGGACATCATCGACAACCAGTTGGAGGAAATGGCCGACTTCAGGAGGGATCTGAATTGTTTGAATGACCGGGCATTACAGCATGTTATTGGACTTTATAATGTAAGGGACAATTATATCAAGTGGTAGGTAGAATGTACAGAACGTGTATATTATGAATCGAAACCGTCGACGTGGTCTTCAGCGTGTTGTGCTTGCGTTCAATCCTTATCTATTTCCGAATTGCCCCTATCGGTGACGCCGCCATCACTCTACTCCACAGATTCAGATCGTGGTGTATATGGGTCATTCGCCATCATATATTCTAGATTTACTGATGGCCCACAGGTGTACTTAATATACCCACCTCTCACTGTTTGTTGCTCGGAAAATATGCCCCCAAAGACGACTACCTTTCGAATGCGTTCTGGTGGTCATACTCCAGCTGCCCACTGTCCTCCCACTAAGACAGCGGGACCGCCTACAGACACAGGTGCTGTCCTGTTAAGTGCAAATGTGCTTCCCTTCCTGGCTGATATACACTGTAGTGGTACCAACTGCACATCCTACCCAGGAAGCGGCGCTGCCGTCCCCATCTGCTGCTAGTTGTAACAACCGTTTTGCCTTCATGGCAATCGTGCCATCTCGGGTACGGATCCCTCCTTCTCCACAGGGAGAGGGGTCGACTACTGTGACTTGCTCAGCTACTACGGCCCCAGTTACCACACCGGCCCTCCCTTCTCTGTCTCAACTTGCGACGCTCCCGTCACATATGGCAGCTGAAGATTCCACTATTTCATTCATGGCAAATGTGCCATCCCCAGTAACGCTCCCTCCTGTATGTATATTTCAATTCTTATTGTTATATCCCACCTGCCGTTCAACGATTTATATAGACGCTATCCATCGATACAGCATCTATATTCAATAAGGTATATCACATTCGATGGTCCATACTATGAAGAACAATCTAACAACATATCGCAGCCTCAAGATGACATTGACAGGATCACAGTGTCAGACTCGTCACCACCTGTATGTCATTAGCTTTATCTTAATTACCTAACTTACAACCTATTTATGATCAGGATTTAGATGATCAGGAGATAAGCCCTCCAGAGGATGTCTTTGCCTTTCTTGAGAGCGGCATCGCCGCCGCATATTCACAGGTATGTGCCAATTGCATGATATTCGTGAAATATTCATCTATCCGCATATCCCCAGCGTTCCCAAACTGTTGCAGCACTTGCAGGCCATTTGTCTCGTGCACCCTTGGTCAGCCACATCGACTCACGGTGCCCAGCTTTACTCACTTTGGAGGAACGGTTGCACGAAGCCCAGGATGTCATTCACCAGGCATTGGAGGACTTGGAAACATTCAGGTCAGATCTCGCTGATTGCAATGACATTCTATTTCGCCATGTACTTGTCCTTCGTAGTATTGAAGGGTTCCTCAACTCCTAGTTAGTGTTACTATCTGCTTTGTGCCGAGATTGTAAGGATTGCAATGACATTCTATTTGATGTGGAGCCGTTCTTCACAAATATGTCGCTAATGAGAGGTTATCGTTTGCTCCAACAATATGTAGAGCGGCACTGGCGTCAAGCGAAAGCACGTTGCAATATCTAATCGAGACATAACATATCTGGCCACATTAATATGATCCTCATGGTGCACGACCAGAATAAGGTCCACAACTGCAATGTCCCTCACCATAGTCTATGATGTTTCATGTGAAACACAACAGAGCATGTTATATTGCATCCACATGCATCAGGTCATAGTCGTAACATGTGCCATATGATCATACGCCACATTGATTCATCTTCACACCACATCGTATGTGTAGACACTGCTACAGACCGCTATATCTTCCATGTTCTTACGTGTTGGAATGAGGTGTCATATGATGTACTATGCGTTCTACCTACCTTCTGAAGCACTGAAACACTGGGATTGCACATTTGATTCATTGCATGTGCAACGGTGTATGTACTAATCGCACCGCAACAGGTTATGAGACATGTTGCACACTTATGTGTATTTGATTTCTTACTCATCAGAAGGTACGAAGACTGTTGCAATCGGAGACACTTGTATGTATTCTAGAATGAATGATATTCACTACAATGTGAATATCTGACGTCTGGATCTTATGATATGAACACACAGATCATATATAATTTGCTCATCTTGGTCCACATCAGAACACTTTCATCTCTTTTCATCCTTGAGACATATTCAATATGCACGCTTCATATCAGGCTGACTCCATGAGTGGAGCCTCTGACCCCCAGGAGGCACGCCTGGGAGAGACAGTTGATGGAGGCTTCACTGTTACTCCGCAAGACACCAATATTCTGCAGCACCATCTTGACGAGTTTCAAAATGGTGATCCATCCCTTCATACCCAACTCATTGACAGGGTTATGGGAGAGCTATATCGCCTCCGCCCTGTCAACACACCCTTTGATAAGAAGGATGCTAGAAATGTGAGGCATTCATTTACCATCGTTCAAACTTCCTGATGTCTTATCCTACATTATAGAAAATTCAGAAGTGGTTCTATAATCACTACAGCCACCCAAGGCGTGAATACATCAAGTTTACCCGCAGATGGTCTGCTAGGAATGCCTTCTATCAGCTCAATCGAGACGAGGTTTCCGACCTTGCGAAGATGCAGTCTGGACTAATGCCAGGACACCCACAATTCCTAGGAGCCTTGCAAAATGCAACGACCACTCTCTGGAATGATCTAGACGATGACCTTCAGGAAGAGTATATGCAAGCGGCCAAGGACTGGTCGACGGAGGCTCCACCCAAACATATTCAATCCAGGTGAGCCATCACATCATGTCGATCCACTCACTCATATCAGCTCTACAGAATGGCCAGTTCTATGCGTAAGCGGATTATTCAAGACTTTCAAAGCCAACTGTACAGGACATGTGGGATTCGATCCCTTGTCCTTACAGCATATGAAAGTGAAGATCACGACCTCAAGATTTGCATGTAAGCAATTCTAAACATGTATATGGACGCCACATTGACTAGTGAGATTGCTACCTGAAGGGACGATGTGCACAGTGTCTTGAAAGACGGCAAAGACTTCAAGGAGTTCTGCCCAGACTGGAAGAACACCGATATATGGCAGGAATGGAGCAAATTCGGTTACAAATGCTTTTCTCAAGGTTTGCAAACTCTTGCTGCCTATATACGATGATCTCATGATTAATTCAGATACAGATGAGGGTGTCGTAGAGGAGGATCGTGAAAACATGACCACAAAGCCTATCCCTGTTCATCTTGATGCAGACGGGTTCCCAGAGCTTCCGCCCACTACATCAAATGATCCGCATAAGACTAAAATAATCCAGTCCATGCTTAGGGAATATTGTACCGCACATATTCGTGAGATACATTTCAATTTACTCATAGATATATTTCTAACATATATGAGCAAGGCTTCATCACTGGAAAGAAAACACCATTCATTTCATGGGGTTCTCTGGCTGTGAAACCATCATCTTGGGTCGATGCAGAATGTACCCCAGATGGCTTCGAGTGGAAGGACCCTTCAAAGATCAAGGTTGGAGAGATCTTCCGTTTGCTGGATCATTGGAGGGGTCGTATAGACCGTGGCCTGCAGGGCTTGGTTTGGGCACCGTCATGCCCTCTCCTCCAAGATGAAGAACATGCACCCACTCATGGGGGGAAGCTCCGACGGCCCATAGCCCTGCCTGAGGAATATTCTGACGAGGAAGTATTCATCCTTCCACAGAGCGATGATATTGAGCAACATGAATCTGATTTAAGCGACCATGAGGGTCCATACAGATCATCCCCAGTTCATGACCCATTCGAAGAGGGAGCCATGGACGATGATGGTGAATCTCATCCAGATGAATACAACTCCTGTGAGTATTGTATCTTTTTACTTGACTTGGGACATATCTCATATGTTTCATTTAAAGCGCCTTCACATGGTGGGCAACCTTCTACAAGCTCTTTGAGCTATCCGAATGTTTCCACATCGGGTAAGCCTCTCCATTACATCTTATATATGCAGCTGATACATCTCAAACAATTTATCAGATGTTGCCAGACCATCACGTCATTACCAGGGTGAGAAGAACAGGGATGAAGCCATTCCTAAGCGTTATCGAGTGAAAGGAGAGTGGTATATTGAGATTCCAGAGAAACCAAAGTAAGTGGACTAGACCTTTAGCTTGCCATTGGATATTGAACCACATGAAAGGCCGCATGGGCGGAGGTAGCAGTGCGCTAACGCTAGGCACAACTTAGGCACACAGGTAAATAACATCATAAGCAATCATTCATTTACATGCAGACAATATTGTATCAGAAATGCGGCACTTCCGTTTATGCCTCATGATTGCTATAGGTGCTGGAAGATCCTACTATGAATTATGTACACAAGCATACATGCTCGTCATTATGCATATATTAATTCTCCATAATAAATGTCATTGCATTTGTTTATGCAAGCCACGGGTTCTCAGGGGCGGAACTGGATTCATGATTGGGGGACACTGATGCATATGTAGTTGAGGCTTTCTTTCTTTTCGATGCAGAATGGTGCATGATGTGATGGGGTGTGACCGGAACAGGCCATATATATAACTACTCTCAAATCGAGCATTCGAGATGTAGAGAATGGATGGTAGATTGATTGATCATGTTTCCATCTACTCATTTGGTGTGTGGGCCTAACATCGAATAAGTATGTGTTTCATATCATTATGGTTATGTGTTACGTCACGGTAGGGACGTTCACCCGACGTGGGTTACGTTTACAATGACAGGAACACTAAGGGTCTGGACTGTGGTTCTGTGTGAGAGTACTAAGTTCGAAGAGAACTTAGTAAGCTTCTGATGACGAGTAACTCTCTGCTAAGTCAAGCAAGGACTTTGAGAAGAGTTATGAGAGGAAGTTCTTATCACGCGAGTGAAGGAGTGGGGATGGTTCTGCTTGTTGTCTCTAGTACCGTAAGATACAAGAAGTCAAGTCTAAGGCTATGTGCTACCTATGGACGAGACTTTATAGTAATGGAGAACAATAGAAAACTAAGAGACCAACGTGTCAGTATCCAAGTCCACGTCACTGTAACAGTATGAGAACAATAGAGTACTAGGACTGAGTCACAACAAAGTGTCCTAGTACTGAGTCACTTGGGTAACGATGACCTGTCACCTAGCTAAGGACGACGTGTCCAACTAGAGTCATCATGAGTCATAAATATCAAGAAAAGGGTGAGAAATGAGAACGAAAATGTAGGCGTCATAACATTATGACATGATTCGAAACATCGACCTCATGCAATACCCACAAAAGTAGCATATAATGCTTCTCTATTCCAAAGGAGAAGCCGACGTATAGTGGTACATGTTTGCAACATTCCTACATCAAAACTAATATATTGTCCGCTTTACACCCTGCCCAACGATAATCCATGCGAGCTTTTCGAGCTTGTCTGGCCACTGGTGCGACCTCTGGTGGAGTCGCCGCTTCCCCTTCCCCTGGCTTGAAACACGGGTTAAACATTGAATGGATTCAATGATACAAGTGTAAATGCTTACCCGCCTTCTTGCGCGGCGGTTTCGACATGGAGCTGGAGTGCGCAGAAGTGTTTGAATGTGTATCTGAAATGTGCAGCATCTCCATCTGAACGCCAGCCGATGAGGGAGAATGTGAGCTCGACGATGCCAAACTAGGACGCTCATAACCAGGGAGGCTCTCTGGAAGGATGCCATTACTGTTGCAGATGGCATTGAGCATTGCCTCTATCCTGTTCAGCTGTCGGCGTGTATCTTCGTCGAGGGCTGTGGATACGGTGGTTAAGTACATGTGCATATAAACAGAACACATGAACGCTCACCTCTTCCAGCTGCAGATGATGCCATGTGTGATAAGCAAAGAACGTCAACGCCGACGGACTACACACCTCCTTGCATCGCCTCAAATATAGGCATTTCCGTCGCCTTCTTTGTAGGTGTCTCATCGTCGTTGGAGTCAGATACTTCACTAGACGACTCCCGTCGGGGTGCCTTGCGCTTCTTTGAAGGACCAGCCACAGGAGGAGTGGAGGGCGCAGGTGCCGGTGCTGGCGCTTTGACTGGTCGAGCCCGCGTCTTCTTCACAGGCTCCTCCACGATGCGCGCTTTACCTCTCTTGGCAGCTTGCGTCAACAGTCCGACAGGGGAGGGTGCAGATAGAGGCAATGCGTCCACTTCTGCTGCAGGAGCGGATGGATTGTCAGGCTCCTGCAGGGCCGCTTTGCGGAAAGTAAGTATTGATTGGAACTGTGCAACGAAATGCACACCCACTGTCGGTGTCGCCGCTGCCCAACGCGGTACTTCCCTGTGTAGCACTTTCCTGAGCTCCAGACGATTGGGGAATTGTATGTCGCCACCACGTCCTGCTGGGATGCTCGCCACGGACGTAGGAGGTGAGGTCCGTCGCATACAAATGAGGATACCATGTAGGGTTTTCTGTTGCAACCTGGTCACAGACGTATGCGATAGTTTCCTCTGTAAAGATATCCCAACGGGGTTTCCGCTGCTCATGGGAAGCTGCCTTCCACTCATCTGTCATAATCTGGATAATAGGGTGAATACGAGGTATCTTATACTTCCTAGATTCTGGATCCATGTACGGTGCATATCTCGAGGCAATGAATGCCTAAATCACCATGTTATGGATGCTATGTTTTGATTATAATGTTACTCACGATCTCCTCCAAAACCATTTTGTTCAAATAGTCCTCTTTCTCAGGCGTAGGAGGGTTCTCTGCCACCCATCTCACTGCTGCCAAAAGCTTGGCAGCCTTATAGAGCATGTAGTTCTCTAACCCAGTGGACTCTTCGAGAGGCTTGGGAGGCATCGTGGAGAGGTACAGGGATCGTGTCATAGGCGCACAAACCATCACATGCCTTATCTATGCCCAATCGGCGATGCCGCCCCATGTTGACCACTCTCACCCACTGCTCCACGCTTTGATGAACATTTCCCAAGCGATCAGTTCACACGTCAAATAGGGCCCTATGCGAAAGGAAAGGCCAACTGAGACCAAATATATGACACATATGTAGTACTTAGTAAAGTGGACGGTCCCCACAGTTTCAAATTAATAAATCTGTTCAGTGCTGCTCTGGCCCTGAGCTCATCTGCCAGGAGTGATGCCCCCAAAGTCCACACGTTTGCAAACAGGTCTTGGTCCTGGTATCCCCCCTCATCCACCTGCTTCATCTGAACCACCGCCACTGCCGACCGCTAGAGGAGCATATGCACCACATGGGTTTACGTCGGTGATACTGTCTCCAGTCTCACTTCCGAAAGTTCCGCTAGATTCTGCACCTGCACCTGCATCTCGTGCACCTACAGGAGTGGCGACGACTTCCTCTACCCCTGGCTCCAATCCATTTACCTCTATGGTGGAGATTCCATCTCCTATGGCGCTCCCCTCCTCCCAACCAGCCGGTGCACTTGCACCGGCGCCTGAAGCCTCTTCTTTGCTTCCTTCAAAGCAGCCGGCGGCATTGCTTTCTACATTTGCCCCACCAAAGCCGTCAAAGTACCCACTACGATGCATACTACCAGGCATGGAACAGGGAAGTGTGCGTAGCCATTCATTGTATTAGCATAACCATTCTAACATGTCTTTGGACGAGCTTCAGACTATGGCTCGAGATGGAGTTTGCCTCAATCATATTCCTGACCGTCTGGTACAGGATATGCATGTCCCAGACACTCCAAGTGAGATATGCGATATACTCATGCTGATTGGAGTGTCCTAACGATTTCGGTAGCCGCAAGACAATGTTGAAAGTATCACTGCATCTGACTCTTCATCTGTATGTATTTCAATTCACCTTAATAATCTAATTTGTGATATATGTTCCAAAAGGATTCTGAAGATGCAGATGTGAGCATTCCTGACGTTGTTAGTCTCCCTGGGTCGAGCGCTTCTGCCACAGGTGGTGAGGTATGTGACGAATTTATTCCGTCTTCTATACGCCTGCTCAGACGTCTGCAGCGTTCCAGAACCACGCAGCTACTTGAACAGCGCCTACCACCTACTCCTGCTCTCAACCAGAGCGACGCATGCTGCATTCCAATGTCTTTGGAGGATAGGCTTCGCGATGCTCAGGAGTTGGTGGAACAGGGGCTGGAGGATATAGCGATCCTCAGGGCAGATTTAAATCATTTCAATGATGTTCTGTTGCAGCACATACTTGTTCTTCACAACGTGAGAAACAATTATCTTTGTTCGTAGTCATTGTGAACTTCTTTCTTATGAATGAAATATACTGTATTATCTGTGCGCGATGATACATGTTGGCGGCTCCAAACGTTCTCTCAGTTATCCATGAGAAAATAGAAGAAGAGCGGAATTGCCGCAAAGACTGAAAGTTATCATAACAACAACAAACAAACATATATTGGTGCTACATGATCACGAAATGTCTACCTCAGAAAGAAGAACTTGTCAGCTTTAAACCCCTCCCAATGATGTGTCACGCGAATTGGTGGTGCTTGTGCGACCACTGGTTCGGCCTCTGATGGAGGTGCCGCTTCCCCTGGCTTGGAATGGAGGTTAACCTTTGAGACAATGGGAGAGGGCACTATAAATACATACCTGCTTTACGTGGTGGTTCCGAAGAAGTACTGGACTGGGCAGATGTATTTGAATGTGTATCAGAAATATTCAGCGTCTCCATATGCATGCCAGGCGAAGACGGAGATAGCGAGCTTGGAGAGGCCGATCGACGACGCTCATAGCCTGGCAGGTTCTCAGGAATGATCCCCTTGCTGCCACAGATGCCAGTGAGCATGGCTTCGATCCTATTGAGTTGGCGATGCGTATCTTCATCGAGTCCTGTGGATAAAGATGGCATTGAGTGTAGGCACATGTAAATAGCATGCGGTCATGCAAACCTTGTCCAACTGGAGATGGCACAAACTGTGAGACGAAAATGAGAAATCCTTGCAAGGTACATACCTCCATACATGGCGTCGAAGAGGGGGATTGCCCATGGGGGCCTTGGCAGATGGCAAGTCTTCTTCCGACCATGACATAACTTGCAGGTGGTTCTGAGACGTCCAGAGCGCCCATATTCAGCCTCGCATGTTGGCTGATCAGCTTTCTGGCACTGCCCACATCTGGCCTAGAAAGGAGGTCAGTAAATGGCAAAAGTGATACTCTAAATGAGATCATACATCGCCCGTGGCAATGGGTGGAGCGGGCGCCTTAGGCCAAGGGGGGGATGCACCTTCCACGTGCACGCTAGGGACAGGAACGCCAGGCAGCATCTCCGTCGCCTTCTTCTGTGTGTGTTCTTTATTGGATTGAATGTTTTCTTTTGGCGAGTCTTCAGGTGACGCTGCACGTTTCTTGCCCTTCCCAGTATATGTGGTAGTAGAAGGACGAGGAGTTGGTGTGGTGGGTGCAGCAAGCGGCGCCTCCGCCTTCTGAGCACGTGAGCGCGTCAGGAGACCAGTGGCAACAGGGGGAGGAGGTGGTGGTGCCGCCACTGCAGGCATCGAGGGAACAGGGGGACCAGAGGCTGATGCATCGGCCATGGTGACTGTATACGATTTGAGAATGTCAGTAATGTAACAAACTCTCAGAATAGATGTGCACGCACCATCATCACTTCTCTGTGCTGCAGAAGGTCGGGTTGAGCCAGGGAGGACCCACCATTGCTTTCTAGCTGGCGTCTCCGCGACATATAGGCTCAGATCGGTTGCATATAAATCCGGGTTCCATGTGGGGTTTTCAGTGGCGACCTGATCACAGTATTGCTTGATGTAAGCGTCAGTGAAGATGTGCCAACGGGGATTCTGTCCACTATCCGTCACCGTCTTCCACTCAGCAATCATTATCTGAACAATAGGATGAAGTCGAGGGATCCTTGCATTCGATCCCAGTGTATACGGCGTATACTTGGCACCAATAGAACGCTAATAAATCTGAGCTTCATGTAACGTGTCAAGAAAATGAATACTGACGATCTCCTCATTGACCTTTTCATTCAGGTATGTCCATTTCTCAGGGGAGGGGAGGGTGTTCTGCGATCCATTTTACAGCTGTCAGAAGCCTCGCAGCCCCATGGAGCAATATGACCTCCACAGAACTCAGTTCGTCTTCTTGATGCTGCATAGTGAGGAACGTTAGGGGGATTATTGTAAGCTGTCACCTTCAAACGTATGGCTTGTCTGCCGCCGATCAGCTCCGAGCGGCAATGCCGCCATTTCTGGCCATTTCAGACTGAACTCACACAACGCCCCACAGTTTGACAGATGGTGATGATAGGTTGATGCGATCGAGATAGAGACCCTATATGTGAGATAATAAGGTTTGTACAGCTTCCCATTCAAAGCTGCAACGACATATCTGATGCAAATGTAACAGATGACTGGTACCCAATATGGTGCACAGTCCCCACAGTTATAATTAATAAAGTCATTTCCCTATTGTGCTGTACTACGGATCCATTCACTAACAATGCCCCCCAGGTCCACTCGCTCCAAAAAGCGTGCTGGTGCAGATGCACCTCCTGAAATCCCAGCCCCCACTCCTCCAGCCTGCTCGGTGCCACCGCCGACGTCGACAGCTGGGGACCCTTTGTATGGCTTTCTGGCGAAGGTCCCGTCTCCTGTCACACTTCCCTCGTCGTACTATACTTCAGCTAAAACAGGTGCACCTTCACCTGCAGCTCAACCGGTGGCAGTGCGAACACCTACGCCTAGAGATGACCCCTATGCCTTCCTTGAGAAGGTTCCCTCTCTGGTAACACTCCCACAACTTCCCCCATCGCATCATGGCGAGGGGTATACCATGCCAACTCGCACTGCTTCTTCTCGCTCAGGACCAGCTGTGTCTCCTGCGCCTCTTGCTTCCCCGGCTCGTAGCAATCCCACTTTTGGCCTCACAGCAGCGGTGCCATCTACAGTCAGCCTCCCAGCTTTGCAGCCAGTTCAGGGATCACGAGGCGTATGCATTAATCTATTTCTCGCATTCCCTCTCACCATTCTAAAATCTATTCTGACAATATACGGTGGCCTCAGACACCCACACGCGATGAGAGTGAGAGGATCACAGTGTCGGACCCGCCGTCTCCTTCCCCCTCACGTGTATGTATTTGATTTCATCATTCGATTTCATTATGAGGATTAAACTACATGTTCTGTCAATTATAGGACTCAGATATCGTCATGGAGCTTAGTGCACAACCCAGTGTTATCAGCCTACCTGAAAGCGGCGACACCGGTGAACATGATTTGGTATGTGACAACCTCTGCCAGATGGATACCCACTTACTCGTGCATCCATAGCATGCTCGAAACGCTGCATTGCTTGCGTGTAGGCTTTCCCGCACACCTCCAATCAACCAAATCAATGCACGTCACGTCCCCATAGGATTGGAGGAACGGCTGAATGCAGCACGGGAAATCATTGACATCCAGTTAGATGAGTTGGCTGACTTCAGGAAGGAACTGAGTCGTTTAAATGACCAAGCATTACAACATATTATTGTTCTTGCAAATGTAAAGGACAATTACCTCAAGTGGTAGATAGCATGTACGGAGCATGTATATTCTGTTGTGTCGCCAACTTGTTGTATTCATATACATGTCTTATCTATCTCCTATCGACCCCAATCGGCAATACCGTCCTCCTGTGATTCAGTCTCACAGTCTGCTCCAGAGATTCAGATCTCTGTGCAAATGGGAAATTCGGATTGGCCATACCATTTAGGACCATCTAACCACATATTGTAGCCTCAAGATGAGATTGACAGAATCACAGTGTCGGACTCCTCTCTACCTGTTTGTAAATTACTTTTACTTAATCACCTGACTTACGAGCTATATATGAACATGATTCAGACATTCAGGAGATAAGCACTCCAGAGGATGTCTTGAAGTTCCCCGAGAGTGGCATCGCCGCCGTGTATGCACAGGTATCTGACATTTGCATCACCTCCCTTTGTATATTAATCCAATTGTATATCTACACTGTTCCCAAACTGTGGCAGTACTCGCACGCCATCTGTTTCGTGCACCCTCTGTCAACCAGGTCGATGCACACACAGTTTCGCTCACCTTGGATGAACGGTTGCACAAAGCCGAGGATGTCATTGCCCAGGCATTGGACAACTTGGAAACATTCAGGTCAGATCTCATTTATTGCAAGGACATCCTATTACTACATACACTTGTTCTTTGTAGTGTTAAAGAGTACCTCCACTGTCACGGACTGCCTCTGAAGTGGACTTACTCATCGGTTATGACTACGATCGTAAGCTTATATTAGTCATGGACAGGGGCCGGGTCATAGTAGTAGCAGACTCACACGCTGTCAAAGCGTCGTATTGTTCTCATATATCACATGCTCAGGGACATTGCGTCATACTACGTCATACTAGGATAGCGGTACTAGGGTTCGTGACTCATAGTATAGTCTAGACTCCGCTTTAAAGCGAGTCTTACGTGTATTTAAGTCGCCTAGTAAAGACCAGGGATCCCTATCCTGGTCTTCTTCAATTCGCCATCATAGTTTCCTTCCCTTCCCTTTTCCAGTCTGCCTCTCATCGTCGTCATCTATCTCTTCTTCCTCTTTCTTCATCTTTATTCTCTCGTCATCGACTTAGTGGAGGTGCTGTCACGCCCTTTTCACTCTAAGGGGACCTAGTGTTAGCCTGCCTAGTGTCCGAGAAGCCCAGTCACGTGTTGCAAGTCACATCAAAGTCGGACAAGTCGGACAAACGGTTAGCGAACCGTTACATCCACCCTTAGTGTTACTATCTACTTTGTACATGGATTTTAAAGACTGTACTGTCATTCTATTTTGAAATGTACCTGTTCTTCATGGTGTGACAGAATTTGTTCGCTGCTAGTGAGACAATGTGCCTTGCAAATATGTGGCCAATGAGGGTTTATCTTGTTCTCCCAAAATATGCCCAGTGGCAATGCCATCAAACCCTGCACCTTGCAATTTCTAATCAATAGAGAACATCTCTGGTTACATTAATGTGATCTCAATGGCGGCACCGCCGCAATATAGACCACAAATGTAATGTCCCTCACAAACTTCCTATGATGTTTCATGAGAGATATCACAGAACATGTTTTATCACGTCTACATGCATCATGCCACACCTTTAACATGCACCATATGATCAAGTCCACATTGATTAATCCCTCACACCACAGTGTATGTTTAGATGCTGCTACAATACTGCTATGTGGTCCATGTTCTCACATGTTGGAATGAGGACTCATATCATGTGACATACGTACTATGCATTCCAAGATACCTTCTGAGAGACTGAAACACTTGCAGTGCTCATTTAATTCATTGCATGCCACAGTATTTGTGCAAATGGCACTGTTATGAGACATGATGCACATGTATGTATGTTTGATTTCTTTACATGTCAGAAGATATTTGAAACTTAGGTACACAGGTAGATAACATCATAAGCAATCATCCATTTACATGCAGACTATATTGTATGGGAAATACCCCACTTCCTTTATGCCTGAGCGAACATGTCTGGAACACAATTTATATTAGAAATTCCTATGAGATCCCTATTCATGCTGTTTCAAGAGTGATATTTTGAATAAAAATGGCATTTCCATAGTCAACATCTCCATAACCTGATGTTTATGCCTAAAGCGGCGCCTCCGCCTCGAGCCGACGTCGGCTGGAGTATGAATGATGGTGGAGTCTCCGCCGTCGGCCGACGTCGGCTGGAGTATCAGTCATAGAATATTCTCACTGTCGGCTGGAGTATCAATTACGTAAGCCATCACTATCCCATGGCTGGGCCGTAGATGGCAGGGCTGGTTCCGTCCTGGCCCTCAGCACGCGGGGGCACATAGTGTTCCTCGCACCTGTGACCTAATGCTGGCACAGGCGTGTGTGTGAGAAATGGTCAAGGGTTCCCCTTAGATGGGACGCAAGCCGGCATTAGCTGGGCCCTAGGCAAGTTCCATGCTTAGATAGGGGATCGCCCTATCGATGATGCTGGTGCAATTTTTCCCCAAATGCACTGCAGTGCTGCCCGAAAGGGTCTATTGGATAGGGGTCGATAAGAGGGGGTAACGGAGGTGAAAACAAGCCGACCGATAAGGACAGGCCACCCCCCTCCAGTGCTGTCGGGTCCAATGTGGCCAAGTCACCTGGACGTTAGTAGGGATCACCCAAACTCCGGTCTAGGCCGCGTGCTAGGACTTCGAGTGCCTGCGATCACAACGCCTAGGGAAGCATACCGGTAGCGGCCCCTGCGAGATGGATGAGCCCAGACAGTTAGACGGGGATCCCTGCCGGAAGGCATATAGGAACCGGCTGCTGGGTAACGGGAAGGCGGGCCAGATTAGTCACCTGGAACACCCCGCTGGGCCGTAGCCATTTTGGGAGAGAATCCCCTAATGGGCTCGAGAGGTCAAAATCCGCCATCGGCAGGCCCCGGGAGAAATACCTGGGGTTCCTGTTTAAGTTGTTACCACGGTACCTGAGTCGCTTTATGCGGCATAAGGGGTGGGGATCTGCAAGGGCCCCCTTTTACCGGGCCAGACTTTGACATAATTATACCCATTCCCCCGGACCCGGATTGAAGTTTCTTTTCTCCTTCGTAAGTTTGTCTTACTATACTATTCTCTCAGTCTTCGGATTCCAACATGTTACGGTTAGACGGACCGCTCTGCTCGGCTTGAGCTAAGGTACTGTGACGGAAGTTGTTCTGTTGAATCCGTATAAGCTGGGTCCGCAGCTTATGTGTGACTTCCGACGGATGCGGATAACCGGGTCTCTGATAAGGTTTATATGACCCTATGGTGACGGCGTGGGACTCTAACCCTCGCGGAATCGGTGGTAACAGAGCAAAGTCTGTGAGAGGAACAGCTGGGGAAGTCGACTGGACCTATGCAGCTCCTAGCCTAGAAGGCGTCGTAGAGTGTCTGATTGCTATAAGAACTCAGACCTAAGGTCTAAGTTCGCTGGTGGTACAGTTTATATACTAAGTACATGAGTCACTACTACTGAGTCATAATACTAGGATGAGTCACCTATGACGCTATGACTCCACTAATACTACTAGTCCCTGTAATAGTATGAGTCACTATGACTCTTCGTATGGAAGGTGGTAGAATAGTCCGGAACTAATGACATCATAATCACATGATAGTCCCAACTCATGTAATACACCGATGCTTCATAATCAGAACGTAACAATACTCCCTTTTCAGGTGGAACGCCCACGTTCCATATCCTGCAGGAGTTCAGCAACTCTTCCTCGTGCCTCTGCAATATTGCGCCCGTTAGCTTCTGCAATCCGCTCAAGTGTGTTAGCTTGCTCGAGTCGCCTTACACACTGATCCTTCTCCATCTGCGTCAGCCCTAGACGTTCCTCCAACTGTTGGAGGTCGTAGAGGAGGTTGGAGATCCTCGCGTCCAAACCCCTGTACCGTCTTACCTCCGCTTTGACGGTTTGATCTTTAAGGGCTTGAAATCCCAGGTCCACTTCGTCACGGTATGGGTAACGATGACTAAGAAACCACAGGTCCGCTTTCGAGTAACGAGGACGGTGGTATAAATCGAAGCAGGGTTCGGCATAGAGATAGTCGGAATAGGGAGTAGGACTTCCAGCACGATATCCACAGACACGAGGGTTGTCCACGTATTCAACCTTAGTGAACTTGGCCGGCCAAAGGCGGCCATCGGGTCCTTTGATATGCATAGGCACGTACTGGTCGCCTAGATTGTAGTGGTAACCCTCAGGGGGTGGCGTCCACGCCTCTCGAACTGGTCGAGCATCCGCCTCGTCAGCCTCCTCCCTCCCGTCGGTATCTGTGTTAGTAAGTTGATGTCCTCCTCGAACCTCTGCTCCGGTGTGAGTCTGAACCTCCGTGGCTTCTTGGTCTTGTACTTGGGGTCCAGCGACCGGAGGTCCTTCGCGTAGCCTCCGTGTTTGATCAAGTACGGCCCCCAGATAGTCGAGCTGCAGAGGGATCGGGAGTGGGGAATTGGAGCGTACGGAGGAGGGGACGGAATTGGGGTTAGTGGTGATGGCGTGCGTGGAATAGGAGGGGTCGAGTGCAAGATCTTCAAGGAGTCGTGTATGAGGGGTACTTCCTGCTCGTCCAATGAGGGTTTGGGGGATGGAGAACTCCGTATATCTCGGAGCATTGGGGTCGACAAGGTCGGGTGTACTGGCTGCGGAGCGATGAGGGGATTCAGTGGGGGTACGCCAGCTAGAGGGTTCGAAACAGTTGATGGCGTGCCAAGCTTCATACCAGCCCCTGCCTGGATGATTGTTGGGGGGCGAGTACTCAGATCCAGCATAGTTAATTGTCGTTTTTGGTAAGGGACTCGGGACTCCGGCCTCGGGGAGGGGACTCTCGCACTGAGCATAAGGTAAGGCGGCGCAGATAGCATCTTGGGACATTGACGTGTTACTGTAGATCCACGAATGTAATGTGGGGGTTGATCCTTCTGTTGCACTTTGAGCTTGTCTTATATGGGTAACAGCTCGTGGATTTTGTTTTCTAAAGTCTTCTAGAGCTTCGTCTGCATTCATGTCGTCCCAATTGACCCATTCATTGTCCGAGTCCGGGTATCCTTTCCACTTGACTAGATATTGCACCTTACGCCCTCGTCCATGACGTCTTGATGACAATACTTGCTCCACTTCATATTCCTCTTCATCGTTGATAAGGTCAGGTGGTGGCCTCGTGTAGTTGGGCCCGTGGAAGTCCGTTTCGACATATGGGGTTAGAAGGTCAACGTGAAACACATCATGTATCTTCCATGTCGAAGGTAGTGTCAGTTGATATGTGATCGGAGATAAAACTTTCTTTATTGGGAAAGGTCCGTGGCGTTTTGGCGCTAACTTGGCTGTTGGTTGTTCCGTTCGAAGATTGCGCCCTTCAAGCCAAACCTTATCTCCTATCGTGAAAGTCCGTCCTAGGTATTTGGAGTGCGCCCATCGCTTTTGGGCGATAAGGATTGCTTCTCGCACTTGTTGTCTTGCTTGCGTCCATTCTTCTATCCGTGTCTCGACTCTTGGTAGTGAGTCAGGGAATGGGGTAATAGTCGCTCTTGGGTGATATCCCATGAGCACTTGGAAAGGGGATCGTTTTGTCGTTTCGTTATGCCAGGAGTTGTGAGCGAATTCCGCGAAAGGTAAGTGTTTACACCAGTTGTCCTGTTTGAAGTTAGTCCAGGGTCGCAGCCACTGTTCTAGCCACTGATTGGACCTTTCTGATTGTCCGTCGGTTCGGGGATGGTAGGCTGTAGATGCGTTGACTTTGATCCCCATTCGTTTACAAAGGGTTTGCATGAATCGGGAAATAAAGCGGGGATCTCTATCGCAGATGACTTTTGAGGGTAGTCCATATCATACAAAGACGTTCTTGAGATATAGATCAGCTACCCCTTCTGCATCGATGGTTTCGTTGCAAGGGATGAAGATTGCCGCTTTAGAACAGTCATGATCTGTTATGGTTAGGATGGAATCGTAGCCTTCTGATTTAGGAAGTTTGACAATAAAGTCCATTGCTATTGTTTGAAACGGAAGAGCGTCGAGTTCCGGTGTGATAGGGTTCAGGGGCGCTTTCCTTGCTTGTGTATTGACCTTGTGTCTTTGGCATTCGGCACATCCTTTGACATAGTCATGCACATCTCTGGCTATTTGCGGCCACCAATAGTATCTTGTGACCAGTTTCATGGTTCGTGAAATCCCAGGGTGTCCATAAGCGGGTAGATCGTGATGATCGTGAATAATTTGTCGCCTCGTATCTTGTCCTAGGGTAATCACCTGTCCGGTTCCTTTCCACCAGCGCCCATTTATCCTTTTGAGGTTATGTGGGTTTACCCATGGTCTTAGGGTATTGAGATCTTGATCATAGATCAGGGGTGTGGTCAGGGTAGTTAGAGCGCGTGCAAAGAGATGATCTGGTAGTACTGTGATATTTTCGTTGTCTCGTTCTCCTTGATCATAATCTGGGCGTCTAGATAGCATATCGGCACGGCTATTAGTGTTCCCAGGTATATGTCGGAGTTCGATATCGTATTCAGAAAGTTCTAGAACTTCTCTAGCAATTCTTCGGCTAATCTTCTGCGGTTGTCGCCAGTATAACAGGTTAGCATGATCGGTGTATACTGTGACCTTGTGAGGTGATCCTGCCAAATAGGCTCGCCAGTGTCTTAGTCCTTTTACGACTGCCAAAAGTTCTAGATCCCAGATATCATAGTTTCGCTCTGCTTCGGTTAGAGTGGTGGAGTAGTATCCGATAGGATGTTTCTTCCCATCGTCTCCTCTTTGAGTTAGTACCGCTCCTAGGGCGAATCCCGATGCGTCTACCTCCAGTTCGAAAGGTTTGGTCAGATTTGGCTGGATTAGGACTGGTTCTGATGTTATCCTTTGACGAAGGGTTTCAAAAGCGTCTTGACACTTTTGAGTCCAGTCCCATGGGGTGTCTTTTCTTGTGAGTTCATTCAAAGGTTTCGCAGTATGTGAGAATTGATGAATAAAGGGTCTGTAGAAATTGCAAAAGCCAAGAAAAGATCGGACCTGTTTCACCGTTGTGGGAATAGGCCAAGATCCGACCCCTGCAACTTTGGCTGGGTCCATGCGAGTTACTCCCTTTTCAAGGATTAGCCCCAGATAATCGACTCGTGGTGATTCCCACACGCATTTCTCTGGTTTCAGGTATAGGTCCAGTTCTTCTAATCGATCTAAAATTGCATGTACTGCTTCTCGATGATCTCGGAGTTTAGCAGTAGTTGCAATCAGGATGTCGTCCATATAGATGATAATCTCGGTGCCTTTTAGCCTAAAACGTTCTATGATTTCTTCGAATTCATAGTCCATCATTGCTTGAAATGTGGCTGGCGCATTAGTAGGTCCGAAAGGCATCACTGTTGGCTCCCATAACCCATACTTGGTTTTAAAGGCCGCTTTATGGATATCTTTTTCTTTGATGCGGATATTGTTATACCCCCATCTGACGTCAAATTTAGTGAAGATCCATGCGTCCTTTACTTGAGCGATAAGGCCTGGGATAAGTGGTAATGGATATTTGTTCTTGACCGTGTAATCATTGAGTTTACGATAATCTATCACCGGACGAAGTTTTCCATCCTTCTTTTTGATAAAGAAGAATGATGACGCATAAGGTGATTTCGACTGTCGGATATATCCTTTGGCCTTTTCCTCCTTGATCCATTTGAGGAGTGCTTCGTCTTCTGCTTGTGTCATGGGATATATCTTACAGTCCAGTGCCTTTGGTGCTCCTTCCTTGAGTTCTATCGCGTGGTCCCAGGGTCTGGATGGTGGGAATCGATGAGATTCTTCTTCACTAAACACTTTCTGATGGCGTTGATACTCCGGTGGGATGGGAACTTCCTTGACATATTGTTGGACATTCTGCGCTAACTGAGTGGAGATATTGGCGCTTCTGTGTCCTTGTTCTGTGAGTTCCTGAACGATTTGATCCTTTTCCACATCAGACAAAGGTTCGGTGGTTATTCTATTTAGATGTGTATTCAGAGAGGAAATGATTGGTTTGATCCGGAGTGATCGCCAGTCTAGAGATCGAATAACGATTGGAAGGTATTTGATATCGATAACAGCATCCTTCCATTGGAATTGGGGTTCAAACGCTGCTAGCCAGGGGTATCCCAGTATTAGATCTTCGAGCCCTAGATCTGTGATAAGGAATCGCATTTGTTTTTCCTTATCTCCTGTACGGACTTCTAGGTCCACATAGTCCTGGATAAGGCCAGCCTTATTGTTAGTTCCGTCGATATTCCAGATCTTCTTTGGTCGTTCTAGTCTCTGAGTCCCAAGTCCTAGTCGTTTGATAAGCCTAGGATCGATGAAATTGTCAGTGGCTCCGGAGTCCACTAATATGCTTTTGTCGGCCATTGCTTGTGACGTGCGGAATGAAACAGGGATTTTCATACTTCGATAGCGAGTAAGATATACAGAGTTACATTGCAGTCTACGAATTGCTCGCCCCCAGGCCGATGGGTTGGAGCTTAGGAAAAATCCTGACGGTTCTTCATGAAGACTTCTTGGATAACTACGTCCTTGTCTTCGTCGTTGAGTTCCTTGATTTGTTCAATGAGCCCTTTGGCATCGAACTTCTTTGGAGCCGTGTTAGTAGCTTGAATTTGTGCTTCTTCTTCCTGGTTGCCTCGAGCTTGTGACTGACGAGGCCTTTCAGGGCAGTTTCGGCTCATGTGCCCTTGTTTCCTGCAGCGGAAACAGCCTCCTGTAGCCATCAGTTTGGCGCGGTCTTCTTCTGAAAGGGCACCCCTTGCACGGATATGTCCAGGGGTAAGATCCATGGCATTGGAATTCTTTGCAGAACCGGACCCTTGCCCTTGGCGCCAGTTTTGATTTGGGCCTTGCTTCTTCTGGGGTACTTTGCCATTGAAAAAAGTTTGAAGGTATAACCACTTCTGCTGTTGCTCGACCGCTCCTTCGGTCCATTCTTGCCAAGAGTTAGGGCGTCGTCCTCCCTGGCTAATCATATTGTAATGGAGCATTTTGGGAAGTCCTTCGGCAAACATGGTCCAGGTTCCTTTTGCATTAAGATCATGTCCGGCAATCCGAGCTAGTTGTTCGAATTTGGCTATATAGCCATCTAGATCCCCATCTTTCATGCGGATCTCCTTGATAGCTTGTTCGGCTTTCTCCACACTCATGGTATCGGTGAAGGCATCTTTGAATCGATCGATAATAGTACGCCACAAGTACTCATTGTGGACTTGAGCTCCTCCAGCCATCTGGTCTCCGAGCCATTCGATTTGGGCCGCCACCCATTCCTGGATATTTGGACCCTTGATGAAGGATAAGAATAACATAGCCCGGGTAAAAGGAGTAGTGATGACGTCAGCTCCCCAATTAAGGCCGTAATAGATGTTCCATTCTTGAAGGAACCCTTCGGTTTTGCTTCTAGTTCCATCAAAGACTTCTGGTTCGCGTCCCACTAGTTTACCTCCTCCGGGATTTCCCCCTCCTCCATGTCCTCCGGGATTTCCCCCTCCTCCAGGAGGTCCTGGGGGTCCTGGTGGTCCTCCTCCCATAGGAGGTCCTCGACTTGACCAATGTCCGCCTCCTCCTCCAGGAGGTCCTGAAGGTGGTGGTCCGCTTCCGAAGGGGTTGGGGGGTACTGTAAATCTAGTAGTTCGGCCCAATATAGTTGCTGGAGGTACTGTGGTAGTTGCTGTGATTGAGGCCATTGTGCTAGCCGGTGTCGATGCTTTGTAGACAATGGTTGGTGTGAATTTGGTAGAGATGTTGGTGGGAATGTGGCTAGCCAATTGCTCAAGTTGGTTTTCAGTTGCCTCTGCTGCGTCGGTGGCAGGAATGTCGATGTTTTCTTCTGGAGTGTCTGCGTGGTCGCTACCGAATTTGAACTCAGTTCGTGGTTGTTCTTCTTCTTCGTCTGCTTCTCCGTCCAATGGTCCCCACCGGCTACGGTCCACTCTTTCTTCGTCGTAGATTCGAAGTCCCAATTTGATTGGTGCAGGGCGTTCGATTGCGAATCCTCCGTTATCAGGAAGTTTTCGAGTAACTCCCCACTGGAGAGATCCGAAATCGAAATCGATTGCGACGAATGTATCGTCGTCGTTGGGGTCGTTGCTGGTCGTATAGTATCCCCAGCCGTATTCTTTGTCCAGCCACTCGGCCTCCTTGAGGTATCGTTTAGGGACGTTCTGTTCCCCCCTACGTGCAACGTAGGTGGTGATCGTGTTGGGTCGTGGATCCGCCACAGTGGTACAGAGGTCTGAGTTAATGTTACGGTTAGACGGACCGCTCTGCTCGGCTTGAGCTAAGGTACTGTGACGGAAGTTGTTCTGTTGAATCCGTATAAGCTGGGTCCGCAGCTTATGTGTGACTTCCGACGGATGCGGATAACCGGGTCTCTGATAAGGTTTATATGACCCTATGGTGACGGCGTGGGACTCTAACCCTCGCGGAATCGGTGGTAACAGAGCAAAGTCTGTGAGAGGAACAGCTGGGGAAGTCGACTGGACCTATGCAGCTCCTAGCCTAGAAGGCGTCGTAGAGTGTCTGATTGCTATAAGAACTCAGACCTAAGGTCTAAGTTCGCTGGTGGTACAGTTTATATACTAAGTACATGAGTCACTACTACTGAGTCATAATACTAGGATGAGTCACCTATGACGCTATGACTCCACTAATACTACTAGTCCCTGTAATAGTATGAGTCACTATGACTCTTCGTATGGAAGGTGGTAGAATAGTCCGGAACTAATGACATCATAATCACATGATAGTCCCAACTCATGTAATACACCGATGCTTCATAATCAGAACGTAACACAACACCACATATTTATAACTGAGCACATCCGGAACGGAAGCTCCTACTTCTTAACCTACTTACTCGACTCGGTGAATCGGCCTTGCGTGTAACTACCTATGTTTCAACCTTTGTAGTACTTGTTCATATGTACGACCGGTCTTTGTCTCGGACATGTCCCCTGGTTAATAAACTGATTCAAAAAAAAAAAAAAAAAACTTGGGACCAGATTATCATAAGCTTTCACAATGGCATTGCCCTCCGAGTCGTAGTACTACGGCAAGATCCGGGTCTGAACGTGAGCGACTCCCGCATTTGGATGTGTGTCGCTTCGCATGTTGTTTTGTCACCCGACCATTCGTTCATGGTCACTCACTGACATGCGTACTCACGAGTATTCAAGCGGTACAGTAGCTTGCTCACGTTTGGCAGGTTCAAAAATCCGTGATTCAATTTCGTTACAGTCTGATTATTCCGATGATTATTAATTATTCTCCACGTTTCTGAACAAGTAAATCAAGCTCTCAAAAAATTATATTACACTCGGCCTCGTCACGCTCCAATTGACATCCTCAAGAAGAATCCGCGATCGTGTTGCCATTCACTGAATCATAGCTAAGTGATTGGGTGGCGCCGCTGCGTGATGGAGGACTCGATGATTTCCTCGTTTTGTGCGTTCACCTCTACGCAATTCTCTCCTAAAAATATGTGACAATAAAACTTTGCGCTCTTGGGAGGAATACCCACCTAACCCGCAGATGGGACTAGGTCTTGGCGGTTCTCTGCCTGGGCTTTCGCGTCATAGTCGAGAAGTACCCTTGCCATATCGAGCCGACCACGGTAGCATGCTAAATGTAAGGGGGTTGCATCGTCCTTATCTTGTGCGTGCATATCTGCGGCGCACTCCAATAATAGCCTTGCGACGCCGAGACCATCGTCCTGCAACCAATAGCTACCTTGTGACACCAGGTGCAAAGGGGTTTGTGTTTGGTCGTTCTCAGAACCAGGTTTTGCGCCATGGTCGAGCAACACACGTGCGATTTCGAAACTCCCGAGGGAGGAGGCAGAATGTAGTGGGGTGTCTTGATGCTCGTCCGGGGCGTTGACGTTTACGCCACACTCCAGCAATAGCCCTGCAATCCCGACACCATTGTCTTGGGAACCATATTGGCTTCGTGACACTAAATGTAATGGTGTCTCCCCGCGCTCGTTCTCCGCAGTCGTTTTCGCACCATGGTTGAGAAGCTCCTTTACAATCTCGAGCTTCCCACTGAACGCTGCAGAATGTAGTGGAGTGTTGCGCTGTTTGTCTTGAGCATGGACGTCCCCACCACGCTCCAGCAGTAGCCATGCAACGCTAACACCGTGTTCTTGGGAGTCATATATACCTTGTGATACATCGGGAAAACCCCTCCCCGTAAATCCCGTTTTAATTAGCACTAACGCATTAAAAGCGCTAAAAAATTGTAAATAGCTGAGAGCGCCCGTTTAATGGACGGCGCTTCAAGGATCTATTAAGTTTATGCTAAGCTTTCGTCGATCGCATTCAAATTTTGGTACATGTGTCTATCGAGGAATGGATTGATGTAGAAGGTCCGGCATTTCTCTAGCACGGTTGAGCTCCGCCACTCCTGGGGAATGACAGGTCCGAAAGCTGGGAACAGCTGCACGCTCCTGCATACCTCTGCTAGAGGTATGACGCTTGCTACTCGACGATCGTTGCGATAACTCCTGGATATCCGGTACATCCCGTGGCTTTCATCAGTCATAGAGGGGGGTGAAAACCACTCTACGTATGCCAAGTGTACGGGAGGAGCTGGACGCGAGCTGAGAAATATCGAGGAGAGCGCCGAATTCGGAAGTTGGAACACGACCCGGATTTGAACCACACGAATTGTGCTTCCATTCTTCACCAATGCCGTGTCGAATCGTCCTGGATTAGTGTGCCCCCGACGGCTGTGAACCTCTGGTCGGATGTGTATGGCATCAACGATTTTCGCGTCTGGATCTTCGGGATTTGAGAACTTGATCTTATGAAACACAGAAACCTTTCGGAATGGAAGCAGAGTGTTGTTAGCGCGCCGTCGAGCCACACCAGTAGATAATCCAGGGTAGTTGTGTTGAACAATAAAGTCTGCAAGCGCATCTTGAAAGTCGATAGCACCATATCTGTGGAAAAGGTGTTCAAAGCTTACTCCCTTTTCCGATGGGTGGATTGTCAAAATGGGTCGTAGCATCAGATCCGGACGGGGATATGCCAACGGAGATCTCGGTAATACAGAGTGTCCGCTTTCGCACCAGTTGAGAAATTCCGCGTGGTGGTTGATCGTCTCTTGGCGCTCCATCCATGTAGTCATTTGCTTGGTCTCGTCTTTGAAATTGGAGGCACGGAAACCCTTCTTGGCGCACTCGATGTGAAGGCGTTCTGACTGCTCAGTATTGTAGTTGTCTGCAGCACCGAAAAGTGCGATGGATCTGGTGTAATGGATGAGGCTATGGAGTTTGGGAATGATGAAGCCTCGTCGGACTTCAAGCTCGATAAGAATGTCTTTGTTCTCATGAAATCGGCACAGGGCAGCGTCCATTGCTTTGAGACTTTCTGTGGTCTGCACTGGGTACTGGGAAATGTAGATAAAATCGAGGAGTGCCCGCACAACGCGGGCCAAGCGTGCTGAGGACTGACCACCTGGAAGAGTTAGATCCACGACAACCCCAAGTAAGACACGACACATGTGTTTGTGCTCTTGACCCGTGACCCTTGACAGCCATGTGAAACCACTATGGAAGTGCCGGGCGTTGTGATTCGGCGGTAGGCGGCTGCATCGTGTGTCGATCTGGTCAGAATCAATGTCAGCTAGACACTCGACCATGTGCTTCAGGATGCCTTGGTGAAGTTGATGTAAGATATCTGGGGTGATTGAAACGAATATATTGGTGAACGGAAGACGGTCCCAGAAGGGATGGTAAGTAGGCTTGAGACTAGCGTTGCGACATGCCGCGTGAAAGGCTGTTGGATCGCCATCTGACAAAGCAAAGACCTTGACTGCTTCCCCGAAGTCGCGTAAAGGAAATCTTGTATTGTTTCCAAGTTCATCCGTCGGGACCAAGCACTTGGGGCACCTCCAATTTGAAGTGCATGTGACAAGTGATTGTTCTGGGTAGTCGCCGACAAACGTTGCGAAGACAGGATGGCAGCGGTACCAAATCCCATCACCGGTGGCCATCGCGATACCTGTCTCGCCATAAGATTCAATGGGGGAGAGAACTTTTCGCATGCATGAATGAAAAATGTTCGCAAGCGCTCGGCGCCGCGCCGCCTTATTTTTGATCTGCTTGAGCCGTGCAGTTGGAATGTACCCCATCAGCATTTGTGCCTGCTGAGTTGGTTTGTTGCGAATAGCTTTGGGAATGTTGCCTATCGTCATGTAGATAGGATAGGCACTCTTGGATCGAAACAGAGTGAGCTGGGTCTTGTCTGAGGAGATGACGATTGGAATTACTGTCGCGCCCGGCTTGCGAGACTCCAGGGATTGCTGAGGTTAATGTGAGTATCTTGGGAGTGCGCAGGTCGCTATTGTACGTACCTGCACCGACCACCACCATTTTCCGGTGTACATTTCACTGAACACCTGTACCGTATGACCTGCATCGTGATAATGACGTTCCGGCGCAAATATGAGGTCCTTCGAAAATCTTGGATCCCCAAAGAGCGTGCGGAGGCAGGGAACGACTTCTCGAAAGTGGAAGTCATAGGACTCCCCACCGATACAGACCTCCTCGCACTTGAACTTTGGTCGGCCGGGCATCTCTTCATCGATGATGCGGTTGAGCTCCTTGCTGTTGCGGTATGAGAGTCCTAAGCTCTCAACCACCTATCACAACCCACTATTAGCCATCAAATCAGTCCGCGTGGTCAGCTACTTACACCATTGATTCCGAGCAGTTCAGTTACTGCAGTTGAAGATGGCCCCCGGTTCTTTGCCCATCGGGCAAATTCCCAATCGCGCTGCGACTGAAATGGGTACCAAATGTGCCCTTGTCCTAGATTGTCATGCAACGCCTCGTATCCTGGCACGCTCTCACCCATGTTGGGAATGGGGGTTCCAGCCGCTCCTGAGGGAAATCGCTCGACAAAGGGCATCCCGCCTTGTTGGGCGCGATTGGGCGCTTCAGCACACATCGCCGTGCCGGCATCGAATTCCCTGTCATTGGGGTTCGGGTCAATGACCATGTGGTCACCATCACCTCCGTCTATGTCAAATGCATGATCAAATTCACCCCCGTCTAAAAAATAGTGTCAATTTACTAGCATGGCCGAGCTGGCAGAGACACTCACTTGGATTGCCATCCTCTGGGTCAGGGACGCCTGGGCGGTGATATGATACAGAGCGATCCAGACGGCGATCGTAGATCCTGCGACAGAGAGGGCGTTTTGTCATGCTAAGGTGGCGCGCGTATCCGGCATGAGTGAAACGGCGATTGCAGCCAGCACATGTAAGAGAGCTCATAGGAAATGAAAAATAGTGTGATTTGGAATGTTATGGAAAGTGATAATGACAGAGCGGCTACGTCGTGGTTGGGGTACAAGTCAATGACCCTGTAAACAAAACTAAGCGTGCTAATATATATATAAGACGTGGAACACACCTGGATAAATTCCCCATTCAACTCATCGTCCCTCATTTTATCTTCCCACTTCTCTCTTCCCAACATACTCTCTGGTCGTCGTCTTGCCAAACAAGCATGGCACCTCGCACGCGGAGGCAGCGCGCTACAGACACAGGTCCGGTGGCCACGATTCCTGATAGCTCAACACACACAGTGAGGTCAAAAAAGAAGGGAAAGAGTACCAAGACGCACCGTACATTGCCTAAGATAGTGATCAAGAAGCCGCGTACGCCAGTGCTAGCAGACTCAGAGGGTAAGTTTGTTACCATTGCGAACTCAACGTGATATGACCACTTACACATATTTTAGTCTCCGGAAAGCACCCTTTGTCTCCTGAAGAGGGCCCGACCATCAGAACGGAGAGGGGCGCGAAGTCAGGCTTCCCAAAACCTACAAAGCGCATTAAATCAGGTCGTGAGTTTTTTTTTTTCATATGGGTGGAATTACTTACATCTAACAATGTTGAGTTCTAGGTTTTGAAGAAACCCATCCTCCGGGTCTTGAGCTTCTGCCGACGGATGATGAAGCGGAAACCACTAGCCAGGTCGTGAGTGGCTTTGTTGCGCCAGGCAATGTCCCACCAAACCGTGGGAGAAAGCTGAAGCGAAGTGCGTGACATGTTTGGCTCAATCAACTCCGACTCTGATGCAAAGTTCAACTTCGACTTTTTTCGCAGCAGAGACACTTATCCAGGAGGACGACGACGACAACTCTTCCTTAGACAACCACTGTTCTCATTCCAGTGGATCAGATGGCTCAGATGACTCGCATCCCGAGGTTTCCGAAGACGATGAACTGGATGCTATAGCTGAGTTCATACCGACGTCCAAAATGGCTGAGAAGATGGCGCTAGAGGTGAGTATTTCTCGACTTCCCGGTATAAGTCGTGACTTAAGGGTGTCATTTAGAGACCTTCTTGGCCGACAACTACCACAGAAGACAGCGTGCAGCATCAAACCGCTCCCAGCAGCGTGCCACTGCCGTCCACGCTCTCAAGCGGAGAAGATATTGATGTAGAATTCGAGCATGATCAAGAAGCAAACCTGGAGTTCACAGGTAAGTCTGGGTGTAATTTTGTGCATGCTATATACGTGCGTTAATGTGTTCATGTAGGTGCTGCGTTTGAGGGTCGACAAATGACCCACGTGCATGCCAAGCATCCTCAAGACGATATCTCGGATTTCTCAGGTACCACTCAATTACTTATTCTATGCACAATATTTACCATACGGGTTGATGTGTTGATGTAGACACCATTTCCGAGGGTCTACAAGTGGCACGTGTTTGCCCCAAGGGCTATGTCAAGGGTCAACGAGCTGCACATGCCGCGGCACGTTCAGAGCGCCAGCCAGTTTCTACACTGGTCTCTACAGGTACGTTTCCTGTATCTATTGGCTCAATAGTACTCACATTGTACATTGAGATTCAGATACAGGCGACACTCTCGGAAATCAGCAAAGCGCATACCGTGCCTCTTCCCAGGGTTATCGAGGCGCACATGCACCTTCCAGCCGTCAGCAAAGTGCATGCGTCCCTTCCAGCCGTCAGCAAGGTGCACGCATCCCTTCCAGCCGTCAGCAAGGTGCACGCGTCCCTTCCAGCCATCAGCAAGGTGCACGCGTCCCTTCCAAAGGTCAACGAAGCGCAAATATACCTTCCGAGGATTCTCAAGTTTCTGCCTCGGGATTCACGTGTGCGCAGGGTTCTCAAGCCACCTCCTCAGGATTCAAAAGTGAGCCAGCATACTAGTATGCCACCGCGCCTACATTCTATGCTAACATAACAAAACAGCTACTACGCCAGCAATATCTGATGACCGTGTTCGCCCAAGAAACACCAAAGTCCCGCAATTATGGCCCAAGGATACTGACCTATGTCTCAACGCTTCGGGGAACATCAAGCTCACAGACCAGACGTCAATTGTCCGAGCAACGATTACGAAGGCGTTTGGCTTTTTGCATGCCTCAATCGTGTTGGAAAACTCATACCCGGACGCCTTACTCACAAGCAAGTTTATTCAGGACGCACTTAGTACAGCAGCCCTCCATGTTCCTGATGCAGAGGATGTACATGTCCGCATCCTCAAAGACCATCCTTACTTCGTGAAGATGTCCATCCTTGTAAGTTGTCTCTGTTCGCCCTTGAAATCAACTAAGATAAATTTAGCCCCGTGCACGGATCAGTATCTTTCGCTCAGAGGTCAAGGAGCGCTGCGTGGCAGCCATTGCACTCTTACTTGGCGCCCATGAGTCAGCGACAGTGATTTCGGAACTCGTACTGAAGCTACGAACAGATTTTAATTACATTTTTCCGAGGCGTTTGAATAATGCAAACGTGAGTCAACAACATGCCCAAAGCTGGGTTTACTAATGATCCACTTATAGAACAATGTTCTTATCGGTGTACCAAATATCAGTCGGCCATACCGTAGCTCTATCATCATCTCAGTCATCCGAGATCTTTTCTTTTCGGGAAATACTCCCTTTGTTGTACAGCACCAAGCTCTGTTCCCATCTCGTGAGGGAACCAGTGGGGATGTAATTTGGGAGGTTCCAAAGGCAATGGTCGCCTTAGTATCAACGGCGGTAGGTTTTTCCCTCTGCTTGACATTTATTTTCTAATTATATTCGGAATTACCCTAGTTCTATGCTGCCCTCCATGAATGGGAATCGGGCGAGCGAAAGCCACACGACTTCACAGCAAATGCCTTCATGGAGGCCTACGGTACACATATCTCCTCATTGGACAGTATCGAAACCAAGCGCAATACATCCTACCATAGCATGATGGCGGAAATATACCAGCTTGCAGTGTAAGTTCCCATTTTCAGACTCTCACCTAATTTCGCTGATTATTCTCAGCAATGGCAAATTGAGGATGGACCAAACCTCTTCCGTCCCTTCACTTGATCTTAGTGTGCTAGAGGATTGAGTACACACAACAACAACCGTTTGTAATTGCTCTTTTGCTTTTACTTGTCATGATGTGGATATTGATTACTGTGCAGACTGATACCCAAGAAATTGGCTGCCGGTGTCTTATCTACATTCGTTTAGTCACTTCTTACCGCTCGTTTAACATACATTAGCTATGATTTTGGACCAAATGACCAGAAAATTTAATGTTTCTGAATGATCAATTACTCAAAATTTAAGGTGTTTGCGGATTAGCAAGAACTGAAGTGAAATTTATTCTTAATTATCGGGGGGGATAGTTAAAACCGAAAATGGGCGCTTAGGTGATAATTCGAGTTAATTTCTATTCATCTGCGCTAATTTACAGTGGGGGTTTTTCCCGATGTACTTGGTGTAGTGGTGTTCTGCCCTTCTTGTTCTCCGCGTTCACGGTGGCGCCATGGTCGAGAAGTATCCTTGCGATCTCGAGCATCCCACTGAAAGCTGCTGAATGTAAAGGAGTGTTATGGTCTTCGTCTTGGGCATGGACATCAAGACCGCACTCCAGCAATAGTCGCGCAATACTGACACCGCATTCTTGGGAGTCGAAGTCACCTTGCGAAACTAGGTGTAATGGAGTCTTGCCCTCATTATTCTTCGCGTCCGTGTTTGCACCATGGCCGAGAAGTAACTAGTGTCCCGAATATAAATGAATTGTTGTTGTTTTTGAGAAAAAAGAAGCACCTGTACGATCTCGAGCTTCCCATAGAAAGCCGCCCAATGTAATGGGGTGGCCTTGTTCTTCCCCCGTGCATCCACGTCCACACCACGCTCTAGCAACAGCCGTGCAATTCCGACGCCGTGCTCTTGGGGCTTATATTCGCCTCGTGACACTGAGTTCAACGGTGTCCTACCTTGGTCATTCTCCGCGTTTGGGTTTGCACCGTGGTCGAGAAGTAGCTGCACGATACTAAACCTCCCATTGAAGGCCGCGTAGTGTAATGCGGTTGCGAAGCACTCGTCTTGGACATGAACATCCACGCCGCGCTCCAGCAACAGCCGTGCAATACCGATACCGTGTTCTTCGGAGTCGTGTTCGCCTCGTGACACGATGTGCAACGCCGTCTCGCCCTCCTTGGTCTCTATGCTCGCGTTCGCACCATTCTCGAGAAGAAGCTCTGCAACCTCGACCCTCCCTTTGAAAGCTGCCCAATGTAGCGAGGTCCAACCGTCTTTCTCCCGTGCGTTCACGTCCACACCGCGCTCAGGCTCCAGTAATAGCCGTGCAGTGCCGACACCTCGTTCTTGGGTGTCGTATTCACCTCGTGACACGATGTGCAACGCCGTTTCGCCCTCCTTGGTCTCTATGCTCGCGTTCGCACCATACTCGAGAAGAAGCTGTGTGACCTCGACCCTCCCTTTGAGAGCTGCCCGATGCAGCGAGGTCCAACCGTCTTTCCGCTGTGCGTTAACGTCCACACCGCGCTCCAGTAATAGCCGTGCAGTGCTGACACCTTGATCTTGGGAGTCGTATTTGCCTCGTGACACGATGTACAACGCCGTTTCGCCCTTATTGGTCTCTATGCTCGCGTTCGCACCATGCTCGAGAAGAAGCTGTGTGACCTCGACCCTCCCTTTGGAAGCTGCCCAATGTAGCGAGGTCCAACCGTCGTTATCCCGTGCGTTCACGTCCACACCGCGCTCCAGTAATAGCCGTGCAGTGCTGACACCTTGACCTTGGGAGTCATATTTGCCTCGTGACACTGCATGTAACGGGGTCTCGCCCAGATCATTTTCCGTGTTTGCGTTCGCGCCATGGTCACAAAGCACCTGTCGTCAAGGAATATAAATGAATTTTTAATAATAATAACATGAGGAGCACCTGTACAATCTGGAGCCTCCCCTTAGAAGCCGCCAAATGTAAGGGGGTGGACTTCGTCTTCGTCTGTGTGTTCACGTCTACACCACGCTCCAGCAACAGCCGTGCAATACCGATACCGTCTTCTTCGAAGTCGTATACGCCTCGCGACACTAGGTGCAAGGGTGTCTCTCCGAGCTCGTTCTCCGCGGTCGTGATTGCGCCATGGCCGATAAGCAACTTTGCGATCTCGAGCTTTCCACTGGAGGCTGCCGTGTGTAATGCAGTGTCGTAGTCTTTGTCTCGGGCGTGAACGTCCACACCTCGCTCCAGCAACAGCCGTGCAATACCGATACCATCTTCTTCGAAGTCGTATACGCCTCGCGACAATATGTGCAAGGGTGTCTCTCCGAGCTCGTTCTCTGCGGTCGTGATTGCGCCATGGTCGATAAGCAACTTCGCGATCTCGAGCTTCCCACTGAAGGCTGCCGTGTGTAATGCAGTGTCGTGGTCTTTGTCTCGGGCGTGAACGTCCACACCTCGCTCCAGCAATAGCCGTGTAATACCGATACCGTCTTCATCGTCGTATGCGCCTAGGTGCAACGGTGTCTCGCCCTCATCGTTCTCCGCATTTACGTTGGCACCATGATCAAGAAGGACCTGTGCGACCTCGACCGTCCCTTCGAAAGCTGCCAAATGTAGCGAGGTCCAACCGTCTTTCCGCCGTGCGTTCACGTCCACACCGTGCTCCAGTAATAGCCGTACAATGCCGACACCGCGCTCTTGGTGAGATTGCCAACTCTGTGATATTAGGTGCAACGGTGTCTCACCCTCCTTGTTTTCCGCGTTTGGGTTGGCAGCGTAATCGAGAAGTGCCCTCACGATCTCGAGCCTCCCCCGGTAAGCTGCCGCATGTAACAGGGTCCACTCGTCCGGCGTCCGTATGTTGATGTCAGTGCTATGCTCTAGTAATAACCGTGCGAGATCGACTCGGAGAATACCGTCATTGTCACGACCGCTGATTTCAAGCAGTACGTGTAACGGCATCTTGCCCTCCTTATCCAGAGAATCGACGTCGGCCTTGTGCTCAACTAGCACCCGAGCTACCTTCAGTTCTCTGTGATATACCGCCAGATGTAGTGGTGTACGGAGATCATCCTGCCGACAATTCACATCCGCGCCTTTGTTTAGTAGGGATTGCACCATGCCGACGCATCCGATTGCTTCGTGGAGTGGAGCCCGTTCTCTCAGCCCCCGGATATCGACATTTGCATCATGCTTAAGTAGGATCTCCGCAACTGTGATATGTTTCTCGACGAGCGCCGCAAGCAGCTGAAATTTGTACTTGCCACCTATAGCGTTTACTTGATGCGGGTGTTTAGTGGAGAGATGTTCAACCAAGTCTGAGAATCCGCAAAGCGAGGAGTAATATAAGGGAGTGGGTAGTATCTTGGACGGCGATTCCGAAGAGGATGCCTCGTCCATGTTGTATATTCCAACCCATGATGCGAAATGAGGCTTGTCGCAGTCAAAGAGCGTCTCCATCCCATCCTTTACACGTGATGCGACGCCCTCAAATCGGGCATGTGTGACCCAGTGTTCAGCCGCGTATTTCGCGAGAGGGAAGTCTTCAATGCTCTCTTCGTCGACGTGGCCATCCAGATGAAGAAGATATCCGAGACACGCCTGAGCGAGGATGGTATGGGCGGGTTCGGGAAGGATCTGGTACTGAGAAAAGTCTCCGAATGAGGATGTGAGTCGATTCGACATCAAGAACTCCTTTACGGAGAAGTGTGAGAACTGGACAATTTGGGAGTCGTTCCCGTCGACGATGGAAATCAAACTTGAGCACGTAGACTGCACGGCCTGTACTTGGTCATTCGGCCTCCAATCCGCGCGATATTTTGGAACCGCCGCTCGGGCGATACCGAACTCAAACGCAAGTAGTTCTGCAAGCTCTTCAACGCGAAGCGGACGGACAGCCACCATGAGGCATTGTAACATCCGATGGGCATTTGCTCGGTTCACAGGGGGAATTTGACTGAGCACCCGCGCATAGGTATCGTCCAACGTTTCGGGTAGCTGGTCAAGGGTCTGCCGAATACTTGATCCGAAACAATGCTGAAGCACTTCCAGTTGACACTATACCCAACGGAACCTTTACAATATGAAATAAGACAATCTATGGCCGAGGACGGGGGCGCTCACATTCCGTCCGCATTTGTAGACAGCTTCTGGACAACCAGCCTCTTATCCTCACCTCGCCATCTCGCCATAATGTCGTCCGAGTTAACAGCGGTGTTAATGTAATCGAGAATATCCTTCTTTTGACCACTTTCATCATGAAGTGAGACGGCGCTATAGACAAGTGGCTCAAGAACCGTCTTGATGTCAATCTCAGGGCGGCTTGTGACGCATACATGCAAGTTTGGAACGCCCAGATCAACAAGGGTCTTCAGAAACTTGAGGACTACTGCTCGTGGAGTTGGCCGCCCAGAGATGTTCGGACACTCGTCGAGTGCGTCAATGATGATGTAAATTGGTTGCTCTGCCGCGAGAAAGAGCATTTTGTGAAGACAGCTCGTCAAGACGTCAATGCTGGGTTGTTGCGTGCCCTTCCCGTGTGTAGAATAAATCTGGGAAATTATCTCGCGACAAGGGGGCAAGTGGGTAGAAAATTGAATGAGAAGAGAGGCGAGAAAGTTGCGAAAACTTCGTTTTTTTTCATCTCGAAAATCGAAGAAGAAATACGCCAAGGAGACGTGTCCGGTATCGCGCAAAGATATGGCGTGTTTTATGATCATAGAGCTTCAGTCAATGTGAGTTCCTGGCCACGGGGATGTTACGGAACTGACGAACCACAGGATGCTCTTTCCCGAGCCCGCTACAGAAGACCATTAGGAGTTGAGAAGTGAACGTCTAGGAGGAACACACGTTTTCCGTGAATCCAGAGGAGGGAGCCGATTAATTCCCACTCCTTGTATATGCTGCTTTCAAAAAACCATGTGGTAGTTCCCTCGTGGTAAGCCTCGCTTGCGGTGTTGTAATTCACAGACGGGTCTGGTGGGGAAAACCATTTTCGAACGTTCTGCTCTATCTGGTTCCCTGCGGCGAAGCTTCAGTCTCCACTAGAGAAACGATGGTGTAACAGAATACGAACACGCTATATCGACTACGCCGTCCTTTATTTTTCCCATGTCGTCGTTTATTTTGTCCACCGTTTTCACTATCTGTTTCATGGCTCCGCTGGCTCTCGTGGCATCTAAAGGGACAATATTCAGGATAGAGTTAGTAATTAGTCAACGGCCCTGCGCACCGTCCTTGAGCTCTTTCGTGGCATTTAGGATCTGAGCTATTGCCATCTGGAACTCCTCCCGGGTCAGGCCATCAAGCCTCTTAAGGGAGTCCTCAATATCCGTCCTTCCAACCAGTTTCTTCAAGTATGTCTCTGATTAAATTTGAGAGCGGTCTGTTGAGTGTGTATATATTCTGGATACAACTTACTTGTTCGGCTTTGTTGCACCTCCTTCGTTGCAATCGCAAGTATAGAGAGCACCTCGACCATGATTTTCACGAGTATCTCCGCCATATCCTTGGTAGGCGAAATCCGAGTATGAACCCCAAGGCGCTTGAGGAAGAACTGAACGCGCTCAAAGAGGTCGACGAGCACATCGTGGCTCGCCTTGACATCCTTCGCTGCCTACGAGACATCGGCATTAAAGCTGAAAATGTAGATAAAGAGAAACATGGATGAACGAACGACGAGCAGGACTCCGATACCCGCAGAGACCACATTCGCAAAAGGAAACACCTGCACGACGTTAGATGCGCTTGTAATCGCGAATCGTGTTTATGATACGAACCATGCCAACACCCTGGCCCAGAGTTCCGGAAATAGTGTATAGGATGTCCAACGATGGACCGATCCACTTCATCAGCCTTTTATCACCATCCCTAAACTTGTCGAATGCCTTGGCTTCGCGTTGAATCATGTCCAGAACGGCCTCGGCGTACTCACAGCCTTGCAGTTCCTTGGCGAGCGGGTTATTTGTGAGGTCATTCCCGGTCTTTGACTTGTACTCGCTCAAGGCGGCATCAAGAATCGATTTGAAGTGCGAAGATGACTCAAGTATCTGGGAAGATGAAGACATTCCTTAGTGAGGAGGGCAGAGTAGCAGGAGTGCGCGAGCAAGTCGACACGTCGCCTCGTGTTCTTTGTCTGGGAACACCCTTTCCGTCCTCGTTTCATCAATAGCCGCCGAGGACACTGCCAGCTGGCCAATTCGGGTCACGTTTAGGCTCGCTGGCACGGCGATTTGCGGAGAGACGCTTAGCCTATGATAGTACTCACTGCAGTCGTAGCATGCAACTGACTGACATGTCAATGCTTCGAGTTGAACTACAAAGCCGAAATACGCCAGAGCGTTTCAAAAGTTGGACCTCCCGGCATTCCAGAGAGGCTACATTCTAGGAAACGACATTCATAAAGTGGTATAATAGTACAAGTATTTAAAAATGGCGTTCTTGTCTCGTAACGGGGCGTCGTAGAAAAATGCGTACAATGAGAGCATCAAAACAGGGGAACAATGCAGCTGAGACAGCAAAGCACAGGATCCGATAGTTTACACACAGTGAGCAGAAAAATTTAGGCCAAAGGGAACTGCATCTTTGTGTTCGATTTATAGTCCGCTCTCGACCACTGCGTGAGCAAACGCCACGGCAACGTCCCTTTACCAGACGCAGCATCAAGTGCCTCCTGCGACATCCGTGCAAATGCGAACTGCATCCCCGCGCGCACCTCCTTCGGCACGTCAAGCTCGACGTCCTTCCGGTACGCCTACGGTGCGATCACCTTATTAGCGCCTGCGCCATGTGCACCCGGTACTTTCTCCTTTCTCCTCTCCTTTCTCCTCGACCTCGCCTACAGGTGAGACCCGACCGCGGGGCATGATCTGTACCGAATGCTTTACTACAGTAAATTAAAACTGGTTGAAAGTTGGGCTGGGAGCCTGGGGCACACGAACCCCGCTGGTCATTGCCAAGAGCGATCGATACCATCACACACACCTACCCATCACATCTCGTTGAGAAACCCAAATCAGAGAGGGGGGAAGTAGGTGTGCGTACCATAGCGGTGCTCGGTCCATCCTTCTTCTGTGCACCCGCAGGAAGATGCAAATGCACATTTATCTTAGCACCCGGTATCTGCAGTGGGCCCAGCGCATGCTTATTTGTAATCCCGAGATCATACGAGTGCGTCTTGACCCAGCTAAGTGCGAGCTCCGCGCTCTCCTTGATAACCTTAAAAAAACGCGATGTATAAGTCGGGGATAATACATCCCTTCTTGTCCTCTTACCACCACCATCCCCTTTGTTTCTCTGGGTTGGCTGGCCTTTCCTTTCCCTTCCCTGTCTGTCTAAGGGGCCCTCCCTTCTTTATAGGGCTCCTCATCATTCCCTTTCGTTCTTCTTCTTGAGGGGGGGTCACGGTGTGCTGGCGAAGGGTCTCCCCTTAGTAAAGGGAGTTCGCAGTGGGGATACCTGCGCCCATCGTCTAGCAACCCGGGGGGTGGAGGCCCTTTGGTGCACCATTAAACGGCTCTGGGTCCTCCCTTAGTAAAGGAGGTTCACAGCGGGGATACCTGCGCCCTAGGCAAACTCCATGCTGAGGGGGGAATAATCCCCTCCGATGAAGCTGGTGTGAACTTGAGATGAGCGGAGAGAGGTTAGGAAGAGTGGGTTGTCCTTGGGGGCATTGGGGATCTGGCTCACGCCGGGGGGAATGGGGGGTTGGAGGTAGCACTTCTGTAGGGGGGAGTAGGGGGGCCGTAGATGGCCCTCGGGATGCTGGTTGGTTTGACCCTGACTGGGCCCACTGGGCGTCTCCTAGTTGGGGCGTTGGGGTCTGGGATGGCGATGATTGGCTAGGTACCCGGGGTTTCTTTTCGCCGGGGGGGGTTTGGGGGGCCGTAGATGGCAGGGCTGGTTCCGACCTGGCCCATCAGCACGCGGGAGCACATAGTGTTCTCCGCACCTGTGACCTAATGCTGGCACAGGCGTGTGTGTGAGAAATGGTCAGGGGTTCCCCTTAGACGGGACACAAGGTGGCACTAGCTGCGCCCTAGACAAGTCCCATGCTTAGATAGGGGATCGCCCTATCGATGACGCTGGTGCGAATTTTCCCCAAATGCACTGCGGTGCTGCCCGAAAGGGTCTATTGGATAGGGGTCGATAAGAGGGGGTAACGGAGGTGAAAACAAGCCGACCGATAAGGACAGGCCACCCCCCTCCAGTGTTGTCGGGTCCAATGTGGCCAAGTCACCTGGATGTTAGTAGGGATCACCCAAACTCCGGTCTAGGCCACGTGCTAGGACTTCGAGTGCCTGCGATCACAACGCCTAGGGAAGCATACCGGTAGCGGCCCCTGCGAGATGGATGAGCCCAGACAGTTAGACGGGGATCCCTGCCGGAAGGCATATAGGAACCGGCTGCTGGGTAACGGGAAGGTGGACCGGATTCGTAACCCGGGTACCCCACTGGGCCATAGCCATTTTGGGAGAGAATCCCTTAACGGGCTCGAGAGGTCAAAATCCGCCATCGGCAGGCCCCGGGAGAAATACCCGGGGTTCCTGTTTAAGTTGTTACCACGGTACCTGAGTCGCTTTATGCGGCATAAGGGGTGGGGATCCGCAAGGGCCCCCTTTTACTGGGTTTGCAACAGAGAACACGCCTGGTTACCTCGCGACCTCTGCAGCGTCTCACTACTGTTCCAATGTCTCTTCATTGCCCTGATACTGACCCACCGGGGAACGTTGTTCCCTCACCAACTCGCCAAGTTGCTCATCCTCTCCCTAACTTCTTAACCATGCTTGAGCTCTTCTGTGCTCAGAGGGACTCGCAAGTCCTGGCTCAAGCAGTTCCCCCCTCACCGTCTCTGGCGGTGCATTACCACAATAACACTGACTCGCTCCCTTTGGGGGACATTCTATCTTCCCAGATCACCTTTGTAACTAACACCGAGTTCGAACAACTTCGGGAACTCGTCCCGTCCCAACAAGACGGAGTTCCAGTGGAAGCCATGATCAATGCGACCCGCATCACTCTTCCATACCTTGCAATTGACCTTCTCATCAGCTCCATCGGAATTATGGAGGGAATTGGTGCTAATACCGACAGTTCCTTGCTACCAGTGGCAGCGGTCCCACCGGAAATATGGGCCGCTCTCAGAGCAGCTGTCCCGTCCCAAGGCAGTCACCTCTCTGAAGCTGTTGCCAGTAGCCCAGCGTTCTCGACAGCACAGGTGTCTTTGTCCGGGCAATCCTCTCCCATGGACGACTCTCCCGTGGGCATGCTAATGCGACCAGCACTCCGCTGGGCCATTTATTTATTAATTTTAGGCTTTCCTGCGGCTTCTCGCACAAGTGCCAATTGCTTTGGCTCATTTCCCATGCTTCAGTTCGTGTTCTTGCACCCTTGGCTTGCCTTCCTGCACGGTCTCGCACTTTTAGCGTCGCTTTCCCGCGCTTCGGCCGCGCTTTCTCGCGCTTCGGCCTCGCTTTCTCACGCTTCGGCCTCGCTTTCTCGCGCTTCGGCCTCGCTTTCCCACGCTTCGGCCGCTTTTTGGCATTCAAGCCTTATTGCGGCTTCGGCTATTCAAGAACAATGGCTGCATTCAACTGGAACAAGCGCGAAGCGCGTCGAACCTTCTAGAGTAAGGCCGACCAGTATCGATGCTTCGAGGCGATGCATGGCCTCGCTAAGCATTGGGAGCGGATTGGCTGAGGCGAGGCAAACGCGAGCCTTCGAGAGGCTTCTATACACCTTCGGCTTTATGTATATAAGGAGCGCCAGTGCTCGCAGTTCAGCAGCAGACTAGCGGGGCGCACTAGCTTAGTCTTGCTTTTGTACCTTCCTTATTAGGAAATAGCTTCCCCTTCGCTCTCCCCTTCGCTTCATAGCTCAGAGGCCTTTTGACTCTGAGTTGCCATTGATTAATCTATTTTGTGTTCACTCGCTTCGCGCCCACCTCGCCATTTCGCTCACCTCTACCTCGGCACCTTCGCGCGCCTTTCGCTACCTCGCACATAGGCGAAGGCATAAAAGGCGAAGACGCTTACCGAGTTTCATCGCGTGCCGAGGCCTGCGCAATAGTCAGCTTTGCTTCACACCTCCCTTGAACCTGAGACCTGGGTTGGGTTGTTTTGGGTTGTTTTCCCAAGCGTATAGGCAACCTAGCTCGTCAACGCCATTTCCCCCCCTTTTCCTCAAGGCTTCGACCTCGCTTGACGCACCCTCAAACAATGAGGACAACCCGATCTGGGTTTCATCTGGGAGCGACATGCCTCATGACAACAGACAGGTTGTGAATGATCGAATGCGTTCATTTAGCGTCGATCACACGCCTGGTCCTCACTCCCTCTCTCCAAATCACACTACTAGCCCGCACGCAGACAACAGAGCTTTGAGCTCTAGGGCTATGATCGCAGTTCAGAACTCACAGGATAATTTTCTCAACGCCCTTATGACAAGTGACTCTCTCCTTGCCAATGCAGAAACGGCAGTCAAGAAGACACTTGAAGAATTGAACATCAATGTTGAAGGATACTCACATTATTTCCTCAACAAACCTCTTACGTTGTGTGATGAGCCAGCCATAGAAGTAGCCTCCCCTCATCTGAGAAGAATCCTGGACATCGCTGGAGCGGCGCTCAGTATGGGTCCACAAGATGGTCTCGATGGTGACACATGGAGAATGCTCTGCCCAGGCGACTGGTTCAGAGCTTCAACCTACATTTTGGCAGCAGTTCTCAGAGGATGTGTACGCACTCCCAAAGTGGCGCGCATGGGCAACTTCCCACTACATCCTCTAAGGGACTCTTTCCTTTACAGAAATGACCTCCCAGATCTGGAAACTCAAACTGACGCACTTAGAGCGATGGCAGTTCAAATAATTGAGAATCTGGAACTGGACAACGGCCCGACCTTGCCACAAGATAGCATAGACGGCATTCGATCCACGGTTTGGCGTGCCCACAAAGCGCACATCCGAGCGATAGTCGAACAAGAAGTGTTGCAAGTCGCACACAGACTAAGCACCATGGGTCTTTCCGATCTCATCGACAAATTGGAAAAAGATGCCCCAATAGAGGAAATCAATGACACCTTACGAGACGACATACTGGAACAGACTCGTAGCAAATATAACAATGAGCTGCTAGTAATCAAGTCCAAAGCATACAAGCAGGCAGTCGCAGAAGCAGAGCAAGCTGGCTGTAGTGATGCAGCCGCCTACCACGAATCGGAAAGCAAGAAGCTGCGCCTTCTGAAGGACCATCAGATTCAGAAAGAGGCGGTTTCTTACTACAACAATCTCCTGGAGAAGGCAAAGGACCAAGCGCGCATCAAAGCGAATAGCGATTTTACACGCCTGTTGGCGGACGAACGCAGCAAGATCGCGCCCAGAGTGGATACGGAAATTTTGGCAGAACATGCCAATCTCATTTCCGAACGTCGCAAGACCCTTGTTGCACAACTCGATTCCCTCTCCCTAGATGCGGAGAAAGAATTTGTCATGGCAGCTGCAGTCAGGCTAGGACTTACGCTGACAGGCGATAATCAACCAGCGAAGAAGGTCAAATTGGACACACGCAAACCGCGTCCAGCACCAATCACACCACGAGGCCGTTCTGCAAGCATCACTTCGAACACCTCTCACACCTCTCATTCCCACAAGCGAGCATACTCCCCATCGGAAGTAGTTGCCTCGGAACCCATCCCCCCTAAACCTAAGGACGGAGATACCACCCCTAAACAGATCCACACGGTGATACCCTAAACCCCCTACAAGCGGTGTAAGAAGGCCGAGAGTGCTCGAGTTCGGGAAGGATGAGGGATATAGACGCAAGCCGACACGCTAGTTTGTCGGCGAAGACGCAAGACTAATAGAAACCGCGAGCCAAGGCGAGTCCGACGCGAGCCGCGATGGCGAATACCTATACTAATAGCGAGAGTGAGTACGACCGACGATGGCCTATGCACGCCGCACGCGAGACGCGAGTACGATGACGATGACTTCGCGTGCAAGGGCGAAGCTTAGTTACGATAGCGAGAACGATGAGGGCGATGAGTGACTGATATCACAATGCGACCGCAGAGATGAAAGGTGAACTCTGGTCTTAAGATGAGATATTGCCTAATACAGAAGGTACAAATGTGAAGTAAAGCTGCTAAAGGTCGCTGCTGAACTGCCGAACTACGAGCGACAGTGGTCCTTATATATGCGGAGCCGAGGGCGAGTAGAAACCTCTCGAAGGCTCGCGTTCGCCCCGCCTCAGCCAATCCGCATCCTACCCTAGCGAGGCCGCGCATCGCCTGGAGTCGTACTCGAGTCACTATCCTTTAGTCAAACCTTGCCGTCGTGCCTCGAAGCTTCGGTAGCGGTCGACTTTACTCTGGAAGGTTCGACACGCTTCGCGCTCGCGCCAGTTGAATGCGACCGCTATCCTAGCCGCCGGGCCGCGTGGTCGCCACATGGCTTATCGCTAGCCGAGAACACCAACTCAGGGAATGCGCAGGTACTGTCGCTATGGTGCCTCGCCTTCACAAGCAGTCTGGTCGCTCTCGGTCTCGCCTCGATGCCACGTGACTCGACTCGCGCTTCGCTGTAGTCTTCTACTCGTAACGCCTAGACCTTGCTACTCGCTGATGCCGGCGCAATACAAGCTCCAAGGGCCGAGGGCGCGCGGATGACGTCGCTATCCTGTAAGCGTTAGAAATGCGAAAAACGCTGTATACACCGCCAGCGCGGCGCGGGGCGTATCATCTCTCCTCCCTACTTGAAATCCTGACTGTCCTCAGTCAGCCGAGCGATCGCGTCGATAAGGCGACGTCATGATGGCGGAGGAGCGGCAACTGCTCGGGACCGCGCCTAGAAATGGTTAAGGGTGCTGAGGAATGTGACGTATGACTTCGCTTCGCGTCCGTGCACAGATTTAAGGTGCGAGGTCCTGGGGCCTTGTCGCTTTGTCCGTCGCCTACGTCTGCTATCATGTCTGCTGCCTTCGGATTTGTCAAGGAAGCGCTCTTCGACCTGCGCTCTGGGTTAGAGCTCGCCCGCCTCAACAGCGCCGACGCCGAGGCCTGGCTTGCCAAATTTTCCCGGACGCTGGTGTGTGGTAGTTCCGGTGTGCTTCGCGCTTTTGGTTAACGCCTACTAGATCGCTGCTTACAGCGCGGGTGCCGAATGCGGCATCAATCTTGCAAATGACGATCCGGTCGACATTTTCATACGCGAGGTTAACATGTATTTGCAGCCTTTCGCCAACGAAGCTTGGTTCCTCAGGTATACTCAAGAGGTCGCTGCCGTCGTGGACGGCTATCGCCAGCGAGCAGCAGAGCGGCGTACTCCTGTTTCCTCATTTTTTCAGCCTCGCGCGTCGCCCGCGGTTTCTACTATCCGCTCTTCTGCCGCTGGGTTGGGTCTGCACGGGCCGGCAGCGCCCTCGTCTTCGCGTTTATCTTCTGCCGCCGTCTCGCCTGTTCCGTCTTCGCTACCTGCCGGTTTGCCGGCTGCTGTGTCGCCCGTGGCCGCGTCGCCTTCGGCACCATCGCCCTCGCTCCTTCCTCTCCGACAGGTGCAGCCCGCACCGTCCAATTCTCCTGCGGTGGTTGCCACGACGGTCCCGCCTTCCGCTCCCAGAACCTCAGTCGTTGTTGAGGCGGCGGCGCCGGTGGCGTCGTCTGGTTCTAGGCGTGCCCACTTTGAGGATCTTGATGCCGCGGAAGGCGAGGACGAGGAGCTCCCGTGGATCTGTGTAAGTCGCCTTATTGTATTTGAAGTAGCGTGTTACCAACGCGACTTAGTGCGACCCGTGTGCCGATCGCAGGGTCGCGTGTCTTCAGCTCGCGGGCGCCCCTCACTCCCATGCGTGCGGTGCCTGCTTCAAGCGTGGCGACTCGTGTTTGCGGGAGTCCGACTGCTATCGCAAGCGCTTTGCCCAGGAGCTCGCCCTTCAGCGTGCGCGCCGCGACCCGCTTCCGGCTCGCGCTCGTCGCGCTTCTCGTACTCCTCGCGTCGCTTGTGCCCCTTCTGCGGCCGACGAGTTCGAACCGTCTTGGGACCCTCGCTTGGACTCTCCTGGCCCCGCTTACGACATACTTGTCGGCGGGCACTTCTATTTTCCTGGTCTCGAGTCGGCTAGCGCCGCCCTATTCTGGCGCTCCGAGGTTGCTCGCACTGAGGGTAACTATCTGGGGGCCAAGCGGCACCTGCAGTTCACCCGGAGTATGCTCAGCGACGCACTAACGTGCTGCATCGCCCCGACACTGGATTCGCCCCGTACTCATCGCGTGCAGTTTTCGCATCCTTCGACGACGAGTGCGGACCCGGATGCGCCCGGGCCGCTGGACGATGTCGCTCCTCGCGGCAAGGGTAGCTCTAGCGGTAAGGGGAAGGGCCGGGCTTTCGTGCCGATGGACGAGGATGTGCCCGAGCGGCCCGCTTCGCCCTCTGACGGAGGCGACGGCGACGGCTGGGACGGCATACTCGGTTGACGTAGTACTTGCTTCGAACTTTTTGTAAATATCCGGGCCGATGTCGTATTCGTGGAGTTATCAAATTCATTTGCGTATTGTCTCTCTGGTTGCTGCCTAGCGAGGCGGCCTAAGGTGTGATTGTCGTGTGATCGCTTCTTCGTTGTTCACTTTGTGGCGTCGGTAACTAAATTTCTTGGGGGTCCGTGGATATCGCAGTGGTGCCTTGTGGATTTTTGTGTTTCTAGCACGGCACGTGTGGTGGGCGCTCTCCCTGGGCGCTCGGCAACGTGTCGCGTAGCCACGAGGGAGAACCACTTGGTGTCTTTGACGTGTAACGCTGTGCCTCCTCGTGACCGCGAGCCGAGTATTTAGACTCTGCTGCGAGGCGAGGTTGACACATCCTCCTCTTCTTCGTCTTGCCTCGCCTTCTTTCTCTATCCTATGTCCTCTCCTGCAGCTTCAGTCGTGCGCTCTCCCTCTGCCGAGGCTGGGCCGCTGCCCGTGATGCCTACGTCTGCAGGCTCACCTGCGGTTGCAGCCGACTCTGGGAGTGTCGCCGCCGCTACCGAACTGGTGTGTCCCGTGTGTCGTCGCTGGTACTTCCGTTCGCTGACCTCTGCGGCCTTCCTTAGGAGCCCGCGCCTTCCGCGTCCGCGGGATCCAAGCGCGCTCACTCGCCTGAGGGCGATGACTTTGTTCATGCGGACGTTCCGTGGGTCAGGGTAAGTCGCCTCTGCAGTTTTTTTTTATACTCTCATGCTAATGCCTGTCCAGTGCGACCCGTGTGCCGAGTCGAAGGTCGCCTGCCGCCGGATGCTCGGTGCTGGCCCTGGCTTTCCTTGCCAGAAGTGTTACGAGCAGAAGCTGGAGTGCGAGAGGTCCTCCTCGCGTTATCTCCGGGTATTCGCTCGTCAGTCGCGCGCCGCGAGCAACCCTTTGCCGCCTCCCGTTCCGCAGGTCCATCGCACTTCTCGTGTCGCTAGTAACGCGCTCGCTGGCCCGTCGCGTCGGTCTCGTTCTCCCCCTGTTGGCGTGCGCCTGCGTCATTCGAGGGATGCCGGCTACGACGTCCCCAGTCCCGCTTACGAGCTGCCCGTTGGCGGGAACGGTCGCTACGCTGGGCTTGACTCTGCGCGCGCCGCCCTATTCTGGCGTAGCGAGCTCGAGCGCTCGGAGGCCATGATTGACGCCTCCTACCGCCAGCGTGACTTTCATCGCAAGATGCTGGACGAGGCCCTCGCGCGGTGCATGGTCCCGCCTCCCGACGACGGTCCGCGCGCCAAGCGCGTTAAGTTCTCCGGTCCTGGTTCGCCTCGTGCCCGCACGCGTTTCGGCAAGCGCCGCGACCAGGGCGAGCGTCACACCGATCCGGAGGAGGAGGAGGAGCCGTGGGATAAGGGAAAGGGGCGCGCGGGTCTGGCCGAGGATGACGACGAGGAAGAGGAGTTTTCTGGCGAGGCAGAGGATTGGTTCGGCCTTTAGCGAACTGGACTTGCCTCGCTCTTCGCGGCCGTAGCTATTTACATTTATTTCTTAAATTTTGGTTTCTATTTGTCATTTAGTTATCGCCTTCTTTATCCAGTCGTCTTTGCTGTGTTCTGCAAAGTGGTGCGAAGTGTGATTTAAGTGGCTACGTTGACTTGCTCGTAAGTTGCGACGAGTGATAACTGCGGATAGTTAGCTCTGATGGCAAACGCCTGCGTGTGAAGTGCTATTTCGATAAACGCGTGAGGCTAGATTGAAGTGCTTCATAACCATGTGCGAGGCGAGGTGAATGCGAAGGGTGAGTTGTAAGTGGCGAAGCGAGGTCCCCATTCTCTGCGTGCACTGAGCTGGTATAGGAACCCCGTAAGGTTACATTAGTCTCTCCCCTCCGCGAAAAAAAATCTCGGCTGTCCTCAGCCTCGCATTAAGACAGCGTCTAAGAGTGCGAAAGGGCGCGGGATCTATGAGTCGCTGGGCGAGTATATAAGTCGCACTGCGAGCGTAGTGCCACGCTCAGCATTCGCCCTCTTGTGTTCTTGCTACTTTGTCTGCCATGCCTATGCCTGCTCCAGCTCCACGCGTCGTTCGCCTTGAACAGATTTTGCCTTGGAACAGCACTCACGCTGTGTACGATAACGCGGTCGCCTGCTTCCTCTCGCTGCGCGAATCTTGGGCCGCGTGCCCTCACTATCAGCGCGAAGTCGCCGAATGGCTTTACGTGTACCAAGGTGTCTGGGTAGGCCCACTTCGTCGTTCAAGTATCGTCGCGGGAAGCTAACTTTCGCACTGCAGCATTTGGTTGCTATGACTGCGCACTTCGCTGGCGTGACTTCGCATAGCGATGCTGTCGCTGCGTTTCACAACCAGGTTTCTAGCGAAGCGAGCTTGATCGCCACTGTCGACTGGGGTCGTCGCTTTCCCGATGTGTGTGCGACGGTTGCCGAACAGCTGGCCGTCCATACCGCGATCGTTAGTCGCGCTCAGGCCTACGCCGTGATTCTATACTCGGCCGGCTTCGAGGACGTCCCCGATCCGCTCGACGAAGCTCAGTACGAGGTTAACAAAATGCATAGCCTCGGCCTGGTTACTGACTTCGAACTCGTCTGGCACCTCGCTAAGTTCGACCAAGAGCGCAATGAGATCGCTAGGGAGCGTCGCCTCCTCCGCGAGCGTACGGCTGTGCACGTCGCGCCGCAGCTTGGTAAGTGTCTAGTCGCTGTCACCGCTGTTCCATTGCTAATATTCGACGAAAGCCATTCGCACTTCCGCAGTGCGTCGCCGCGCTCTGCCGCTATCCGCCATAATTCGCGGCTACGCGGATGCCTCTCTGGATGCGTCTGACGATGGCGAAGGCGATAGCGAAGGCAGCGCGATGATCTTCGACTGGGAGGGTGATGACGACCTTTATCTCGAGCCGTCCGACCCTACTGAGGGTTGATGTGATAAAATTGGGGGGGATGTGCACGGTGCGCTGGTGGATAGAATAACAAGACGGGGTAAACGCGAAAAAACGCGAAATTGAAATAAAATGGGGATGTCTTTGATATGAGGGCTGCCTTAGCCAGGGTTCCGCGAGTGATACCGATCAATGGTCTCCTAGTAAGGTTAGACTCCTCATTACTGAAGTTTTCGCCATTTTTCGCCCTTGGCCGATGCCTCGCAATAGGGATTAGTGATTCTCAGGAGCGCGCCCCTATTTAAGATGCTCGGTGTCGCTGTGCCCCTATCCAATCGTTCTTCACCCTTGATGGATATCCCGGTGCGATCTATCATGCAAAACCATCTTGACGCTCTCCATCTCGCGGCGGCGTTACCTCCCGCGTCGACTCGCGAGCTATATGAGAGCGCGGTGAAGTGTCATCTCGCCATGCGGGCTGTGTGGGCTGCGTGTCCTCGGTCCAATTCTGATGTCACTATTTGGCTCGACTTTTACTACGACATCTGGGTTCGTCTCGGTGTTCTGGTGCACGCCATTGTTCTAATGATCCGTGCAGTGCCTGCTAGAGCGGACAGCTTCCTGGGCGGGCGTGTCTGAACTCGACCATGCAGTCCGCGTTTTTCACCAAGAAGTCCTCCACGATCTACGCATGATTCTGACCAACGCCGGCCTGCGCAATTGGTACGTCGCTAGACGAGGAGCTGAGGCCGAGGTTGCTCTTCGCCTTGGTATCCTTCTATGGCGCGCGGACCCAGCGGCGCGATTCCTGTATCCTTCGCCGCCCAACGAGTTTGGCGAAGACGACGAGTGGACAGGTCTGGGAGCGGGCCCCGAGGGCGAGTCCACTGGAGCTAACGCGACCGATGCCGAGGTTCCAGAAAGTAGCGAGTTGGGAAGTGTAACTGCGGTGCCGGACGACGAGGGCGCCGCTCAATTTTCTGGTTCACCCGATGATGGTAGTACAGTTAGTGAGGATGGGGTCTATTATGGCGACCCAATTGATGACGAGGATTTTGCCTTGTACGAGCGCCACGCTGACGAGGCTATGAGCGAGTTTACTCTTCGCTGGAGCAGTCGCCAGGATGGCGTTGATTATTAAACTTGCACATTCTGTGGAAGCGCATTGCGTCAAGTACGACGCCGTAGTCGGGGTGCGTCTTCAAATGATCCATCGCCATGGGTTGTAGAAAGTTTTGAATACACGCTCAGAATATGGAAGACGACCGAGGGTGGTACGCTCGCACGCTTTCGCATGTTTAAGCACTATGTCCGCTGCATGGTCGCTTCGCGTGTCATCATTGCGCTAAACTTCGCTGGCGCTACCGAGTCGAAGTTGTACGAACAAGTGATGTAACTAAAAAACAAGTGTCGTAAGAATGATATGAAAAGGGCTTGCATAAAATCTGAAATCTTGTGGTAATTGATTTAATCTCGTCTCCTCGCTTGCTAAGCGTCACCCGGACACCTTGCGATGCCGGATCACGTTTTTAGGCGACAACGTCGAAGAGCTCAGACTCCTGCTCGGCATCGTAGTTCGCTAACTTGTCGCCGGGCTCTTGCCAATCTGCCGAGTCCATCTCTCCGGTGTCGCCTATCGAATGCGCCGAGGGATCCTCTGGATCTTCTGCGGTGCTTCGTTCCATTTCTCGAAGCCGCTTGACTGAGATGTCGGAATACTTCTCGAAGTCTGGCAGTTCGATATATTCGCGCGCGAAGTACGGTATAACGCGGTATGCTGCGACGGGATTGTGGTAAAGCGTTCCGTCCAGTTCGCATACGATGTACGCGCCGCCTTTGTTGCGCGAGACCACTACTAGTGGTCCTAAATAGCGAGGTCGCATCTTCCTATTGAGCGCCTTCTCGATCGTGGTGTTCCGTATAAGGATTAGTGCGCCGGCTTTACAATCGAAGTCGCGTATTGTCGCCGCGTGATCCTTCTCGAATTTGATCGCCGCGCGATTGCGGTGCCCATGAATGCAGTCGCGAAGCTGGCTCAAGTCGTCCGCACGCTTCTGTAACGCGATTGCTCGCCGCGCCACTAGGTCTGTCGTCGATAGGAGCGACTCCGGTGGCGGTAGTAAGTAGTTCGCCTCTACGATGTCGAATGGTAAGATCGGGTGGATGCCAGTCGCCGCATAGAAGGGCGAGCAGCCCATGCGCTTCTTGATCGTGATGCACTCTGACCAGAATACCGAATAGGCGACCTGCGACCACTTGTTCTGATCGCCGTCCGCCGCTTTGAACATCGCTTGCCGAACGTCGAAGTGCGATCATTCTACTATGCCGTTTGCTCGCGAGTTATAGCCGCTAATTCTGATGTGCTTGATATGGTACTTGCGCTCCAGGTGCGAGAGCGCCGCTACGAAGGGTTTGCTGTTATCAGAGACGATCTCCGCTAGCGTGCCCCATCGGCAAAGTACATCTTGGAATATCCAGTCGCCTATGCTTTGCGCGGTTTCCTTGCGTAGCATGCGAAATTCTGGGTAGCCGGTGAGCGAACAACGCCCTTGCACGATGTATGCGTAGCCACCAGAGCGAGGCAGATGCATAGTGTCCATGTACATTTTTGTGAACAGCGGCGCGGGGGTGGCGACGATCGGTGGGATGAGGACTTGGCGAGTTTGTCGGCTTTGACAAATGTGGCATGTCTTGACATACCACGCGATGTCATGGCCCATGAAAGGCCACCAATAGCGTTCGACAATAATTGCTCGCGTAGCGTAGAAGCCTCGGTGTCCAACATCGTCGTGCCCCGCCTGTATGGCTTCGATGCGACGGTGCCGGTAGAGCACTCGCTTATGTGCACCCTGAGAATCTCGCTTCCAAAGAATGTGCTCATCCAAGAAGAAACGCGACGCTTGGCGAATCAGTGCCGCGTAATCTTGATCAGAGAGGCCGTCAGGTCGCTCTAGAAATGTGAGCCAGTCATGAATCATTGCTAATTTCTCGTCGGCCTGCGTCGCTGTCGCGCTCCTCGGGATAATGTCGTAGTTGGGTTCGTACCTCTGAGGATCGGGGGTGACGTATGGATGGCTAAGCGTCTGCTCTAAGGCGAGGACGTGCACGAGCCGCTCTGACTTCGGCACGCGAATAGGGTTATTGATCATATGCGTGAAGCCGTAGAGGTTGTCGATCCAGTCCTCGAATTCTTCGGCTTTGTCGTCGCTCTCGCCGTCGTCGCTATCGTCGTCTGGCTGTGGCGGTCGCCGCGAGAGACCGTCAGGTCCGTGGCTCTTGCCCGGTACATGCTGAAGCTCGAAGTGGAAAGTCAATATCGAGACAATCCATCGATTTACGCTAGCCGACGGCGCAATGTCGGGGTTGTTGAGCATGCCCTTGATGTATCTCGCGTCGACCTCGACGATGAGGTTACGGACGCCGACGAGGAACATCTTGTATGCGCGAAGGGCGCGATATAACCCATACAGCTCTAGCTTAGGTTGCGAGAAACGCCGTTCGCGGTCATTTAGTGGTAGTGACCCAAAACGGGCGAAATAACGCTTCTTGGGCATATGCACGTCGGCCTGACAAAGGTAGAAGCCGACTGCGATCTGTGATGTGTCCACTGCTAGAATAACTGGCAGGTCTGAGTTGTAATCGATTGGTCGCAGTGCTGGTGAGTTGAGTAAGGCCTCTTTGAGGTCGGCCTGCGCCGCTACTTGTGCTGGGCCGAACTCGAAGGGTACATCTTTGCGTGTGAGGTTGACCAACGCATTCGCTCGCTTGGCGAAATTCGCTATAAAGATGCGACAAACGCCGATCGTACCTAGGAATGCGCGAACCTCTGAAAGGTCTCGGCATGGTCCCCATTTGATGATCTTGTCGACGCGAGATGGATCTGGTAGGTGACCGCGAGGCGTGCATCTGTGGCCTACTACGGTGATTTCTTCTGCACATAAAACTGTTTTGGGACCGCTATATGTCCCGCCGCAGTACTTGGTCCGCTGCACGACGCGATTAAGCCCTTGGAAATGCTCCCAAATGAAGCGCTGGATACCGGGGTTCTCAGGGATACGTTCCTCGGTACCGTCGGGCAATATGTACCTATCTGCGGGGCCGCGAATCGGCACGTCGTCGATATATGGGACTGTGGTGTTAGGAATTTCAGGCTGAAGGATAAAGGTGACGTCGTCGTGGAATATCGGCACTGAGTTCGTCCAGCCCATAGGTAAAGTCACTAGTCGTAGCGCGCCGAAGGGCGACTGAAAGGTAGTCAGGTCGCGCGACTCAGGCGCGAGACCGCGCTCGTCGTAGCCGACGTAGAGATCAAGCATGCTGCCGCACGCTTGCCCAGCGAAGTGCTCGCCAATTTGGTCGGTAAAGGGCGTGACACCCGCGTGCTTGATGGTTACTTTGTTTAGCGGTTCTAGGCTGTGAACGATGCGAAGCGATTTGCCATCCTTCTTTGCTACGCAGAACCACTTAGAGCGATACAATGAGTTTGACCGCTCATAGACGCCTGTGTCGATCTTGCGCTTGATGATACGACAGACTTTGTCGTAAATGCCGGGCGGTATCGGTATGTTTCGCTGTGCCCATGGCTTGTGCGGAATGGTCGGTATTTCTATTGGCGGAAAGAAGTCTTCGCGGAAGTGCCCTCGCTCTAGGTCGTTCCAAGCGAACACCTCGTTTTGCAGGCACATAAACTGGTCCGCGAGCTTCTTCTCCTCTGGTAGCAGGAAGTCGCCTTCGTGCACTTTGTCGAACTGCTCTTTTCGCTCTTGCGTGTAGCGACCCGTCGGCTTAAAGTCATGCGGGTGCGTAGGTAATTCTGGAATGTTTTCTAAGGGGTCGCCCTTAATGTCGCGGATGATGCGAAACCGGCTAGGTAGCTCGGTCTCGACCGGTCGTACTTTAAGCGCGACAGGTTTGTACTTCTTTCCTGCGAAGATGGCGAGCGGTGGTTTTACATTGGAAAAGGAAATATACGGCGCGCGATCCAAGCTGGAATCGCTGCCGGAAGTGGTAGGCATAGAGCGAGAACGAGGCGAGTCGGCGAGAAACAGAGAATCAAAACATGTGGAATTCGAGTCACAGAGAGATACATAGGCCGCCGCGATTTCGTCCTGCGTGGTATTGTCCGGTAGGATAGCGCAGGCTTCAATCGAAGCGGAGTGATTTGCCGAGTCATAGTCTATAGAAAGTGCGAGCTCTCTTTGGTCTTCCACCAAATCATCGATACTCAAAAATCCTGCGCTTTTGCGTCGTGCTGCTTGCACTTCTCCGAGAAGCGGTAGCTACCGCGCTTTACGGTCGGTACTGTCGCCTTTTTGCTGGTGTTAGGGTCGAGTATGGTGATGGTCTGGTTCTCGTCGCGATAATTAACCATGACGGATTCCGTCAGTACATCAAAAGGTCGCCCTAGCAGAATGTCGTAGGCCGGCTGGCGAAGTACGTGGACTTGCAGATAGACGGTAATGTCGCCGATTTTGAATGGTACGTTCTTCGCTAAGCCGAGTGACTGGTCGACGCCGCCGTTCGCCGATACCATGTTCAGGCGAACGTTCGGATCGTACACGATGCTAAGCACCATGCAGACTTCCTCAGACATGGCGACTATTTGGCAGCCAGGGTCCAAGATTGCCTCAACTTGCTCCTGGTCCGCTATGGTCGGGAGGATCGCCCTAAGCGCGTTAGACTCGGTCGCTACTTTGACCGGCTCGCCGCTATCCTCGCCACTAAGTTGCTGTTGCAGTAGCGCTTCGTACGGATCTTTGATAATGGTCGTGTTGGTGGGTAGTTCGTGTATGGCCTTAGAGAATGATGCCGGCATGTGAGCCTCAGAGGAACGCGCGGGTGCCGCTTCTGGGATGTTCTCTAGTACCGCTTGCACATCTGTCCTAGCGATGCGTTTGCGAACCGTCGCGTCGGCGATCTTCGCGCGGAGCTCGGGCGCGAGCAAAAGCAAATCCCGCTGCGATAGAGTGATCCCAGTGCTCAAGATCTGCTCAAATACCTTGTGCGCAACCTTGGCGTCATAGATCTGCGACGTCATGGTATATGCGCACTCGCTCTTGCGCGGTGGCGGCGGATCGCCATCCGCTTCGCCAAGCGGATCGCGAGTCAGCGAAGGTTTGGCGAAGGGATGTTCTACAGTCGACCTGTCGGTGTCTGAGTCTGGTGGTTGCGGTACTACAGGGGGAAATTCGTTAGTAAACTTAGTAGGCTCGGCCGCACTGTCATCCTCCAAGTGGATTTCCACGATGCGCGGGGGCGCGGCCTCCTTCGCCTTGCCCTTGGACGAACCCTGCTTTCTGTACGCATACACGCCAGGCTGGCCCAACTCTGGCTCGAAGCGGGTGACCTTGTTTTGTTTAGACGGCTCCACCTCGGCTTGAATCAGTGTAGCGACAGTAGCCGCACTGGCGACTTCGCATAACATCTGCGCGGCGCCTTGTTGGTTAGGATTCAGCCGATGGTATTCGTCGACGCGGTCGCGCAGCCAAGTGCCAGTGATGCTGCGAGGAACCGTCGCCCCCGAGGGCAGGACTACCCTATTCTCGTGGTTATGCTTGCACTTGCCCATATGCGTGTACTCGTTGACAATTTCGCAGTCGCGCATGAAATGCCCAATTCCACCACAGAAGTTGCACTTGCTGCCCTGGTCCTGCGGCGGTCGCGCTATGGTCGGCGCACGCGCTTGCGACTGATTGGCTTGTGCCGCGCCGCTAAACTGCGCTTGTGCTGCAAAGACGTTTTTGAACATCTCTGTCATTTCTGCGACAGCGGACTTGATCGCCGACTGGACCTTGGTCTGAAGCTCGGCTTTGATGTTAACTGGGGGCGGCTGAGGTGCGAGTGACGTTGCACTTCTGATCGCGCCCATAGAACCTGCGGGCGCGCTGCCGAGCAAGCAATATGCTGCCGCTTCATAGAGTTTCCCAAGCTCGTACAGATCCTGTGGATCGTGTTGCGGGTCCGTGATCTGTAGTCGCTGTCTGACTTGGTTCTCCAATTCTGGCTGGAGCGCGCGCAGGAAACCCCGCGTCTCTTCGGCTTGCGACATTCGGCGTTTATCTATCAAGTACTTGGATATCGTCCTGAACTGGAGATGGAAATCGCCGAGCTCGGTCGCGTTGCGGACGCCGAGTCACGCGCGCTCGCCTATGAGCGTATCTAAATGGTGGATAGTGAAGACATTATCGCTAGACCCAGGGTAGAATTTGTGGATCTCTGCCTTGAACTCGGCGTAGGTCTTCGTTACGTCGGTATAGGTATCGCTAGCCTTCCACGTTCTTTCCAGCACGGCGGTAGCGAGATATCTGAGCACGCCCGCTTTCTTATCTTCGTCCGTGGTTATTGTGTGCCTCGTGAAGAGGGCTTCTAGTTCTGAGAAATAGCGACCGAGCTCTTCGGCGCCGCCATCAAACGATGGCGCCGAGCGCTCGCCTCGGCTGGGTAAGTCAGCGAAAGGCATTCTAGGTTGCTGTGGATTGACCGGTGGATTAACTGGTGGTGGGACTGGTTGTACTGGAGGTGGTGGTGGAGGCGGTGGAGGAGGCAGTGCTGGTCCCCACTGGTTCGCGGTGGTACTCTGATTCGCTGGTGCTGAAGCCGACTGCGGTGTTGTACTCGCTTGTACTTGCACCGCTGTTGGCTGATTTGTTGGCTGTTGGTTTTGTGTGGATGCGGCTGCTGACGCGGCTGCCGATGCTGATCGCTGTTGCTGAAGGCGAGTGCTCGCCCTAGTAGACCTGGGCGCGACAGTTTGTGCTGCGTCGCCTGACAGGATGACAAAAACTTCTTCTTCGCTTTCTAAGTCGGCTAGTAGCGAGCTTTGGCTCGCGTTCGCACTGGGTGGAGGGTCGCTAAGTTCGCTAGAAAGGGAACTAAGCGGCGAAAGGTTGTCGTGTTCCGGAAAGCTTCCAGGGAAATGGTGATCCAGATCGTAACCTGCCCTCGTGATTTCGTCTAGTAGCGAACGCCTACGGCGGCGAGGGCGACTAGGAATGGTCCCAACGGAGATCCTAAACTTGAACTAAACTTCTATATTCCAACCTCCCCACGTTGGCCACCAGAAATGATACCCTAAACCCCCTACAAGCGGTGTAAGAAGGCCGAGAGTGCTCGAGTTCGGGAAGGATGAGGGATATAGACGCAAGCCGACACGCTAGTTTGTCGGCGAAGACGCAAGACTAATAGAAACCGCGAGCCAAGGCGAGTCCGACGCGAGCCGCGATGGCGAATACCTATACTAATAGCGAGAGTGAGTACGACCGACGATGGCCTATGCACGCCGCACGCGAGACGCGAGTACGATGACGATGACTTCGCGCGCAAGGGCGAAGCTTAGTTACGATAGCGAGAACGATGAGGGCGATGAGTGACTGATATCACAATGCGACCGCAGAGATGAAAGGTGAACTCTGGTCTTAAGATGAGATATTGCCTAATACAGAAGGTACAAATGTGAAGTAAAGCTGCTAAAGGTCGCTGCTGAACTGCCGAACTACGAGCGACAGTGGTCCTTATATATGCGGAGCCGAGGGCGAGTAGAAACCTCTCGAAGGCTCGCATTCGCCCCGCCTCAGCCAATCCGCATCCTACCCTAGCTAGGCCGCGCGTCGCCTGGAGTCGTACTCGAGTCACTATCCTTTAGTCGAACCTCGCCGTCGCGCCTCGAAGCTTCGGTAGTGGTCGACTTTACTCTGGAAGGTTCGACGCGCTTCGCGCTTGCGCCAGTCGAATGCGACCGCTATCCTAGCCGCCGGGCCGCGTGCGCCCGTGCGCGTGGTCGCCACATGGCTTATCGCTAGCCGAGAACACCAACTCAGGGAATGCGCAGGTACTGTCGCTATAGTGCCTCGCCTTCACAAGCAGTCTGGTCGCTCTCGGTCTCGCCTCGATGCCACGTGACTCGACTCGCGCTTCGCTGTAGTCTTCTACTCGTAACGCCTAGACCTTGCTACTCGCTGATGCCGGCGCGATACGAGCTCCAAGGGCCGAGGGCGCGCGGATGACGTCGCTATCCTGTAAGCGTTAGAAATGCGAAAAACGCTGTATACACCGCCAGTGCGGCGCGGGGCGTATCAACAGTAAACTTCTCCATCAAACAGGAAACAGTTCCACCACCGCCATTCGTCACCCCATCAACGCCGTCCACTATCAGGCAGGCGGTTGACCTGGCGCAAGATATAAGCCTCAGAGGATCAACGTCCTCCATACATAACCCGGCAAACGCCATGTCAGTGGACCTTGCAGCCATAGACTATCGTACCATCTTCCCACCAGGGATCCCAGCTCCGCCATCCAACCCCTCCCTACCACCTCAACTATCAAGGACTCCGGACTTTGGTGGAGATCAGGAGGGAAACGACAGAGTCAACCCCTCTGTCTCCACAGCTACACCACCTACAGACCCAATTGCCTTCATTGCCCATAGAATGGACAAAGCCATCGCAGACGCAATGGGCCCGGTATGGGCAACAATACGCCGGCTTGAAGCTGCAGTCACAGGAGGACCCATCCGTATTCCCCCCCGAGCAGGGCCAGGTTTCCGTTCGGAACACATTGACCGCGTACTGGCACACCAGGCCCAACCTGCCACGATAGCCCCTGTGTTGACGAACCAGGGTACTAAGTCTCGGGTTGCGGACCAAGGAGCCACTCCTTTCCTTCCGAATGACGAACCCTCCCAAAGGGAAAATACGGCTGTCCCTCAGAGGGTGGATGACGATGACGTTTTTCCTCCCCTAGATAGAGAATCAACCTCGAAGAACTGTAGACGACGCAATAACGAGGCCAAAACAAGGCAACGTCAGAGCATCCCAGGCGCTACTGGACCTGACAACGATGATGGTTATATTGCTGTGACCTCAAATCAATCTAGGATCCGGCCCTTATTCGCCAATGTCGCCACCCAAGCTGCCCTGAATCAGCAACAACGCGTGCAAGTATCGGCAAACCAAGCACGGGCGTTCCAAGGACGAAAACCCTCAGGAAACCAGGGTCCGCGCCGCTCAATGGCAGACGCCGAACTCACGGAAGTAGCAGTCATCTGCTTTGGAGGCTTACAAGATGAAGAAGCTGAGCGTAAGTTCCGCGCACGCAACCCGACTGAAATCGTCCAAGCGGTTCAACGCGAATTGACCAAGCGAACCAAGAACCCACCCGCGGTACTCAGTGGTCGGTGGTCGGTCTCATCGAACACTACCGGTAACTTCGTATATACGCTGGCCAGCATTATCTCACCAAGAGATCTCATGGCGCTCAAGCCACACTTGTGCTCACCGTTCTCGGGTCATACGGAACTTGTCCCCACCAAAGGGTGGACCTGGATCCAACTACGACAAGTCCCCACAGAAGATCTGGAAAATTGCGTCTGGGGCGCAGAAGATCTCCTCAACGCATTTACGGCTAACCCATGCTTCAAAGACGCGCTCATATGCGTCCAACCTCACTGGCAAGGCAACCCCCTCAACAATGATAAAATGTTCTCAACCGTGCTGGCAGCAATCATTGACGAGGATAATTCCATTTGCCAATCGGCTCTCACCCACGGCGTCCGCATGTTCGGTGCGCAGGTCAAATTCCTACGTTGTGGAGACAACCCCACTCTACAACAATGCGGACGGTGCCACATGCTCGGCCACTACTCCAGCTCTCCACAGTGCAAGCTCCCCAAGAACGCCATCAAATGCTACCGGTGTGGAGGACCCCATGACGGATGCTCCCATGACTATGAGTGCAATGCTAAGACCCACAAAATCATGGGCAAGTGCGACTGTACACTCAAGTGTCTACTCTGCAAGAAAACAGATCATCACGCCCGTTCACGCAGCTGTCTTAAAAGGGGAGATTTTGCCCCACCACGCCTCCCTGAACTCGGAAAGGACAGCGAACCATTCTGAATTGTTGGAAAAAAGCGATCTACGAAAGGCAAAGAACGGCAACAACCATACTCTCCCAGGCTTAGTGCGTTCATAGTCCCGGAAGTCAAGTCAATCCCGTTGCCACCCTGCCCGAATGAAGAAGACAAGAACGTACTAATATGTATGTGTTGCGCGCTGCCTTCGGTAGCAGAATACAAACGGCGCTTCGTCTCGCCCCACCCCAACTACAAGGACCCGGGAGCTATCCCCACGGCGCGGATTGTGTCTTCAAAAGGCAAATCGATACTGGACCTCTATTCGGATCTCCAAACACGCAAAGCATATGGAACCACGTTACTCGCCAAGGATCAGTCGGCGCTCGATTCCATCAACATGTCCGAAATTCACGACGAAGAAGAGATAGTCCATCTCCTTCAAGAAGCCGAACAAGAAGTCCTTGACGAGGAAGCCATTGAGCAGGAAATGCTGGCGGCAAGAGAAGATTGGGGTACCGCCATTGAAGACGGTTCCCTACCTTCTCCATATTGTAGGGCTACAAGGATTCCCACCCCATTCACCAACATCCCAATCACTAGGGAAGGCACTTCGCATCCTCCCATTGGCGTAGAAGCAGCAATCCTCAACACGATCACGGAACGAGGCAGGGAGAAGGCTAATGACATGGGCTGGGGCCCCTCCGCAACCATGATCACAGATGCGTAATTTCAACCTAGCATCGGTCAACATGAGAAGACGCAATGCGACCATGCACGCGCTCCTCAATACCAATTCAACGGACGACATATTATTTATTCAAGAACCTTGGTTTAACAGAATTGGAATCGCCAGGAGCGATGCCCATAGAGAAGGCGTTGACGTCTTAGGAGGAGCCGCAAACCCCAGCTGGAACATCTCCTACCCATATTTCACCACAGATCAACGCGCCAAAGTCATGACCTACAGCAGGATACATGACCGCGACCACCCCTTCAAGAAAAACTTCTGTCGGGTCAACACTCGGAACGACTTAGCGGCCCACCCCTGCATACTTATTTCCGATATCTTGGTCGGCCACATCAAATGGCGGGCCATCAATTTCTACAACGATACAGCTGACCCCTTGGCTCTCAACACTCTCCTTTCACTTGATTTGGACTCTACAATCCCCACGATCCTGGTGGGCGATTTCAACATTCATTCCCCTTCCTGGTCAGCACCAGACTGGACGCAATCTAGCGCGGCTCCCAGACTGGAGGAGTGGCTTGCCACACAAACATTTTCAATGCTAACTCAGCCTGCCATCCCCACACACAGGGGAGAGAACGGCGCGAGGAATAGCACAATTGATCTTACCTGGATTAACTTCGCCGCATCAATCCAGAACTCATTTCACGGCGCACTAGTCGATTGGGAAGGCTCGTTGGGTTCGGACCACGCACTCATTCGAACGATAGCATCTACCCCCATCCGGATACAAAGGAATAGGGAAGACTGCACGAATCGGTTCGACACAGCGATATCGCCAAATGAATGGGAAGAATGGGGTCGTATCTTTGCCTTGGCAGTTCCCCCACCCGTAACGCCAACCTCGACATTACACATCGACCAACTCATTGATGCCATATATAATGCCTTCAACACGGCTTGTACGGCTACTATGAAACGCAAAGGAGCTGCACCGGGATTCTCGTCGCCATGGTGGAACGATGAGTGTCGGGAAGCTGCGCGCAACCTTCGTAATGCGATAGAAGAAGAAGAACGCAAAGCATGTGACAAGAAACTCAAACAGGTCACCAGATACGCCAAGTGGGACTGGGCGAACAAGTTCATCAACGAATCCAACATATGGGAAGTAGCAGCATGGCGACATGGACGCCGCTCTTCACACATACCGGCACTAGTCGATCACCACGGAACGCTCACGTACGATCACCAAGGCATGGCAGATCTTCTATCAGAACGGTTCTTCACGGAAGCCAGGGAGGATATTCCGACTTCATTTCCGGATGACCCCCCCAAGGCGCCCACACGCGAATTTCTGGCATTCGCTAAAGAAGAACTCTTTGATCTCCTGAAACTAACGGCCAACAAATCGGCACCAGGCTCATCCGGGATTGGCTGGGAACTTCTCAAGAGAGGTTGGCCACACATGGACGAACTACTCACAAGAATTTTCACAGCCTGCATAACACTATGCCACCATCCCACACGTTGGAAGGAGGCGGTCGTTGTGGTCATTCCCAAACCAGGCAAGACAGACTACTCCAGAGCCAAAGCCCACCGACCCATCTCGCTGCTCGAGACCATGAGCAAATTAATGGAGAAGGCAGTTGCAAAACGCTTTCAATATGACATCGTCAAGTACGAACTGATTCCCACCAACCAATTTGGGGGCAGAACACATTCTTCGTGCCTAGACGCAGGACTTACACTAATCCATGATGTACAAACAGCACATGCCAACGGGCTCAAGACGGGCATACTCCTATTTGATGTCAAAGGCTTCTTCGACAACGTGAACCACGCAAGGATGGCCGTGTTACTCCATAATATGGGGTTCAGTCCTGATCTGGTAGCCTGGGCTAAGTCCTTCTTAGCGGAGCGACGGATCAAACTGCAGTTTAATAACATTACGTCAGAAGAACGCCTGCAACCGGTCGGCGTACCTCAAGGCTCCCCCCTATCACCAGTACTCTCGATTGCCTACACGGCCCCACAACTAGCCAAAATGGCTAACTGGAACAACTCGTCTTTGGGCATGTACATCGATGACGGTCTAATATTCGCATGCGCAGAAACCTGGGACAACGTCTCGACACTCCTACGGGCAAGATATACGGTCTGTGCAAACTGGCTCGGCAAGGTTGGCTTGGCGATCGAACCAGAGAAGACAGAACTCATGTTCTTCCAGAAGCCCTACGAACGCAACCCTATGCCCTCCCCTTCACAGCTTATACTTCCTGATCGGGCAATCAACTCATACTTCACAGTGGCACCCGTAGAAAACCTCCGCTATCTAGGCTTCTTCATCAACCGTCGCCTTAAATGGGAACATCATGTCCGCACCATGTGTAACCGTGCTAGGGCATCCATCAAAGCCCTCATGGTACTGGGCAACAGTATAAGAGGCCTGTCCATGGCTAACTGGCGTCTTGTCCTCAACGCAGTCTGCCTGCCGGTCATGACTTGGGGCTGTCAACTCTGGTTCAAGGAAGGCGGCACCAAGGGTCTCGTCAAGATGCTCCAGCAAGTGCAAAACGAAATGGTTAAGGTGGTCGCAGGCGCTTTTCACACCGCCCCTCGCGAACCCTTACTCCAAATCACACGCATGTTACCAATGCGACACTTCCTTGAGAAGCTGACCTACACCTCTGCTCTGCGCCTTTACAGACTTCCAAGAAATTCCCAATTATTGCGAAGACTTGGCCCAGACTGGTACACGACAGGATATGGCGACCAACCGACGCTGCTGCCGGGAGGGGTCGACCAGCCTGTAAATTCTAGGACCCTGCGCCCTACAGTCTTAGAGGCACTTGCTCAAAGGGTTCCCTCATGGGGCCCTAGAGTCGACGTTGTAGCAGTCAGCCCCTGGGAGGCACCCAACTGGGCAGCTCGACTGAACTACATGGGTGTTGTGCGCCCCTACCTGCGACGCGCTTGGATCCGGGACCTCGTGTCTTCCGGTGAAGAGTGGAACGCGGTAATCTGTCACACGGCTGCGTGCATTACCAAGCGCGTAGTTGTAGACTTAACGGAAGTGGGTGGTGCAGCCTGCTCCTACTCAGTCAGAGGGGGTCTGCTCAATGCTCAGGCATGGACCATAGGCTCGGAGTTGACGCAGTTCGACGCGGATGCTTTTGCAATCGCTCGATCGGCTGAAACCCTTGCCAACATTTACACAATCGAGGCATCGCCTCCTGTTAATTTTTTCCTACTGAGTAACAATGCTTCGGCGTTGCAGGCAGTTCGTAACCCCAGATCGATCAAAGCACATGGTGCTGCGATCAGATTCCACCGGGCCTTGACACTACTAACGTTACGTCACTCACAGGTCTCAATATTCTTGGTCTGGGCCCCATCAGACGACACCCTTCCAGGACATACCTTGGCACATGACGCAGCCCTTGCAGCAAGCTGGAACACGCCACCAGATGGGATGGACCGCATACAATCAGTGGCATTCCAGAAGGATAGAGCAAGGAAGAAGGCCTTCGCTAACTGGGAACGAGAATTTGGGCTCGAGCGTTGTCTTGCCCAATTCAGGCTTCGCTGGACAGGTGACTCGGGAGAAGGACACGCCTTCCGAGAAGGCATCATCAAGGAACCACCCTCCGTCGGCCACCACCCCCTATGGGCAGCCGCAACAGAAGTCGAGAAGGATGAAAACGGAAAGAAAACCCGCATCCCCAAATACTCTCGGCGAACAACATCTGCGGCACTACAACTTGCAGTAGACCACGCTTTCACCGGGTCTTACACTAAACGCTTCCGACCAGCAGACCCTCCGGAAACCACCACATGCCCTTGCAGAGCTCAAAACAGAACTCCGACACACCTAATCCGGGAGTGCCCAAGGCTGCTCCAACACCGCATCAATGCGGGAATACACACACATAATCACATGCTTACATTGGAGAAGCTCCATTCCTCCACAAAATACGTGCATCAACTTCTGACTTTCATTTCTGCAGGAAAAGTCGCGTTTCGTCCACCGGACTTTGATATAATTATACCCATTCCCCCGAACCCGGATTGAAGTTTCATTTCCACTTTCGTAAGCGCGTCTTACTATACTATTCTCCCAGTCTTCGGATTTAAACAATGCTTATTTACAACTGAGCACATCCGGAACGGAAGCTCCTACTTCTCAACTACTTACTCGACTCGGTGATTCGGCCTTGCGTGTAGCTACCTTTGTTCAACTCCCTTAGTACTTGTTCGTATGTACGACCGGTCTTTGTCTCGGACATGTCCCCCGGTTAATAAATTGATTCAAAAAAAAAAAAAAAAAAAAAGTCGGGGATAATAGGATGTGCGAGAGTTCGGGACGCACTTCGCCAAGCAAACCGGTGAGCTTGAGATGCCCAATACCAGGAGTCGTGATGCTCTCAACGGGCATGATCGTACCCTCACCCATCCCAGTCACAAGAAGAACCCAAACCACTCTCCGCCGCGGCTCGCGCTCACGATCCCTGCCGTTGTACCGCGACAGTCCTAAGATCTTCTCCAGTTCGTCCGCTTCGACAATAGGATTGTAGCTCACGCCGTCATGCTTGCTACGCTTCACCAGCGCTTTCGAGGTTTCTGACGGTGTTGGCAAAGGAGGCGGCAATGAGGAAGGCGGAGGCCTTGTTTGTCGACGTACGCGGCCCACTCGACCGCCTTGTATCGTACATTTCCGCCGATCGCGCGCTCGAGCGAACGTACTCCCGCCTCTTGCGTGTAATGCGTGTCAGTTTGGAGCAGCGCTGATTCAGTCAGTTCAACGTGTGCCTCCGAAAGCTCGTTCTGCGCGACTTGCTTAGGGAGGAGGAACCGCCGCGCAATGTGCAGTCTCTCGTCGTGCGTATATCCAGACAACTGAATGATCTCACACCGATCGAGGAGAGGCGGTGAGATAGTGTCGAGGGTATTGGCCGTGCAGATGAACAAGATCTGTGATAGATCGATCGGAACGTTCAGGCATTGATCCTACAGGTCACCCAAATCAGAAAAAAAAAAGCCCAAGGTGAGGGGTCTGGAGAAACGTACATCGAAGGCCACATTTTGTTCCGGAGAACCTCGAGCACGCTGCGGATGGGTCACCGTGATAGTTTGATTGACCGACCTTATCGATTTCGTCTCTGTCATTTCGGTCATCAATTTTACGAACTCCGGAAGTGAAGTCAATGCTCACAATAATAGAACTGGATCCATACGACCAGACTTGCGCAGCGCCTGTGCAAGTAAACCGGGTCCGCTAGCAACGTAAGTCCGACGGTGGCCCCGAATCTCGGCCTCATCGCGCACACCACCAAGGGCGATGCGCTGGAACGGCCGACCGAGGGCACGAGCAATCGATTGACCCAGAGAAGTCTTTGCCGTACCTGGAGGCCAGACGAAGCTAAGCACATGTTCGATGACGTCCTCCATATGACGAACCAGCCGACGGCGGACTCACAGCAGAATCGGGGCCTTGATGTCTTTTGCCTTAGAGAGGCTTTAGGATTGGGCCGGGATTTCGCCGGTCTTGATGCGGGCCATGCGCACGTTCTCGTTCTGGTTTTCAGCTTCATTCGTGCCGGCGGCGGGCTTGTCGATGGCCTTCTTGAGTATAACTTCCTACGCCTTTGCCTGTTCCACCTCTGTGTCTTGAGCGATCAATGCGCGTAACCGGACGACAGCGAGATACTCCAACAATCGACGCTTGAGCCAGTGGGAGCACAGGGCAGCGAAGTGAGCCATTCGAGCTAGAGAAGCATGTCAGGGTCATGGGTTTGAGAAAGAAGGATCTACGCACGTAATTCCTTACGACGCCATGCTCTGAGTTTTGAGGAGGGATCCACTTAAGGCGGCGGGCCTCATAGGGAAGCGACACCCCGTACTTCACTGCCCGTGGGGGGAGTGTCGACACGGCGGATGAGCAACTCGAGTTCATCTTCATCCTCTTGGCCATTCCCGTGCCATGCAGGTCGGATTTCCTGGCTCGCGACGTTGTAGTTCGGCATTGATAGCGGCGGGCTGTTGGTGCAAAAAAATTGCCCCTCTGCTGTTTGGAGAGAGACTTGTCGACGGTGGTGGCGATCTTGGAGCTAACCTCGACATTGGGAAGTTGCCTTGCCAGAACATCGGTGACGTGTTGAAGACGCAATGAAGGTGAATCGGGGGAGAAGAGCACTATGGAAAATGTTAGCCCTTTCTCACGGAGTTGGAAGCGGGAGAGTGGAGGGCGGCGTCATGGACAGTATAGGTGTTGGCGGCAATTCCGAGCCAGGGGGGAAGCAACCCCAAACCAGTGTGTGTGAGGAGACCAGAATCGATGTGCGTCGGAATTGAACGCAGGTGGAGGAGAAAGGAAAAAAATTGCAAGTTTGAAGCGAGGTGTGGACTCACCAAGTGAGCTTGTCCGCATGTTCCGCACCAACAATGAAAATAATTCATTTGCGAAAGCCGCCACCCTCTGTGACTTGTCTCATCAACGAGTTGTGCAATGCGAGACCAGCTCTTGCGCTTGCGAGCAGCCTGTGATGTATCTGTACGGAACGCTCAAGGAGGATGGCGGCCGCCTTGAAGTCCTGCACGACGTCTGCGGTCGGAGGCGTGCCGGCGTCAGACGGGGGTAAGAGACGTCTACGAGGGGGAGGGATATGGGGCCATTGATGACCCATCGATGACTGGCGGTGGATTGGCCAAGCGCGCGCGGGCGATGCTGGTGAGGGTGAGGAGGTGGGGCTCGTCCGAGTGGGAGTGGGCACGGGGACGGACGGTGCGGGTGACGCGGGCGGTGACGCCCCACTTGTGGACGGAGGTGTTCCCCTCGTTCTAGACGGCGGTTAAGGTGGCGAGGACAGGGTTGCTGGGTGAGGATTCGACGAGGCGGATGAGGGTGTCTGCGGCGGGAATTCAATATGTAATCGCCCACTGGTGCTTGTTACGCTAGTCATCGACGCACTTGGCGAAACGTACTTGATCGTTAAGAGCGATACCATCGCACAAACCTGCCAATTCTCTCGTTGAGCGACCCAAACCAGATGAGGAAAAATAAAGTCTACGTTCGTACCACAGTGAGGCCTGAGACACCTGCCCAATCCGTTCAAGTTCTGCAAGGTACAAATGCATTTCTAACATCGCGTCCGGTATCTGCAGTGGGTCCCCGCGCACGCTTATTCGTGATCCCATAAGAGTGGGTTTTGACCCAGCTCAGGCAACCTACAGAAAAGAAAAGAAAAAAACGTAATTTCAGTCAGGGATAGTAAGTAAGGATGTGCGACTTCGGGACGCACTTTTTCCAAGCGAACCGGTGAGCTTGACATGCCCACTAACAGGAGTTGCAATTCCCCCCACGGGCATGATCGCACCCTTACCCATTCCAGTCATGACGAGGCCCCAAACTACTCCCCGCCGGGCTCGCGCTCACGATAGTCGCCATCATAATGCGACAGCCTTAAGATTTTCTCCAGCTCGTCCGCTACGAAGACGGTTGTAGCCCGCGTCGGTATCCTTGCTACGCATGACGAGGCTTTCGAGGTTTCCGATGGTGCTGGCAAGGGAGGTGGCAATGAGGAAGGCGGCAGGCTTTGTTTGTCGACGTGCGCGGCCCACTCGACCGCAATTCCGTCAATTGCACAGTCTAGTGAACGTACACCTGCCTCTAGCGTGTGATGTGTGACCGGTTGGAACAGCGCGGGTAGCTCAGTTAGGTAAACGTGCACCTCCGAAAGCCCGTTCTGCGCGAATTGCTTGGGGAGGAATCGCCGCGTAACGTGAAATTTCTCGTCGTGCGTATACCCAGACAAATGGATGATCCCACACCGATCGAGAAGCGGCGGCGAGATGGTGTCGAAGGAATAGTCCGTGCAGACGAACGAGGTCTGTGACAGGTCGAGACGTGATCCTACCAGCCATCTGTGTGTCAGAAAAGAAAGGTTCGAGGCGTGGGGGTGAAGAAACGTACGTTGAAGGCCAAGTCTAGCTCCGGATCGAGGACCTTGAGCAACGTCGCAGATGGGTCGCCGTGGTTATTGGACTGAGCAACCTTATCGATCTCGTCTTTGCTGGTCATCAGATCTACGAATTCCGGAAAGTGGAGTATATGCTCACAATTATAGCACCGGTTCCATACGACCAGCTCTACGCGGAGCATGAACAATCAAACCAGGTCCGCTGGGAACTTACGTCTGTCGGTGACCCCATATCTCGGCCTCATCACGCATGCCACAGAGAGCGATACGTTGGAAAGGCCGGCCAAGGCCGCAAGCGATTAACCCAGAGAAGTTCTTGCCAGGAGGCTCGACGAAGCTGAATACATGCTCGATAATGTCATCAAAAGACGAACGACGTGATGACGAACTCACAGTAGGATGAGGGCCTTGATGGCTTTAGCTGAGGGATGCCAGAACAGGCACTTGTGGCGGGGCCGGAATTTCGCCTGCCTTGCGAAGCGCCAAGCTCGTGTTCTCCGAGTCTTTCTGGCCTCGGCTTCGTTTGCACTCGTAACCGATCCATCGATGGCTTTCGTGAGTATGACTTCCGACGCCTTTGACCCCTCCACTTCTGCATCAAGGCGCACAGTTGGACAACGGCGAGGTAATCCACCAATAGAGGGTTGACTCTTTCGATGCCATAACTGTCCGTCGGGCTGGAATTGGCGAGGAAAACGGATCGTGAGGGCCACTGAGGTGAGACAGGGGGAGTTCATGGTAGAAGCATTCGAAATAGAGGAGTGCGGTGGCAGGTCAGTGAAAAAGTAGCTAAGAAAGACGGGTCTACACACGTAGGTACTATGTTCTTCATTATAAGGAAGGATCTGATTGAGGCGACGGTCCTCACCGATACTGGCGTTGCGCACTTCACCGCCCACAGGAAAGGATGGACGCAACGAATGAGCAACTCTAATTTGTCTTCGTCCTATATGTCACTTCCTGTGCCATGTGGCACACCTTTCCAAGCACGAGGTGTTATAGCTCGGGTTTGACGTTGGCAGTTGTTACTGCATCGTAAATATTGCTTTCTGTTGTTTGGGGAGAGACTCGTCAACGGCGGTGGCGATCTCGGAGCTGAGTTCCATAAGGCTGAAGAGTGACTGCACCAGAGAATGACGCGATGAACGTGATTCAACTGAAAGGGGTGTTGCCGCCTCCCGGAGTATTCCGCAGAGTAGGCGCCGTACAACCTGATGGACCAACTTTCGACTTACATCCTACAATGACGACATCCCACTTTAATGAGGAGGTGCGATGTCGGACAAGCCAAGCACTGGCAGTTTCAGCTCACTCTTAACTAGCTTAACTCCGCACTTGGCCTCCGCAGACTCCAGTCCAACTTTTAGCATCATCCTCGCTAGTCCCTACAATGCCAACCTGTATAACTTATGATATATCGTACCTCAACGCCCCCCTCCATTCGTCCCGGCAGGTGCTACCTCCCTCCTGAAAAATGCGAGCACGTCCCACAGCACGGTGCAAATCCCCAAAATCCCCATGCCGCACTACCCCTACGCCTGGTGGCTCGTAGCGACTGACTACGCGCCAAGGCATGCTCCTCTACGCTGCCTATCACATGCTCTCGGCTCTCTTCCTGCGCACGCAAAATGAAAACACTCACCTTGCTCCTCCCGCACGAGCGCATCCTACGAACACAAAGCCCAAACACGAGGCAAGCGTAGTCACGAAGTGGAGGACCCACCGTCTCTGACGCTGCACGCCAGCTCCTTCCGCCTTGAGCATGCCACCACTTGTGCACCCGTCGAACGCTGTGCATGTACCGTACCCCTATGTGCGTTCCTCTTCCAAGCACACGCCTTTGCCACCAGTGCACCACGGTGATCTGCATTTCTCTTTGCTGGGGATACAAGACACGCCCTCCTACCTCCTACTCCGCTCCAAGCGCTTGTCCCCACTCTCTATACCCACCCCCACCGGCCACGGCGCATACCTCACTCCTGAACTGGTTCAAATCGAACACGGAGCACCGCTCGCAGGAATCACCGCCTCTCGTAGCACGCACGAGAAGTCGCTCTGGTTCCTCGATCGCATGCCCAACGCGAGATGGGCGTCGAAGCTCCCAGCGGAAGTGCGCCCGGCCAAGTTCTGGGCCATGCAGATCTCGCGTGGGGATACGTTGGCGTGTCTGCAACAGGTAGCACCTGCATGCTCGTCCTCGCCTGCCGCCGACAGAGGGCAACAAGAGGGAAGAGACGGTGTTTCAGATGATCAAAGGCAGAGCGAGTGCGGAAGCATGAACCCGCATTTATGTTTGCCATTGCACAGGGGGCGCATGGTGCAGTTGCAGAGGGTGGGGTTGTTGGGACAGGAGCCTCAGATTCAGGAATCGGGTTACCAGAGGAGAGTGGGGGAGCTCCAGGAGCTCCAGTTCCGACCCCAGTGAGCACGAGAGCAAGCGAAGAAAGTGACAGAACAAGGCTGGGCCGGTGAAGGAGGGTGGTGCCGACGCAAGGTGACGACGGAGACAGTTGAGTTGATTCCAAGGCGGCACGGCACCTCTCACTTATCGCATGCTGTGACAGACGCCTTGTTTACGACCTAGTCAGATTGGGCCTGGCGGTCCCCGGCTGACTTATCTTATTTAGGAGGCAGTCGTTGGACGGCGATTATATGGAAGCACGACGATTAATTGCGCGCCTTGTACGAGTCACTGGCCCCACTTTTGTTAATTACCTCAGTCAAGTCACGAAGGATTGATTCACATACGATTTACTCTACGAGTAGAATTGGTAACCATATAACCGTTGGCTGCGCTCCCTTGGGCCTTCTACTAGCAGTCAACGTCTATAATGATGTTATCCTCAAAAAGAATTGGCGATCCGTGCCGTTCCTGGTATTATGATGAAGTAGTTTGGCCCTCTGGTCCTATTTAGTGCATCCACAGCTATCCTATGCCCTAGTAAAAGTGGGTAAAACCGAAAACTCTGCTTGTCAGTTGAATACGCGCCTGAGACAGCAGGCGTGTAATGGGACCAGACCCCAGTCGTCCTCTGCTCGGGCATCGCATCACAATTCTGACGCCGATCAAGGAACCACGGTTAGATCTGGTTAGATGGTGTCAACAAGGGGGTGTCGAGCGATTGGTCGAGCAGATGAAAAATATCTGTGGCAGGTCGATCTGAGATCCTATGGACCAGTCGTGTCATAAAAGAGGAACTCAAGGCATGGGTCTAAAGAAACGTACGTTGAAGGCCACGTTCTACACCCGATCGAGGACCTCGGGCAAAGGCAATGCCGCGGAAGGTTGACCATGGTGATATTTGACTGGCTGATCTGATCGATCAAGTCTCTGCAGTCATTGCAGTCATAGAATCTGCGAACCCTGGAAAGTGTGGTGAAAGCTGAGTGGTAGAATCGGGTCCATCTACCAGCCTGGCTCAGTGTCTGAGCTGTTAAACCAGGTCCGATTGCAACGTACATCTGACGGTGGCCCGAATCTTGGTTTCATCGCTCACGCCATCGACTGAGGGAGCCTGTTGATTGACCCAGAGAATTTATTCCCACCCGATGAAGCTAAATATATGCGTCAAATGACGAGGAAGGCAAGGGAAGCTTAGGTACTTTTAGCTGCTTGTGATGGCCTTGGAGCGAGGCTGGCATCCGAACCGGGTGGGGCCAGGGTTACACTTCCTGCGATGAGAGCCTGCACGAGTTCTCTTTCCGGTTATCAGCTGATCTTGCACTTGGCTGAATAACCGATGGCCTTCTTGAGCCTGACTTCCTGTGCCTTTGCCTCGCGCGGATCAGGAGTGGCGGAAAGACGGCTAGGTACCCCATCAATCAACCCAACGATGGTCTTGGTCGCCGTAACTTGGAGTTCGTAGGAAAATCAGGGTTCCTGAGACGACGGAATAGGAAGTCCGGGATAGTGAAATGAGCCATTCCAGCTGGAGAAGGTAGGCAGTGGCAGATCAGGACCAATGCAACGAAGGAAAATGCGTCAACGCACGTAAGTCCTGATAACTCCATTCTTTGCACTAAGCGATACGCGCGATTGAGTTAGCAGTTTCAGCAGTAGTGGCACTGCGCACTTGGTGCTCATGGGTAGGGAGTCGGTGCGACAAATGAGCATCTAGAGCCCATCCTCGTCCTCTCTACCATTTCCCATGCCACGCAGGTCGTATTTCCTGGTTGGGGGTGATTCAGCATTGGTAGCGGCGAGCTGTTGGTGCAAAAAAGCACTCTGTCTTTGGAGAGACTTGTAGACGGTAGTAGCAATCTTGGAGCTGACATGGTAGTTACTTCGCCAGGACATTCGTGACATATTGAAGAAGCAATGGCGGTGATTCGGTAAAAAAGGGTCGCTACTATAAGAAGAATGTTAGCCTGTTCTGCGGAATTGCTAGCGGAAGGGAGGTGACTGAGGTGAAGAGATAGTTAGGGTAGAGACTGACCAGCCCCGCACCGGTGGGTGAATAAAAGAAGAGGTGATAACCCCAACAGCAGAAGGGAAGAGACGATTGGAACAGAGGGGCGTGTTCACTGAACTGACAGCGTGTTCTGCATCGTCTGCAGAAAGAACAGGATCTACCAGAGCGACAGCCCTATGGGTTTGCTCTCGTCGACAAGGTGTGTGATGTGGTGGAAGAGAGGTGTCCGCTGAGGGAAGCCACGCAACACTGAGACCGGGGCAGACGAGGACAGATTTAGGATCCGAGTCTATTGGGGAAAAGCGCTTTAAGGGAGATACAGAAGAGCAGTATGAGGTGGATAAGAGGAAAAGAGACGTGAGGAAACAGAATGATTAGTAGGTACAACATGAGCCAGTCTTTATACAAGGACTCGAGAGAAACATGTGCTATCGTATTAAGGGGATCGGTCGCGCGATATCGTACGATGTCGTTGTGTGTCGATCTGTGGTATTGTCGATGACATTGTGTGACGTAGTTACACCCCTCCCCAGTATGGGTGAAAATTGGCGTTGTCGTAGTGGGGGGATGGTTATTGTTAGGCGTGGTGTCTCGTTCTCCGGTAGTGCCGCGTTTTCGGATTTTCTCCTAATCCAATTGTCGAGGGCTTCACATTCGTCCAACTCGCTCGCCGCCAACCAGATGTCGCCTTCTGGACCCTCTCCTCTCCATCGAATGAGGTATTGTGTTCCTTTTCTTCAGCGTCTTTCATCCACAATCTTCTCTATGAAGTACTCCTGACTTCCTTCGATGGTGACTGGGTTGGGTGGATGGAGGGCGCGGGTGGGGAAAAGGGAGTCGTCATTTTCCTTAAAGGGTTTCAGCTCCGACATGTGAAAGACCGGAAAGATGGTGGAGTGTCCCAGCATATCGAGAGTGACTGTTGAGTGTTTCTTGTCAGTCGCCAAGATTTTATACAGGCCATCGAAACGGGGCATGAACTTAGCTACATGTGGTTCATCTCCCGATTTGTATGTGCGCCGCCTATGTGATGTTGATAATACGGTGCGGTCGCCAATTTCGAATGGGAAGCTGTTGCTGCGATGAAGGTTTTCTTGTTGTGATTGCTTGATCTTCGCCTCGAGGAGGTTATCCTTTGCTTCGAGGTGTATCGGCTGCATTTGCTTGATGATTTCTCGCGCTGTCGGTTCGTTGTCGTTATCTTCTTCCAGGGCTAGCAGGGGGGGTATGATGCGTGGTGACTTTCTGAAACAAAGTTGGAAAGGCGTGAAACCTGTAGATGCATTAATTGTATTCATGATCTCAAATCTGACCTTTGGTAGGGCGCGAACCCATCCCTTTTGGTCACGTTCCACTGCGAACCGGATGCACTGGATGACGGTCTTGTTAGTTCTTTCACTGGCGCCGTCAGTTTTGGGATGATATGCGCTGGACAATTTTAGGTCGATGCCGGTTAGCTTGTGCAGAGCTTTCCAGAAGCGTGAGATGAAAAGCTTATCGCGATCTGATACAATGTCCAGGGGTAGGCCATTTTCGCAGTACCATTCCTCGAAGAATAGTTTCGCTAGTTGTTCCGCGGTTAGGGTTGTAGTCGTTGGTATGATTCGGATGTCTGATCCCGATCGGTCCGTGAATGTGACGATGCTGTTGTAACCTTCGTCTGGTGGTAAAGGGCCGATGAAATCGATTGCTACAGAGTCGCAGCGTTTGTCTGGGACGGGGAGGGGGTGTAGTGGTCCCACGGGTTTTGTTGTGCGTGATTTGTTTCGCTGACATTCTGCGCACGCTGGGATGTAGGCACTTTCGAGGTCTCGTCGCATGTTGGGCCAAAAAAAGGCTGATCTGAGGGCCTCGTACGTCTTCGGACTTCTGAAGTGTCCTAGTTTGTCGTGGGCGATTCGAAACAGTGTTTCGCGTACGTTTCGGCCATTTGGGACTACGAGTCGTTCATCGACAAACCAGAAACCATCCCTTTGCACAATGTTTGGCATTCCTGTGGCCACACTGATCAGTTTTGCAGTGTGTGGATCGGTGACATAACCTTGTTTTATCTCATCAAGGATCGCGTCTTCGAGTTCGAAGCAGGAGCGGATCTTTCGGTTCTGTGTCGTTGCGAATATTGAGGCAATTGTTGAGAGGGAAGGGTCTGGGAGGCGGGACAGGGCATCAGCGGCGCAGTTCTTTTCGCCTGGTAGGTAGTGGATGGTAGCGTCGTAGTGGGAGAGGAATTCCATCCATCGAGCTTGTCGGCGGGACAGGTCTCGTTGTGTTCCGAAGTGTTCGAGGGTGCGATGGTCTGTCCATACTTTGAATGAGTAACCTAGAAGGTCCGTTCTCCATTTGGCTAACTGTCACGACCTAACCTGCGCACTCACCTATTAGCAGATTATCATTGGGACTGCACTCGTTCTTATCTTATCTCATTCCCCATCATTGCGCTTCTCCTTCGTTGTCAGCTGACTCTAGGACATGTGATGGGCAAAGTTCCATAGCCTTCCATGATGTTCCATTCCTAGGACCGGTGTATTAGTATGACTCATTCAGACTCACACGCTGTCAAGCGTTCTATTGTCTTTAGTATCACATGCTCACGGACATGACTCATTCCTAGGATAGTCGTACTAGGGTTCGTGACTCATTACTTAGTTCAGACTCCGCTTTAAAGCGAGTCTTACGTGTATATAAGTCGCCTAGTGAAGACCAGGGATCCCTATCCTGGTCTTCTTCAATTCGCTATCTTGTTTCATTCTTCCTTTCCAAGTCTGCCTTATCTTACCTTCTTTGTCATCCTCTTTCTCTCTCATCTCTATTCCCTCGTCGTCTACTTAGTGGAGGTGCTGCCACGCCCTTTTCACTCTAAGGGGACCTAGTGTTAGCCAGCCTAGTGTCCGAGAAGCCCAGTCACGTGTTGCAAGTCACTCAAAGTCGTCCAAGTCGGACAAACGGTTAGCGAACCGTTACATTAAGACCAGGATCCCACCGTGGCGTTGCAACGTACAACCAGAGAAGTTTGGGCTGCAGAAGGAGGGTTCATCCCTTACGAAATCGAAAATCAACAACCGCGACAGGACGTACCAGAGTCCTTTATCAAGGGAGCCAGTTGGCGGGTAGTCAACGCAATCGAACGGTACCACGCACGGTCAAGTGCACCGGAGTATTCATCAGGAGAAGAGCATTGGTACCCAGTTGAGTTCAACACCGAACGTGCTTGTTGGACTGAGATTCGCTGGATCGAGAATTTAGAAATTGGCAGACGTTGGGAAGCATTCCGCATCGCTGGTCCAGACCTCGGACTCGATATCACATTACAAGACGCAGCGGACCAAGACCGTATCGACCACGCAAGGAGGATTCGCAGTCAATCCCCAGACAACACCCCCACTACGCGAACCAGCACACCCTCGGTAGCAAGCGAAGCTAGCAATATACAAGTTCGATCACCAGCTCCACAAAGAGGAAGCGATCAGATTATCGCATTACAGTTAGCTGAGTCGTTACACATACAAGACCCAGTCATGAGTCGCACGATGACCATGGAACCAACAGCAGGGGTTATTAACCCACACACCAGACATATGGAAATGCCAATGCATCCGGATGAAGTAGCACTACACAGGGCTATAGGACCGGATCAAGCAGACCCACCTTCTGACAGAGGACGCAGAAGTCCGCCAAGGATACCATTTGGATGGCCGCGTGGCGGACCACCAGGACAAGGACCAGGTGGAGGGCCATTCGGCGGAGGACCACCAGGAGGGGGAGGACCACCCGGTGGCGGAGGGCCGCCAGGAGGACCCCCATTCCCCATGCCACCAGCACCCCAACCAGGAGGACACCACGGGGATAAACTAGTAGGCAACCCCCCCGTCATATTCACAGGGGATAGGTCCAAAGCGGAACAATTCATTACTCAATGGCAACTATACGAAGGAGTCAACATTACAAATACGCTCATGCGTAACCCATACCAACGAGCTATGTTCTTCCTCACATACATTCAAGGAGCGCTCGTTAACGAATGGGTCAAAGGAGTAAACGCATGGTTACGCACGCAAGTCGTGACTCAAGGATGGGCGACTACTGATGAACGCCTATGGAACGGAGTAATTGGTGCATTCAACAGACAATATGCCGATGTATTGGAACAAGAAAAAGCTCAGGCAGAGCTTGGAAGAGGTCTTCGCATGCAGTCAGGAGACCTAGACGGTCTTATCACCAGATTCGAGACGTTAGTACGTCACGCCAATTACGATGTCAACCAGCCTCTGGTTCTGCGTATTTTCACAGATGCATTGCCCCACGCAATGTACGAATTCATATTCAAGAACATCCAACCCCGCGACTACGAGGGATGGCGCGAAGCAGCCATTCAACAGCAGAAAATGTTCATCCACATGAAGAGTCGACTCGAAGGCTTCCGAAACAAACCCGCAGCAATGCAGACGTTCAGTAATTGGAAGGGCACGAATAACAACAACAACAACCGACGATGGGGAGGGCCAAACTTCCCACGCATGGCGGATCCCAACGCTATGGATACCACGCCAGATCGGATTCGAGGACGAGTCGCGCAGGACAAAGACTTCCTACCGGGAGGAAATAGATATCAACAACGAACCGGTGGAGGTCAAGAGGGAGGAATCCCTAGAGGACCCGCACAGCCGGACGGGACAAGGAAAGTCCTTAACTGTTTCAATTGCGGCAAACCAGGTCACTTTAAAAGAGATTGCCGACAGCCACTCAAACGAAATCCTTACTACCAGCAAGGACAAGGACCATCACGTACCAGGCAGGGGAATACTGACGAGGAGTCCTATGCAGCTCGAAGCATAGTAGATGACCGTAGTGTCGCGGAAACGCGAACCCCCCAGCAGAAAGCCCAAGACTGGTTGAGTGGAGTAGCCGAAGAAGAAGACGAGGTAAAGGACCTCGTTATGCAACAGTTGTGGAAGAGGGAGGATTTTCAAAATGTCTGAACCCGACGGCCTGGGTGAGGACACTTCGTTGTAACTCTGTGTACATTACTCGCTATCGATCTATGCGCATCCCAGTTTCGATTCGCACAAGTTACTTCATGGCCGACAAACGAGCTCTAGTGGATTCTGGAGCTACCGACAACTTCATGAACGCTACATTTGCCAACAAGATGGGGCTGGGGTTACGAGAACTTCCAACACCCAAAAAGATATATAACATCGATAATACCACCAACAAATCAGGGGAGATCACTCACTACCTTGACCTAGACGTATTCACCAAAGGCATTCATAGGGAAATGCGATTCCTCATAACTGATATTGGAAGCGAGGACATACTATTGGGATATCCGTGGCTGGCGTCATTCGAACCACGGTTCAACTGGCGAAGTGCCGTCATTGACGAACGAGTATTACCCGTTGTCATTTCATCCATTAATCCCCGTGTTATCCGACAACGTCCCGTCATCGCAACAATAATGACTGAAGCAGAAAAACAATCCATTGTACGAACGTTGGAAACACAATCCACGATCCGAGGAGTAGCGACAGAATTGGCCGTGCAAGCCGGTCAGAACCAAGTCGTGGCAGTCGTCCCAGAGGTATACAGACGATTTAGCAAACTGTTCAGTGATGAAGAATCCGCACGGTTCCCACCCTCCAGACCATGGGACCACGCAATCGATTTCAAACCAAATGCACCGGATGCGTTGCCGTGCAAGGTGTATCCTATGACGCAAGAAGAGGACAAAGGGCTACTTAAGTTCCTTAAGGAACAAGAAGCTAAGGGATACATAAGGCCCTCTATCTCACCATACGCCTCACCATTTTTCTTCATTCAGAAGAAAGACGGCAAATTACGGCCGGTCCAAGACTACCGGCGTATCAACGACATTACAATTAGCAATCAATATCCACTACCCCTCATCACGGAACTCCTCACAGATCTTAGCGGAGCTCGCATTTTCACCAAGCTTGATGTGCAAGATGGGTATAACAATATTCGAATCAAGGAAGGGGACGAACACAAGGCCGCGTTCAAAACCAAATACGGCCTATACGAACCCCTCGTCATGTTTTTTGGGCTGAAGAACTCACCAGCTACGTTCCAAAACATGATGAACTACGAGTATTGAGACACTATTGACTATTGGAACGCTAGGGGTACGGCAATTCGCATTTATATGGACGACATTGCGATTGCTACTAGCACAAACCTTGAGGACCATATCCAGGTGGTGTCAGCAGTATTCGAAGTGGCGGAACGACTTGACCTATATTTCAAGCCGGAGAAGTGCACATTCCATGCCCCACGTATGGATTACCTGGGGGTAATCCTTGAAAAGGGGATAACGCGCATGGACCCCATCAAAATTGCAGGCATCAAAAATTGGCCTACGCCCACCAAAGTTAAGGACATCAGATCCTTTTTGGGTTTTTGCAATTTTTACCGACCTTTCATTCGAGGGTTTGCGCACATCGCGCGACCTCTTAACGAACTTACACGCAAAGACGCAGAATGGACATGGACGACGCGACACCAGAAGGCGTTCGATGACCTTAGGGACAGGGTCACCAGTGAGCCAGTACTGGCACATCCCGAACTTGACAAGCCGTTCGAACTCGAAGTGGACGCATCCGGTTTTGCAGTCGGTGCGGTGCTACTACAGAAGAAAGAAGATGGCAAAAGGCACCCTATCGCCTACTTTTCAAAAACCCTCAATGAGGCCCAGCGAAATTACGACGTGGCCGACCTAGAGCTCTTGGCGGTAGTAATGTCACTGGACAACTGGAGATCATTCCTAGCAGGATCGCCTCATAAAGTTATCGTCTATTCGGATCACCAAAACCTGCTATACTGGAAAGAACCCCACAAAATTAGTAGACGGGTAGCCAGGGAAGTACTTCGTCTATCTGAATACAACATTGAAATCCGTCACATCAAAGGAACAGCCAACGGTCGCGCAGACGCATTGTCAAGAAGGCCAGATTACAATCAAGGGACTGAAGACAACACCAACGTGGTGGTACTCCCCGACCGTCTTTTTGCAAGAACAACGATGACTATGACACAACAACACCGTCAGGACGAAGAACGTCTCAAACCTTGGGTCGACCCCCACCAACTCAAATGCCTTAACGGCACATGGTACAAAGAAGGACGGGTGGTTGTCACTGACGATTTGGAGGGCAAACGCATTATCATCAAGGGACATCACGATCCGCCAGTACATGGACACCCAGGTATCAGTAAAACGGTACAACTAGTGGAGCGCAACTACTGGTGGCCACAAATGCGCAAGGACATTACAGACTATGTACAGGGATGTGCCGATTGTCAACGCCACAAGGTTAACAACCGTCCTACGAAAGCACCACTGAGACCCATATATCCCAAACCTGAAGCTATGCCCTTCGAAACCATCGCATTAGACTTCATCACTAAACTCCCTGAATCGCAGGGATACGACTCCATTCTTACCATCACTGATCACGACTGTACGAAGGCTGCCATATTCATACCATGCCGAGAAGAAATCAACGCAGAAGGCACTGCCGCCCTCTACATTCAACACGTATTCGCCCATTTCGGACTACCGCGGAAAGTTATCAGCGATCGAGACCCTCGTTTCATATCAAAATTCATGCAAGAAGTCTGCCGAATCACAGGGATAGAACGTAATCCCTCCACAGCATATCACCCCAGAACCGATGGACAATCTGAGCGCTCTAACCAATGGGTCGAGACTGCTATTCGCTTCATTTCGGACTACCATCAGACAAATTGGGCCCCTTATCTCCCAATCGCGCAATTCGCGCACAATAATTGGCCCAGTGACACCACGCGGAAGTCCCCATTCTTTCTTCTGATGGGCTATAACCCACGTGCTGATTGGATCTCGGCACCTTCTCCAATACCACAGGTCACGTTGCGCCTCGAACAACTGAAACAGGCACGAGACACGGCGCAACAACTCATGATCAAGGCACAGCAGTCATGGGTCAAACACCGTGATACACCCAAGTACAAAGAAGGCGACCAAGTATGGCTAGAAGGCAAGAATCTCCGTCTCAGTCAGCCGACCGCCAAGTTTGCGCCCAGAAGACATGGGCCGTTTAAAGTAATCAAGGTACTATCACCGGTCAGTTATCAACTGGCCCTTCCCACGCAGTGGAGCATTCACCCCGTGTTTCACATCGATCTTCTCACACCTTACCGAGAAACAATAACGCATGGCCCAAATTATCAACGCCCGGTACCTGACCTTGTGGACGGGGAAGAAGAATACTCCGTAGAGAAGATTCTGGACTCCCGGAAGTTCGGCAGAAGACGGCGACTTCAGTATTTGGTCAAATGGGAAGGTTACCCTGACTCGGATAACATGTGGGTCGATAAGGATGACGTATTCGCGGATGATAAGGTGCGGGAATTCAAAGCTTCAAACCCCGCCAAAGAAACACATATAAGGCGACTCTCATCTGCTAAGTTACCCTACCCCTCAGCTCTTCACCAATCTCATCTACTACATCAGCACGCCCTTCGATATACCGTCTTACCCACCATGACACTCACCAATACGTCCTCCATTGATACCGCCCCATCATCAGCGCCCATTGACATTCCACTGCGACCTCTCGTAGATGATCAAGGAAGGGTCCTTCCACGTACACCCCCTTCTCCTGCGTCCCCGCCAATTCTGCTATTTAACAGCCGAGTTGAAACCCCGGCCTCTTGGCCCCTGTCGGATGACATGAACATCGAAACACATACTCCTCCAAGGACGATTGGCGCCCCCGGAAGTACCCCGTGGGCCCTCACCACCACCCTCAGTCGAGACCCATCCCCGTTCTGGCCTGAAGGGCCCCGCAGCACCCCTGAAAAGGGGATCGAAGCCATTCCCGTAGCAGCCCTGGGTGACAACCCAGGATCGCCCATCGTTGGGACGCCGGAGTATGACTATGACCTTACATCTCCACCATCGCCAAAAGACTCTTCTTCCTCTTCATCATCATCAGTGAAGTCGGAAGTGCCGGCGGCAGGAAACAAAACGGGTTGCACCAAGTATTGTTTCGACATTGCGTTCACGCTCCATCATCACGACCACACGGCGGCGGAAGATGCCTGGACCACGGCCACTCTAGTGGAAGAAAGGCCACTGAAACACCACAAGGTCTGGGGATACGGGATGCAGCAGAACAAGGCAGTTTGGGAGCGTTTGGACCGGTGGGATGGATGGGAGGAAGATGAGTTGGATACCCTTCGCGTTGTCATGAGTGAGACGCTCAAAAATCTCACTTCGGCCATCCAGCGTAGGCGCTGGAACTGAAAAGGGGATAATGTCACGACCTAACCTGCGCACTCACCTATTAGCAGATTATCATTGGGACTGCACTCGTTCTTATCTTATCTCATTCCCCATCATTGCGCTTCTCCTTCGTTGTCAGCTGACTCTAGGACATGTGATGGGCAAAGTTCCATAGCCTTCCATGATGTTCCATTCCTAGGACCGGTGTATTAGTATGACTCATTCAGACTCACACGCTGTCAAGCGTTCTATTGTCTTTAGTATCACATGCTCACGGACATGACTCATTCCTAGGATAGTCGTACTAGGGTTCGTGACTCATTACTTAGTTCAGACTCCGCTTTAAAGCGAGTCTTACGTGTATATAAGTCGCCTAGTGAAGACCAGGGATCCCTATCCTGGTCTTCTTCAATTCGCTATCTTGTTTCATTCTTCCTTTCCAAGTCTGCCTTATCTTACCTTCTTTGTCATCCTCTTTCTCTCTCATCTCTATTCCCTCGTCGTCTACTTAGTGGAGGTGCTGCCACGCCCTTTTCACTCTAAGGGGACCTAGTGTTAGCCAGCCTAGTGTCCGAGAAGCCCAGTCACGTGTTGCAAGTCACTCAAAGTCGTCCAAGTCGGACAAACGGTTAGCGAACCGTTACACTAACGCTCGGATGATAGCGAGAAGCTCTTTCTCGTGGACTGGGTAATTTAGTTCTGCGCCCTTGAACGCGCGTGAGTCATAAGCAACTGGTTGGGCCGTTTCGTACGTTGGACCAAAAGCTAGTACGGCGCCTGACCCAAAGTCGCTTGCGTCAGTGGTTATGAAAATCTTGTGCCCAGGCATGAGAGTGGGGTCTATTGTCGTGAGGCATTTCTTTGACGTCACGAGCGATTTTATGGCGTCAAATGTGTTTTGGTGTTGGGTTGTCCAGGCGGGAAATTTTCTGTCGCATTCTTTCATCGTGAGTTCATCAAGGACGGTGGTGTGCTCTGCGAGGTTCGGGAGGAATGCGGAGAGGTAGCGGACGAGACCAAGGAAAGAGCATACGTGCTTTGCACACATTGGGGTGGGCCAATTTATGACGCGGTCTGCTTTTCCTTCGTCCGCTTCGACTCCTTTCGCTGAGATACAGTGACCGAGGAAGCGGATTTCGGAGCAGAACAGTTTCATCTTCTTGGTGTTCAAGTACAATTTGTTGTCTAGCAGGGCTTGTAGAATCGTCGCTACGTTTTCCGAGTGTTCTTGCACATTGTTTGACCATATGGCAATATCGTCCATATAGACGTGACAGATGCGGCCTATCCATGGGCGTAGGGCCGCCGTGACTCGTCTCTGGTGGATAGCTGGTGCGTTTTTGATTCCCATGGGCATGACAACCCATTCGTATAAGCCCCATGGGGTGTTCACTGCTGTGAGGTTGACGTCATCTTGGTGCATTCTTGTCTGGAAAAAGGAGTTTGTCATGTCTAGCATGGCGAAAACTTTTCCTTGTCCAATGTCGGTGAGGATTTCGCTGACGAGCGGGATCGGGAAGCTGTCTGTAACCGTGTTCGTGTTCAGTTGTCTGTAGTCATTTACCCATCGTGGCAATACAGTCAGGTCGGCTTTCGGTATGATAAACGCTCCACTGCCTGCTGGGGCTGAGGATGGGCGTATTCTTCTGGCATCAAGGTGCTGTTGGAGCAGCTGGTGCCATGCCTCCTTCCATTTGCGAGGGCATGGGTAATTGCGTGATTTTATTGTGTGTTCTGGGTTCTTTAGTTTGATTCGTGCAACTGGTTCCATTGGCAGTTCGTCGACATGTGGGGGAGGCTCAAAGATCTGTGAGAAGCGTTGCCGTAGTTCTGCTTCTCTTGTTGCTAATTCTTCTTCGAACGATAATGTTACAATCCGTTCTTTCAATGTGGCGAGAATGTCTGGTGCTGAGCTGTCAATCTCGATTGGTCGTTTCTCTTTTCGTGTTTTTGTAAGAAGGTCGTATGGCGGTTCATTGCTTGTGGCAGTGCACATTCATTCTGCGTAGTTGCAGACAATTTTATTGGTACACAAAAACGGCAATCCAAGTATTATAGGCATACATAGGCCTGGTGCTATTACGGCGTGTACACGATGCAAGACAAAGAGGCCGTCTAACGAGGCCGGTTCGATTATGGCAAAGTGTGTGAGCTTCTCAATTTGATTCGGTGCGCCCATGGCGACATTCACTTGTTCAGGGTTTTCTAGGGGGAAGGTAGGTAGCGCAAGTCGGGTGACGATATCTGGGCGTATGAGGACCATATGTGCTCCTCCATCGATTAAGGCTTTTGTCTTCAGGGAAAGACGATCTGTGGCATTGTTCAGATGACAGGTCCAGATGAAATGCTTCCCCTTTAGAGGGGGTTGTGCACTCACTGAGGCTACACTGGTTTCCGAGCCTTCTGACATGCTGTCGTTCGCTGTCGCTACGGTGCCTTGGGGAAATACTGCCGCTACAAGATCTGGTGCGGGGCGTTCGGCGTCGGTTACAGCTGCTACTGTTACGTGTCGATGGCACGTGTTGCTCGACTTGAGCAGGTTCTAGGCTGTGACTACTTCGGCGATTCTGGTCCTGTATCCGGAGCAAGTTGGTACGAAGTCGATGAGTGAGCTCCTTTGGATGTGGGACAATGTATGGGGGTTCCGTCGTATCGAAGGCACAGAGGAATACTCTGTGCGGACTCGGTGATAAGTGAACAGGGGAAGCGTGCTGGCTTATGCTGTCACTGAGCAGAGTGAGACTGGGAAGTCGAACGACTTATGCAGCTCCTGGTTCTGGGTTGTTCTGGTTCCGAGGTCTTAGAGTGCGAGAGTCAATATGATTCAAGAACTCAGACTTAAAGTCTAAGTGTCCTAATGGTACAAGTTATATACTACAAGTCGCCAAGCAGATACTATGAGTACCCGTACTTGTAAAGCCACTAAGACAACTACTACGCGTATAAGTATCGAGTCATGGTACGAGTACTACTAGTATAGGTACTAGTATGAGTCACGAATGGAGCTCTGATGAAGTAAGCGAATCTGCGTAAAGTCTGTGCATGGGGGGGGTGATGACGAAGTAATGATGACGGTCCCAATGATAGTCCGTATGGTAAGCACAGTATAGTAAGAAAACGTAACAGCTACTGTGGTAGCACGAGCGTTCATTTTGTTTGCTTTTGCTGCTTTTGCTCGCAAAGTGTCCTGTAGCGTTCGGACTTTGTAGTCCTTTCCAGACAGTATTTTCGTGCATTGGGCGGCCCGATGTTCCACGTAAAATTCATGGCATTTGAAACATCCTTCGTGTTCATTCAAGAGGCGTCGTTCTTCGTCTGTGAGACGGGGCAGGTATGGGTTTGATCCCGACGCAGAGGGGGTACTGGTGCATTGGAAAGTCGCGCAGGTATTCGCATTCATGCTGGGTTGCCGTGAGGGAGGATATTGTCCTGTGTTCTGACGTTTGGCTGCTCGCGTGGATGCCACATTGAAGAAGTGCGCCATTCGTTTTAGTTCAATCTGGCGGCGGGTGTCAAGCTCCTTGATTTTGCTCATCCAGGGCCTGAGTTCGGTGAGAGCGGAGAGGTTTGATTCTCGAGCGAGGATACGAAGTTCTTCGTCTAGCATGATCTCTAGTTGTTTGCGCAAGGCATCGTCCGACATGTGCGACGTTGTGTTCTTTAGTGCGACGTTGTGCGACATGATCTGAGCTGCCCATGGTTCGAACTTGTCTTTTGTCGGATCTAGGTGCGTGCCGAGCATCTGAGTTAAGACCATTTGCTCCCAGTTCGTTGGCAACCAACGTTCTCGGAGTTGTTTCATGAAGGCGTCGAATGTTAGTTTCGCAAGCTGTTCGCGTTCTGTGGAAGCCCAGTCATTGATAAGCGAGTTCTGGAAACACCCAAGGATCTTGGAGACTTTGCGATCATCGGGGATAGTATCTTTTGCGTTCATGAAATATATGAGGCACTGGCTTTCAAAATCGCGTACAATCCCTGGTGTGAGTTCACCATCCATGAGTACAGGAGCCCGAGCCATGTTCGGGTGGTGAACCGTTGCCGTCTGTGTGTCGGACATGTTTGGTAACGTTCGGTGAGGGTGGTCAGGGAGGGTGATCGAGTCAATGGAATCGTCTGAGGATTCTGAGGGGTCGGTGCAGATATCGGGGTCAAGCTGATCGTTCGGAGTAACTTCCGGGGTTAAAACGGGACGTTTCGAGAGGGGGTTCGGAGTTTTAGATGGGGAAGGAGGGCGGTTCTGTAGTCTTTTGGAATGGCGTGTGGCCAGGGTATGGAGGATAGGGAAAGGAAGCGGTGTTTATGATATCCAAGGACTAGACACAGGAAGATCCAGGTTCTGAGATAGTCTAAGACGCTAAATCAAAAAAAGTGGAAGAGAGGCGTCCGCTGAGGGAAGCCACGCAACACTGAGACCGGGGCAGACGAGGACAGATTTAGGATCCGAGTCTATTGGGGAAAAGCGCTTTAAGGGAGATACAGAAGAGCAGTATGAGGTGGATAAGAGGAAAAGAGACGTGAGGAAACGGAATGATTAGTAGGTACGACATGAGCCAGTCTTTATACAAGGACTCGAGAGAAACATGTGCTATCGTATTTAGGGGATCGGTCGCGCGATATGTGTGTCGATCTGTGGTATTGTCGATGACGTTGTGTGACGTAGTTACATGTGGCACCAGCTCTCGCTGTTGTACGGACTGCGAGACTCTATGCGAATCAATATAGGAGACGAACGACGGCCGCCTTGAAGCTTGAAGTCCTTGACAACGTCTGAGGCCGGAGGCGAGTCGGTATCATGGGGGTCTTGATCAGTACAGTGGATCGATCAAGGGACGTGCGTGATGCCGCTGAAGGGACGCCACTGCACGTTCCAAAATAGAAGCAGTGAGACAGTAATTCGATTTCATTCCTTCACCACGTTTCAGAACAAGCAACAATACAACAGCTCTCCAAAATATATTATTATATTTAGCCTCGTCACGCTCTCCATCGACTTATCCTCCAGAAGACTCCATGCGGTCCTGTGCCATTCACGGTGTCATGCGGTGCTGCGGTGTGATCACTGGTCCTCGTTCCGTGCGTCTGTATCTATGCCCTTCTCGTCAAAAGTGAGTAATAATGAAACGTTGTTCGTAGGAGGAATGCTCACCTGACTAGGAGATGGGACCGCATCTTCGTCGTTCTCTGCCTGGGCTTTCGCATCGTACTCGAGCAGTACCCTTGCAATATCGGTCCGTCCACGGTAGCATGCTAAATGTAAGGGAGTTGCGTCATCCTCATCGTGTGCGTGCATATCCGCGCCGCGCTCCAATAGCAGCTTTGCGACGCCAGGCCCATCGTCTTGGAAACAATAGCTACCCTGTGACACGAAGTGCAAAGGCGTCTGTGCTCGGTCGTTCTCCAAACTAGCTTTGGTGCCAAGGTCGAGCAAAACCCGTGCGATCTCGAGCCTCCCATAGGAGGAGGCAGAATGTAATGAGGTATTTTGATGACCGTCCCTGGCGTTGACATATACGCCGCGCTCCAGCAGTAACTGTACAATGCCGACACCATTCTCTTGGGGAACGTATTGGCCTCGTGACACTAGATGCAACGGTATCTCTCCGTGCTCGTTCTCTGCGGTCGTGTTTGCGCCGTGGTCGATAAGCAGCTTTGCGATCCCGAGCCTCCCGCTGAAGGCTGCCGCGTGTAATGCGGTGTCGTGATCTTTGTCCTTGGAATGGACGTCCACACCTCGCTCCACCAATAGCCGCGCAACGCTGACACCGCGTTCTTGGGAGTCGTATGTGCCTTGTGCCACTTGCTGTAGTGGTGTTCTACCCTGCTTGTTCTCCGCGTTCACGTTGGCGCCGTGGTCGAGAAGGACCCCTGCGATCTCGAGCACCCCATTGAAAGCCGCTGAATGTAAGGGAGTGTCGTGGTCTTTGTCGTGGGCATGGACGTCTACACCGCGTTGCAGCAATAGCCGCGCAATGACGACGCCGTTTTCTTGGGAGTCGTAGTCACCTTGTGACACTAGGTGCAACGGAGTCTTTCCCTCATCGTTCTCCGCATTTGCGTTTGCACCGTGGTCGAGAAACACCTGTAGTCCCGGAATATGAATCATGGCTTTTTTTGTTTTGAAAAAGAAAAGACGCACCTGTACGACCTCGAGCTTGCCATAGAAAGCTGCCCAATGTAATGGGGTGCCCTTGTCGTTTCCTCGTGCACCCACGTCCACACCACGCTCTAGCAACAGCCGTGCAATTCCGACGCCGTGCTCTTGGGACTTATATTTGCCTGGTGACACGAAGTGTAATGGTGTCCTACCTAGATCGCTCTCCGCGTTCGGGTTTGCGCCACGATCGAGAAGTAGCTGCACGATACTAAACCTCCCTTTGAAGGCCGCGTAGTGTAATGCGGTTGCGAAGTATTGGTTTTGGACATGAACATCCACGCCGCAGTCCAGCAACAGCCGTGCAATACCGATGCCGTGTTCTTCGGAGTCGTATTCGCCTCCTGACACCAAGTGCAACGCCGTTAAACCCGCCTCGGCCACCATGTTCGCGTTTGCACCATGGTCGAGAAGAACCCGTGCGACCTCGAGCCTCCCTTTGATAGCTGCCAGATGTAGTGAGGCCCAACCGTCTTTCCTTCGTGCGTTCACGTCCACACCGCGCTCGAGTAATAGCCGTGCAGTACTGACACCTTGTTCTTCGGAGTCGTATTCGCCTCCTGACACCAAGTGCAACGCCGTTAAACCCGCCTCGGCCACCATGTTCGCGTTTGCACCATGGTCGAGAAGAACCCGTGCGACCTCGAGCCTCCCTTTGAAAGCTGCCAGATGTAGTGAGGCCCAACCGTCTTTCCTTCGTGCGTTCACGTCCACACCGCGCTCGAGTAATAGCCGTGCAGTACTGACACCTTGTTCTTCGGAGTCGTATTCGCCTTCTGACACCATGTGCAGCGCCGTTTCACCCGTATCGCTCGCCATGTTCGCGTTCGCACCATGGTCGAGAAGAAACTGTGCGACCTCGACCCTCCCTTTGAAAGCTGCCCAATGTAGCGAGGTCCAACAATCTTTTTCCCGTGCGTTCACGTCCACACCGCGCTCGAGTAATAGCCGTGCAGTACTGACACCTTGTTCTTCGGAGTCGTATTCGCCTTCTGACACCATGTGCAGCGCCGTTTCACCCGTATCGCTCGCCATGTTCGCGTTCGCACCATGGTCGAGAAGAAACTGTGCGACCTCGACCCTCCCTTTGAAAGCTGCCCAATGTAGCGAGGTCCAACAATCTTTTTCCCGTGCGTTCACGTCCACACCGCGCTCCTGTAACAGTCGTGCAATACCGATACCGTGTTCTTCGGAGCCATATTCGCCTCGTGACACGATGTGCAACGCCGATTCGCCGTTTGCGGTCTCCAACGTCGCGTTCGCACCATGGTCGAGAAGAAACTGTGCGACCTCGACCCTCCCTTTGAGAGCTGCCCAATGTAGCGAGGTCCAACCATTTTTCTCCTGTGCGTTCACGTCCAGACCGCGCCCCAGTAACAGTCGTGCAATACCGATACCGTGTTCTTCGGAGCCATATTCGCCTTGTGACACGATGTGCAACGCCGATTCGCCCTCATCGGTCTCCAACGTCGCGTTCGCACCATGGTCGAGAAGAAACCGTGCGACCTCGACCCTCCCTTTGAAAGCTGCCCAATGTAGCGAGGTCCAACTGTCTTTCCTCCGTGCGTTCACGTCCGCACCGCGCTCGAGTAATAGCCGTGCAGTACTGACACCTTGTTCTTGGGAGTCGTATTCGCCTCGTGACACCATGTGCAACGCCGATTCGCCCTCATCGGTCTCCAACGTCGCGTTCGCACCATGGTCGAGAAGAAACTGTGCGACCTCGACCCTCCCTTTGAAAGCTGCATAATGTAGCGAGGTCCGTCCATTTTTCTCCCGTGCGTTTACGTCCAGACCGCGCCCCAGTAACAGTCGTGCAATACCGATACCGTGTTCTTCGGAGTCATATTCGCCTCGTGACACGATGTGCAACGCCGTTTCGCCGTTCGCGGTCTCCAACGTCGCGTTCGCACCATGGTCGAGAAGAACCCGTGCGACCTCGACCCTCCCTTTGAAAGCTGCCCAATGTAGCGAGGTCCAACTGTCTGGAGAGATTCCAGGTGGGGCAGGGCGAGAGAACGGCTAAACGAGCCGATAAAAGACAAGTCCGAGGCGAGCGCGGTCGGTCGGCGGCGTCGGAGGAGACAACGAGCAAGGAGACGAGGAGAGCGCGAGAGAGAGAGAGCGAGTGAAGGCGAGAGAAAAGACGAGAGAGCACACGAGCTTTCACACGAGTGGAGGAGGAGACAACTGGATAGATTTTGAAGGGCTACAGAGCAAGTTTTTATACAGAGTAGCTACGTTGCTGGAGATACAGAGTCAAAGAAACATAAAGAAGAATAAAGTTACAGACGGATCATAGTGCGATCGGGCAAGAACGGAGTCGGTGTAAATCCGAAGTAGAGAGGGGTCGGAAGAATGGGGGCGCGCAAACGTGCAGCTGCCGAAAGATTTGGTCGTGCTTGCAGTAACATAGGAGTCGGGATATTCGGGTGGTCGAGAATGAAATCGGAAAGGGTACTCGATCCGCCGCGATCGTGCGCGGCAGAGGTCCGTGCGTTTGGTGAACGCTCGAGTCGGCCGGGTCGAGTGCACCATATTGCAACACTCCCCCTCAAGAGCGACAAATCCCGAGGGTCTGCGAGTGCAACGCGACCTTGAACTTCGGGAGCGCCTTAGTGAGGATGTCCGCGGTCATATCTTCTGTGGGGCAATATTCGATATTGATGGCCCCGTCCGTGATGGTTTGTCGAATGAAATGGTAACGTATGTCGATATGTTTGGTGCGTGCGTGGTAGTTATCTTCTGTGGCGAGATGGAGAGCGGCTTGGTTGTCGCAGTAAAGGGTGGTGGGTGTGGAAATCGGGCCGAACAATGGCTCGGTAAATCGACGAAGCCATATGCACTCTTTTGCTGCATGAGTTGCGGCGACGTATTCGGCCTCGGCGGTGGATAAGGTGATGATCTCTTGTTTGCGAGAGGCCCAGGAAACGGCTGCACCGTCAATGAGGAATGCGAAGCCGGATATCGCGTGTCTGTGTTCTTGTGAGGCTCCGTCAGCGTCCGTGAATCCCACGAGTTCGTGGCGCTCGTTTCCGTAAGTGAGCGCATAGTCTTTAGTGCCAGAGAGATAGCGGAAGACGCGTTTTACTGCCTCCCAATGTAGTTGGCCGGGGTTTTCGAGGAATTGCGAGAGGGTCGAAACGGCAAAGGAAATATCTGGGCGAGTGGCGACAGCAGCGTACATGAGGCTCCCAATTGCCTCGCGATATGGAGTTTTCTTCATGAAAGCCGCTTCTGTGTCATCTGAAGGGGCATCGGCCTTGCTGAGATTGGTGCCGGTTGTGATTGGAGTAGTGCGAGGCTTCGCATCGTCAAGTGAGAAACGAGACAAAATGGTGTCGATGTATGAGGTTTGAGAAAGGGAGATCGTGCGCGCTTCACGGTCGCGTGTGATTTTGATCCCGAGAAGCCAATGAATAGGGCCGAGGTCGGTGAGGGGATAGCGCTCGTTGAGCTTGCGCTTGTGTTCGGAAATGAGTTTGGTTGAACTGCCAGTGATCATGCAGTCATCGACGTGAATGGCGAGGATGGTAATGTCATTGCCCTCATGGGCGGAAAAGACGCCTGGATCGGCTTCGTTGACACGAAAACCAAGGTCAGCTAGTGCGCGGCAGAGTGTGTCGTACCACTTGCGCCCAGCCTGTTTGAGGCCGTAAAGGGACTTGTGGAGATGCTTGACAAACTCCCCCTCACTGTCATAACCGGGAGGGGGTTTCATATAAATGTCTTCATCGTCACTCAGCTCTCCATTGAGGTAGGCACCGTTGAAGTCGAAAGTGTCGATTTCCCAGTCGTTGCGGGCTGCGGTGGCGAGTATGAGTCGGAAACTGGAGAGGCGGGCGACGGGAGAGAATGTGTCGAAATAGTCTACGCCGAACTTCTGCGTGAACCCTTGCGCAACGAGACGCGCCTTGTACTTTTCGATGGATCCGTCGGCCTTCCGCTTAATGCGAAAAACCCATTTGCTGCCGACGATGTTCTTGCCGGCGGGTCGGGGGACTGTGGTCCATGTGTGAGCGTTGATGAGAGTGGTGATCTCACGGTTCATCGCCTGCTGCCATTCTGGCCAGTCAGGGCGAGTGCGTGCTTGTTTGAGCGTTTTCGGGTCATCCTGGGTTTCAGCGATGGCAGCCTCGAAGATGTCCTCGCAATCCGCAAGGAAAGCAAAATCGGGAGGGGTGGAGTCGGTGGCGAGTGCGCTAATGTCGTAGTGATGGGGAAAATCGGGGTGCATCCAGCGGCGTGCTGAGTCGCTGGGTGGTTCATCAAATTCTTGACCGGAGGTGCCTTCTCCACGCTGGATGGCTCGTTCTTTGGCTGAGGGTTGGGGAATACGCGTTGACTTGCGCGTGGGCTCTGCAGGTGCCCTGCCCTTACCCCTGGAAGGTGGACGAGGTGGCGGCGCACGAGGACGGTCAGGTCCTTCGGATCGCATCCCACCTGGCATGGCGGGTGAGCTGGAGCTACTGCTCGTAGCGCGGCTGAGGGGACCTAGAGGTGAGAGCGAGAATGGAGGCGCAGTCTGCGCTGGTGTGGCCGGTGGCTGAGGTGGAGGAATGGGAGGCGCAGGAGGCGCTTGAGGAAGAGGTGGAGCCGGTGGCGCTGGAGGTGCTGGAGGTGCTGGCGGTGCTGGTGGCGCAATAATACGTGGAGGGCTGGTGTGAAGGGTGACGGTTGGAATGGTGAACTTGATGTCGCGTTCCACCGAAACTGAGCGCTTCCCGATCCAATAGATCCTGTGCGCGTGGGGGCTGTCTGCATCAAATCCGATCCAGCGAGCTTCAAGTCCTCGGGCGTCCAGTTTCGAACCCGAGCTAGAATAAACCCAGACTGATTGTCCCCACACGGGGATGCCAGAGAGGTCGGGTTTGGTGCCGTAGAGTGATTCGTAGGGGGTTATACTGCCGTCGTTCTTCAGAGCACGAGTGGAGAGACGGTTCTTGAGCCAGATAGAGTGGCGAAGAGCTTCAGCCCAGAGATACTTGGGGAGCTCGGAATGGTGGAGGACTGCGCGGATGCGTTCCACAAGTCGCCGGTTGAGGGTTTCGGCAACGCCGTTGTGCTGGGGTGTGTCGTGGGTGGTGAGGTGACGCACGGTGCCTTCCTGCTGAAGGAACTTGGTGAATTCGTGGCCGGTGAACTCACCGCCACGATCTGAACGGAGGGCTTTGATTCTTGCTCCGTGCTGGGTGAATGCCCAAGCGGCGAACGTTTTGTAGGCGGCGAGGGCTTGATCTTTGGTGCGAAGGATGTCAGCGCATGAGTAGCGCGTGGCATCGTCTGTGAAGGTGATGTAATAGCGCCTTCCTCCGAGGCTGGCAATGGGGGATGGGCCCCATAAGTCGGTGTGAATCTCGTCACCAAAACGTTTGGCAGGAGGAGCAACGCGCTCTTTGAGAATGACTTTGCGAGTCAGCTTAGCATACTCACATGAGTCGCAAATGATGGGTGACCCGTCATCGATGAGCTGAACACCTTCAATAGCGCCTTTGCGGATGAGGGAACGGATGGCGTCGGCCGGGATGTGACCGAGGCGGCGGTGAAGAGTGTGAATGTCGACTTGTTCGATGGGGGTGGCGCTTGCTGCGTGATGGGAATGCTCGACCTTGTATAGGCCATTGGAGCTGGCGGGAATGTGCCCGATAGTCGTGCCAGACTTATTCTTGATTCTGCAAGAATTTTGCTCGAATGTGACTGAGTTGCCGGTACTGGTGATGCGGCCGATGGAGACAATGGTGAGCGCCATATCGGGCGCGTGAAGAGTGTCGCGAAGGAGGACGGGGGTGGTACTGGTGCCGTTGGGAACGTCAATCTGGAGGTCCCCTGCACCTATAGCATAAAATGTGTGTGCGTTAGCCGCAGTAATGGGGCGAGGGTCGATGGAGCGATAGTTAACAAAACGGTGGCGGAAGGGCGACATGTGTCGCGAGGCTCCTGAGTCGTACAGTTCGATTTCGACTCGGGGATCTTGTGCAGTGAAGGCGGTGTGGGGAATGGTGCTAGGAATGGAGGGGTCATCGTCCTCGATCTCCTCGATAGCGGCCCAGGCTTCGATGTCGGCTGAGTTGGCTGCTGTAGTGTTTGCTGTGTTCGCATTCTCGTTGCGATTGTTGTTGCGGCCACGATTGTTGCGGTTGTCAGATCTGTCGTTTCGATTGTCGGATCGGTTTCGGGTGCCGCGATTGTTATTGCTGGTGGCATTGTCGTTTCGCCTAGGCGGATGCTGGCCTTCTTTCCCCCCTCCTGGGGACCGGCAATCAGCTCTTATGTGCCCCATTCTGTGGCAGTTAAAACATTCGATATTGCGCATCTCGCGCCTCTTCTGGCCGTTTGCGGCAAAGGCTTCGTCGTTGGTGTTGTTGCCTTTCTGGATGACACGACGGTCATATTCGTCAGAGATAAGCAAGATGACTTGGGAGGATGTGATGGCGTTGCCAGAGGTGTGGGCAACCGCGTTAAGGCCACCTAGAATAGGTGCATAAGAGGGGGGGATTGTACCGAGCAGGATTGCTGCGTATTCGGCATCAGTGTATGTCGTCCCCATAGATGCGAGCTGTCCTCGCAGGCTGTTAAGTCGGGTGAAGTGGGCGCGAGCATCTCCTTCGTCGCCTAGCTTTGAATTCTGTAGTTTCTTCCCAAGATCCACTGCGATCATGGGGGACCGGTTCTGGTAAATGTCCTTCACGGCATTCCAGACTGCCATAGTGGTAGTTTCGTCTTTGATGACATTGAAGACGTCGTCAGGGACAGACAGAGCGATCATATCCATCGCCTCTGCTTCCTCATTTGACCAACGCTGGTCGGGGGTTAAGCCGTTGATAACTCCGGCATTGGTGTAGGATTGGGGGGTCGTGGAGCTGGTGAGATGGCTCGCCCAATGGCGAGAATTAAAATGCCATGACATACGGTCACGGTAAGTGACCCAGTTGGATCCATCGGCAGAGAGTTTCGTGATGGTGAGGCGATCGCTCATGATGATGGAGAAGATAAGCTAAGTTCGAGAAGAGGGGAAGTACGAGCTGAGTGGTGTCGGGTTTATGCTGCAACAGCAGGGCCCATAACCTGGAGAGATTCCAGGTGGGGCAGGGCGAGAGAACGGCTAAACGAGCCGATAAAAGACAAGTCCGAGGCGAGCGCGGTCGGTCGGCGGCGTCGGAGGAGACAACGAGCAAGGAGACGAGGAGAGCGCGAGAGAGAGAGAGCGAGTGAAGGCGAGAGAAAAGACGAGAGAGCACACGAGCTTTCACACGAGTGGAGGAGGAGACAACTGGATAGATTTTGAAGGGCTACAGAGCAAGTTTTTATACAGAGTAGCTACGTTGCTGGAGATACAGAGTCAAAGAAACATAAAGAAGAATAAAGTTACAGACGGATCATAGTGCGATCGGGCAAGAACGGAGTCGGTGTAAATCCGAAGTAGAGAGGGGTCGGAAGAATGGGGGCGCGCAAACGTGCAGCTGCCGAAAGATTTGGTCGTGCTTGCAGTAACATAGGAGTCGGGATATTCGGGTGGTCGAGAATGAAATCGGAAAGGGTACTCGATCCGCCGCGATCGTGCGCGGCAGAGGTCCGTGCGTTTGGTGAACGCTCGAGTCGGCCGGGTCGAGTGCACCATATTGCAACACTGTCTTTCCTCCGTGCGTTCACGTCCACACCGCGCTCCAGTAATAGCCGTGCAGTACTGACACCTTGTTCTTGGGAGTCGTATTCGCCTTCTGACACCATGTTCAGCGCCGTTTCACCCGTATCGCTCGCCATGTTCGCGTTCGCACCATGGTCGAGAAGAAACTGTGCGACCTCGACCCTCCCTTTGAAAGCTGCCCAATGTAGCGAGGTCCGACCATCTTTCTCCCGTGCGTTCACGTCCAGACCGCGCCCCAGAAACAGTCGTGCAATACTGATACCGTGTTCTTCGGAGCCATATTCGCCTCGTGACACGATGTGCAACGCCGTTTCGCCGTTCTCGGTCTCCATGTTCGCCTTCGCACCATGGTCGAGAAGAAACTGTGCGACCTCGACCCTCCCTTTGAAAGCTGCATAATGTAGCGAGGTACAACCGTATTTCTGCCGTGCGTTCACGTCCGCACCATGCTCCAATAATAACCTTGCGAGATCGAGAATATCGTCATTGTCACAACTGGAGTTTCCAAGCAGTACGTGCATAGGCGTCTTGCCCTCCTTATTCTGAGAATTGACGTCGGCCTTGTGCTCAACTAACACCCGAGCTACCTTGAGTTCTCCGTAATATACCGCCAGATGTAGTGGGGTATGGAGATCATCATTCCGACAATTTACATCCGCGCCTTTGTTTAGTAGGGATTGCACCATGCCGACGCATGATTCGATTGCTTCGTGGAGTGGAGTCTGTTCTGCCAGCCCCCGGATATCGACATTAGCACCATGCTTAAGTAGGGTCTCCGCAACTCGGATGTGGTTACCGGCGAGTGCCGCAAGCAGTGGAAATTTGTACATGCCACCTATAGCATTTACGTGCTGCGGGTGTTTAGTGGAGAGATGTTCAACCAAGTCGGAGAATCCACAGAGCGACGAATAATATAAGGGAGTGGGTATCTTGGACGACGATTCCGGAGAGAACTCCCTATCCATGTCGTATATTCCAACCCATGCCGCGAAATGAGGCTTGTCGCAGTCAAAGAGAGTCTCCATCCCATCCTTTACACGTGACGCGACGTCCTCGAATTGCGCATGCGTGACCCAGTGTTCGGCCGCATATTCTGCCAGAGGGAAGCCTTTGGCGATCCCTTCGTCGACGTGACCATCAAAATGAAGAAGATATCCGAGACACGCCTGAGCGAGGATGGTATGGGCAGGTCTGGGAAGGATCTGGTATTGAGAAAAGTCTCCGAGTGAGGATGTGAGTCGATCCGACATCAGGAACTCCTTTACGGAGAAGTGCGAGAACTGGACAACTTGAGAACCGCTGTCGTCGACGATTGAAATAAGGCTTGAGCATGTGGTCTGCACGGCGTGTACTTGGTCATTCGGCCTCCAATCCGCGCGGTATTTTGGAACCGCCGCTCGGCCGGTACCGTTTCTACCGAACTCAAACGCAAACAGTTCTGCAAGCTCTTCAACGCGAAGCGGACGGACAGCCACCATGAGGCATTGTAGCATGCGATGAGCATTTGCTCGGTTCACAGGTGGGATTTGACTGAGCATCCGCGCATAGGTATCGTCCAACGTTTCAGGTAGCTGGTCAAGGGTCTGCCGAATATTTGATCCGAAACAATGTTGAAGCACTTCCAGTTGACAGTATACCCAACGGAACCTTTAAAATATGGGTTAAGACAATCTATGGCCGAGGATGGGGGAGCTCACATTCCGTCCGCGTTTTCAGACAACGTCTCGACAACCAGCCTTTTATCCTCATCTCGCCATCTAGCCATAGTCTCGTCCGAGTAAACAGCGGTGTTGACGTAATCGAAAATATCCTTCTTTTGACCACTTTCATCGTGAAGTGAGACGGCGCTATAGACAAGTGGCTCAAGAACAGTTTTGATGTCGATCTCAGGGCGGCTTGTGACGCATATATGCAAGTTTGGAACACTCAGATCAACAAGGGTCTTCAGAAACTTGAGGACTACTGCTCGTGGAGTTGGCCGCCCAGAGATGTTCGGACACTCGTCGAGTGCGTCAATGATGATGTAAATTGGCTGCTGTGCCGCGAGAAAGAGCATTTTGTGAAGACAGCTCGTTAAGTCGTCAATGCTGGGTTGTTGCGTGCCCTTCCCATGTGTAGAATAAATCTGGGAAATTATCTCGCGACAAGGGGGCAAGTGGGTAGAAAATTGAATGAGAAGAGAGGCGAGAAAGTTGCGAAAACTTCTTTTTTTTTCGTCTCGAAAGTCGAAGAAGAAATACGCCAAGGAGGCGTGTCTGGTATCGCGCAAATATATGGCGTGTTTTATGATCATAGAGCTTCAGTCAATGTGAGTTCCTGGCCACGGGGATGTTACGGAACTGACGAACCACAGGATGCTCTTTCCCGCACCCGCTGCAGAAGTCCATTAGGAGTTGAGAAATGAATGCTAGGAGGAACGCACGTTTTCCGTGAATCCAGAGGAGGGAACCTATTAATTCCCACTCCTCGAATATGCAGCTTTCAAAAAACCATGTGGTAGTTCCCTCGTGGTAAGCCTCGCTTGCGGTGTTGTAATTCACGGACGGGTCTGGAGGGGAAAACCATTTTCGAACGTTCTGCTCTATCTGGTTCCCTACGCCGAAGCTTCAGTCTCCACCACTAGAGAAACGATGGAGTAGTAGAGCACGAACACGCTATATCGACTACGCCGTCCTTTATTTTTCTCACGTCGTCGTTTATTTTGTCCACCGTTTTCACAATATGTTTCATAGCTCCGCTGGCTCTCGTGGAATCTAGAAGGACAATGTTCAGGATAGAGTTAGTAACTGGTCAACGGCCCTGCGCACCATCCTTAAGCACTTTCGTGGCATTTAGTATCTGAGCTATGGCCATCTGGAACTCCTCCCGAGTCAGGTCATCAAGCCTCTTAAAGGCGTCCTCAATATCCGTCCTCCCGAACAGTTTCTTTAGATATGTTTCTGGTTAAGTTTGGGAGCGGCCTGTTAAGTAAGTTTATATTACACTGGCCGATACAACTTACTCGTTCGACTTTGCTGCACCTCCTTCGTTGCAATCGCGAGTATAGAGAGCACCTCGACCATGATTTTCACGAATATCTCTGCCATATCCTTGGTTGGTGTAATCCGAGTATGAACCCCAAGGCGCTTGAGGAAGAACTGAACACGCTCAAAGAGGTCGACGAGCACATCGTGGCTCGCCTTGACGTCCTTTGCTGCCTACAAGACATTGGCATTAAAGCTTAAAGGGAAGATAAAGAGAAACACGGATGAACGAACGACGAGCAGGACTCCGATCCCAGCAGAGATCACATTCGCAGAAGGAAACACCTGCACACGACGTTATAAATGCACCACATTGCTGCTGATTATTACGGATCGTTGTACGTACCATGCCAACTCCCTGGCCCAGAGTCGCGGAGATCGTGTAGAGGACATCCACCGATGGACCAATCCACTTCGTCAATCTTTTATCACCAGCCCTGAACTTATCAAACGCCATGGCTTCGCGTTGAATTATGTCCAGGACGGCCTCGGCGGACTCGCAGCCTTGCAGCTCCTTGGCGAGCGAGTTGTTTGTAAGGTCATTCCCGGTTTTGGTCTTGTACTCGCTCAAGGCAGGATCGAGAATCGATTTAAAGTGCGAAGAGGACTCAAGTTTCTCGGAATCGGAAGATGAAGACATTCCTTAGTGAGTATCTTGGTGAGGATAGCAGAGTAGCAAGAGTGTCCGAGCAAGTCGAGTGTGAAGCACGGCTCTTTCGTGTTCCTTGTCTGGGAATCTTTCCGTCTCATCGCCACGTCTCATCGATAGCCGCCCGAGGACACCGCAGTAACGTAAGTTACCTTAGTTGGTTCACGTTTTGCGTGGAGGCACCAGCCAGCCAAATTCCCGGTCACGTTTACAGTTGGTTGGCACGGCGATTTCCGGAGAGATGTCGGTGTTGCACGGATTCAAAAGTGGGACATCTCCGCCTTTGGCCACATTCTAGGAAACGACATCTAGCACTCATTAAGCTGTACACTAGTACAAGTATTTAAGCAGGAAAATTGCGTTCTTCTCCCCCAACAATGCTGTATGGGGCGTCGTAGAGGAAATGCGTACAATGAGAGCGTCAAGACAGAGGAACATTGCAGCCAAAGCACAGGATCTGATAGTTTACACACGTACCATAGCGACACCTGTGCTCGGTCCATCCTTCTTCTGTCCACCCGCAGGAAGATGCAAATGCACATTTATCTTAGCATCCGGTATCCGCAGTGGGCCCAGCGCACGCTTATTCGTAATCCCGAGATCATACGAGTGCGTCTTGACCCAGCTCAGCGCTTCTCCTTGATGACTTAAAAGAAAACATCAGTAGGGAATGGGTAAGGACGTACGAGCGAGTTTGGGACCCACTTCCCCAAGAGAACCGGTGAGCTTGAGATGCCCACTACCAGGATCGCGATATTCTCGACGGGCATGATCGCACCCTCACAGGCCTCACCCGTTCCAGTTACCGGGTCACGACGAGGTCTCAAACCACTCCCCGCTGTGGCTCGCGCTCGCCATCAGAACGCAACAGCCCTAAGATCTTCTCTAGCTCGTCCGTTACGAAGACGGGGTTGTAGCTCGCGCCGGTATCCTTGCTACGCTTGACGAGGCTTTCGAGGTTTCAGATGGTGCTGGCAAGGGAGGTGGCAATGAGGAAGGCGGCAGGCCATGTTTGTCGATGTGCGCGGCCCACTTGACCGCCTTATAGCGTACAATTCCGCCAATCGCGCGCATTGTGAACGTACTCCTGCCTCTCGCGTGTAAAGTGTGACCGTTTGGAGCAGCGCGGGCTAGCTCGGTTAGGTAAACGTGCGCCTCCGAAAGCCAATTCTGCGGGGGTTGCTTGGGGAGGAGGAATCGCAGCGTAATGTGAAGCTTCTCGTCGTGCGTGTACCCAGACAGTTGGATGATCTCACACCGATCGAGGAGAGGCGGTGAGGTAGTGTCGAGAGTATTGGCCGTGCAGATGAACAAGATCTGGGACAGATCGATCGGAACGTTCAGGTAGTGGTCCTACGGGTCATCCAAATTAGAAATAAAAAGGATTCGAGGTGAGGGTCTGGGGAAACGTACATTGTAGGTCACGTTTGCCCCGGATCGAGGACCTCGAGCAACGCCGCAGATGGGTCAACATGGTAGTTTGATTGGCCAAACTTATCGATTTCGTCTCTGCCGTCCTTGCTGTCATCGAATCTGGAAACCCCAGAAGCGGAATAAAGGCTCACAATAATAGGACAAGAGCCATACGATCAGCCTTGCGCAGCGCCTGCACGAATAAACCAGGTCCGCCAACGACGTACTTCCGATGGTGACCCCGTGTCTTGGCCCCGTCGCGTACGCCTCCGAGGGCGCGAGCGATCTTAGTAAGTTTTTCCCGTATCCAGTGGCCCGACGAAGCTAAGATCGTGCTCAGTGACGTCATCAAACGACGAGCGAGGTAATGCGAACTCACAGTAAAATGGGTACCTTGATAACTTTTGCCTTCGATTGGATTTGCAACTAAGGTGATACAGGAATAGACAATCGTGGTGGGACCGGGATTTCGGCCTGCCATGATGAGGGCCATGCACACGTTCTCATTCTAGTTATCGACTTCCGCGGCTCGCTCATCGAAGGTCTTGAGTGTGACTTCCTGCGCCTTTGCTTGCTCTACCTCGGCTTGCACGATCAAGGCGCGCAGCCGAACGACAGCGAGATACTCCATCAATCGATGCTTGACATCCTCTAGGTCGTGATGATCCGAATCGAGCTGTGACTGGGAGTTGGCCTGAAAATTTCTGAGCCGGCGGTTGTAGGAGCCCACGAGAGCGAAACGAGTCATTCGAGCTGGAGAAGTATGTCAGGGTAAATGTGACGAAGAAAGATGGTCCTACGCACCAACTTTCTTTCGACGCCGTGCTTTGTATGCTGAGGATCCGCTTGAGGCGACGAGCCTCTGAGGAAGCAACGCGCCGCACTTCACCGCCCGCGGGAGCATGCCGACACGACGGATGAGCAACTCAAGCTCGTCCTCATTCTCGTGTCCATTTCCAGTGCTATGCAGCTGGGCATTTCCTAGCTCTCGAGACGCTGTTGTTCGGCAATGATGGCGGCATATTTCGACGTACAAAGAGAGTATTCTGTTGTTTGGCGAGAGACTCATCGACAGCGGTAGCGACCTTAGAGCTGACTTCATGATGTAAACTTGCTTTGCTAGAACGTTCGCGACATGGTGAAGATGCAATGACGGTATATCGATAGAGAGGAGTACTACAGAAAACGTCAGCTCTTTCCCACGGAGTTGGAAACGGGATAGATGTGGGTAGTAATCAGGAAAAATGAAGTGGGGCAAAGCCAGTGAACTCACCGATTTACTGTAATCAGTGTGTGCCACGCCAACACCGGAGATGACAGACTGCCGGCAGTTGCCGGTGAGGAGAGGCTGCGAGCTCACTGGCCTGCACACAACAGCCGTACCTCGACAATACCCTCACCCTCAATGCTATCACACTTAACTAAGAATTGCGATCACGTCCCACAGTGTAAACTCCTCTTAATTTTCATTGACGCCGTGTTGCGCTTCGCGTCCGTCGGAGAATCCCACCAAGACGGCGATATGTTCCTCCGATACGCCTGATTTCACTGTCCCTTCAGCATACCCTGCACGCTCTTGGCTCTTCCCACGCACGGAAAGCGCATAGATCCCCCTCCCCCTCCACAAAATTGCCGCCGATCAAGAAAGAGCCCCAGGTAGAGGAAGAGGAAGAGGAGGGGAGGATCCACCGCACCTGACAGTACATGTGCTCTCCGCGATCGCGCCCCGTCTGGCACAGGGTCAATATCACGCTGCAAGCATGCCCCCTCCTCTTAGCGTATGCTACCTCCTGTGCACTTAGCAGTCCCCCCACGCAGGTTCATCCTTCCAATGAGTACTTTTGCTGCCCCTCTGTGGGCACGCTCACGACGCCTGCCGCGTCCCGGAAGAACGATGGCGTTGGTAGAGTAGGGCCATGAAGAAGCGAGGAGAAGGGAAAGGAGAAGGGGAGCGTAGTTTGAGTCGACCTTCTCAATTCCCAAGGCTGGCGCAGTCACGCGTCTCACTTATCACCCACCACGTCTGCGTTCTCATTCTCTATCTGCCCCCAAATACTTACTCTCCTATAACCCAGCCCCTAGCTCTCGCCTCCACCCCTACAGTACCGTCGTCCGCACCGCTCCCAACCTTGTTCGAATTAAGTGCGGCGCTCCAATTCCGGGAATCACTGCCTTCCGTGGCGCGTGCAAGACGTCACGCTAGGTGGTGCCCCTTCCCCAAGAGGCGCGGAAGGTATCCCGGCGGATCGGACTCGGAACGGGTGCTTGCAGATCTCTCCTGAGGAGAAGGTGCGCGGATGCGCAGCATGGCAGCCTGCACGTCTACCGTCGTCCTCACTTGACGCCCCACACCCTTCTCTATTCCAACTTGGGGAGGCAAAGGAAGCGACGGAGAAGAGAAAGTAATCCGTTTTTTGGGAGACGGAAGCGGGAGGCGCGGTTGTACGTGTTGGGCGGTGGCAAGATCCGGGGAATTAGCTTCGATTCGGACTTCGAGCTGGTGGGCTGGGAGTGTGATGATGCGGATCCTTGTCCTTCAGAGGTTCCATTTCTGTCCCGGGACAGCATGGGGACGGCGAAGGATCTCACTGAACAAGATGAGTCGATTCACGCTGGCACCCTTTGAAAACGACGAGATAATGTTAGATTGTGAAGAGTACCAGCGCTTCTATCTACGTACACTGGGCCACGGCTGAGATAGTAAGATATTAAACAAAGAGCGAATAGAGATAGTAAATAAAAACGGTTATTCGTAAAGTGTTCGCGCAATCTCAGAAAGTGCGTAAGCGCAAACATAGATCTCGAAAGAAAACGAGGGTTCATAAAAGCGTGTGTCCGATCTCGAGCCTCCCAAGGGAGGAAGAAGAGAAGTAATGTGGTAATATCGAACCTCGTCTGGGGCGTTGGCATCTGCGCCGCGCTCCAGCAAATGATAACCGGCGCCGCTGTACAACGTCGGACCCTATTGGTTTGGGACACGAGGCACATTGGAGTTTGGCCTTAGCTTCGGGGTGCTGGAACAGGCACTTGTGGCGGGGCCGGAATTTCGCCTGCCTTGAGGAGGGCCACGCTCGTGTTCTCCGAGTCTTTCTGGCCTCGGCTTCGTTTGCACTCGAAGCCGATCCATCGATGGCCTTCACGAGTATGACTTCTGCGTCAAGGCGCACAGTTGGCAACGGCGAGGTAATCCATCAATAGAGGCTTGACCCTTTCGATGTCATAACGGTCCGTCGGGCTGGAATTGGCGAGGAAAACGGATCGAGTGAGGGCTTCTGAGGTGGGGAAGGGGGTGTTCATGGTAGGAGCCATTCGAACTAGTGCGGTGGCAGGTCAGTGAAAAGGTAACTAAGAAAGACAGGTTTACGCACGTAGGTCCTAAGCTCTTCACTCCGAAGAGGGATCTACTTGAGGCGACGGACCTCACCGATACTGGCGCAGCACACTTTACCGCCCGCGGGAGAGAATGGACGCAACAAATAAGCAACTCTGGTTCGTCTTCGTCCTATATGTCACTTCCTGTGCCGTGTGGCGCGCCTTTCCAAGCTCAAGGCGTTATGGTTCGACATTGAAGTTGGCAGTTGTCGCGCAAAGATTACATTATGTTTTTTGGAAGACTCGTCAACGGCAGTAGCGATCTTGAAGCTGGTTCCCATGTTAAGGCTGAAGCGCTGATGGGTGGTTCGCCAGAGAATTTACGACATGTTGAAGATGCGGTAAGAGTAACTTAGTGCTGCTGCCCTCCCGGAGTATTCCGCAGAGTAGGCGCCGTACATCGACTTTACAGCATCCTACAATGACGACATTCTACTTAATGATGTCGGACAAGCCAAGCATTGGCAGTCTCAGCCCACTCTTGACTCCGCCCTTGGCATTCGCAGGCCCCAGTTCAACTTTTAGCAACATCCTCGCATAGCCCCTGCAATACCAACCTGCACATCTTATGATATATCGTACCCCAATGCTCCCCTTCTTCCTCCCGCACGAGCGCATCCTACGAACGAAGAGCCCAAACATGAGGCAAGCGTAGTCACGAATTGGAGGACCAACTGTCTCTGACGCTGTACGCCAGCGCCCTCCGCATTGCGCACGCCACCACCAGCGCACCCGTCGAGCGCTGCACATATACAATACCCACACGTGCGTTCCTCTTCTCAACACACGCCCATGCCACCAACACACCACAGTGGTCAGCGTTTCTCTTTGCTGGGGATACAAGACATGCCCTCCCATGCCCTCTATTCCGCTCCAAGCGCTTCTCTCTCCCCTCTCCCCTCTCCCCACTCTCTATACCCACCCACCGGCCGCGGCGCATACCCCACTCCTGAACTGGTTCAAATTGAGCGCTGAGCGTCGCTCGCAGAAATCATTGCCTCCCGTGACACGCACGAGATGTCACTCTGGTTCCTCGATTGTATGTCCACCGCGAGACAAGATGGGCGTCGGGGATCCCAGCGGAAGCGCACCTGGCCAAGTTATGGGCGTCTGTGGGTCTCGCATGGGGAGACGCGGGCGTCTCTGCAACTGGTAGCACGTGCATGATCGTCCTCACCTGCCGCCGCCCTACCCCAACCGAGGGCGACAAGAGGGAGAAGACGGTATTTCAGATCATTGGGAGAGTGGGTGCAGAAGCACAAATCTGCACTTGCATTCGTCCTTGCCAGGGGGCGCACGGTGTAGGTGCAGGTGCAGAGGGTAGGATGGTGGGGAAAGGAGGCTCGGATTCGGGATCATGTTTCCAGAGGAGGGTTGGGAAGGCCCAGCAGCTCCAGTTCCGGCCCCAGCGAGCGCGAGAGCAGCGAAGAAAATGACAAAACAAGATGGTGCCGATGCAGAAGGCGACAACGGCGACCACGAAGAGACAGTTGAGCTCGATTCAAGGCGGCACAGCATCTCTCACGAGCCACGGCGGCGGGTACCCAATAGCTGTCAATAGAGTCATTGTTAGTCGGACTGGGCCTGGCAGTCCCCGACTGACTTATTTAGGAGGCGGTGACGTTACTGTAGACGGTGACCATATGGAAGCACGACGGCAAATTGCGCGCCTTTACAAGTTACTAGCCCCACTTTTGTAAATACCCCAGTCGAGTCACGAAGAAAGAATTTGATTCGCATACTATTTACTCTACAGGCAGAATTTGAGTCGGCCGCGCTCGCTTGGGCCCTCCGCAAGTAGTCGACGTCTATCATGATGTCATCCTCAAAAAGAATTGGCGAACCGTACCCTTCCTGGTATTATGAAGTAGTTGGGCCGTCTGGTCCTATTTTGTGTATCCACAGCTATGCTATGCCCTAGTGAAAAGTGGGTAAGATCGAAAACCCTGCTCGTGGGAGGAATACGCACCTAAGACAGCAGGCGTGTAATGGGACCAGACCTCAGTCGTCGTCTGCTTGGGCTTTTGCATCACAAATCTGACGCTGATCGAGGAAAAACGGTGAGATCTGGTGAGATGGTGTCAACAAGGGTGTCGGGCGATAGGTCGAGCACATAAAAAATATCTGTGACAGGTCGATCTGAGATTCTATGGACCAGCCATGTCATGAAAGAAGAGCTCGAGGCATGGGTCTAAAGAAACGTACGTTGAAGGCCACGTTTTCCACCTGATCGAGAACCTCAGGCAAAGGCAACGCCGCGGAAGGTTGACCATGGTGATATTTGACTAGCAGATCTGATTACTGTAATCAAGTCTCTGCAGTCATTGTTGTCATCGAATCTGCAAACCCTGAATGATAGGATCGGATCCATCGACCAGCCCGGCTCAGCATCTGATCAGGTAAACGAAGTCCGCTTGAAACGTGCATCGGACGGTGACCGGTGACCCCGTATCTTGGCTTCATCGCTCACACCATCGACCGAGGGCAGACAATTTATTCGCAGACCCGATAGCCCGATGAAGCTAAATATATGCATCAAATGATGAGGGAAGCTTAGGTACTTTTAGCTGCTTGTGATGGGGTTGGAACGAGTGTGGTATCCGAACCGGGTGGGGCCAGGGTTTCACTTGCTGCGATGAGGGGCTACACGAGTTCTCTTTCCGGTTGGTTATCAGCTGATCTTGCACTTGGCTGAATCACCAATGGCCTTCTTGAGCGTGACTTCCTGCGTGCGGGATCAGGAGTGTGGTGGAAAGACGGCTAGGTGCCCCATCAATCATCAATGAGAGATTGTCTTCGTCGCCGTGACCTGGAGTTAGTAGGATATCCATGGTTCCTGAGACGACGGAAGAGGAAGTCCAGGATAGTGAAATGAGCCATTCCAGCTGGAGAAGGAGGGTGGCGGCAGATCAGGGCAAATGCAACGAAGGAAGATGCGTCAACGCACGTGGGTCCAGACAACTCCATTTTCTGCACTGAGCGATAACCTTGAGTCAGCGGCCTCAGCAGTTGCGGCGCTGTGCACTTGGTGCTTACAGGTAGGGAATCGGCGCGACAAATGAGCATCTACAGCCCAACCTCGTCCTCTCTGCCATTTCCCATGCCACGCAGGTCGGTATTTCCTGGTTGTGGGTGATTCAGCATTGGTAGCGGCGAGCTGTTGGCGCAAAAAAAAGCCCTCTGTCTTTGGAGAGACTTGTAGAGAGTAGTAGCAATCTTGGAGCTGACATGGTAGTTACTTCGCCAGGACATTCGTGACCTATTGAAGAAGCAATGTGCCAATGACGGTGATTCGGTGGAAAAGGGTTGCTATATAAGAAGGGCGTTAGCGTTCTGCGGAATTGCTAGCGCAGGGGAGGTAACTGAGGTGAAGAGATAGTTAGGGTGGAGACTGACCAGCCGGTGGGTGAATAAAAGAAGAGGTGATAACCCCAACAGCAGAAGGGATGGGGCGATTGGAACAGAGGGGCGTGTTCACTGAGCTGACAGTGTGTTCTGCGTCGTCTGCAGATAGAACAGGATCTGCCAGAGCCGACAACCTTGTGGGTTTGCTCTCGTCGACAAAGTGTGTGATGTGGGACTAGCACTCGCTGTTGTACGGACTGCGAGGACCAGGCGAGGTTCTATGCGAATCGATTTGGGAGACGAACAACGGCCACCTTGAAGCTTGAAGTCCTTGACGACGTCTGAAGCAGGAGGCGAGTCTGCATCGGGAGAACACGTCCACGCGGGTAGGGGTCTTACAGTGGATCAATCAAGGAAATATGGCTATCCAGGTTTCACCGATCACTCGGTTTTGTTTTGGCACGTTCCAAAATAAAAGCAGTGAGACAGTAATTCCATTTCATTCCTTCACCACGTTTCAGAACAAGCAACAATACAACAGCTCTCCAAAGTATATTACATTTAGCCTCGTCACGCTCTCCATCAACTTATCCTCAAGAAGACTCCACGCGGTCCTGTTCCATTCACGGTGTCATGCAGTGCTGCGGTGTGATCACTAGTCCTCGTTCCGTGCGTCTATATCTATGCTCTTCTCATCAAAAGTGAGTAACAATGAAACGTTGCTCGTAGGGGGAATACTCACCAGACTAGGAGATGGGACTGCATCTTCGTCGTTTTCTGCCTGGGCTTTCGCATCGTAATCGAGCAGTACCCTTGCAATATCGAACCGTCCACGGTAGCATGCTAAATGTAAGGGAGTTGCGTCATCCTCATCGTGTGCGTGCATATCCGCGCCGCGCTCCAATAGCAGCTTTGCAACGCCGGGCCCATCGTCTTGGAACCAATAGCTGCCTTGTGACACGAAGTGCAAAGGGGTCTGTTCTCGGTCATTCTCCAAACTAGCTTTGGCGCCATGGTCGAGCAAAACCCGTGCGATCTCGAGCTTTCCAAGAGAGGAGGCGGAATGTAGTGACGTGTTTTGATGCCTATCGGTGGCGTTGACATCTACGCCGCGCTCCAGCAGTAACTGTACGATGCCGACACCACTCTCTTGGGAAACGTATTGGCCTCGTGACACTAGGTGCAACGGTAACTCTCCGTCCTCGTTCTCCACGGTTGTGTTTGCGCCATGGTCGAAGAGCAATTTCGCGATCTCGAGCTTCCCACTGATGGCTGCCACGTGGAATGCAGTGTCGTGGTCTTTGTCCTTGGAATGGACATCCACTCCTCGCTCCAGCAATAGCCGTGCAACGTTGACACCGCTTTCTTGGGAGTCATATGTACCTTGTGCCACTTGGTGTAGCGGTGTTCCTCCTGACTTATTCTCTGCATTCACGTTGGCGCCGTGGTCGAGAAGGACCCCTGCGATCTCGAGCCTCCCACTGAAAGCTGCTAAATGTAAGGGAGTGTCGTGGTCTCTGTCTTGGACATGGACGTCAACACCGCGTTGCAGCAACAGCCGAGCAATGCCGACGCCGTTTTCTTGGGAGTCGTAGTCACCTTGTGACACTAGGTGCAACGGGGTCTTTCCCTTATCGTTCTCCGCATTTGAGTTTGCACTGTGGTCGAGCAACACCTGTAGTCCCGGAATATGAATGGCTTTTTTGTTTTTGAAAAAAAAAAAGACGCACCTGTACGACCTCGAGCTTGCCATAGAAAGCTGCCCAATGTAATGGAGTGCCCTTGTCCTTTCCCCGTGCATCCACGTCCACACCACGCTCTAGCAACAGCCGTGCAATTCCGACGCCATGCTCTTGGGACTTATATTTGCCTCGTGATACTGAGTGTAACGGTGTCCTACCTTGATCGCTCTCTGCGTTTGGGTTTGCACCACGATCGAGAAGTAGCTGCACGATACAAAGACTCCCTTTGTAGGCCGCGTAGTGTACTGCGGTTGCGAAGGATTTGGTTTGGGCATGAACATCCACGCCGCGCTCCAGCAACAGCCTTGCAATACCGATACCGTGTTCTTTGGAGTCGAATTTGCCTCGTAACACGATGTGCAACGCCGTTTTTCCCCCCTTGGTCTCTATACTCGCGTTCGCACCATGCTCGAGAAGAACCTGTGTGAGCTCGACCCTCCCTTTGAAAGCCGCCCAATGTAGCGAGGTACAACCATCTTCTCTTCGTGCGTTCACGTCCACACTGCACTCCAGTAATAGCCGTGCAATGCAGACACCTTGTTCTTCGGAGTCGTATTTGCCTCGTGACACCATGTGCAACGCCGTTTCGCCCTCCTTGTTCTCTAAGCTCGCGTTCGCACCATGCTCGAGAAGAACCTGTGTGAGCTCGACCCTCCCTTTTAAGGCTGCCCGATGTAGCGAGGTGCAACCGTCTTTCCGCTGTGCGTTCACGTCTGCACCGCTCTCCAGTAATAGCCGTGCAGTGCCGACACCTTGTTCTTGGGAGTCGTATTCGCCTCGTGACACGATGTACAATGCCGTTTCGCCCTCCTTGTTCTCTAAGCTCGCGTTCGCACCATGCTCGAGAAGAACCTGTGTGAGCTCGACCCTCCCTTTTAAGGCTGCCCGATGTAGCGAGGTCCAACCGTCTTTCCGCTGTGCGTTCACGTCCGCACCGCTCTCCAGTAATAGCCGTGCAGTGCCGACACCTGGTTCTTGGGAGTTGTATTCGCCTCGTGACACGGTGTACAATGCCGTTTCGCCCTCCTTGTTCTCTAAGCTCGCGTTCGCACCATGCTCGAGAAGAACCTGTGTGAGCTCGACCCTCCCTTTGAAAGCCGCCCAATGTAGCGAGGTACAACCATCTTTTCTTCGTGCGTTCACGTCCACACTGCACTTCAGTAATAGCCGTGCAATGCCGACACCTTGTTCTTGGGAGTCGTATTCACCTCGTGAAACGATGTGCAACGCCGTTTCGCCCTCCTTGTTCTCTAAGCTCGCGTTCGCACCATGCTCGAGAAGAACCTGTGTGAGCTCGACCCTCCCTTCTAAGGCTGCCCGATGTAGCGAGGTCCAACCGTCTTTCCGCTGTGCGTTCACGTCTGCACCGCTCTCCAGTAATAGCCGTGCAGTGCCGACACCTTGTTCTTGGGAGTTGTATTCGCCTCGTGACACGATGTACAATGCCGTTTCGCCCTCCTTGTTCTCTAAGCTCGCGTTCGCACCATGCTCGAGAAGAACCTGTGTGAGCTCGACCCTCCCTTTTAAGGCTGCCCAATGTAGCGAGGTCCAACCGTCTTTCCGCTGTGCGTTCACGTCTGCACCGCTCTCCAGTAATAGCCGTGCAGTGCCGACACCTTGTTCTTGGGAGTCGTATTTGCCTCGTGAAACGATTTGCAACGCCGTTTCGCCCTCCTTGTTCTCTAAGCTCGCGTTCGCACCATGCTCGAGAAGAACCTGTGTGAGCTCGACCCTCCCTTTTAAGGCTGCCCAATGTAGCGAGGTCCAACCGTCTTTCCGCTGTGCGTTCACGTCCGCACCGCTCTCCAGTAATAGCCGTGCAATGCAGACACCTTGTTCTTGGGAGTTGTATTCACGTCGTGACATGATGTACAACGCTGTTCCGCCCCCCTTGATCTCTATGCTCGTGTTCGCACCATGCTCGAGAAGAACCTGTGTGAGCTCGACCCTCCCTTTTAAGGCTGCCCGATGTAGCGAGGTCCAACCGTCTTTCCGCTGTGCGTTCACGTCCGCACCGCTCTCCAGTAATAGCCGTGCAGTGCTGACACCTTGTTCTTGGGAGTCGTATTCGCCTCGTGACACAATGTACAACGCCGTTTCGCCCCCCTTGGTCTCTATACTCGCGTTCGCACCATGCTCGAGAAGAACCTGTGTGAGCTCGACCCTCCCTTTGAAAGCCGCCCAATGTAGCGAGGTCAAACCATCTTTTCCTCGTGCGTTCACGTCCACACTGCACTCCAGTAATAGCCGTGCAATGCAGACACCTTGTTCTTGGGAGTCGTATTCACCTCGTGAAACGATGTGCAACGCCGTTTCGCCCTCCTTGTTCTCTAAGCTCGCGTTCGCACCATGCTCGAGAAGAACCTGTGTAAGCTCGACCCTCCCTTTGAAAGCTGCCCAATGTAGCGAGGTCCAACCGTCTTTCTCCCGTGCGTTCACGTCCACACCGTGCCGTGCAGTACCGACACCTTGTTCTTGGGGGTTGTATTCACCTCCTGACACGATGTGCAGCGCCGTTTCGCCCTCCTTGGTCTCTATGCTTGCGTTCGCACCATGCTCGAGAAGCATCCTTGAAATCTCAGACCTCCCCCAGAAAGCTGCCGCGTGCAAAAGTGTCCACTTGTTCGTCGTCCGTATGTTTATGTCGGTGAGATGTTTGAATAATAGCCGCGCAAAATCAAGAATGGCGACCTCATCGTGAAGACTGTCTTCAAGCAGTAGATACATCGGGGTCTTGCCCTCGTTATCCTGAGAATCGACATCTGCCTTGTGCTCCACCAAGACCCGAGCTACCTTCAGTTCTCCGTGATATGCCGCCAGATGCAGTGGAGTGCGGTGATCGTCCTGCCGGCAATTTACATTTGCACCTTTGTCGAGTAAGGACTGCACCATGCCGACGTTGGCGATTGCTTCGTGGAGTGGAGTTCGTTTTTTCAGTCCCTGGATATCGACATTTGCACCATGTTTAAGTAGGATCTCTGCAACTCTGATGTGTTTCCCGACGAGAGCCGCAAGCAGTGGAGATTTGTATTTGCCGCCTATAGCGTTTATGTGCTGCGGGCGTTCAGTGGAGAGATGTTCAACCAAGTCGGAGAATCCACAAAGCGAAGAGTAATATAAGGGGGTGGGTATCTTCGACGACGATACCGGAGAAGACTCCTCGTCCATGTTGTATATGCCAACCCACACTGCGAAATGAGGCTTGTCGCAGTCAAAGAGAGTCTCCATCCCACCTTTTACACGTGATGCGACGTCCTCGAATTGCGCATGCGTGACCCAGTGTTTGGCCGCATATTCTGCCAGAGGGAAGCCCTTGACGACCCTTTCGTCGACATGACCTTCCAAATGAAGGAGACATCCGAGACACGCCTGAGCGAGGATGGTATGGGCAGGTCTGGGAAGGATCTGGTACTGAGAAAAGTCTCCCAGTGAGGATGTGAGTCGATTCGACATCAGGAACTCCTTTACGGAGAAGTGCGAGAACTGGACAACTTGAGATCCGTTGTCGTCGACGATGGAAATCAGACTAGAGCAAGTGGACAGCACGGCCTCTACTTGGTCATTCGGCCTCCAATCCGTGCGGTATTTTGGAACAGCTCCTTGGGCTTTAAACTCGAATGCAAGTAGTTCCGCAAACTCTTCAACACGAAGTGGACGGACGGCCACCATCAAGCATTGCAGCATACGATGGGCGTGGTCTTGGCTCCCCTGGGGAATTTGACTGAGTACGCGCGCATATGTCTCGTCTAACGTTCTGGGCAACTGGTCAAGGGTCTGCCGAATACTTGATGCGAGGCAATGTTGCAGAACCGCCAGCTGACAGAATACCCAGCGGAACCTGTACGATATAAGAAAAGAGGATCTCTGGCAGAGGATGGGGGTGCTTACATTCCATCTGCTTTCTCAGACAGCACCTTGACCACCAGCTTCTTATCTTTCTCCACCCATCGTCGCATTTTCCTGCTTGAGTAAACCGTTTTGCTCACATAGTCGAAAATATCGTTCTGTTGTCCGCTTTCATCATGAAGAGAGATAGCACTGTAGGCAAGTGGCTCGAGGACATCCTTGATGTCAATCTCCGGGCGGCTAGTAATACATAGATGCAAATTTGGAATCCGCAGTTCGACAAGCTCCATCAGAAGGTCAAGGAGTGCCTCTCGTGGGGTCGGCAGCCCAGAGATGTTGGGACACTCATCGATTGCGTCGACGACGACGTATATTGGCTGGCGCGCGGCAAAAAAGAGCATCTTGTAGAGACAATAAGTCAATAAGTCAATGCCAGGTTGTTGCGTGCCATTCCCGTGTGCACAATAGATCCAAGAAAGTATCTTGCGACAGGGGTCCAATTGGGTAGAAAGTTGTATGAGAAGAGAGGTGACAAAGTTGCGGACACTTTGTTTTTCTTTGTCTCGAAAGTCGAAGAAGAAATACATTAAGGAGGCGTGACCAGTATCGCGCAAGGACATGACGTGTTTTATGATCGCGGAGCTTTAGTCAATGAGCTCTCGTACTTGAAAACTATGTCAGGGAAACGACAAACCTAAGGATGCTCTTTCCTGAGCCAGCTACGGAAACGAGGAGTTCAGCGGGAGTTGAGCAATGAAAGATAGGAGGAACGTACGTTTTCCATGTATCCAGAGGAGGGAATCGATTAATTCCCACTCCTTCAATATGCTACCTTGAAGGAACCACGCGGCAGTTCCCTTTTGGTAAGCCTCGCACGCGGCGTTATAATTTAGGGACGGGTCTGGAGGAGAAAACCATTTTCGAACGTCCTGTTCAATTTGGTTCCCTGAGGCGAAACCTCAGTCTCCACTGCGGCGGTGATGGAGTAGCAGAGCACGAACACTTGATTTCGACCACATCACCCTTTATTTCACCCAAGTCGTTCTTTATTTCACCCATGCCGTCCTTCATTTCGCCGAGGTCATCCATGATTTCGTCCAAGTTGTCCTTCATTTCGTCCACGTCGCTCACCATGTCATCCATATCGCCCTTCATATCGTCCATGTTGTCCTTTATTCCGTCCACGGTGTTCGCCATCTGTTCCACAGCGTCGTTGGATCTCATGGCATCTAAGAGGACGAAAGTTCGGCGTGGAATTAGTAACTGGTCAATGAGACTACGCACCGTCTTTGAGCTCTTTCGTGGCCTTCAGGATCAGAGCGATCGCCAGCTGAACTTCCTCCCGTGTTAGGTCATCAAGCCTCTTAAGGGCGTCCTCAATATCCGTCCTCCCAAACAGTTTCTTTAGATACGTTTCTGGTTAAGTTTGGGAGCGACCTGTTAAGTAAGTTTATATTACACTGGCCGATACAACTTACTCGTTCGACTTTGTTGCACCTCCTTCGTTGCAATCGCGAGTATAGAGAGCACCTCAACCATGATTTTCACGAGTATCTCCGCAATATCCTTGTTCGGCGTAATCCGAGTGGCGTGAACCCCAAGGCGCTTGAGGAAGAACTGAACGCGCTCGAAGAGGTCGACGAGCACGTCGTGGCTCGCCTTGACATCCTTCGCTGCCTACAAGATATCGACATTAAAGCTTAAAAGACGGATAAAGAGAAACACGGATGAACGAACTACGAGCAGGACTCCGATCCCAGCAGAGACCACATTCGCAGAAGGAAACACCTAGTACGCACGACGTTATAAATACATCTCACTCCTGATTATCACGGATCGCTGTACGTACCATGCCAACGCCCTGACCTAGAGTCGCAGAAATAGTGCATAGGACGTTCACCGATGGACCGATCCACTTCATCAACCTTTTAGTACCATCCCTAAACTTATCAAACGCCTTGGCTTCGCGTTGAATGATGTCCAGGACGGCCTCAACGGACTCGCAGTCTTGCAGCTCCTTGGCGAGCGAGTTGTTTGTAAGGTCGTTCCCGGTTTTGGCCTTGTAATCGCTCAAGGCGGCTTCAAGAATCGATTTCAAGTGCGAAGAGGAGTCAAGCGTCTCAGAAGACGAAGCCATTTGTCAGTGAGGATAGCAGAGTAGCAAGAGTGCGCGAGCAAGTCGAGTGTGAAGCACGACGCCTCGTGTTCTTTGCCTGGGAACATTCTTTTCGTCTCATTTGCCTCGTGTCATCGATAGCCGCCGAGGACACTGCAGTTGCACTGCAATTGTTAGGTTCACGGCGGATTGTGTTGGAAGCACCAACTAGCCAAATTCCGGGTCGCGTTTATTGTTGGCTGCCACGGCGATTTCCGGATAGACACACAAGGCCCTCACGAGCAGCGATTCAAAAGTGGACCTCCCTGCATCCCCAAAAGGCCACATTCTGCGAAACGACATTTGGCATCTATTAAGTTGTACACTAATACAAGTATTTAAACAGGAAAATTGCGTTCTTGTCTCCCAACAATATCGTATGGGGCGTCGTACTGTAGAGGAAATGCGTACAATGAGAGCGTCAAGACAAAGGAACATTGCAGCTGAGACAGCAAAGCGCAGAATCCGATAGTTTACACACAGCGAGCAGACAGATTAAGGCTAGAGGAGCGGTGGAGGATTACAGGTTGCGTCGGGTGTACGCACGCGCAGTGGGAGGATTCGGTTTATAGCCTGCTCTCAACAACCGGCGTGAGCGAGCGCCACGGCAGCGTGCCTTCACCAAACGCAGCATCGAGTGCCTCCCGCACCGTCCGCGCAAACACGAACTGCATACGCGCGCGCACCTCCTTCGGCACGTCAAGCTCGACGTCCTTCCTGTTCGCCCACGGTACGATCACCTTATTAGCGCCCGCACGATGCGCACCCAGTACTTTCTCCTTGACCCCACCAACTGGTGAGACCCGTCCGCGGAGCGTGATCTGCACGAAACACGTTAGGTTAAAACAGGGTGAAGTCAAGGTTGGGCCACACGTACCTCCCCGGTCATTGCCGTCGTAGGCGGTACGCATTTCCCCGTTAAGAGCGATACCATTGCGCACACCTATCCATTACACCTCGATGAGGAACCCAAATCGAGGGAGAATAACGAGTGCGTACCATGGCGACACCTGCACTCGGTCCATCCTTCTTCTGCGCACCCGCAGGAAGATGTAAATGCACATCTATCATAGCATCCGGTATCCGCAGCGGGTCCAGCGCACGCTTATTCGTAATCCCGAGATCATACGAGTGCGTCTTGACCCAGCTAAGCGCGAGCTCCGCGCTCTCCTTGATAACCTAAACGCGATGTATCAGTCGGGGAGAGTGAGGATGCGTGAGAGTTTGAGACGTACGTCGCCAAGCGAACCGGTGAGCTTGAGGTGCCCACTACCGGGAGTCGCGATGCTCTCCACGGGCATGATCGCACCCTCACCCATCCCAGTAACGACAAGACCCCAAACGACTCCCCGCCGCGGCTCACGCTCCCGATCCTCGCCGTCATAACGCGAAAGCCCAAGAATCTTCTCCAGCTCGTCCGCTTCAACGACGGGGTTGTAGCTCGCGCCGTCATGCTTGCTACGCTTGACGAGCGCTTTCGAGGTTTCCGAGGGTGCTGGTAATGGAGGGGGCAATGAGGAAGGCGGCAGGCCCTGTTTGTCGACGTACGCGGCCCACTCAACCGCCTTGTAGCGTACAATCCCGCCAATCGTACGCTCTAGTGAACGTACTCCTGCCTCTTGCGTGTAGTGCGTGACAGTTTGGAGCAGCGCCGGCTCAGTCAGTTCAACGTGTGCCTCCGAAAGCCCGTTCTGCGTGACTTGCTTAGGGAGAAGGAACCGACGCGCAATGTGCAGCTTTTCGTCGTGCGTGAGCCCAGACAGTTGAATGATCTCACACCGATCGAGGAGAGGCGGTGAGATTGTGTCGAGGGTATTGGCCGTGCAGATGAACAAGATTTGTGATAGATCGATCGGAACATTCAGGCAGTGATCCTACAGGTCACCCAAATCAGAAAAAAAAAGGCCCAAGGTGAGGGGTCTGGAGAAACTTACATTGAAGGCCACATTTTGTTCCGGATCTAGTGTTGGAGATTGGTGCGATCGGGCTCGTGACGACCACATCGCCATGTGCGAGTGAGCGCACGACGCAACACGATCACGGACATGTAGTTTACCAGTTACCAGTAGTTACAATCAAATATCTGATCAGGAGCAATCCTCGTGTCTCGTATCTAACGGAATGCGGGTGTCCGCAGGTATTATTTCACATGTTATTACAGTTCTTTCTATGTACTTAAGTTCGCGTTATGTACGTCTGGTACCCCAGTCTCTTACGAGTTCTGGTGTGCCAGGTGAGTAGCTTTACGAGTATCTAATACAGTCTCTTACGAGTTCTGGTGTGCCAGCCCGCCCGACCAGCTGCTATTGCAACATCTAGAACCTCGAGCAACGCCGCGGATGGGTCACCGTGATAGTTTGATTGACCGACCTTATCGATTTCGTCTCTGTCATCATTTCGGTCATCAAATCTACGAACTCCGGAAAGTGAAGTAAAGTGCTCACAATAATAGAACTGGATCCATACGACCAGCCTTACGTAGCGCCTGTGCAAGTAAACCAGGTCCGCTGGCAACGTAAGTCCGACGGTGACCCCGTATCTCCGCCTCATCGCGCACACCACCAAGAGCGATGCGCTGGAACGGCCGACCGAGGGCACGAGCAATCGATTGACCCAAAGAAGGCTTTCCCGTACACGGAGGCCCGACGAAGCTAAGCACATGCTCGATTACATCACCCATATGACGAGCCAGGTGACGGCGGACTCACAGTAGAATCGGGGCCTTGATAGCTTTCGCTCTCGATAGGCTTTGCGACTGGGGTGATACAGGAACGGGCACTCGAGGTGGAGCCGGGATTTCGCCTGCCTTGATGAGGGCCATGCTCGCGTTCTCGTTCTGGTTTTCAGCTTCATTCGTACCAGCGGCGGGCTCGTCAATGGCCTTCTACAGCGTAACTTCCTGCGCCTTTGCCTGTTCTACCTCGGCCTCTTGCGCGATCAAGGCCCGTAACCGGACGACAGCGAGATACTCCATTAATCGACGCTTGACCTTCTCGAGGCCGTAATGATCTGAATCGAGCTGCCATTGAGAGTTGGCGAGGAAGTCAGATCGCGTGAGGGTTTCTGCGCTGGCAGCAGTGGGACCCCAGGGCAGAGAAGTGAGCCATTCAAGCTAGAGAAGCAAGTCAGGGTGAATGTGACCTAAGAAACATGGATCTACGCACGTAATTCCTTACGACCCCGTGCTCTTCATTTTGAGGAGGGATCCGCTTGAGGCGGCGGGCCTCGGAAGAAGCAACGCGCCGTACTTCGCTGCCTGCGGGGAGTGTGGCGACACGGCGGATGAGCAACTCGAGTTCATCTTCATCCTCTTGGCCATTCCCCGTCCCATGCAGGTCTGTATTTCCCGGCTCGAGACGCTGTAACTCGGCATTGATGGCGGCAAGCTGTTGGCGCAAAAAGAGCGCCTTCTGTTGTTTAGAGAGAGACTCGTCGACGGCGGTGGCGATTTTGGAGCTGACTTCCACAATCGAAAGTTGCTTCGCGAGGACATTGGTGACGTGTTGAAGACGCAATGACGGTGAATCGGTGGAGAGGAGTACTATGGAATACGTCAGCCCCTTCTCACGGAGTTGGAAGCGGGAGCATGAGGCTGGCCGTCACGGGCGGTATAGGTGTTGGTTGGCAACTCCGAGACAGGAAAAGAATCCCACGCTAGTACGCATGCGGAGTCCGTGCGTCGGAATTGGACGCAGTTGCAGGAGAAAGGAAAAAGTCGAAGCGAGGCATGAACTCACCGAGTTTGTCCGCATGTTCTGCACAAACAGCGGAAATAATAGCATCGGCGCGAGCCGCCGTTCTCTGTGGCTCGGTCTCATCGACGAGCTGTGCAATCCGAGACCAGCCCTCGCGTTTCCGAGCCGCCTGCGACGTGTCCTGCACAAAGCGCTCCAAGAGGCGGATAGCAGCCACCTCGAAGTCCTGCACGACCTCTGCGGCAGGGGGCGTGTCAGTATCTGATGGTGGTACAAGACGTCTACGTGGGGAAGAGGTACGCGTCCATTAATGGCTGGGGTGGATTGGCCAAGCGTACTCGGGCGATGCTGGTGGGGTGAGGAGGTGGGGTTCGTCCGAGTGGGCGCGGGGACGGACAATGCGGGTGGCGCGGGCGGTGGCGCCTCACTTGTGGACAGAGGTGTTGCCCTCGTTGTGAACGACGGGTATGGAGGCGAGGACGGGGTTACTGGGGGAGGACTCGACGAGGCGGATGAGGGCGTCTGCGACGTTCCCCGCTAAAGGAAAAGTAGCGCGAGCGCCCGGGAGGAGGACGATGAGGGGTAGAGTGGGTTGTAGCATGTGTCGCGAGTGTCGCCCGGAGGAATGGAGGGAAAGAGTATTACAGCCGGGGAGGAAATGATAGACCAGTTTTCACTCACGCGCCACCAGATTTTCTGTTTACTTTTTTGGAGTGGGAAACAATGGGCCGGTATTGATCCGAACCAAGCTGGACACATACTGAGCACAATCCCCTCGTCGTAAATTACAACTGCCGACACATTCACAGCATTGCTCAGGTCATAGGGATCAGCCATCATACTGTGAACTGGGTGATCAAGCTCGATCAAGCCTTGGATCAAGCTGAAACGGGAGACAGGGTCTGTACTGTGGTTGTCTGCCAACATCTAATTGCAATTCTGTGTTTGTCCTGCTCCAAAACTAAACAAAAATTATGGCGCCACATGAGTGAAATCTGGTCTATCATTTCCTCCTCGGCTGTAAAAGGCCAAGACAATAGTCGCGATAATCACATGACCCTGAAACGGCTATCTCGGGAATTTGATTTCACGGCACAGGGCGTTTGTTAGGCGTGGTCGCTTGGCCCTTGTCAGCTACTCCACCGGCTGCACCTCGATGCCCTCCTTGATGCCGTCTCGTCCTGCTCCCTCGACCCGAAAATCGAAAACAGCTCCGACATCGTCAAGGACATCGTGCAAAACCTCATAAAGTTTATCTCCCCCCACTGTGTCTTGCTTCCAGTGGCCCATCGTGCCCTCAGGCTGTCTATGATGCGGTCCTCCGCGACCTGAGCACTCAGTAATCAGCCCTGGCATGGTCTGGTCTTGGAACAACGTAACCACCCACCCAACCACGGCTAGCCTTTCAGGGCTTTTATGGCCCCTCCCAATACCAACTCAGATGATACGCCATATTTCGGCGACCTCCTCGATACTGCCCTAGATGGCTCCATTCCCCTCAAATTAAATTCGCAAGCACATCCCACAGCGTGCAATTCCTCCCAAAGTTCATCGACGCTGTGCTGCGCCTTGCGTCTGGCGGCTCATCACGTCCAGACGGCGAGGCGCTCCTCCGCGACGCCTGGCCCCAGATCTAAGCGTCTCTCCAGAACACCCTACACGCTCTCGGCTCTCCAGCGCACGCGAAACACAAGCGCTCTCCCTCCCCATCTTCTGCCCAAACGCCCCCCACGAACAAAAAGTCCAAACATTAGGAAGAGGACGATGGAGAGGAGGACCCACCGCACCTGACGTTGCATGCGATCTCTGCAACCGCACCCGTTCGGGATAAGGTCGATATCACGCTTCACGCGTGTTCCCTCCGCCTCACGCATACCACCAGTGGCGCATTCTTCGCTCGCAGTACTCATGCACACATTCCTCCTCCCAACACGCGCCCGCTCTTCCGGCTCACCACAGCGGACTGCCCTGCTCCTCGCTGGGGACACGCCTACGCCTACTGCCACGGCGTCCCGGAAGAACAATGGCACTGGCCCCAGAGCGAAGGGAAAGGAGAATGGGAACGCGCGGTTCCAGCTTGCCTGCTCAGTTCCCGAGGCCGGCGCTGTGCCGCGCCTCACTTTTCACTCTGCGCCCTCGTCATCTCTGCCCACACTCCTGATTCCTCCACCCTTCACCAGGCGCTTCTTTCTCTTCTCTCCTCCCTCTTCACTACCCCCTTCAACACGGCTATGGGCGCATTCCCGGCTCCCAAACTCGTACAAATCGAGCGCGGCGCGCCGCTCGCGGGAATTACCGCCTTCCGTGGCGCGCGCGAGACGTCACTCTGGTTCCTGGATGGCGCCTCCGCTGCGGGCGGTGCGGTGGGGATCCTGTCGGATACGCGCCCTGCCGAGTTCTGGGCAGTTGCAGATCTCGCCCACGGCGACGAGAGCGTGCGTGTACTTAGCGCGACAAGCCGCACGTGTACCATCGTCCTCACTCGCCGCCCCGCTACCTCAAACGAGGGTAGCGAAGAAAATGAGGAGGGAGAAGATATGGAATTTCAGATGATCGATGGGAAGGAGCGAGAGGGGATCGTGGAGTGGGTGCAGGAGCACAAGTCGGCATTTAGGATTACCGTCGTGCGGGGCGTGGAGGCGGGAGGTACAGGTACAGAAGGTGATGTGGTGGGTAAAGGAGGAGATTCGGACTCGGACTCGAATTTTGAAGATGAGAGCGGGGAGAGTGATGGCGGGTCCCCGTCGTCCAGCAGCTCCAGTTCTGGCCTGGGAGAGCACGAGGGCGGCGAAGCAAGTGATAACGAAGACGGGTCCGGTGGACGTTCCGAGGGCAGTGCCGAACCCGAAGGCGATGACGACAATGACGACAGGGAGATTGTCGAGCTCGACCCGAAGAGGCACCCAATCTTACGCGCCGCTGGAGCTGGCGCGATACCCAAGATGTCGCGTGCTGCTCTAGACGCTGCCGTCGGACTCGTCGTTGACGACCTCGTAGGACAGGGCCGGGCGCATCCCGACCGTCGGCGTCGCCCCCTATACGCGACAAGAGGCACGAGGGCGAGGAAAGTGAGGAAGACGAGCTCGAGGACGGAGCATTGAGTACTGAGCCCACTGTATCCACAGGCGTAATTATCGGGGGGGAGGAGGACTTCCGTAGTGCGAATAGCCAGCATACACACGTCCACACAACCGTGACGACTCAGAGGACAAGAGAATTTGACGCATGTCAGTGACGTGAACGCGTGAGTCCCAAGACGATCCAGACACGTTTTGCATTTGTTTTACACGTGAAGTTGAAAGCTCATTGGTATCCCGTCTGCAATCAACGAGGTAATCCGACCTAAAGGATACGGCACAGGACATCATGCAAATTGTTTAAAGAGCAGGAAGAGGGGCGAGAAGGACAACGGGCCATGAGAATAATGGCACCGAAAAAAGAGAAGTGCTAAGGTTGGCTTCATGCACAGAGGAAGCCAACTTGGATAGCGTTGTTCAATTGGACTCGCAGCTTGGGCAGTTCGAGACATGTGCACGTGCGCACCCTCGTGAGTCGTGTACCCTCGTGAGTCGTGACGCGCTGACCCCCTGTACTGTACTCTCTTATTTTACTCCGATATTTTATTTTCTCACCTTTATATTTCTGTGTTCTCATGCATTAAAAACCGTTTGTAACTCTCGAATCACCATCCAGTTGTCCTCTCTTCCACTCCCATGTACTCAATCCTCTTGTCTCATTCTCGCTCGCCCACCCTCACTCTCGACTTTGTCGACTCTGAGTCCCACATAGACTTGCTGTGGAACTAGTCTCTTCTTTGCTACACGAGCGCACGCTCACTTTTGCCTTGAACTTGATCGACTGAACTAGCCCCCCCTTGTCACCGCCAAACCAAGCCATCAGGAGGGCAGCTAGAGGGCATCACCGGGTCACTGACCACCCCCCAATTGAGGATAGTGTCTGCATCCCCGTGACTTGGAGGAGTTATCGAGGAAATCCGAGCTTATGGTCCCGGGATGATGGGATGAGGAAGTTCATGATAGCGAAGAGAGCCGTAGGTAAATGTTTGGAAGAAAGATGCGTCTATGCATGTAGGTCCTTAAAACACTTGCTCTGCCTCTGAGGGAGGATGTGCTTGAGTCAACGGAGCAGCGGTGTGGCATGCAGGCTTGGCTGCCCACGGGGAGAGTATCAAAGCAAACGAAACAAATAACTCAAACTCGCCCTCATAGGCCCTCTCTCTGCTATTTCCCACGCCAAGCATGTCTGCATTGCCTGTCAACGAGAAGTAATTGATTCATTAATTGATTCATTTCACGCTTATCTCGACATAAACCAAAATAAAAGCCATCGTCACTCCCGCATCGACATCCACGTTATCCTCGCGTTCTAACAAAAAGTGAGTAATACAGAAAATCTGGGAGGAATAATCGAGTAGCAGGTGTAAGGGTCAGATCTCAGTCGTTCTCTGCTTGCGCTTCACATCATAGTTGAGTAGCACCCTCGCAATCTCGAGCCGTCCATAATAGCGTGCTAAACGTAACGGGGCTGTAATGTCTTTATCTTTGGAGTTCATATCGGCGCCGCGCTCCAATAATAGCTGTGCAATGTGGACACCGCGTTCTTGGGAGTCGTATTCACCTCGTGACACTAGGTGCAATGGGGTCTCGCCCATGTCGCTCTCCACGTCCACGTTGGCACCGTGATCAATAAGCGCCTGTGATCGCGGAATTTAAATGTATTTTCTTTTTCAAAACACTAATGAGATAAAGAAGCACCTGCGCGATGTCGAGCCTCCCCTTGAAAGCTGCCAAATGCAATGGAGTCTCGCCCTGGTCGTTCTTGGTGTGCGGGTTTGCACCATGGTCGAGAAGCACCCTTGTCATCTTGAGCCTCCCCCTGAAGGCTGCTAAATGTAACGGGGTGGCCATGCTATTCTTCTGTGTGTCGACATCCACGCCACGTGCCAGCAGCAGCAGCACAATACTGACGCCTTGATGTGGGTAGTCATAGTTGCCTCGTGCCACCAAGTGCAACGGGGTCTCACCCTGCTCGTTCTTTGTGCTCATGTTTGCGTCATTCTCGAGAAGCATTTGTGCGATCTCAACCCTCCCAGAGTAGCACGCCAGATGCAACGCGGTATTGAGTTGCTTGTTTTGTGCATTCGTGAGCACACTGTGCACTAGAACGTTATGAGTACCACAAAGAGTAGGTTCCTGGAATATATATTCACCACGAATACCATGGATCAACGGTGAGTCGCGCTGGTCATTCTCTGTGTCCACATTTGAACTATGGTCAAGAAGTACCTTCACGACACCGAGCCCCCCCCTGAAAGCTGCCGAATGTAATGCGGTGTCGTGGTTTTTGTCTTGGGCATGGACATCCACGCCGTGCTTCAGCAATAGTCGTACAACGTTGACGATGTCTTTTTGGGTAACATGTTTGCATCGTGACACTAGGTGCAACGGCGTTTCGCCCCACTCGTTCTCCATGTTTATGTTTGCGCCGTGGTCGAGAAGCAGCCCTGTGATTTCGGGCCTCCCCTTGAAAGCTGCCCAGTGTAATGCGGTGTCATAGTCTTTGTCTTGGGCGTGGACATCTACGCCGTGCTTGAGCAATAGCCGTGCAATCCCGACACCGTCTTCTGGGGAGGCATACTCGCCTCGTGACACTGTGTGCAACGGCGTTTCTTCGCGGTCGGTCTCCGCGCCTACGTTTGCACCATAGCCAAGAAGAGCCCTTGCAATCTCGAGCCTCCCCCAGAAAGCTGCCCCGTGTAACATAGTCCACCCGTTCGTTATCCGCGTATTCACGTCCGCACCATGTTCAATTGATAATCGGGCAACATGGGGAATATCTTCATCGTCACGATATATGTCTTCAAAGAGAAGGTACCATGAGGTCTTGCCCATTTTGTTCTCTACGCTAGCATCTGCGCCGTGTTCAAGAAGAATCCTCGCGCACTTGTACATCCAACGGTCCGATGCCAGATGCAACGGTGTATTGTTGTCATCGTCCTGAATGTTCACGTACGCGCCATGGTCCAGTAATAACCGCGCAAGACCGGGAATATCGCCATCGCTGCGACCACCGACTCCAAACAGTAGATGCAATGGGGTCTTTCCCACGTTGTCCCGACAATGGACGTCTGCTTTGTGCTCAAGTAGCACCCGAGCCACCTCCAGCTCCGCGTACCATGCCGCCAGATGTAGAGGGGTACGGAGATCATCCTGCCGGCAATTTACATCCGCGCCATGGTTTAGTAGTAACCGTACTATGCTGACGTCTGCGATTGCCTCGTGGAGTAATGTCCGTTGTTTCGACCGCCAAATATTGACGTTCGCACCGTGTTGTAGTAGGATCTCCGCAATTTCGAAGCGTTCCTTAAATAGTGCTGCCCGTAGCGGAAACTCGTACAGACCACCGAAAGCATTTACATGGTGTGGGTGTTTGATGGCGAGGGATTGAACCAAGTCGGAGAATCCACAAAGCGAGGAGTAGTACAAAGGGGTAGGAGGAATCTTCGGCATCTCCCGATAGGTCCGGTCGGGCCGGTCTATATCGTATATTCCAACCCATGCCGCGAAATGAGGTTTGTCACAGTCAAAGAGAGACTCTATCCCATCCTTCACACATGATGCGACGTCCTCGAATTGACCATGTGTGACCCAGTGTTCAGCCGCATATTTCGCCAGAGGAAAGCCCTTGACGTTCTCACTGTCGACATGATCATCCAAATGGAGAAGAACTCCGAGACAGGCCTTAGCGAGGATGGCGTGCGCGGATCTGGGAATGATCTGGTATCGAGAGAAGTCTCCGTGCGAGGATGTGAGTCGATTCGACATCAAGAACTCCTTTACGGAGAAGTGGGAAAACTGGACGACCCGAGAACCTTGGTCGTCGACGATGGTGATGAGACTTGAGCATATGGAGAGCACGGCCTGTACTTGGTCATTCGGCCTCCAATCCGTGCGGTATTTTGGAACCGTTCCCTGTGCTGCATCGAAATCGAATGCGAGTAATTCTGCAAGCTCCGCGACATGAAGAGTACGAGCAGCCACCAAGAGGCACTGCAGCATACGATGAGCATTTGCTCTGTTCACCTGGGGGATTTGACTGAGTACGCGCGCATAGGTATCATCCAATGTTTCGGGTAACTGGTCAAGGGTCTGCCGAATACTTGATGGGAAACAGTGCTGGAGCACCTCCAGCTGACAGACTACCCAACGGAACCTGTGGGATATGGAATAAGAGGATTTATGGACGAGGATGGGGACTCTTACATTCCGTCAGCTTTTGAAGACAACACCTCGACAACCAACTTCTTTTCCTCATTTCGCCATACCCTCATCGTCCTGTCTGAGTTTACGACGGTGTTCACGTAGTCACAAATGTCCTTCCTTTGTCCACTTTGGTCATGAAGTGAAACAGCGCTATAGGCGAGTGGCTCAAGAACAAATTTGATATCGATCTCTAGGCGGCTAGTAATACATAGATGCAAGTTGGGAATGTGCCAGCTGACAAGGTCCTCCAAAAGATCCAGGAGCTCCGCTCGTGGGGTTGGCCGCCCAGAGATGTTGGGACACTCATCGAGTGCGTCAATGATAATGTAAATTGGTTGTTGTGCGGTGACCAAGAGCATCTCGTGAAGACAGTTAGTCAGGACGTCGAGGCCGGGTTGTTGCACACCCTTTCCGTGTGCAAAATAAATACAGGAAATTATCTTGCGGCAGGGGCTCAAGTGGGCAGAAAGTTGAATGAGAAGGGAAGTGAGAAAATTGTGAATGTCTTGTTTTTTTTCCTTATCCCGAAAGTCAAAAAAGAAATACGCCAACGAGGCGTGTCCAGCATCGCGCAACGATATAACGTGTTTGATGATCGCAGAGCTTCGTCAATATAAGCTCCGTGCTCGAGGATGACAGACGGGAAATAACGAACCAAAGGATGCTCTTTCCCGAGCCCGCTACGTAAACGAGAAAACTATCAGGAGGTGCGCAGCGAGAGAAAGGGGGAACGCACGTTTTCCGTGTATCCAGAGAAGGGAACCGATTAATTCCCACTCCTTAAATACGTCACCTTCCAAGAACCACGTGGCAGTTCCTTCTTGGTAGGTCTTGCGCGCGATGTTGTAATTTATGGATGGATCCGGTGAGGAAAACCATTTTCGAACGTCCTGTTCGATCTGGCTCCCTGCGGTGAATCTTCAGTCCCCAAGACAGATGCGATGGAACAAGCGGCTCACGAACACTTTATCTCGCTCATGCCTTCTTTTATTTCGCTCAAACCGTCCTTTATTTCGATCACATCGTCCATTATTTCGCCCAAGTTATTCGCTATCAATTGGACGGCCGCATTGGTTTTCTTGGCATCTATTGGGACAAAAGTTCAGCAAGGAGTGAGCACTGGTCAGTAGGGTTGCGCACCATCTTTGAGCTCATTGACGAGCTTCAGAACGTGAGCTACCGCCATCTGAACCTCCTCCCTTGTCAGGCTATCCAGCCTCTTGAAGGCGTCCTCAATATCCGTCCTTCCGATCAGTTTCTTCAGATATGTTTCTAATTAAATTTGGGGGCGGTCTGTTAAGTAAGTTTATATTACACTGGCAGATATAACTTACTTGTCCGACTTTGTTGCACCTCCTTCGTCGCGATCGCGAGTATAGAGAGCACCTCGGCCATGATTTTCACGAGTATCTCCACCATATCATTGGTCTGTGAAATCCGAGTATGGACCCCAAGGCGCTTGAGGAAGAAGTGAATGCGCTCAAAGAGGTCGACGAGCACATCGTGGCTCGCACGGACATCTTTTGCCGCCTAAATAACATTAAGAAGGCAGACAGAACGAAACACAGATTAACGAACCGCGAGAAGGATTCCTATCCCCGTAGAGACTACATTCGCAGGAGGAAATGCCTTCACACGACATTGAATGCACTTGTGATCACGGAACAATTTTCGAAAACGTACCATGCCAATACCCTGGCCCAGAGTTCCGGAAATCGTGTATAGGATGTTCACCGATGGACCGATCCACTTCATCAACCCTTTATCGCCATCCCTAAACTCCTTAAATGCCTTGGCTTCGCGTTGAATTATGTCCAGGACGGCCTCAGAAGACTCGCAGCCATGCAGTTCCTTGGCGAGCGAGTTGTTTGTAAGGTCATTCCCGGTCTTGGTTTTGTACTCGCTCAGGGCGGCATCAAGGATCGACTTGAATGGAGAAGATGACACAGGTATCAGCGAAGATGAAGACATTGGGAAGTTGTTACTAGTGATAGCGACGATAGCAAAAGTGTGTGAGCGATTCCGAGTCGAGGATGAAGCGCTTCGCCTCGTGCTCTGTCTGAAGTGGGAACATTCTTTCCGCCCTGTGTCTGATCGATTGCCGCCGAGGACAGATGGGAGCACTGGTCAGCCAATTCCGGACCACTTAGGCCGGCCGAACACCCTTTGAAGACACGTGAATACGAAACCCCCGCAACACACAACGATGCTTCGGCTTGTGTTTCGGAGTTGCGCCGCCGTCACGGTACTGTACTGCTGAGGCCAAAATACGACAGCGCTTCAAAAGTAGGACCTCTTTCCTGAAAGGAAATGAGAGGCTACATCTAGGCATTTCATTAAGTGGTACAGTAGTACAAGTATTTAAACAGGAAAATTGCGTTCTTGTCTCGCAACAGGGCATCGTATATAAATGCGTACACTGAAAGCGTTAAGACAAAAGAACAATGCAGCTGGGACAGCAAAGCGCAAAATCCAATAGGTTTACACACAGCAAGCAGAAAGATTAAGGCCGAAGGGAACTGCATCTTGTGTTTGATTTATAGCCTGCTCTCGACAACCAGCGTGAGCGAGCGCCACGGCAGCGTCCCTTCGCCAAACGCAGCATCGACTGCCTCCCGCACCGTCCGCGCAAATACGAACTGCATCCGTGCACGCACCTTCTTCAGCACCTCAGGCTCGACGTCCTTCTGGTTCGCCCACGGTACGATCACCTTGTTGGCGCCTGCCCGATGCGTACCCGGTACTTCCTCCTTGACCCCACCTACAGGCGAGACCTAACCGCAGAGCGTGATCTGCACCGAACGCGCTAAATTAGGACGGGTTGTAGGTTGGGGCTGGATCACACGCACCTAGGCGGGTCGCATTTACCCGTCAAGAGCGATACCATCGCGCACACCTACCCATTACACCTCGTTAAGGAACCCAAATCGGAGAGGGGAAGAACTCGTGCGTACCATAGCAACACCTGTGCTCGGCCCATCCTTCTTCTACGCACCCGCAGGAAGGCGCAAATGCACGTCTATCATGGCATCAGGTATCTGCAGTGGGTCCAGCACACGCTTATTCGTGATCCCGAGATCATACGAGTGCGTCTTGACCCAGCTAAGCGCGAGCGCCGGGCTCCTTGATAACCTGAAGAACAAAACGCGATGTATCAGACCGGGATAGCAAGGATATGCGAGTTCAGGACGCACTTCGCCAAGCGAACCGGTAAGCTTGAGATGCCCGCTACCAGGAGCTGCGATGCGCTCCACGGGCATGATCGCCCCCTTACCCGTCCCGGTCACAACGAGACCCCAAACGACTCCCTGCCGTGGCTCGCGCTCACGATAGTCGCCACCGTAACGTGACAGCCCTATGATCTTCTCCAGCTCATCCTCTACGAAGACGGGCTTGTAGCCCGCGACGGTATCCTTGCTACGCTTGACGATGCTTTCGAAGCTTCCGGGGGTGCTGGCAAGTGAGGTGGCAATGAGGAATGCGGAAGGCTTTGTTTTTCGACGTGCGCGGCCCACTCGACCGCCAATCGCACGCACTAGTGAACGTACTCCTGCCTCTTGCGTGTAATGTGTGCCCGTCTAGAGTAGCGCCGGCGGCTCGGTTAGGTAAACATGCGTCTCCGGAAGCCCGCTCTGCACGAGTTGCTTGGGGAGGAATGGCCGTGCAAGGCAAAGCTTCCCATCGTGCGTGTACCCAGATAACTGAATGATCTCACACCGATCGATAAGGGTATTGGCCGTGCAGATGAATAAGATCTGGGATAGATCGATCGGGATGTTCAGGTAGTGAACCTACAGGTCAGCCAAATGAGAAAAAAAATAGTTCACGGCGAGGGTCTGGGAAAACGTACATTGAAGGTCACATTTTGCCCCGGATCAAGGACCTCGAGCAACGCTGCAGATAGGTCACCGTGGTAGTTTGATTTTGGCCGAACATAATGACTTCATCTCTTCCGTCCTTGCTGTCATCAAATCTGCGAACTCCAGATGCGGAATAAATGCTCACAACAATAGGACGCGGACCATATGACCAGCCTTGCGCAGAATAATCCAGGTCCGCCACACGTCCTACAGTGACCCCGTATCTGCCTCATCGCATATGCCTCTAAGGGCGATGAGTTGGAACAGCTGACCAAGGGCGCGAGCAATCTTAGGAAGTCTTTCCCGTCCCGTACCAGGTGGCCCGACGAAGCTATGCTCGGTGACGTCATCAAATCACGAGCGAGGTAATAGCAAACTCACAGTGACATTGGGGACCTTGAAAACATTGGCTGATTGGCTTTGCGACTGCGGTGATACAGGAATAGACGATTGTGGTGGGTCCGGGATTTTCCCAGCCTTGATGACGACCCTGCACGCGTTCTTCTAATTACCGGTTTCCTGACTTCCTGTGCCTTCACCTCAACCTCAACCTCGCACGATCAAAGCACGCAGCCAGACGACGGCGGGGTACTCCACCAAACGACGTTTGACCTTCTAGATGCCGTAATAATCCGAATCGAGCAGTGGCTGGGAGTTGGCAAGGAAATCCGATCGCGTGGGGGTTTTTGAGCTGACTGTAGTGAGATTCCAGAGTAGCAAAGTGAGCCATTCGAGCTGGAGAAGTATGTCAGGGTAAATGCGACGAAGAGTAATGGTACTATGGACCTACTTCCTTTACGACGCCGTGCTCTGCAATCCGAGGAGGGCCCCGTTCGAAGCGAAGAGCCTCTGAGGAAGCAACGGACCGCGTTTCACGGCCCGCGGGCGTGTCGACATGACGGATGAGCAACTCGAGGGCATTTTTTGACCGTTTCCCGTGCCATAGACGTCGCATTTCCTGGCTCGAGACGTCAAGTTCGGCATTGATGACGGCGAGTTGTTGACGCAAGAAGAGTGCCTTCTGTTGTTTGGCGAGAGACTCATCGACTGCGATAGCGATCTTAGAGCTGACTTCGCGATGGCAAGTTGCTTCGGTGGAACGTTCGTGACATGTTGAAGATGAAATGATGACGTGTTGGTGGAGAAGAGTACTACAGAAAACGTCAGCCCTTCCCACAGAGTTGGAAGCAGGATATGTGTGGGTGGCCAAGAGGAAGGGGAGACCTGACACTGGTATGCGTGCGGATTCCAGAATTACAGGGCCGTTTGAATCAATAGCGCAGCAAGAGAAATGAAAAGTGGGACAGAACTAGTGAACTCACTGGGTTAATCAGTGTACTGTATGCCAAGCCGACACCGGAGATGACAGCATCAACGAGAGCCACAGCCCTTGGTCTCGTCGACGAGACTTGCAACGCGGACCAGCTCTTGTGCATGCGGTCGGCCGGCGAGGTGTCCTGCGTTAAGCACTAATTCCAACAGGCGGACGGTGGCCGTCTTTAAGTCGTGGTGGACGACATGGAGGTCGGAGGCAAATCGGCGCTGGATGGGGAGTAAGAGACGTCTAGTAAGGGGAGATCGAACGCAGACCGGCGATTGCCGGAATAGAGGGATTGACCTCGACACGACCCTCAACGCTATCACACTTGACCCAAAAATTGTCCTACAGCACAAAACCCTCCTAATTTTCATCTACATCGCGTTGTTCTTCGCGTCCGTCGGGAAATCCCACCAAGACCACGATTTGCTGTGCCTGGAACCAGATTTGACTGTCCCTCCTGCATACCCGGCACGCTCTTGGCTTTACCCACGCACGAAAATCGCATGTTCCCCTCTCCCCCTCTTCCACACAATCGCCACACAACGAGAAAAACGGCCCCAAGTAGAGGAAGAGGAAGATAGGGAAGAGGTCCTACCGCACCTGACGGTACATGCACTCTCCGCGACCATGCTCGTTTGGCACAGTGTCAATATTACTCTGCAAGCATGCCCCCTCCGCCTAGCGTATGCCACTACCGGTGCACCGGGAAGTCCTCCCGCGTGTGTTCATCCTTCCAACGAGCACCTTCGCTGCCCCTCGGTGGGCACGCCCACGATACCTGCTACTTCCCGGAAGAACAACGGCATTGGCACCAGAGCAGGAGCATGAAGAAGCGAAGTGAAAGGAGAAGGCGAGCGCGGTTCGAGCTGGTCTTCCCAGTTCCCGAGGTTGGCGCGGTCGTGCGTCTCCCTTCTCACTGTCCACGTCTGCGCCTTCTTTTTCTTCTCTACCTCCAAACGCTTACTTTCCCACCCTAATCACCCATCAGCAAGCTCTTCTCTCTTCTCTCCTCCTTCTCCACCTCAACCCCGGTAATCACCGACTTCCGTGGTGTGTGCAAGACCTCACTGGATGGTGCCACTGCCTCAACAGGCGCGGAGGGGATCCCGGACTTGGAATGGGTATGTGCAGATCTCCCGTGAGGAGGTGAGCGGGTGCACGGCGTGGCAGCCCGCACGTCTACCGTCGTCCTCACTTGGCACCCCCCACCCCACCCCACTCCAACTGAGGTAGGCGAAGAAGTTGACAAGAGAGAAGAGACGGCAATCCCGTTTTGGGGTGGACGGAGGCGGGAGGTGTGGGTGCACGTGTGCGTGTGGGGTGGTGGCAATATCCGGGGACTCGGCTTCAAATTTCGGACTTCGAGTAGGTGAGCTGAGAAAGTGATGGTGCGGATCCTTTCGTTCAAAGGTTCCAGGTCTGGCCCGGGCGAGCATGGGGGCACCGAAGGATCTACAGTACGGGATAAGCGCTAAGCGCCGGCACCCAATTATACTGAGAACGACGAGATGATGATATATTATAACGATTACCAGCGGTTATCTCTACATTACTGGGCCACGACTGAGACGGTAGGACATAGCGAACAGAGATAGGAAATAGAAATGGTTATTCGTAACGTGTTGGCGCAATCTCAGATCAAGCGCATACGACATAGAACTTGAAAGAAAACGAGAACTCATAAATCATGCGCGCGATCTCGAGCCTCCTAAAAGGAAGGGAAAAGACTGTGATGTAGTAAATTCGAGCTCCAGCGATAATTGCAGTAATTACCTCAGTCAAGCCACGAAGGAAGGATTGATTCGCATACGATTTACTCTACGGGCAGAGTTGGTAACCATACAACTCGTCGGCTGCGCTCCCCCGACCCTTCCACTAGCAGTCGACGCCTATCGTGATGTTATCCTCAAAAAGAATTGGCGATCCATGCCGTTCCTGGTATTATGACGAAGTAGTTGGGCTGTCTGGTCCACAGCTATGATATGCGCTAGTAAAAAGTGGGTAAAACCGAAAAACTCTGCTTGTTGGAAAAATACGCACCTGAGACAGCAGGCGTGTAATGGGACCAGACCTCAGCCGTCCTCTGCTTGGGCTCTCGCATCACAAATCTAACGCCGATCGAGGAACAACGGTGAGATCTGGTGAGATGCTGTCAACAAGAGTGTCGGGCGATTGGTCGAGCACATAAAAAAGATCTGTGACAGGTCGATCTGAGATCCTATGGACCAGTCGTGTAATGAAAGAAGAGCTCGAGGCATGGGTTTAAAGAAACGTACGATGAAGACCACGTTTTCCACTCGATCGAGGACCTCAGGCAAAGGCAACGCCGCGGAAGGTTGACCATGGTGATATTTGACTAGCAGATCTGATTAATCAAGTCTCTACAGTCATTGCTGTCATCGAATCTGCAAACCCTGAATGATAGGATCGGATCAATCGACCAGCCTGGCTCAGCGTCTGAGCAGGTCAACGAGGTCCGCTTGAAACGTGCATCGGACGGAGACCGGTGACCCCGTATCTCGGCTTCATCGCTCACGCCATCGACCGAGGGCGGCTGCGGTCGATTGACCCAGACAATTCATTCGCAGACCCGATAGCCCGATGAAGCTAAATATATGCGTCAAATGACGAGGAAGGTGAGGGAAGCTTAGGTACTTTTAGCTGCTTGTGATGCGGTTGGAACGAGTGTGGTATCCGAACCAGGTGGGGCCAGGGTTTCACTTGCTGCGATGAGGGCCTACACGAGTTCTCTTTCCGGTTATCAGCTGAGCCTGCACTTGGCTGAATCACCAATGTCCTTCTTGAGCGTGACTTCCTGCGTGCGGGATAAGGAGCGTGGCGGAAAGACGGCTAGGTACCCCATCAATCAACGCGATGATGACCTTCGTCGCTGTGACTTGGAGTAAGCAAGATATCCAGGGTTCCTGAGAGGACGGAAGAGGCAATCCAGGATAGTGAAATGAGCCATTCCAGCTGGAGAAGGTAGGTGGTAGCAGATCAGGGCAGATGTAACGAAGGAAGATGCGTCAACGCACGTAGGTCCTGATAACTCCGTTTTCTGCACTGAGCGGCACGCTTGAGTTAGCGGCCTCAGCAGTTGCGGTGCTGTGCACTCGGTGCGAACGGGTAGGGAATCGGCGCGACAAATGAGCATCTAGAACGCAACCTCGTCCTCTCTGCCATTTTCCATGCCACGCAGGTCGGTGTTTCCTGGTTGAGGGTGATTCAGCATTGGTAGCGGCGAGCTGTCGGCGCCAAAAAAAGCCCACTATCTTTGAAGAGACTTGTAGATGGCAGTAGCAATCTTGGAGCTGATATGGTAGTTACTTCGCCAGGACATTCGTGACGTATTGAAGAAGCAATGACGGTGATTCGGTGGAAAAGGGTCACTACTATAAGAAGGATGTTAGCCTGTTATGCGGAATTGCTAGCGGAAGGGACGTGACTGAGGTGAAGAGATAGTTAGGGTAGAGAATGATCAGCCCCACACCGGTGGGTGAATAAAAGAAGAGGTGATAACCCCAACAGCAGAAGGGAAGAGATGATTGGAACAGAGGGGCGTGTTCACTGAACTGACAGCGTGATCTGCGTCGTCTGCAGAAAGAACAGGATCTGGCAGAGCGACAGCCTTGTGGGTTTGCTCTCGTCGACAAGGTGTGTAATGTGGCACCAGCTCTCGCTGTTGTACGGACTGCGAGACTCTATACGAATCAATTTGGGAGACGAACAACGGCCACCTCGACGCTTGAAGTCCTTGACGATGCCTGAGATCTGAGATCGGAGGTCGGGGTATCTGGAATAGACATAGGGGTCATACAGTGGATCGATCAAGGGACGTGGGTGATGCCGCCGACATGCTGGATTCAGGTCACTGTAAGGTCACTCGGTTTTGGCACGTTCGAAAATAGAAGCAGTGAGACAGTAATTCGATTTCATTCCTTCACCACGTTTCAGAACAAGCAACAATACAACAGCTCTCCAAAATATATTATGATATTTAGCCTCGTCACGCTCTCCATCGACTTATCCTCCAGAAGACTCCATGCGGTCCTGTGCCATTCACGGTGTCATGCGGTGCTGCGGTGTGATCACTGGTCCTCGTTCCGTGCGTCTATATCTATGCCCTTCTCGTCAAAAGTGAGTAATAATGAAATGTTGCTCGTAGGAGGAATGCTCACCTGACTAGGAGATGGGACCGCATCTTCGTCGTTCTCTGCCTGGGCTTTCGCATCGTACTCGAGCAGTACCCTTGCAATATCGAACCGTCCACGATAGCATGCTAAATGTAAGGGAGTTGCGTCATCCTCATCTTGCGCGTGCATATCCGCGCCGCGCTCCAATAGCAGCTTTGCGACGCCAGGCCCATCATCTTGGAACCAATAGCTACCTTGTGACACGATGTGCAAAGGGGTCTGTGCTCGGTCGTTCTCTGAACTGGGGTTTGCGCCATGGTCGAGCAAAACCCGTGCGATCTCAAGCCTCCCATAGGAGGAGGCGGAATGTAATGAGGTGTTTTGATGACCGTCCGTGGCGTTGACACCTACACCGCGCTCCAGCAGTATCTGTACAATGTCGACACCACTCTCTTGGGAAACGTATTGGCCTCGTGACACTAGGTGCAACGGTATTTCTCCGTCCTCGTTCTCCGCGGCCGTGTTTGCGCCATGGTCGATAAGCAGCTTTGCGATCCCGAGCCTCCCGCTGAAGGCTGCCGCGTGTAATGCGGTGTCGTGATCTTTGTCCTTGGAATGGACGTCCACACCTCGCTCCACCAATAGCCGCGCAACGCTGACACCGCGTTCTTGGGAGTCGTATGTGCCTTGTGCCACTTGGTGTAGCGGTGTTCTACCTTGCTTGTTCTCCGCGTTCACGTTGGCCCCGTGGTCGAGAAGGACCCCTGCGATCTCGAGCACCCCTTTGAAAGCCGCTGAATGTAAGGGAGTGTCGTGGTCTTTGTCGTGGGCATGGACGTCTACACCGCGTTGCAGCAATAGCCGCGCAACGACGACGCCGTTTTCTTGGGAGTCGTAGTCACCTTGTGACACTAGGTGCAACGGAGTCTTTCCCTTATCGTTCTCCGCATTTGCGTTTGCACCGTGGTCGACAAACACCTGTAGTCCCGGAATATGAATCATGGCTTTTTTGTTTTGAAAAAGAAAAGACGCACCTGTACGACCTCGAGCTTGCCATAGAAAGCTGCCCAATGTAATGGGGTGCCCTTGCCGTTTCCTCGTGCACCCACGTCCACACCACGCTCTAGCAACAGCCGTGCAATTCCGACGCCGTGCTCTTGGGACTTATATTTGCCTCGTGACACTAAGTGTAACGGTGTACTACCTAGATTGCTCTCCGCGTTCGGGTTTGCGCCACGATCGAGAAGTAGCTGCACGATACTAAACCTCCCTTCGAGGGCCGCGTAGTGTAATGCGGTTGCGAAGTATTGGTTTTGGACATGAACATCCACGCCGCGGTCCAGCAACAGCCGTGCAATACCGATACCGTGTTCTTCGGAGTCGTATTCGCCTCGTGACACGATGTGCAACGCCGATTCGCCGTTCGCGGTCTCCAACGTCGCGTTCGCACCATGGTCGAGAAGAAACTGTGCGACCTCGACCCTCCCTTTGAAAGCTGCACAATGCAGCGAGGTCCAACCATCTTTCCTCCGTGCATTCACGTCCAGACCGCGCCCCAGTAACAGTCGTGCAATACCGATACCGTGTTCTTCGGAGCCATATTCGCCTCGTGACACCATGTGCAACGCCGATTCGCTGTTCGCGGTCTCCATGTTCGCCTTCGCACCATGGTCGAGAAGAAACTGTGCGACCTCGACCCTCCCTTTGAAAGCTGCCCAATGTAGCGAGGTCCAACCATCTTTCTCCCGTGCGTTCACGTCCACACCGCGCTCGAGTGATAGTCGTGCAATACCGACACCTTGTTCTTTCAAGTCATATTCGCCTTGTGACACGATGTGCAACACCGATTCGCCCTCATCGGTCTCCATGTTCGCCTTCGCACCATGGTCGAGAAGAAGCTGTGCAACCTCGACCCTCCCTTTGAAAGCTGCATAATGTAGCGAGGTCCAACCGTCTTTCTCCTGTGCGTTCACGTCCACACCGCGCTCGAGTAATAGCCGTGCAGTACTGACACCTTGTTCTTGGGAGTCGTATTCGCCTTCTGACACCATGTGCAGCGCCGTTGAACCCGTATCGCTCGCCATGTTCGCGTTCGCACCATGGTCGAGAAGAAACCGTGCGACCTCGACCCTCCCTTTTAAAGCTGCCCAATGTAGCGAGGTGCGACCGTCTTTCCTCCGTGCGTTCACGTCCGCACCGCGCTCGAGTAATAGCCGTGCAGTACTGACACCTTGTTCTTGGGAGTCGTATTCGCCTCGTGACACCATGTGCAGCGCCGTTTCACCCGTATCGCTCGCCATGTTCGCGTTCGCACCATGGTCGAGAAGAACCCGTGCGACCTCGACCCTCCCATAGAAAGCTGCACAATGTAGCGAGGTCCAACCATCTTTCTCCCGTGCATTCACGTCCGCACCGCGCTCGAGTAATAGCCGTGCAGTACTGACACCTTGTTCTTGGGAGTCGTATTTGCCTCGTGACACCATGTGCAACGCCGTTTCACCTGCCTTGGTCGCCATGTTCACGTTCGCACCATGGTCGAGAAGAACCCGTGCGACCTCAACCCTCCCTTTGAAAGCTGCACAATGTAGCGAGGTCCAACCATCTTTCTCCCGTGCATTCACGTCCACACCGCGCTCGAGTAATAGCCGTGCAGTACTGACACCTTGTTCTTGGGAGTCGTATTCGCCTTCTGACACCATGTGCAGCGCCGTTGAACCCATATCGTTCGCCATGTTCGCGTTCGCACCATGGTCGAGAAGAAACCGTGCGACCTCGACCCTCCCTTTGAAAGCTGCCCAATGTAGCGAGGTGCGACCGTCTTTCCTCCGTGCGTTCACGTCCACACCGCGCTCGAGTAATAGCCGTGCAGTACTGACACCTTGTTCTTGGGAGTCGTATTCGCCTTCTGACACCATGTGCAGCGCCGTTGAACCCGTATCGCTCGCCATGTTCGCGTTCGCACCATGGTCGAGAAGAATCTGTGCGACCTCGAGCCTCCCCTTTAAAGCTGCGTTATGTAACGAGGTCCGACCGTATTTATTTTCCCGTGCATCCACGTCGACTCCACGCTCCAGTAATAGCCGTGCAGTACTGACACCTCGTTCTTGGGGGTCGTATTCGCCTCGTGACACAATGTGCAGGACCGTTTCACCCTCCTCGGTCACCATGTTCGCGTTTGCACCATGGTCGAGAAGAACCCGTGCGACCTCGACCCTCCCTTCGAAAGCTGCCCAATGTAGCGAGGTCCAACCATCTTTCTCCCGTGCGTTCACGTCCACACCGCGCTCGAGTGATAGTCGTGCAATACCGACACCTTGTTCTTCGAAGTCATATTCGCCTCGTGACACGATGTGCAACGCCGATTCGCCCTCATCGGTCTCCATGTTCGCCTTCGCACCATGGTCGAGAAGAAGCTGTGCAACCTCAACCCTCCCTTTTAAAGCTGCATAATGTAGCGAGATCCAACCGTCTTTCTGCTGTGCGTTCACGTCCGCACCATGCTCCAATAATAACCTTGCGAGATCGAGAATATCGTCATTGTCACGACCGGAGTTTTCAAGCAGTATGTGCATAGGCGTCTCGCCCTCCTTATTCTGAGAATTGACATCGGCCTTGTGCTCAACTAACACCCGAGCTACCTTGAGTTCTCCGTAAAATGCCGCCAGGTGTAGTGGTGTACGGAGATCATCCTGCCGACAATTTACACCCGCGCCTTTGTCGAGTAAGGATTGCACCATGCCGACGCATGATCCAATTGCTTCGTGGAGTGGAGCCCGTTCTCTCAGCCCCCGGATATCGACATTTGCACCATGCTCAAGTAGGGTCTCCGCAACTCGGATGTGGTTACCGGCGAGTGCCGCAAGCAGTGGAAATTTGTACATGCCACCTATAGCATTTACGTGCTGCGGGTGTTTAGTGGAGAGATGTTCAACCAAGTCGGAGAATCCACAGAGCGACGAATAATATAAGGGAGTGGGTATCTTGGACGACGATTCCGGAGAGAACTCCCTATCCATGTCGTATATTCCAACCCATGCCGCGAAATGAGGCTTGTCGCAGTCAAAGAGTGTCTCCATCCCATCCTTCACACGTGATGCGACGTCCTCGAATTGCGCATGCGTGACCCAGTGTTTGGCCGCATATTCTGCCAGAGGGAAGCCTTTGGCGATCCCTTCGTCGACGTGACCATCAAAATGAAGAAGATATCCGAGACACGCCTGAGCGAGGATGGTATGGGCAGGTCTGGGAAGGATCTGGTATTGAGAAAAGTCTCCGAGCGAGGATGTGAGTCGATCCGACATCAGAAACTCCTTTACGGAGAAGTGCGAGAACTGGACAACTTGAGAACCGCTGTCGTCGACGATTGAAATAAGGCTTGAGCATGTGGTCTGCACGGCGTGTACTTGGTCATTCGGCCTCCAATCCGCGCGGTATTTTGGAACCGCCGCTCGGCCGGTACCGTTTCTACCGAACTCAAACGCAAACAGTTCTGCAAGCTCTTCAACGCGAAGCGGACGGATAGCCACCATGAGGCATTGTAGCATGCGATGAGCATTTGCTCGGTTCACAGGGGGGATTTGACTGAGCATCCGCGCATAGGTATCGTCCAACGTTTCAGGTAGCTGGTCAAGGGTCTGCCGAATATTTGATCCGAAACAATGCTGAAGCACTTCCAGTTGACAGTATACCCAACGGAACCTTTAAAATATGGGTTAAGACAATCTATGGCCGAGGATGGGGGAGCTCACATTCCGTCCGCGTTCTCAGACAACGTATGGACAACCAGCCTTTTATCCTCATCTCGCCATCTAGCCATAGTCTCGTCCGAGTAAACAGCCGTGTTGACGTAATCGAAAATATCCTTCTTTTGACCACTTTCATCGTGAAGTGAGACGGCGCTATAGACAAGTGGCTCAAGAACAGTTTTGATGTCGATCTCAGGGCGGCTTGTGACGCATATATGCAAGTTTGGAACACTCAGATCAACAAGGGTCTTCAGAAACTTGAGGACTACTGCTCGTGGAGTTGGCCGCCCAGAGATGTTCGGACACTCGTCGAGTGCGTCAATGATGATGTAAATTGGCTGCTGTGCCGCGAGAAAGAGCATTTTGTGAAGACAGCTCGCTAAGACGTCAATGCTGGGTTGTTGCGTGCCCTTCCCATGTGTAGAATAAATCTGTGAAATTATCTCGCGACAAGGGGGCAAGTGGGTAGAAAATTGAATGAGAAGAGAGGCGAGAAAGTTGCGAAAACTTCGTTTTTTTTCATCTCGAAAATCGAAGAAGAAATACGCCACGGAGGCGTGGCCGGTATCGCGTAAAGATACGACGTGTTTTATGATCATAGAGCTTCAGTCGATGTGAGTTCCTGGCCTTGGAGATGTTACGAAACCGACGAACCATAGGATGCTCTTTCCCGCACCCGCTACAGAAGTCAATTAGGAGTTGAGAAGTGAACGTCTAGGAGGAGCGCACGTTTTCCGTGAATCCAGAGGAGGGAGCCGATTAATTCCCACTCCTTGAATATGCTGCTTTCAAAAAACCACGTGGTAGTTCCCTCATGGTAAGCCTCGCTTGCGGTGTTGTAATTCATCAGGAAAACCGTCAGGTGCTAATTTGCGCTAATTAGTGTCAATTAATACACAAGCGCCCATTTTCCCTTTTAATTATCCCCCCCGTCAATTAGTTGTAGCCTGCTTTTAACTTTAACAAAATTTGGTCGACTTCAAGTTTTCCGAAAATTCGCACTCAAAAAACATTAAATTTTTGTTCATTTGGTCAAAAACCGTAGATAAGATAGGCTAAAGCAATGGCTAAATGAGTCTAAATGAGGGTTAAGCAATGGCTAAAGAGACTGAATGAGTGGTTAGAACTTAGAAGCGGCAAGGAGGCAAAATGAGGGTATCTGCAAGTGCAAACAAGGCAATTGCGAGGTTAGAGATTAAAGTAAGTTGTTTAAAGTGACCCATGGGTGTTTTCCAGTATAAACGGGTATAAGAAAGGACCGCAGAATTCCCAACTCATTCCTCGAAAAACTCCAGCATGCTCATATCGAGTGCTGGCACCAGAACGGCTGCTTGGCTTGTATTTGAGCTAAGAAATTTGAGTAATATGAGCCTGGGGATGTGAAGGGGGAACATACGATGCAAGGTGATAAATATCTGCCATCATGCGATGATAGAACCCATTTCGCGCAGCTTCGATTTTATTGAGTGATAATATATGTCCGTCGTATGCATCAGCGTTCATGTTTGCGGTGAAATCGTAATGTTTATGCTCGCCCGTGCCCCACTCTTTGAGTGCTGCAAAAAGCTGCAGAAATTTCGAAACCAATTGAGTGACGAGCCACAATCAAAATGGGAATACTTACCCCCGTCGCAACCAAGGCAACCATTGTTTTCGGAACTTCCCAACTAACAACCCCATCTGGTCCCCGGTGAGATGGGAAGAGACTCTGGTGCCGAGCAACAAACGACACGCGCCCCGAGAAAAAAAGGTCACGGATCACAGATATAATGATCGTGCTACGGTAGGGGTGACTGCGAAGTGGCACCCCACTCAGTATATTGCCCTGTCCCATATCAGTATCTAATGGCCGTCAGTTGAACGCGTGAAGACTTACATTTGAACGCCTAGGAAATATATAGTTGTAATTGTCCTTTATCTGCTTCTTAATCAAGTCCGCGAGGACTGCTTGCGAGTCATGAACGTTGACCAGTAGTGCGACAGAAGCCGCACATCGCTCTTTCACCTCCGTACGGAAGAGGCTAATTCGTGCTCGGGGCTGAACTTGTTGAATAAATATCAGGCACGACAAGCTGCGACTTACCAGTACAATCATCTTGGAAAGGTAAACGTGGTCGTCTTGAAGCCGACGACCGATAGAAACCGCATTTGGGTCAACAGTCGCTGCAGCGACGAGTGCCCTCATCACGAAGGACGCAGTGAGTAGGGGATCGGGAAATGAATTTTCGAGCACGATTGATGCGCGAAGGAAGGGGAATGACCTCGTGATCACGTCTCGTATGATCCGACTTTGATCCATGAGTTTGATCTTCGAGCCGCAGATTTGCAGATTAGTTTCAGCTGGCCACTCTTGCAGCGCAGCTACGTTGATGTGTTAATGCACGGTATACATGCTATGTCGCTAGTGGGCTCACCTGGCCCTGGCTCGGGACGTGCTTGATCACCACCGGAAGCTGGACCTGCATCGTCCCAATAAACGTTAGTGCCGTTGACAACTTGAAGAGCTGCGTGCTCACCTGAGAATCCCAGGTCAGTTCCTTGATCACCCTCAGAACTGGGATGCGATGCTTGAGAAATGCTGGACGTGACACCTGGATTTCCGGCCCAGAATTTATCAGGGAAATAAAACCAGAAAATTAATATTTGGGCGTACCTATAATTTCCGGATCCAAAGAGTTGACATCCGCAGGTGCATGATAGAGCGGTACCTGGAGGTTTGCACCTCGGTGTAACGGCACTACGCCTATGCCAGGTGTGCTGCTGGGCCCAGATTCCGTTTTGTGCTGGCCTTTATGCACCGTGTTGTCTTCGACACTGGCCATCCAAGAAGGTCTCTAAATGGCTCTGAGTAATGATACTGGTATCTGAAAGTTACGAAATACGCACCTCGAGTGCCACTCTTTGAGCAAACGCGGTCATCTGCGCAGGTGGAGGGCATTCTACATCTTCGCTTGAAAATGAATCCGAGTCCGAGTCCGAGTCCGAGTCCGAGTCCGAGTCACTGGAGAAAGTCGGAGAGCTGTCCTGCTCAGCAGGGTCGACACTGAGAAGGGTCTCTGCTAATGGAGAAAGCATTCAGTTGACTTCGTGACTTGGGCGCATCAACAATGCGCCCAAATAAGGCACGCACTTCGCCTAAGCTTCCTCCCACGAACTGGAAGAGCTGCAACACTAGTATCAGCCACGGTACGAAGGCTGTCACTACGACTCAGAGTCGGGCCCGGGGCTACTTCCTCCTCTATTAGCACAAGAGGAGGAGGGTAGGTGTGAGTGGGACCTAGTTATCGTATGTGAGTCGTCCCATTTTCATTATAACAAAAGACTGACCGGGCTCAGGCTGTTTTCCTTTCTTCTTTCGACTAACCCGGTACTTGTGTCCCCGGCGTTCGCTGCTAGGGTCTTGGCCCTCTTCGGGAGACAGTGCACGCCGCTTTCCTAAGGTGGCTAAGATACAAGTAAGTCATTGTATCACCTCGACTTTGCATAACACAAACCAGGTTCCATTGCCGCCACTTGTTGAGGCACTCGGATTTTCAGCGAAGGCACGGACTGGTGCGCTTCCTTTTTTGTTTTCTTAACCTTCTTGCTTGCTTTCTTAGAGCTTGCGCGGTGCAGTCCTGACACATCAGTAGACAGGAGCATGGAAGCCGTTTCCGAAGGGACCACAGGGGCCACCGTGGAAGAGACAATGGACGCCGCCACTGTGGAAGGGACTACGAGAGCCATGGGAGGGACCATGGATGCTGTCTCTGCGACAGTTTTCTGCCGCCGTGTTCGAGGCGCCATGCTTGTATGGCAGGTGATAGCTGGGGGGACGACGCAGTGGAGGGCTTCGACTTGGGAGGACGGCTTTGAAATGAGAGACTGGGGATGAGATGAGTAGTTCAAGAGGTGCGTGCCGCATCTTATATTTTTTTAGAGCATGCTTAACGGTCTTAACAGTATCACGTACTACTTCCCAATTATATCCGTGACATAGCCGCTCCATCATTTGTTATTACCACCATCACTCCGTATTGCAGAGAACTCAATTTCAAAACTTTATGAGTACCACTATCTGTGAAAGCTGCAATCGTCCCTTCACTCATGCTGGGTATTCGCGCCACCTCAGCATGACAACACGAAGTAGTTGTCGTGCACTCTATCGCAGTCGTCTGGATACCTCTGGTCTAGAGGTCAGCAATCTGGCTGGCGGCTCTGGTCCAGCTACTGGCGGTTCAGGTGAGTAACTTTATTGGCTCGATCACGCTAGTAGTTTGACCTCCATTGTAGACGGAGGTGAATTTGATCGACAGCATGGCAGTCTCAATGGCACCGAACAATCCCGCATGGAGACTGACACCGCTAACGATGCGGAAATTCCTGGATCTACAGATACTCCAGACCACCACGCTCACCCGGCTGGGACACCATTTGTTGAACGGTTTCCCTCTGGTGTGGCTGGCGCCCCTATTCCCGATATGGGTCAGGGTTTCCAATTGCCACTGGATGCGCTTGGCACGGAGAACATTTGGTTCCCCTTCCAGTCCAAGCGTGATTGGGAGTTTGCTCAGTGGGCCAAGAACAGAGGGCCGGGCTCAACAGCAGTGACCGAACTGCTGGCGATTGACGGTGTAAGTTTGTAACAATCAACTCGGTGTAGGAACCTGGTAACTAACAACCAAAATAGGTGGTCGATAACTTAGGCCTGTCGTATCGCAATGCCCGGGAACTGAATTGCATCATCGATGAACATATCCCAGGTCGACCACAGTTTGTGTGTGAGGAGATCCATATTGGTGGTGAATCCTACAGCGTTTTCTTCCGCGACATCATTTTGTGTATTCGCGCACTCTTTGGGGACCCAAGCTTTGCAAAGAGGCTTGTATTTGGGCCTGAACGTCATTACGAAGATGCAAACCACACCAAGCAAATATTTAGTGAGATGCATACTGGAAAGTGGTGGTGGTCGGTGCAGGTACGTCTGCAGAACTTCATTCATAATATATTAGTACTTATGCAGCTTCTAGCAATCCCTCGAGCTAAGCAACCCAGGTGCAACAGTAGTGCCCATCATTATATCATCGGACAAGACGCAGCTCACCCATTTTCGGTCAAAGAGTGCTTACCCTGTTTACATGACAATCGGTAACATCCCCAAAGACCTACGCTCTAAACCAACCGAGCGTGCGCAGATGCTAATGGGTTATATTCCGACAACACGGCTCGAGCATATCAAAAACAAGACCGCACGGCGCCGCGCCTTAGCAAACCTCTTTCATGCGTGTATGCACAAAATCCTCTCACCCCTTGAATCATACGGCGAGACCGGCATCGCTATGGCCACCAGTGACGGCATCTGGCACCGCTGTCATCCAATCTTGGCCACTTTTGTTGGGGACTACCCTGAACAGTCGCTCGTCGCTTGCACACATAACGGAAGATGCCCGAAGTGTACTGTCCCGCATGACGAACTTGGAAGCCGTCAACCCTTCCCGCTGCGTGACATCCGGGCAGCAATCGATGTATATTCACTCAGCAACGGCGATCCAACACGATTTCACGCAGCATGTGAGGAAGCTAGCCTCAAGCCGATCTACCATCCATTCTGGGAGCGACTCCCATTCACTAACATCTTCCTCTCGATCACACCAGACGTTTTACACCAACTTCATCAGGGCGTCGCTAAGCATCTGATCCGGTGGCTCGCCCGACTTTGGCCTGAGGAGATCGACGCACGCTGCAGCCGTTTACCACCAAATCACAATGCTCGACACTTTTTCAAAGGGATCACAGGGCTTTCAAAACTCACAGGGAAGGAACATAAGGATATATGTCGTATCCTCCTTGGGCTCGTGGTGGATCTTTCCCTGCCACGGAATCTGTCTTCAGCGCGCTTGGCTCGTGCTGTGCGGGCGCTGCTTGATTTCATCTACCTAGCTCAGTATTCTGCACACACCACCGAGAGCCTTGCCGCTTTGGATGCTGCTCTAAACCAGTTTCATCAAGATAAAGATATCTTTCTTGAGCTCGGTGTCCGGAAGCACTTCCTTGTCCCAAAACTGCATAGCCTCTCTCATTACGAGAGATCTATCACACTTTTTGGTGCGGCTGACAACTACAACACGGAACAAACTGAGCGTCTTCACATTGACTTCACGAAGAACGCATTCCGTGCGACAAATTTCAAAGACGAGTTTAGACAAATGGTGATTTGGCTGGAGCGCTATGAGACAATGCGTCAGCGCGCCGCGTTTATGAGATTACGTGAAGAACGTAATTCAGCGTCAATACAACGTGAACCCCCAGCACGCTCCTTCCTACCACCAAAGCTATTCCCCTTTCTGACGATCCATCCATCCGAAAGACGGGTATCATATGACAGTCTCGCCCACCGGTATGGGGCATTTGACTTCCAAGACGCTCTTGCTGACTTCATTGTCCGACACAACCACCCGGAACTTTCTGCAAGTGCTTCTCGAAGGCAGGCCGACAATACACTTATCCCGTTTCGACATGTTTCAGCATTCCACAAGCTCAAGTTTGCCGAATCTGATAGCCACATGGACAGGAAAACCGTGGATACTATTCACATCCGACCAGAAGCAAGTAATCGACGCGGACGCGGAACGAATCCCGGGAGGTTTGACACAGCCCTGGTGAAGAACGGAACGAGATTTGGCATCGTTCAAGTTCGGGTCATCTTCCAGATCCCAACATCAGCGGCATCAGCGGTTTTCCTTCCCTCACGCCCGGCCCCTCCTGCACATCTTGCATACGTAGAGTGGTTTTCATCACCTTCCGCACCCGACCCATCTCATAAAATGAGCCGGATATCACGAACTTACGGTACTCATGGACGTCGTTCTGCGAGTATCATCCCCTTAACAGATATATGCCGGAGCGTTCAATTGTTCCCGATTTTTGGTCCCGTCGCGCCCCGGCAATGGACAGGTGCAACAGTTCTCGAACAATGTCAACATTTCTACGTTAATACATTCATCGACAAACACATGTACCAAAAGTTTCCTGTAATTAGCGGCAACTTTGAGTCTATTGAATAGTAATTTAGAAGCGCGTCTAACAATGAGCGCTTTCTCAAGCGCTTTTTTCTATTTACAAATTCTTAGCACGCTTTACTGGCGTTTTACGATTTCTTGGCGCGCTTTACGGGTTTGATTCTAAATTTCTCAGGGTTTACACCTGAGGTTTTTCCTGATGTTCACGGACGGGTCTGGTGGGGAAAACCATTTTCGGACGTTCTGCTCCATCTGGTTCCCTGCGGCGAAGCTTCAGTCTCCACTAGAGAAACGATGGTGTAACAGAATACGAACACGCTATCTCGACTACGCCGTCCTTTATTCTTCCCACATCGTCGTTTATTTTGTCCACCGTTTTCACAATCTGTTTCATAGCTCCGCTGGCTCTCGTGGCATCTAAAGGGACAATATTCAGGATAGAGTTAGTAACTGGTCAACGGCCCTGCGCACCATCCTTAAGCACTTTCGTGGCATTTAGTATCTGAGCTATGGCCATCTGGAACTCCTCCCGAGTCAGGTCATCAAGCCTCTTAAAGGCGTCCTCAATATCCGTCCTCCCGAACAGTTTCTTTAGATATGTTTCTGGTTAAGTTTGGGAGCGGCCTGTTAAGTAAGTTTATATTATACTGACCGGTACAACTTACTCGTTCGACTTTGCTGCACCTCCTTCGTTGCAATCGCGAGTATAGCGAGCACCTCGACCATGATTTTCACGAGTATCTCTGCCATATCCTTGGTTGGCGTAATCCGAGTATGAACCCCAAGGCGCTTGAGGAAGAACTGAACGCACTCAAAGAGGTCGACGAGCACATCGTGGCTCGCCTTGACGTCCTTTGCTGCCTACAAGACATTGGCATTAAAGCTTAAAGGGAAGATAAAGAGAAACACGGATGAACGAACGACGAGCAGGACTCCGATCCCAGCAGAGATCACATTCGCAGAAGGAAACACCTGTACACAATGTTATAAATGCACCACCTTGCTGCTGAGTATTACGGATCGTTGTACGTACCATGCCAACTCCCTGGCCCAGAGTCGCGGAGATCGTGTAGAGGACATCCACCGATGGACCAATCCACTTCGTCAATCTTTTATCACCAGCCCTGAACTTATCAAACGCCATGGCTTCGCGTTGAATTATGTCCAGGACGGCTTCGGCGGACTCGCAGCCTTGCAGTTCCTTGGCGAGCGAGTTGTTTGTAAGGTCATTCCCGGTCTTGGTCTTGTACTCGCTCAAGGCAGCATCGAGAATCGATTTAAAGTGCGAAGAGGACTCAAGTTTCTCGGAATCGGAAGATGAAGACATTCCTTAGTGAGGATCTTGGTGAGGATAGCAGAGTAGCAAGAGTGTCCGAGCAAGTCGAGTGTGAAGCACGGCTCCTTCGTGTTCCTTGTCTGGGAATCTTTCCGTCTCATCGCCTCGTTTCATCGATAGCCGCCCGAGGACACTGCCTTGGACACCGCAGTAACATACCTTAGTTGGTTCACGTATTGCGTGGAGGCACCAGCCAGCCAAATTCCCGGTCATGTTTACAGTTGGTTGGCACGGCGATTTCCGGAGAGATGTCGGTGTTGCACGGATTCAAAGGTGGGACATCTCCGCCTCTGGCCACATTCTAGGAAACGACATCTAGCACTCATTAAGCTGTACACTAGTACAAGTATTTAAGCAGGAAAATTGCGTTCTTCTCCCCCAACAATGCTGTATGGGGCGTCGTAGAGGAAATGCGTACAATGAGAGCGTCAAGACAGAGGAACATTGCAGCCAAAGCACAGGATCTGATAGTTTACACACGTACCATAGCGACACCTGTGCTCGGTCCATCCTTCTTCTGTCCACCCGCAGGAAGATGCAAATGCACATTTATCTTAGCATCCGGTGTCCACAGTGGGCCCAGCGCACGCTTATTCGTAATCCCGAGATCATGCGAGTGCGTCTTGACCCAGCTCAGCGCTCTCCTTGATGACTTAAAAGAAAATATCAGTAGGGAATGGGTGAGGACGTACGAGCGAGTTTGGGACGCACTTCGTCAAGAGAACCGGTGAGCTTGAGATGCCCACTACCAGGATCGCGATGTTCTCGACGGGCATGATCGCACCCTCACCCGTCCCGGTTACAGGGTGACGACGAGGTCCCAAACCACTCCCCGCTGTGGCTCGCGCTCGGCATCTAAACGCAACAGCCCTAAGATCTTCTCCAGCTCGTCCGCTACGAAGACGGGGTTGTAGCTCGCGCCAGTATCCTTGCTACGCTCGACGAGGCTTTCGAGGTTTCCGATGGTGTTAGCAAGGGAGGTGGCAATGAGGAAGGCGGCAGGCCATGTTTGTCGATATGCGCGGCCCACTTAACCGCCTTATAGCGTACAATTCCGCCAATCGCGCGCATTGTGAACGCACTCCCGCCTCTCGCGTGTAATGTGTGACCGTTTGGAGCAGCGTGGGCTAGCTCGGTTAGGTAAACGTGCGCTTCCGAAAGCCAATTCTGCGCGAGTTGCTTGGGGAGGAGGAATCGCCGCGTAATGTGAAGCTTCTCGTCGTGCGTGTAGCCAGACAGTTGAATGATCTCACGCCGATCGAGGAGAGGCGGTGAGATAGTGTCGAGGGTATTGGCTGTGCAGACGAACAAGATCTATTGATAGATCGTTCGGGACGTTTAGGTAGTGATGCTACAGGTCATCCAAATTAGAAATAAAAAGGGTTCGAGGTGAGGGTCTGGTGAAACGTACATTGAAGGTCACATTTGCCCCGGATCGAGGACCTCGAGCAACGCAGCAGATGGGTCAACATCGTAGTTTGATTGGCCAAACTTATCGATTTCGTCTCTGCCCTCCTTGCTGTCATCGAATCTGCAAACCCCAGAAGCGGAATAAAGGCTCACAATGATAGGACAAGAGCCATACGATCAGTCTTGTGCAGCGCCTGCACGAATAAACCAGGTCCGCCAACGACGTACGTCCGATGGTGACCCCGTGTCTTGGCCCCGTCGCGTACGCCTCCAAGGGCGCGAGCGATCTTAGTAAGTTTTGCCCGTATCCGGTGGCCCGACAAAACTAAGATCGTGCTCAGTGACGTCATCAAAGGACGAGCGAGGTAATGGCGAACTCAAAGTAAAATGGGTACCTTGATAGCTACCTTCGATCGGCTTTGCAACTGAGGTGATACAGGAATAGACAATCGTGGTGGGACCGGGATTTTGCCTGCCATGATGAGGGCCACGCACACGTTCTCATTCTAGTTATCGACTTCCGTGGCTCGCTCATCGATGGTCTTGAGTGTGACTTCCTGCGCCTTTGCTTGCTCTACCTCGGCTTGCACGATCAAGACGCGCAGCCGGACGACAACGAGATACTCCATCAATCGATGCTTGACATCCTCTAGGCCGTAATGATTCGAATCGAGCTGTGACTAGGAGTTGGCGAGGAAATCCGATCGGCTGAAAATTTCTGAGCCGGCGGTTGTAGGAGCCCACGAGAGCGAAATGAGTCATTCGAGCTGGAGAAGTATGTCAGGGTAAATGTGACGAAAAAAGATGGTCCTACGCACCTACTTTCTTTCGACGCCGTGCTCTGTATGCTGAGGATCCGCTTGAGGCGACGAGCCTCTGAGGAAGCAACGCGCCGCACTTCACCGCCCGCGAGAGCATGCCGACATGACGGATGAGCAACTCAAGCTCGTCTTCATTCTCTTGTCCATATTCAGTACTATGCAGCTGGGCATTTCCTAGCTCGAGACGCTGTAGTTCGGCATTGATGGCGGCATATTTCGATGTACAAAGAGAGTATTCTGTTGTTTGGCGAGAGACTCATCGACAGCGGTAGCAACCTTAGAGCTGACTTCATGATGGAAACTTGCTTTGCTAGAACGTTCGCGACATGGTGAAGATGCAATGACGGTATATCGATAGAGAGGAGTACAACAGAAAACGTCAGCTCTTTCCCACGGAGTTGGAAACGGGATAGGTGTGGGTAGTAATCAGGAGAAATGAAGTGGGGCAAAGCCACCGATTTAATCAGTGTGTGCCACTGGCACGCCAACACCGGAGATGACAGTATCAGCGAGACCGCCAGCAGTTGCCGGTGAGGAGAGGCTGCGAGCTCACTGGCCTGCACAACAGCCGTACCTCGACAATACCCTCACCCTCAATGCTATCACACTTAGCCTGAAAATTGCGAGCACGTCCCACAGTGTAAAATCGTCCTAATTTTCATTGACACTGCGTCGCGCTTCGCGTCTGTCGGGGAATCCCACCAAGACGACAATATGTTCCTCCGATACGCCTGATTTCACTGTCCCTTCGGCATACCCTGCACGCTCTTGGCTCTTCCCACGAACAAAAAGCGCATGGTTCCCTCTCCCCCTCCACAAAATTGCCGCCGAACAAGAAAGAGCCCCAGGTAGAGGAAGAGGATGATGGGGGGATGATCTACCTCACCTCACCAAACATGCACTCTCCGCGAGCGCGCCCCCTGGCACAGGGTCAATATCACGCTGCAAGCATGCCCCCTCCTCTTAGCGTATGCCACCACCTGTGCACTTAGCAGTACCCCCAGGCAGGTTCATCCTTCCAACGAGTACTTTCGCTGCCCGTCGGTGGGCACGCTCACGACGCTTGCTGCGTCCCGGAAGAATGATGGCGTTGGCACCAGAGTAGGGATATGAAGGAGCGAGGAGAAGGGAAAGGAGAACCCGAACGTGTTTTGAGTCGACCTTCTCAATTCCCGAGGCTGGTGCAGTCGCGCGTCTCACTTATCACCGTCCACGTCTGCGTTCTCATTCTCTATCTGCGTACTCTCCTGCCCCTATCACCCAGCCCCTAGCCCTCGTTTCTTCGCTCCCCACCTCTGCCCCTACAGTGCCGTTGTCCGTACCGCTCCCAACCTTGTTCAAATTAAGTGCGGCGCTCCAATTCCGGGAATTACTACCTTCCGTGGCACGTGCAAGACGTCACTCTAGGTGGTACCCCTGCCGCAAGAGGCGCGGAAGGGTTCCCGGCGGATCGGACTCGGAACGGGTGCTTGCAGATCTCTCCTGAAGAGAAGGTGCGCGGATGCGCAGCATGGCAGACCGCACGTCTACCGTCGTCCTCACTTGGCGCCCCACACCCTCCTCTATTCCAACCGGGGGAGGCAAAGGAAACGACGGAGAGGAGAATGTAATCCCCGTTTATAGGAGGACGGAAGCGGGAGGTGCGGTTGTACGTGTTGGGTGGTGGCAAGATCTGGGGACTTAGCTTCGATTGGGACTTCGAGCTGGTGGGCTGGGAGTATGAGGGTGCGGATCCTTGTCCTTTAGAGGTTCGATTCTGGCCCGGGAGGGACGGCATGGGAACGGCGAAGGGTCTCAATGAACAAGATGAGTCGATTCGGGCTGGCACCCTTTGTTTAAGATCTTACGGTCTCAGCCGTGGCCCAGTGTACATAGATAGAAGCGCTGGTACTCTTTACAATCTAACATTATCTCGTCGTTTTCAAAGATCGAATAGAGATAGTAAATAAAAACGGTTATTCGTGAAGTGTTAGCGCAATCTCAGAAAGTGCGTAAGCGCAGACATAGAACTCGAAAGAAAACGAGGGTTCATAAAAGCGTGTGCCCGATCTCGAGCCTCCCAAGGGAGGAAGAAGACAAGTAATGTGGTAATATCGAACCTCGTCTGGGGCGTTGGCATCTGCGCCGCGCTCCAGCAAATGATAACCGGGGCCGCTGTACAACGTCGACTCGGACCCTATTCGGTTTGGGACACGAGGCACATTTGAGTTTGGCCTTAGCTGCGGGGTGCTGGAACAAGCACTTGTGGCGGGGCCGGAATTTCGCCTGCCTTGAGGAGGGCCACGCTCGTGTTCTCCGAGTCTTTCTGGCCTCGGCTTCGTTTGCATTCGTAGCCGATCCATCGATGGCCCTTCATGAGTATGACTTCAGACGCCTTTCACCTCTCTACTTCTGCATCAAGGCGCACAGTTGGACAACGGTGAGGTAATCTATCAATAGAGGCTTGACCCTTTCGATGCCATAACGGTCCGTTGGGCTGGAATTGGCGAGGAAAACGGATCGTGTGAGGGCTTCCGAGGTGGAGCAGGGGGAGAGTTCACGGCAGGAGCCATTCGAACTAGAGGAGTGTGGTGGCAGGTCAGTGAAAAAGTAACTAGAAAGACGGGTTTACGCACGTAGGTCCTAAACTCTTCACTCCGAAGAGGGATCTGCTTGAGGGGACGGACCTCACCGATACTGGCGCAGCACACTTTACCGCCCGCGGGCGAGAATGGACGCAACAAAATAAGCAAATCTGGTTCGTCTTCGTCCTATATCTCACGTCCTGTGTCGTGTGGCGCGCCTTTCCAAGCTCAAGGCGTTATGCATTATGGTTCGACATTGAAGTTGGCAGAAGTCGCGCAAAGATTGCATTATGTTTTTTGGAAGACCTGTCGACGGCGGTAGCGATCTTGGAGCTGGTTCCCGTGTTAAGGCTGAAGCGCTGATGGGTGGTCTCGCCAGAGAATTTACGACATGTTGAAGATGCGATAAAAGTAGTGCTGCTGCCTCCCGGAGTATTCCGCAGAGTAGGCGCCGTACATCGACTTTACATCAGCTGGCAGCATCCTACAATGGCGACATTCTACTTTAATGATGTCGGACAAGCCAAGCACTGGCAGTTTCAGCTCACTCTTAACTAGCTTAACTCCGCACTTGGCCTTCGCAGACTCCAGTCCAACTTTTAGCATCATCCTCGCTAGTCCCTACAATGCCAACCTGTATAACTTATGATATATCGTACCTCAATGCCCCCCTCCATTCGTCCCGGCAGGTGCTACCTCCCTCCTGAAAAATGCGAGCACGTCCCACAGCACGGTGCAAATCCCCAAAATCCCCATGCTGCACTGCCCCTACGCCTGGTGGCTCATAGCGACTGACTACGTGCCAAGGCATGCTCCTCTACGCTGCCTATCACATGCTCTCGGCTCTCTTCCTGCGCACGCAACACTCACCTTGCTCCTCCCGCACGAGCGCATCCTATGGACAAAAAGCCCAAACGCGAGGCAAGCGTAATCACGAAGTGGAGGACCCACCGTCTCTGATGCTGCACGCCAGCTCCCTGCGCCTCGCACATACCACCACTTGTGCACCCGCCGAACGCTGCGCATTTACCATACCCGTATGTGCGTTCCTCTTCCAGCACACGCCTTTGCCACCAGCGCACCACGGTGATCTGCATTTCTCTTTGCTGGGGACACAAGACACGCGCTCCTACCTCCTCTACTCCGCTCCAAGCACATCTCTCTCTCCTGTCCCCACTCTCTATACCCACCCCCACCGGCCACGGCGCATACCTCACTCCTGAATTGGTTCAAATCGAACGCGGAGCACCGCTCGCAGGAATCACCGCCTCTCGTAGCACGCACGAGAAGTCGCTCTGGTTCCTCGATTGCATGCCCAACGCGAGATGGGCGTCGAAGCTCCCAGCGGAAGTGCGCCCGGCCGAGTTCTGGGCCATGCAGATCTCGTGTGGGGATACGTTGGCGTGTCTGCAACAGGTAGCACCTGCATGCTCGTCCTCGCCTGCCGCCGACAGAGGGCAACAAGAGGGAAGAGACGGTGTTTCAGATGATCAAAGGCAGAGCGAGTGCGGAAGCATGAACCCGCATTTATGTTTGCCGTTGCACAGGGGGCGCATGGTGCAGTTGCAGAGGGTGGGGTTGTTGGGACAGGAGCCTCAGATTCAGGAATCGGGTTACCAAAGGAGAGTGGGGGAGCTCCAGGAGCTCCAGTTCCGACCCCAGTGAGCACGAGAGCAAGCGAAGAAAGTGACAGAACAAGGCTGGGCCGGTGAAGGAGGGTGGTGCCGACGCAAGGTGACGACGGAGACAGTTGAGTTGATTCCACGGCACCTCTCACTTATCGCATGCTGTGATGTGACAGACGCCATCAACAGACTCAGACTGATTGTTTGCAACCTAGCCAGATTGGGCCTGGCGGTCCCCGGCTGACTTATCTTATTTAGGAGGCAGACGTTGGACGGCGATTATATGGAAGCACGACGATTAATTGCGCGCCTTGTACGAGTCACTGGCCCCACTTTTGTTAATTACCTCAGTCAAGTCACGAAGGATTGATTCACATACGATTTACTCTACGAGTAGAATTGGTAACCATACAACCGTTGGCCGCGCTCCCTTGGGCCTTCCTTCTACTAGCAGTCAACGTCTATATGATGTTATCCTCAAAAAGAATTGGCGATCCGTGCCGTTCCTGGTATTATGACGAAGTAGTTTGGCCCTCTGGTCCTATTTAGTGCATCCACAGCTATCCTATGCCCTAGTAAAAGTGGGTAAAACCGAAAACTCTGCTTGTCAGTGGAATACGCGCCTGAGACAGCAGGCGTGTAATGGGACCAGACCCCAGTCGTCCTCTGCTCGGGCATCACATCACAATTCTGACGCCGATCAAGGAACAACGGTTAGATCTGGTTAGATGGTGTCAACAAGGGGGTGTCGAGCGATTGGTCGAGCAGATGAAAATATCTGTGACAGGTCGATCTGAGATCCTATGGACCAGTCGTATCATAAAAGAGGAACTCGAGGCATGGGTCTAAAGAAACGTACGTTGAAGGCCACGTTCTACACCCGATCGAGGACCTCGGGCAAAGGCAACGCCGCGGAAGGTTGACCATGGTGATATTTGACTAGCTGATCTGATCGATCAAGTCTCTGCAGTCATTGCAGTCATCGAATCTGCGAACCCTGGAAAGTGTGGTGAAAGCTGAGTGGTAGAATCGGGTCCATCTACCAGCCTGGCTCAGCGTCTGAGCTGTTAAAGCAGGTCCGATTGCAACGTACATCTGACGGTGGCCCGAATCTTGGCTTCATCGCTCACGCCATCGACTGAGGGAGCCTGTTGATTGACCCAGAGAATTTATTCCCGCCCGATGAAGCTAAATATATGCGTCAAATGACGAGGAAGGTGAGGGAAGCTTAGGTACTTTTAGCTGCTTGTGATGGCCTTGGAGCGAGGCTGGCATCCGAACCGGGTGGGGCCAGGGTTACACTTCCTGCGATGAGAGCCTGCACGAGTTCTCTTTCCGGTTATCAGCTGATCTTGCACTTGGCTGAATAACCGATGGCCTTCTTGAGCCTGACTTCCTGCGCCTTTGCCTCGCGCGGATCAGGAGTGGCGGAAAGACGGCCAGGTACCCCATCAATCAACCCGACGATGGTCTTGGTCGCCGTAACTTGGAGTTCGTAGGAAAATCAGGGTTCCTGAGACGACGGAATAGGAAGTCCGGGATAGTGAAATGAGCCATTCCAGCTGGAGAAGGTAGGCAGTGGCAGATCAGGACCAATGCAACGAAGGAAAATGCGTCAACGCACGTAAGTCCTGATAACTCCATTCTTTGCACTAAGCGATACGCGCGATTGAGTTAGCAGTTTCAGCAGTAGCGGCGCTGCGCACTTGGTGCTCACGGGTAGGGAGTCGGCGCGACAAATGAGCATCTAGAGCCCATCCTCGTCCTCTCTACCATTTCCCATGCCACGCAGGTCGTATTTCCTGGTTGGGGGTGATTCAGCATTGGTAGCGGCGAGCTGTTGGCGCAAAAAAGCCCTCTGTCTTTGAAGAGACTTGTAGACGGTAGTAGCAATCTTGGAGCTGACATGGTAGTTACTTCGCCAGGACATTCGTGACGTATTGAAGAAGCAATGGCGGTGATTCGGTAAAAAAGGGTCGCTACTATAAGAAGAATGTTAGCCTGTTCTGCGGAATTGCTAGCGGAAGGGAGGTGACTGAGGTGAGGAGATAGATAGGGTGGAGACTGACCAGCCCCGCACCGGTGGGTGAATAAAAGAAGAGGTGATAACCCCAACAGCAGAAGGGAAGAGACGATTGGAACAGAGGGGCGTGTTCACTGAACTGACAGCGTGTTCTGCGTCGTCTGCAGAAAGAACAGGATCTACCGGAGCGACAGCCCTATGGGTTTGCTCTCGTCGACAAGGTGTGTGATGTGGCACCAGCTCTCGCTGTTGTACGGACTGCGAGACTCTATGCGAATCAATATAGGAGACGAACGACGGCCGCCTTGAAGCTTGAAGTCCTTGACAACGTCTGAGGCCGGAGGCGAGTCGGTATCATGGGGGTCTTGATCAGTACAGTGGATCGATCAAGGGACGTGCGTGATGCCGCTGAAGGGACGCCACTGCACGTTCCAAAATAGAAGCAGTGAGACAGTAATTCGATTTCATTCCTTCACCACGTTTCAGAACAAGCAACAATACAACAGCTCTCCAAAGTATATTACATTTAGCTTCGTCACGCTCTCCATCAACTTATCCTCAAGACTCCACGCGGTCCTGTGTCATGTCATTCACGGTATCTTGCGCTGCTGCGGTGTGATCACTGGTCCTCGTTCCGTGCGTCTGTATCTATGCCCTTCTCGTCAAAAGTGAGTAATAATGAAACGTTGCTCGTAGGAGGAATGCTCACCTGGCTAGGAGATGGGACCGCATCTTCGTCGTTCTCTGCCTGGGCTTTCGCATCGTCATCGAGCAGTACCCTTGCAATATCGAACCGTCCACGGTAGCATGCTAAATGTAAGGGAGTTGCGTCATCCTCATCTCGTGCATGTATATCCGCCCCGCGCTCCAATAGCAGCTTTACGACGCCGAGCCCATCGTCTTGGAACCAACAGTTACCTTGTGACACGATGTGCAAAGGGGTCTTTGCTCGGTCATTCTCCAAACTAGCTTTGGCGCCATGGTCGAGCAAAACCCGTGCGATCTCGTGCTTTCCAAGGGAGGAGGCGGAATGTAGTGACGTGTTTTGATGCCTATCGGTGGCGTTGACATCTATGCCGCGCTCCAGCAGTAACTGTACAATCCCGACACCATTCTCTTGGGAAACGTTTTGACCTCGTGACACTAGGTGCAACGGCGTCTCTCCGTGCTCGTTCTCCGCGGTCGTGATTGCGCCATGGTTGAGCAGCAACTTTGCGATCTCGAGCCTCCCACTGAAGGCTGCCGAGTGTAATGCCGTGTCGTGTTCTTTGTCTTGTGCATGGACGTCCCCACCTCGCTCCAGAAATAGCCGTGCAACGCCGACACCGCTTTCTTGGGAGTCATATGTACCTTGTGCCACTTGGTGCAGCGGCGTTCTACCCTGCTTGTTTCCCGCGTTCACGTTGGCGCCATGGTCGAGAAGCACCCTTGCGATCTCGAGCATTCCACCGAAAGCCGCTGAATGTAACGGTGTGTCGTAGACTTTGTCTTGGGCGTGAACGTCCACACTGCGGTCCAGCAATAGTCGCGCAATGCCGACGCCTTGTTCTTGGGAGTCATAGTCACCTTGTGACACTAGGTGTAACGGGGTCTTGCCCTCATCGTTCTCCGCATTCGCATTTGCGCCGTGATCAAGAAGCACCTGTGGTCCCGGAATATAAATGGGGATTTTTCATAATAACAAAAATAAGTACCTGTGCGATGTCGAGCCTCCCAGTGAAAACTGCTGAATGCAACAGGGTCCAACCGTTCTTCTCTTGTGCATTCACATCTAGACCACGCTCCAGCAATAGCCGTGCGATGCCGACATGTTCTTGCGACTTCTGTTTGCCTCGCGAGACTGAGTGTAACGGTGTCGAACCGTGAATATTCCCCACGTTCGCGTTTGCGCCGTGATCGAGAAGTAGCCGCGTGATCTCGAGCCTCCCATTGAAAGCAGCCAAGTGTAATGAGTTGTTGAGGTATTTATTTTGGACATCGACATCGACGTTGTGCTCAAGCAACAGCCGTGCGATTCCAACGCCGAGTTCTTCGGAGTCGTATTCACCTCGTGACACGATGTGCAAGGCAGTTTCGCTTCCCTTGGTCTCTATGCTCGCATTCGCACCATGCTCGAGAAAAAGCTGTGTGAGCTCGACCCTCCCTTTGAAAGCTGCCCAATGTAGCGAGGTCCAACCATTTTTCTGCCGTGCGTTCACGTCCACACTGCGCTCCAGTAACAGTCGTGCAATACCGACACCTTGTTCTTGGGAGTTGTATTCGCCACGTGACACGATGTGCAACGCCGTTTCGCCGTCCTCGGTCTCCAACGTCGCGTTCGCACTATGGTCGAGAAGAACCCGTGCGACCTCGACCCTCCCATAGAAAGCTGCCCAATGTAGCGAGGTGAAACTGTCTTTCCTCCGTGCGTTCACGTCCACACCGCACTCGAGTAATAGCCGTGCAGTACTGACACCTTGTTCTTGGGAGTCGTATTCGCCTGCTGACACCATTTGCAGCGCCGTATCACCCGTATCGCTCACCATGTTCGCCTTCGCACCATGGTCGAGAAGAAGCTGTACGACTTCGAACCTCCCTTTGAAAGCTGCACAATGTAGCGAGGTCCAACCATTTTTCTGCCGTGCGTTCACGTCCACACCGCGCTCGAGTAATAGCCGTGCAGTACTGACACCTTGTTCTTGGGTGTCGTATTCGCCTTCTGACACCATGTGCAGCGCCGTTGAACCCGTATCGCTCGCCATGTTCGCGTTCGCACCATGGTCGAGAAGAAACCGTGCGACCTCGACCCTCCCTTTGAAAGCTGCGCAATGTAGCGAGGTCCAACTGTCTTTCCTCCGTGCGTTCACGTCCGCACCGCGCTCGAGTAATAGCCGTGCAGTACTGACACCTTGTTCTTGGGAGTCGTATTTGCCTCGTGACACGAAGTGCAACACCGTTTCACCTGCCTCGGTCGCCATGTTCACATTCGCACCATGGTCGAGAAGAAACCGTGCGACCTCGACCCTCCCTTTGAAAGCTGCCCAATGTAGCGAGGTCCAACTGTCTTTCCTCCGTGCATTCACGTCCGCACCGCGCTCGAGTAATAGCCGTGCAGTACTGACACCTTGTTCTTGGGAGTCGTATTCGCCTCGTGACACCATGTGCAGCGCCGTTGAACCCGTATCGCTCGCCATGTTCGCGTTCGCACCATGGTCGAGAAGAACCCGTGCGACCTCGACCCTCCCATAGAAAGCTGCCAAATGTAGCGAGGTGCGACCGTCTTTCTCCCGTGCATTCACATCCACACCGCGCTCGAGTAATAGCCGTGCAGTACTGACACCTTGTTCTTGGGAGTCGTATTCGCCTCGTGACACCACATGCAACGCCGTTTCACCTGCCTCGGTCGCCATGTTCGCGTTCGCACCATGGTCGAGAAGAACCCGTGCGACCTCAACCCTCCCTTTGAAAGCTGCCTGATGCAGCGAGGTCCAACTGTCTTTCCTCCGTGCGTTCAAGTCCGCACCGCGCTCGAGTAATAGCCGTGCAGTACTGACACCTTGTTCTTGGGAGTCATATTCGCCTTCTGACACCATGTGCAGCGCCGTTGAACCCATATCGCTCGCCATGTTCGCGTTCGCACCATGGTCGAGAAGAACCCGTGCGACCTCAACCCTCCCTTTTAAAGCTGCCTGATGCAGCGAGGTCCAACTGTCTTTATCCTGTGCGTTCACGTCCACACTGCGCTCGAGTAATAGCCGTGCAGTACTGACACCTTGTTCTTGGGTGTCGTATTTGCCTCGTGACACCATGTGCAACGCCGTTTCGCCCTTCTTGGTCTCTATGCTCGCGTTCGCACCATGCTCGAGAAGAACCTGTGTGACCTCGACCCTCCCATAGAAAGCTGCGTAATGTAGCGAGGTCCAACCGTGTTTGTCCCGTGCGTTCACGTCCACGCCGCGCTCCAGTAATAGCCGTGCAGTGCTGACACCTTGATCTTGGGAGTCGTATTTGCCTCGTGACACGAAGTGCAACGCCGTTTCGCCCTTCTTGGTCTCTATGCTCGCGTTCGCACCATGCTCGAGAAGAACCTGTGCGACCTTGACCCTCCCTTTGAAAGCTGCCCAATGTAGCGAGGTCCAACCGTCTTTCTCCTGTGCATTCACATCCACACCGCACTCCAGTAGTAGCCGTGCAATGCCGACACCTTGTTCTTGGGAGTCGTATTCACCTCCTGACACGATGAGCAACGCCGTTTCGCCCTTCTTGGTCTCTATGCTCGCGTTCGCACCATGCTCGAGAAGAACCTGTGTGACCTCGACCCTCCCATAGAAAGCTGCGTAATGTAGCGAGGTCCAACCGTGTTTGTCCCGTGCGTTCACGTCCACGCCGCGCTCCAGTAATAGCCGTGCAGTGCTGACACCTTGATCTTGGGAGTCGTATTTGCCTCGTGACACGAAGTACAACGCCGTTTCGCCCTTCTTGGTCTCTATGCTCGCGTTCGCACCATGCTCGAGAAGAACCTGTGCGACCTCGACCCTCCCTTTGAAAGCTGCCCAATGTAGCGAGGTCCAACCGCGTTTCTCCCGTGCGTTCACGTCCACGCCGCGCTCCAGTAATAGCCGTGCAGTGCTGACACCTTGATCTTGGGAGTCGTATTTGCCTCGTGACACGAAGTGCAACGCCGTTTCGCCCTCCTTGGTCTCTATGCTTGCGTTCGCACCATGCTCGAGAAGCATCCTTGCAATCTCAGACCTCCCCCAGAAAGCTGCCGCGTGCAAAAGAGTCCACTCGTTCGTCGTCCGTATGTTTATGTCAGTGAGATGTTCGAATAATAACCGCGCAAAATCGAGAATGGCAACCTCATCGCGAAGACTATCTTCAAGCAGTAGGTACATTGGGGTCTTGCCCTCGTTATCCTGAGAATCGACATCTGCCTTGTGCTCCACCAAGACCCGAGCTACATTCAGTTCTCCGTGATATGCCGCCAGATGCAGTGGAGTACGGAGATCGTCCTGCCGGCAATTTACATCTGCACCTTTATCGAGTAAGGACTGCACCATGCCGATGTTGGCGATTGCCTCGTGGAGTGGAGTCCGTTCTCTTAGTCCCCGTATATCGACATTTGCACCATGCTTGAGTAGGATCTCCGCAACTGTGATGTGTTTCTCGACGAGTGCCGCAAGCAGCGGAAATTTGTACTTGCCACCTATAGCATTTATGTGTTGCGGGTGTTTAGTGGAGAGATGTTCAACCAAGTCTGAGAATCCACAAAGCGAGGAGTAGTATAAAGGGGTGGGTATCTTGGATAGTGATTCCGGAGAAGACTCTTCGTCCATGTTGTATATTCCAACCCACGCTGCGAAATGATGCTTGTCGCAGTCAAAGAGAGTCTCCATCCCACCTTTTACACGTGATGCGACATCCTCGAATTGCGCATGCGTGACCCAGTGTTTGGCCGCATATTCTGCCAGAGGGAAGCCCCTGATGACCCTTTCGTCGATATGACCTTCCAAGTGAAGGAGACATCCGAGACACGCCTGCGCAAGGATGGTATGGGCAGGTCTGGGAAGGATCTGGTACTGAGAAAAGTCTCCGAGTGAGGATGTGAGTCGATCCGACATCAGGAACTCCTTTACGGAGAAGTGCGAGAACTGGACAATTTGAGATCCGTTGTCGTCGATGATGGTAATCAGGCTAGAGCAAGTGGACAGAACAGCCTCTACTTGGTCATTCGGCCTCCAATCTGTGCGGTATTTTGGAACTGCTCCTCTGGCTTTAAACTCGAATGCAAGTAGTTCCGCAAACTCTTCAACACGAAGCGGACGGACGGATACCATGAGGCATTGCAACATACGATGGGCGTGATCTTGGCTCCCCTGCGGAATTTGACTGAGTACGCGCGCATAGGTATCGTCCAACGTTCGCGGTAACTGGTCAAGGGTTTGCCGAATACTTGATGCGAGGCAATGTTGCAGAACCGCCAGCTGACAGAATACCCAGCGGAACCTGTACGATATAAGATAAGAGGACCTCTGGCAGAGGATGGGGGTGCTTACATTCCATCTGCTTTCTCAGACAGCACCTTGACCACCAACTTCTTATCTTTCTCCAGCCATCGTCGCATTTTCCTGCTTGAGTAAACCGTTGTGCTCACATAGTCGAAAATATCCTTCTGTTGTCCGCTTTCATCATGAAGCGAGATAGCACTGTAGGCAAGTGGCTCGAGGACATCCTTGATGTCAATCTCCGGGCGGCTAGTAATACATAGATGCAAATTTGGAATGCGCAGTTCGACAAGCTCCATCAGAAGGTCAAGGAGTGCCTCTCGTGGGGTCGGCAGCCCAGAGATGTTGGGACACTCATCGATTGCGTCGACGATGACGTATATTGGCCGGCGCGCGGCAAAAAAGAGCATCTTGTGGAGACAATAAGTCAATAAGTCAATGCCAGGTTGTTGCGTGCCATTCCCGTGTGCACAATAGATCCAAGAAAGTATCTTGCGACAGGGGTCCAATTGGGTAGAAAGTTGGATGAGAAGAGAGGTGACAAAGTTGCGGACACTTTGTTTTTCTTTGTCTCGAAAGTCAAAGAAGAAATACACCAAGGAGGCGTGACTGGCATCGCGCAATGGCATGACGTGTTTTATGATCGCGGAGCTTTAGTCGATGAGTTCTCGCACTTGGAATTATGTCACGGAAATGACAAACCTAAGGATGCTCTTTCCTGAGCCAGCTACGGAAACGAGGAGTTGAGCGGGAGTTGAGCGATGAAAGATAGGAGGAACGTACGTTTTCCATGTATCCAGAGGAGGGAATCGATTAATTCCCACTCCTTGAATATGCTACCTTGAAGGAACCACGCGGCAGTTCCCTTTTGGTAGGCCTCGCACGCGGCGTTGTAATTTAGGGACGGGTCTGGAGGAGAAAACCATTTTCGAACGTCCTGTTCAATTTGGTTCCCTGACGCGAAACTTCAGTCTCCACCGCGGCGGTGATGGAGTAGCAGAGCACGAACACTTGATTTCGACCACATCACCCTTTATTTCACCCAAGTTGTTCTTTATTTCGCCCATGCCGTCCTTCATTTCGTCGAGGTCACCCATGATTTCGGCCAAGTTGTCCTTCATTTCGTCCACGTCGCCCATCATGTCATCCATATTGCCCTTCATATCGTCCATGTTGTCCTTTATTCCGTCCACAGTGTTCGCCATCTGTCCCACAGTGTCGTTCGATCTCATGGCATCTAAGAGGACGACAGTTCAGCGTGGAATTAGTAACTGGTCAATAAGACTACGCACCGTCTTTGAGCTCTTTCGTGGCCTTCAGGATCAGAGCGATCGCCAGCTGAACTTCCTCCCGGGTCAGGTCATCAAGCCTCTTAAGGGCGTCCTCAATATCCGTCCTCCCAAACAGTTTCTTTAGATATGTTTCTGGTTAAGTTTGGGAGGGGCCCGTTAAGTAATTTTATATTACACTGGCCGATACAACTTACTCGTTCGACTTTGTTGCACCTCCTTCGTTGCAATCGCGAGTATAGAGAGCACCTCAACCATGATTTTCACGAGTATCTCCGCAATATCCTTGTTCGGCGTAATCCGAGTAGCGTGAACCCCAAGGCGCTTGAGGAAGAACTGAACGCGCTCGAAGAGGTCGACGAGCACATCGTGGCTCGCCTTGACATCTTTCGCTGCCTACAAGGTATCAACATTAAAGCTTAAAAGACGGATAAAGAGAAACACGGATGAACGAACTACGAGCAGGACTCCGATCCCAGCAGAGACCACATTCGCAGAAGGAAACACCTACGCACGACGTTATAAATACATCTCACTCCTGATTATCACGGATCGTTGTACGTACCATGCCAACGCCCTGGCCTAGAGTCGCAGAAATAGTGCATAGGACGTTCACCGATGGACCGATCCACTTCATCAACCTTTTAGTACCATCCCTAAACTTATCAAACGCCTTGGCTTCGCGTTGGATGATGTCCAGGACGGCCTCAACGGACTCGCAGCCTTGCAGTTCCTTGGCGAGCGAGATGTTTGTGAGGTCGTTCCCGGTTTTGGCCTTGTAATCGCTCAAGGCGGCTTCAAGAATCGATTTCAAGTGCGAAGAGGACTCAAGCGTCTCAGAAGTCGAAGCCATTTGTTAGTGAGGATAGCAGAGTAGCAAGAGTGCGCGAGTAAGTCGAGTGTGAAGCACGACGCCTCGTGTTCTTTGCCTGGGAACACTCTTTTCGTCTCATTTGCCTCGTGTCATCGATAGCCGCCGAGGACACTGCAGTTGCACTGCAGTTGCACTGCAGTTGTTAGGTTCACGGATTGTGTTGGAAGGACCAACCAGCCAAATTCCGGGTCGCGTTTATTGTTGGCTGCCACGGCGATTTCCGGATAGACACACAAGGCCCCCACTAGCAGCGATTCAAAAGTGGACCTCAAGGTGGACCTCCCTGCATCCCCAAAAGGCCACATTCTGGGAAACGACATTTAGCATCTATTAAGTTGTACACTAGTACAAGTATTTAAACAGGAAAATTGCGTCCTTCTCCCCCACAATATCGTATGGGGCGTCGTAGAGGAAATGCGTACAATGAGAGCGTCAAGACAGAGGAACATTGCAGCTGAGACAGCAAAGCGCAGGATCTGATAGTTTACACACAGCGAGCAGACAGATTAAGGCTAGAGAAGCGGGAGAGGATCACAGGTTGCGTCAGGTGTATGCACACACGATGAGAAGATTCGATTTATAGCCTGCTCTCGACAACCGGCGTGAGCGAGCGCCACGGCAGCGCCCCTTCACCAAACGCAGCATCGAGTGCCTCCCGCACCGTCCGCGCAAACACGAACTGCATACGCGGGCGCACTTCCTTGGGCACGTCAAGCTCGACGTCTTTCCGGTTCGCCCACGGCACGATCACCTTATTAGCGCCCGCACGATGCGCACCTAGTACTTTCTCTTTGACCCCACCGACAGGTGAGACACGACCACGCAGCGTGATCTACACGAAACAAGTTAAATTAGAACAACCCTTGTAAGTTAGGGCTGCATATACACGTACCTCGCCGGTCATTGCCGTGGCAGGCGGGACACATTTACCCGTCAATAGCGATACCATCGCGCACACCTACCCATTATCTCGTTGAGGAACCCAAATTATCGAGGGGGGAAGAACGCGTGCGTACCATGGCGACACCTGCACTCGGTCCATCTTTTTTCTGAGCACCCGCAGGAAGATGCAAATGCACATCTATCATAGCATCCGGTATCCGCAGCGGGTCCAGCGCACGCTTATTCGTGATCCCGAGATCATACGAGTGCGTCTTGGCCCAGCTAAGCGCGAGCTCCGCGCTTTCCTTGATAACCTGAAAACGGCGAAATGTCAGCAGACGATGGTAAAGACGTGCGAGTTCGGGACGCACTTCGCCAAGCGAACCGGTGAGCTTGAGGTGCCCACTACCAGGAGTCGCGATGCTCTCCACGGGCATGATCGCACCCTCACCCATTCCAGTTACGACGAGACCCCAAACGACTCCCCGCCGCGGTTCGCGCTCACGGTCCTCACCGTCATAACGCGACAGCCCTAAGATTTTCTCCAGCTCGTCCGCTTCGACAACAGGATTGTAGCCCGCGCCATCATGCTTGCTACGCTTGACGAGCGCTTTCGAGGTTTCCGAGGGTGCTGGTAATGGAGGGGGCAATGAGGAAGGCGGCAGGCCCTGCTTGTCGACGTACGCGGCCCACTCAACCGCCTTGTAGCGTACAATCCCGCCGATCGTACGCTCTAGTGAACGTACTCCTGCCTCTTGCGTGTAGTGCGTGACAGTTTGGAGCAGCGCAGGCTCAGTCAGTTCAACGTGTGCCTCGGAAAGCCCGTTCTGCGTGACTTGCTTAGGGAGGAGGAACCGACGCGCAATGTGCAGCTTTTCGTCATGCGTGTACCCAGACAGTTGAATGATCTCACACCGACCGAGGAGAGGCGGTGAGATTGTGTCGAGGGTATTGGCCGTGCAGATGAACAAGATCTGTGATAGATCGATCGGAGCGTTCAGGTAGTGATCCTACAGGTCACCCAAATCAGAAAAAAAGGCCCAAGGAGAGGAGCCTGGAGAAACGTACATTGAAGGCCACATTTTGTTCCGGATCTAGAACCTCGAGCAACGCCGCGGATGGGTCACCGTGATAGTTTGATTGACCGACCTTATCGATTTCGTCTCTGTCATCATTTCGGTCATCAAATCTACGAACTCCGGAAAGTGAAGTAAATGCTCACAATAATAAAACAGGATCCATACGACCAGCCTTGCGCGGCGCCTGTGCAAGTAAACCAGGTCCGCTGGCGACGTAAGTCCGACGGTGACCCCGTATCTCCGCCTCATCACGCACACCACCAAGAACGATGCGTTGGAACGGCCGGCCGAGGGCACGAGCAATCGATTGACCCAAAGAAGTCTTTCCCATACCCGGAGGCCTGACAAAGGTAAGCACATGCTCGATTACATCATCCATATGACGAGCCAGATGACGGCGGGCTCGCAGTAGAACGGGGGATGGTTTTCGCCCTCGATAGGCTTAGCGACTGGGGTGATACAGGAACGGGAGCTCGAGGTGGAGCCGGGATTTCGCCTGCCTTATGAGGGCCATGCTCGCGTTCTCGTTCTCGTTTGCTTCATTCGTACCAGCGGCGGGCTCGTCAATGGCCTTCTTCAGCGTAACTTCCCGCGCCTTTGCCTGTTCCACCTCGACCTCTTGCGCGATCAAGGCCCGTAAGCGGACGACAGCGAGATACTCCATTAATCGACGCTTGACCTTCTCGAGGCCGTAATGATCCGAATCGAGCCGCGATTGAGAGTTGGCGAGGAAGTCTGATCGCGTGAGGGTTTCTGCGCTGGCAGCAGTGGGAGCCCAGGGCAGAGAAGTGAGCCATTCGAGCTAGAGAAGCAAGTCAGGGTGAGTGTGACCTAAGAAACATGGATCTACGCACGTAATTCCTTACGACGCCGTGCTCTGCGTTTTGAGGAGGGATCCGCTTGAGGCGGCGGGCCTCGGAAGAAGCAACGCGCCGTACTTCGCTGCCTGCGGGGAGAGTATCGACACGGCGGATGAGCAACTCGAGCTCATCCTCATCCTCTTGGCCATTCCCCGTTCCAGGAAGGTCGGCATTTCCCGGCTCGAGACGCTGTAGTTCGGCATTGATTGCGGCAAGCTGTTGGCGTAAAAAGAGCGCCTTCTGCTGTTTGGAAAGACTCGTCGACGGCAGTGGCGATTTTAGAGCTAACTTCCACGATCGAAAGTTGTTTCGCGAGGACATTGGTGACGTGTTGAAGACGCAACAACAGTGAATCGGTGTTGAGAAGCACTATGTAAGATGTCAGCCCCTTGCCACGGAGTTGGAAGCGGGATAGGTGTAGACGGCATTTCTGTGCCAGGGGGAGGGGAGGAAACCCAACACCAGTGTGCGTACGGAGTCCAGACTCAAAGTGCGCCGGAATGAGAGAAAGGAAAATCGCAGAGCTGAAGCAAGGCGTGAGTGAACTCACCGAGTTTGTCCGCATGTTCCGCACCAACAGCGGAAATGATAGCATCTGCGAGAGCCGCCGTCCTCTGTGGCTCAGTCTCATCGACGAGCTGTGCAATCTGAGACCAGCTCTCGCGCTTGCGCGCAGCCTGCGACGTGTCCTGCGCAAAGTGCTCCAAGAGGCGGATAGCAGCCGCCTTGAAGCCCTGCACGATGTCTGCGGCCGGGGGCGTATCAGCATCCGATGGCGGTACGAGACGTCTACGCGGGGAAGAGGTACGTGTCCATTGATGGCTGGGGGTAGATTGGCCAAGCGTACTCGGGCGATGCCGGTGAAGGTGAGGAGGTGGGGTTCGTCCGAGTGGGCGCGGGGACGGACGAAGCGGGTGATGCGGGTGGTGATGCCTCACTTGTGGACGGAAGTGTTGCCTCGTTCTGGACGACAGGTACGGCGGGCGAGGACGGGGTTGCTGGGGGAGGACTCGACGAGGCGGATGAGGACGTCTGCGACGTTCCCCGCTAACGAAAAAGTAGCGCGGGCGCCCGGGAGGAGGACGATGGGGAAGGGCAGGACGATGAGGGGAAGAGTGGGTTGTTGCATGTGTGGCGAGTGTCGCCCGGAGGAATGGAGGAAAGAGTATTAAAAGGCCAAGACATAGTCGCGATGATCACATGACCCTGAAGCGTCTATCTCGGGAATTTGATTTCACGGCACAGGCGTTTCACTGTTGGGCGTGTGCTGCCACCGAGACGAAGGAGAACTAGGATTACCGAATCACACCAGCACAGTTGTTGCTTGGCCCTTGTCAGCTACTCCACCGGCTGCACCTCGATGCCTTCTGGTCCTGCTCCCTCGACCCGAAAATCGAAAACAGCTCCGACATCGTGCAAAACCTCATAAAGTTTATCTCCCTCCACTGTGCCTTGCCTCCAGTGGCTCATCGTGCCCTGTCTATGATGCGACCTTAGCACTCAGTACTCAGTACTCAAGTACTCAACCCTGGCATGGTCTGGTCTTCGAACAACGTAACCACCCACCCAACCACGGCTAGCCTTCAAGGCTTTTATGGCCCCTCCCAATACTAACTCAGATGATACGCCATATTTCGGCGACCTCCTCGATACTGCTCTAGATGGCTCCATTCCCCTCGAATTAAATTCGCAAGCACATCCCACAGCGTGCAATTCCTCCCAAAGTTCATCGACCCCGTGCTGCGCCTTGCGTCTGGCGGCTCATCTCGTCCAGACGACGAGGCGCTCCTCCGCGACGCCTGGCCCCAGACCCAAGCGTCTCTCCAGAACACCCTACACGCTCTCGGCTCTCCAGCGCACGCGAAACACAAGCGCTCTCCCTCCCCATCTTCTGCCCAAACGCCCCCCACGAACAAAAAGTCCAAACATTAGGAAGAGGACGATGGAGAGGAGGACCCACCGCACCCGACGATGAATGCGATCTCTGCAACCGCACCCGTTCGGGATAAGGTCGATATCACGCTTCACGCGTGTTCCCTCCGCCTCGCGCATACCACCAGTGGCGCATTCGTCGCTCGCAGTACTCATGCACACATTCCTCCTACCAACACCCGCCCGATCTTCCGGCACACCACAGTGGACTGCCCTGCTCCTCGCTGGGGACACGCCTACGCCTACTGCCACGGCGTCCCGGAAGAACAATGGCACTGGCCCCGGAGCGAAGGGAAAGGAGAATGGGAATGCGCGGTTCGAGCTTGCCTGCTCGGTTCCCGAGGCCGGCGCTGTCCTGCGCCTCACTCTCCACTCTGCGCCCTCGCTATCTCTGCCCACAAACATGCATGCTCCCGATCCCTCCACCCTTCACCAGCCTGGCGCTTCTTTCTCTTCTCTCCTCCCTCTCCATTACCCCCCTCAACATGGCTATTGGCGCATTCCCAGTACCCGGACTCGTATAAATCGAGGGCGGCGCGCCGCTCGCGGGAATTACCGCCTTCCGTGGCGCGCGCGAGCCGTCACTCTGGTTCCTTGATGGCGCATCCGCCGCGGGCAGTGCGGCGGGGATCCTGTCGGATACGCGCCCGGCCGAGTTCTGGGCAGTTGCAGATCTCGCCCAGGGCGACGCGAGCGAGCGTATGCTTAGCGCGACAAACTGCACGTGCACCATCGTCCTCTCTCGCCGCCCCGCTACCTCAACTGAGGGTAGCGAAGAAGATGAGGAGGGAGAAGAGACGGAATCTCAGATAATTGATGGGAAGGAGCGAGAGGGGATCGTGGAGTGGGTGCGGAAGCACAAGTCCGCATTTAGGATCACCGTCGTGCGGGGCGTGGAGGCGGGAGGTACAGGTACAAGTACAGAAGGTGAGGTGGTGGGGAAAGGAGGAGATTCGGATTCGGATTCGAAGTTTGAAGAGGAGAGCGGGGAGAGTGATGACGGGTTCCCGTCGTCCAGCAGCTCCAGTTCTGGCCTGGGAGAGCACGAGGGCGGCGAAGCAAGTGATAACGAAGACGGGTCCGGTGGACGTTCCGAGGGCAGTGCCGAACCCGAAGGCGATGACGACAATGACGACGGGGAGATTGTCGAGCTCGACCCGAAGAGGCACCCACTCTTACGCGCCGCGGGAGCTGGCGCGATACCTAAGATGTCGCGTGCTGCCCTAGACGCTGCCGTCGGACTCGTCGTTGACGACCTCGTGGGACAGGGCCGGGCGCATCCCGACCGTCGGCGTCGCCCCCTATACGCGACAAGAGGCACGAGGGCGACGAGGAAAGTGAGGAAGACGAGCTCGAGGATGGAGCACTGAGTACTGAGCCCACTGTATCCACAGGCGTAATTATCGGGGGGGAGGAGGATTTCCGTAGTGCGAATAGCCAGCATACACACGTCCACACAACCGTGACGACTCAGAGGACAAGAGAATTTGACGCATGTCAGTGACGTGAACGCGTGAGTCCCAAGACGATCCAAACACGTTTTGCATTTGTTTTACACGTGAAGTTGAAAGCTCATTGGTATCCCGTCTGCAATCAACGAGGTAATCCGACCTAAAGGATACGGCACAGGACATCATGCAAATTGTTTAAAGAGCAGGAAGAGGGGCGAGAGGGACAACGGGCCATGAGAATAATGGTACCGAAAAAAAAGAAGTGCTAAGGTTGGCTTCATACACAGAGGAAGCCAACTTGGATAGCGTTGTTCAATTGGACTCGCAGCTTGGGCAGTTCGAGACATGTGCACCCTCGTGAGTCGTGTACCCTCGTGAGTCGGTGACTCGTGACGCGCTGACCCCCTGTACTCTCTTATTTTACTCCGATATTTTCTTTATATTTCTGTGTTCTCATGTATTAAAAACCGTTTGTAACTCTCGAATCACCATGCAGTTGTCCTCTCTTCCACTCCCATGTACTCAATCCTCTTGTCTCATTCTCGCTCGCCCACCCTCACTCTCGACTTTGTGGACTCCGAGTCCCACATGGACTTGCTGTGGAACTAGTCTCTTCTTTGCTACACGAGCGCACGCTCACTTTTGCCTTGAACTTGATCGACTGAACTAGCCCCCCCTTGTCACCGCCAAACCAAGCCATCAGGAGCGCAGCTAGAGGGCATCACCGGGTCACTAACCACCCCCAGTTGAGGATAGTGTCTGCATCCCCGTGACTTGGAGGAATTATCGAGGAAATCCGAGCTTATGGTTCTGGGATGATGGGATGAGGAAGTTCATGATAGCGAAGGGAGCCGTAGGTAAATGTTTGGAAGAAAGATGCGTCTATGCATGTAGGTCTTTAAAACACTTGCTCCGCCTCTGAGGGAGGATGTGCTTGAGTCAACGGAGCAGCGGGGTGGCATGCAGGCTTGGCTGCCCACGGGGAGAGTATCAAAGCAAACGAAACAAATAACTCAAACTCGCCCTCAGAGGCCCTCTCTCTGCTATTTCCCACGCCAAGCATGTCTGCATAGCCTGTCAACGAGAAGTAATTGATTCATTTCACGCTTATCTCGACATAAACCAAAATAAAAGCCATCGTCACTCCCGCATCGACATCCACGTTATCCTCGCGTTCTAACAAAAAGTGAGTAATACAGAAAATCTGCTCTTAGGAGGAATAATCGAGCAGCAGGTGTCAGGGTCAGATCTCAGTCGTTCTCTGCTTGCGCTTCACATCATAGTTGAGTAGCACCCTCGCAATCTCGAGCCGTCCATAATAGCGTGCTAAACGTAACGGGGCTGTAATGTCTTTATCTTTGGAGTTCATATCGGCGCCGCGCTCCAATAATAGCTGTGCAATGTGGACACCGCGTTCTTGGGAGTCGTATTCACCTCGTGACACTAGGTGCAATGGGGTCTCGCCCATGTCGCTCTCCACGTCCACGTTGGCACCGTGGTCAATAAGCACCTGTGATCGCGGAATTTAAATGTATTTTCTCTTTCAAAACACTAAAGAGAGAAAAAAGCACCTGCGCAATGTCAAGCCTCCCCTTGAAAGCTGCCAAATGCAATGGAGTCTCGCCCTGGTCGTTCTTGGTGTGTGGGTTTGCACCATGGTCGAGAAGCACCCTTGTCATCTTGAGCCTCCCCCTGAAGGCTGCTAAATGTAACGGGGTGGCCATGCTATTCTTCTGTGTGTCGACATCCACGCCACGTGCCAGCAGCAGCAGCACAATACTGACGCCTTGATATGGGTAGTCATAGTTGCCTCGTGCCACCAAGTGCAACGGGGTCTCACCCTGCTCGTTCTTTGTGCTCATGTTTGCGCCATTCTCGAGAAGCATTTGTGCGATCTCAACCCTCCCAGAGTAGCACGCCAGATGCAACGCGGTATTAAGTTGCTTGTTTTGTGCATTCGTGAGCACACTGTGCACTAGAACGTTATGAGTACCACAAAGAGTAGGTTCCTGGAAGATATATTCACCACGAATCCCATGGATCAACGGTGAGTCGTGCTGGTCATTCTCTGTGTCCACATTTGAACTATGGTCAAGAAGTACCTTCACGGCACCGAGCCCCCCCCTGAAAGCTGCCGAATGTAACGCGGTGTCGTGGTTTTTGTCTTGGGCATGGACATCCACGCCATGCTTCAGCAATAGTCGTACAACGTTGACGATGTCTTTTTGGGTAACATGTTTGCATCGTGACACTAGGTGCAACGGCGTTTCGCCCCACTCGTTCTCCATGTTTATATTTGCGCCGTGGTCGAGAAGCAGCCCTGTGATTTCGGGCCTCCCCTTGAAAGCTGCCCAGTGTAATGCGGTGTCATAGTCTTTGTCTTGGGCGTGGACATCTACGCCGTGCTTGAGCAATAGCCGTGCAATCCCGACACCGTCTTCTGGGGAGGCATACTCGCCTCGTGACACTATGTGCAACGGCGTTTCTTCGCGGTCGGTCTCCGCGCCTACGTTTGCACCATAGCCAAGAAGAGCCCTTGCAATCTCGAGCCTCCCCCAGAAAGCTGCCCCGTGTAACATAGTCCACCCGTTCGTCATCCGCGTATTCACGTCCGCACCATGTTCAATTGATAATCGGGCAATATGGGGAATATCTTCATCGTCACGATGTATGTCTTCAAAGAGAAGGTACCATGAGGTCTTGCCCATTTTGTTCTCTACGCTAGCATCTGCGCCGTGTTCAAGAAGAATCCTCGCGCACTTGTACATCCAACGGTCCGATGCCAGATGCAACGGTGTATTGTTGTCATCGTCCTGAATGTTCACGTACGCGCCATGGTCCAGTAATAACCGCGCAAGACCAGGAATATCGCCATCGCTGCGACCACCGACTCCAAACAGTAGATGCAATGGGGTCTTTCCCACGTTGTCCCGACAATGGACGTCTGCTTTGTGCTCAAGTAGCACCCGAGCCACCTCGAGCTCCGCGTACCATGCCGCCAGATGTAGAGGGGTACGGAGATCATCCTGCCGGGAATTTACATCCGCGCCATGGTTGAGTAGTAACCGGACTATGCTGACGTCTGCGATTGCCTCGTGGAGTAATGTCCGTTGTTTCGTCCGCCAAATATTGACGTTCGCACCATGTTTTAGTAGGATCTCCGCAATTTCGAAGCGTTCCTTAAATAGTGCTGCCCGTAGCGGAAACTCGTACAGACCACCGCAAGCATTTACATGGTGCGGGTGTTTGATGGCGAGGGATTGAACCAAGTCGGAGAATCCACAAAGCGAGGAGTAGTACAAAGGGGTAGGAAGAATCTTCGGCATCTCCCGATAGGTCCGGTCGGGCCGGTCTATATCGTATATTCCAACCCATGCCGCGAAATGAGGTTTGTCACAGTCAAAGAGAGACTCCATCCCATCCTTCACACGTGATGCGACGTCCTCGAATTGACCATGTGTGACCCAGTGTTCAGCCGCATATTTCGCCAGAGGGAGGCCCTTGACGTTCTCACTGTCGACATGATCATCCAAATGGAGAAGAACTCCGAGACAGGCCTTAGCGAGGATGGCGTGCGCGGATCTGGGAATGATCTGGTATCGAGAGAAGTCTCCGTGCGAGGATGTGAGTCGATTCGACATCAAGAACTCCTTTACGGAGAAGTGGGAAAACTGGACGACCCGAGAACCTTGGTCGTCGACGATGGTGATGAGACTTGAGCATATGGAGAGCACGGCCTGTACTTGGTCATTCGGCCTCCAATCCGTGCGGTATTTTGGAACCGTTCCCTGGGCTGCATCGAAATCGAATGCGAGTAATTCTGCAAGCTCCGCGACATGAAGAGTACGAGCAGCCACCAAGAGGCACTGCAGCATACGATGAGCATTTGCTCTGTTCACCTGGGGGATTTGACTGAGTACGCGCGCATAGGTATCATCCAATGTTTCGGGTAACTGGTCAAGGGTCTGCCGAATACTTGATGGGAAACAGTGCTGGAGCACCTCCAGCTGACAGACTACCCAACGGAACCTGTGGGATATGGAATAAGAGGATTTATGGACGAGGATGGGGACTCTTACATTCCGTCAGCTTTTGAAGACAACACCTCGACAACCAACTTCTTTTCCTCATTTCGCCATACCCTCATCGTCCTGTCTGAGTTTACGACGGTGTTCACGTAGTCGCAAATGTCCTTCCTTTGTCCACTTTGGTCATGAAGTGAAACAGCGCTATAGGCGAGTGGCTCAAGAACAAATTTGATATCGATCTCTGGGCGGCTAGTAATACATAGATGCAAGTTGGGAATGTGCCAGCTGACAAGGTCCTCCAAAAGATCCAGGAGTTCCGCTCGTGGGGTTGGCCGCCCAGAGATGTTGGGACACTCATCGAGTGCGTCAATGATAATGTAAATTGGTTGTTGTGCAGTGACCAAGAGCATCTCGTGAAGACAGTTAGTCAGGACGTCGAGGCCGGGTTGTTGCACACCCTTTCCGTGTGCAAAATAAATACAGGAAATTATCTTGCGACAGGGGCTCAAGTGGGCAGAAAGTTGAATGAGAAGGGAAGTGAGAAAGTTGTGAATGTCTTGTTTTTTTTCCTTATCCCGAAAGTCAAAAAAGAAATACGCCAACGAGGCGTGTCCAGCATCGCGCAACGATATAACGTGTTTGATGATCGCAGAGCTTCGTCAATATAAGCTCCGTGCTCGAGGAGGACAGACAGGAAATAACGAACCAAAGGATGCTCTTTCCCGAGCCCGCTACGTAAACGAGAAAACTATCAGGAGGTGCGCAGCGAGAGAAAGGGGGAACGCACGTTTTCCGTGTATCCAGAGAAGGGAACCGATTAATTCCCACTCCTTAAATACGTCACCTTCCAAGAACCACGTGGCAGTTCCTTCTTGGTAGGTCTTGCGCGCGATGTTGTAATTTATGGACGGATCCGGTGAGGAAAACCATTTTCGAACGTCCTGTTCGATCTGGCTCCCTGCGGTGAATCTTCAGTCCCCAAGACAGATGCGATGGAACAAGCGGCTCACGAACACTTTATCTCGCTCACGCCTTCTTTTATTTCGCTCAAACCGTCCTTTATTTCGATCACATCGTCCATTATTTCGCCCAAGTTATTCGCTATCAATTGGACGGCCCCATTGGTTTTCTTGGCATCTATTGGGACAAAAGTTCAGTAAGGAGTGAGCACTGGTCAGTAGGGTTGCGCACCATCTTTGAGCTCATTGACGAGCTTCAGAACCTGAGCTACCGCCATCTGAACCTCCTCCCTTGTCAGGCTATCCAGCCTCTTGAAGGCGTCCTCAATATCCGTCCTTCCGATCAGTTTCTTCAGATATGTTTCTAATTAAATTTGGGGGCGGTCTGTTAAGTAAGTTTATATTACACTGGCAGATATAACTTACTTGTTCGACTTTGTTGCACCTCCTTCGTCGCGATCGCGAGTATAGAGAGCACCTCGGCCATGATTTTCACGAGTATCTCCACCATATCATTGGCCTGTGAAATCCGAGTATGGACCCCAAGGCGCTTGAGGAAGAAGTGAACGCGCTCAAAGAGGTCGACGAGCACATCGTGGCTCGCACGGACATCTTTTGCCGCCTAAATAACATTAAGAAGGCCGACAGAACGAAACACGGATTAACGAACCGCGAGAAGGATTCCTATCCCCGTAGAGACTACATTCGCAGGAGGAAATGCCTTCACACGACGTTGAATGCACTTGTGATCACGGAACGATTTTCGAAAACGTACCATGCCAATACCCTGGCCCAGAGTTCCGGAAATCGTGTATAGGATGTTCACCGATGGACCGATCCACTTCATCAACCCTTTATCACCATCCCTAAACTCCTTAAATGCCTTGGCTTCGCGTTGAATTATGTCCAGGACGGCCTCAGAAGACTTGCAGCCATGCAGTTCCTTGGCGAGCGAGTTGTTTGCAAGGTCATTCCCGGTCTTGGTCTTGTACTCGCTCAGGGCGGCATCAAGGATCGACTTGAATGGAGAAGATGACACAGGTGTCAGCGAAGATGAAGACATTGGGAAGTTGTTACTAGTGATAGCGACGATAGCAAAAGTGTGTGAGCGATTCCGAGTCGAGGATGAAGCGCTTCGCCTCGTGCTCTGTCTGAAGTGGGAACATTCTTTCCGCCCTGTGTGTGATCGATTGCCGCCGAGGACAGATGGGAGCACTGGTCAGCCAATTCCGGATCACTTAGGCCGGCCGGACACCCTTTGAAGACACGTGAGTACGAAACCACCACGATGCTTCAGCTTGTGTTTCGGAGTTGTGCCGCCGTCACGGTACTGTACTGGTACACCTGAGGCCAAAATAACGACAGCGCCTCAAAAGTGGGACCTCTTTCCTGAAATGGAAATGAGAGGCAACATCTAGGCATTTCATTAAGTAGAACAGTAGTACAAGTATTTAAACAGGAAAATTGCGTTCTTGTCTCGCAACAGGGCGTCGTATATAAATGCGTACAATGAAAGCGTTAAGACAAAAGAACAATGCAGCTGGACAGCAAAGCGCAGAATCCAATAAGCTTACGCACAGCAAGCAGAAAGGTTAAGGCCGATGGGAACTGCATCTTGTGTTTGATTTATAGTCTGCTCTCGACAACCAGCGTGAGCGAGCGCCATGGCAGCGTCCCTTCGCCAAACGCAGCATCGAGTGCCTCACGCACCGTCCGCGCAAACACGAACTGCATCCGTGCACGCACCTCCTTCAGCACATCAGGCTCGACGTCCTTCCGGTTCGCCCACGGTACGATCACCTTGTTGGCGCCTGCCCGATGCGCACCCGGTACTTCCTCCTTGACCCCACCTACAGGTGAGACCCGACTGCAGAGCGTGATCTGCACCGAACGCGTTAAATTAGAACAGGTTGTAGGTTAGGGCTGGATCACACGCACCTAGGCGGGACGCATTTACCCGTCAAGAGCGATACCATCGCGCACACCTACCCATTACACCTCGTTGAGGAACCCAAATCGGAGAGGGGAAGAACTCGTGCGTACCATAGGAACACCTGCGCTCGGCCCATCCTTCTTATGCGCACCCGCAGGAAGGTGCAAATGCACGTCCATCATGGCATCCGGTATCCGCAGTGGGTCCAGGGCACGCTTATTCGTGATCCCGAGATCATACGAGTGCGTCTTGACCCAGCTAAGCACGAGCGCCGGGCTCCTTGATAACCTGAAGAACAAAACGCGATGTATCAGACCGGGATAGCAAGGATATGCGAGTTCAGGACGCACTTCGCCAAGCGAACCGGTAAGTTTGTGATGCCCGCTACCAGGAGCTGCGATGCGCTCCACGGGCATGATCGCACCCTTACCCGTCCCGGTCACGACGAGACCCTAAACGACTCCCCGCCGTGGCTCGCGCTCACGATAGTCGCCACCGTAACGTGACAGCCCTATGATCTTCTCTAGCTCATCCTCTACGAAGACGGGGTTGTAGCCCGCGACGGTATCCTTGCTACGCTTGACGAGGCTTTCGAAGCTTCCGGGGGTGCTGGCAATGGAGGTGGCAATAAGGAAGGCGGCAGGCCTTGTTTTTCGACGTGCGCGGCCCCCTCGACCGCCTTGTAGCGTACAATTCTGCCAATTGCGCGCACTAGTGAACGTACTCCTGCCTCTTGCGTGTAATGTGTGCCCGTCTAGAGTAGCGCTGGCGGCTCGGTTAGGTAAACATGCGTCTCTGAAAGCCCGCTCTGCACGAGTTGCTTGGGGAGGAATGGCCGTGCAAGGCGAAGCTTCCCATCGTGCGTGTACCCAGATAACTGAATGATCTCACACCGATCGATAAGGGTATTGGCCGTGCAGATGAATAAGATCTGGGATAGATCGATCGGGATGTTCAGGTAGTGAACCTACAGGTCAGCCAAATGAGAAAAAAATAGTTCAAGGCGAGGGTCTGGGAAAACGTACATTGAAGGTCACACTTTGCCCCGGATCAAGGACCTCGAGCAACGCTGCAGATAGGTCACCGTGGTAGTTTGATTTTGGCAGAACATAATGACTTCTTCTCTTCCGTGAAGTTCTGCCATTGCTGTTATCAAATCTGTGAACTCCAGAAGAAGAATAAATGCTCACAACAATAGGACGCGGACTATACGACCAGTATGCTTCTAAGGGCGATAAGTTGGAACGGCCGACCAAGGGCGCGAGCAATCTTAGGAAGTCTTTCCCGTCCCGTACAAGGTGGCTCGATGAAGCTATGCTCGGTGACGTCATCATATCACGAGCGAGGTAATAGCGAACTCACAGTGATATTGGGGACCTTGAAAACATTGGCTGATTGGCTTTGCGACTGCGGTGATACAGGAATAGACGATTGTGGTGGGTCCGGGATTTTCCCAGCCTTGATGACGACCCTGCACGCGTTCTTCTAATTGCCGGTCTCCTGACTTCCTGTGCCTTCACCTCAACCTCAACCTCGCACGATCAAAGCACGCAGCCAGACGACGGCAGGGTACTCCACCAAACGACGTTTGACCTTCTAGATGCCGTAATAATCCGAATCGAGCAGTGGCTGGGAGTTGGCAAGGAAATCCGATCGCGTGTGGGTTTTTGAGCCGACTGTGGTGGGATTCCAGAGCAGGAAAGTGAGCCATTCGAGCTGGAGAAGTATGTCAGGGTAAATGCGACGAAGAGTAATGGTACTATGGACCTACTTCCTTTACGACGCCTTGCTCTGCATTCCAAGGAGGGATCTGTTTGACGCGGAGAGCCTCTGAGGAAGCAACGGACCGAGCTTCACGGCCCGCGGGCGTGTCGACATGACGGATGAGCAACTCGAGGGCATCCTTTGACCGTTTCCCGTGCCATAGACGTCGCATTTCCTGGCTCGAGACGTCAAGTTCGGCATTGATGACGGCGAGTTGTTGACGCAAGAAGAGTGCCTTCTGTTGTTTGGCGAGAGACTCATCGACTTCGATAGTGATCTTAGAGCTGACTTCACGATGGCAAGTTGCTTCGCTGGAACGTTCGTGACATGTTTAAGATGAAACGACGATGCGGTGGAGGAGAGTGCTACACGAAACGTCAGCCCTTCCCACAGAGTTGGAAGCAGGATAGGTGTAGGTGGCAATTCTACTCTAGGAGGAAGCGGAGACCACACACTGGTATGCGTGCGGATACCAGAATTACAGCGCGTTGGAATCAAAAGCACAGCAAGAGAAATTAAAAGTGGGACAGAGCTAGTGAGCTCACCGGGTTAATCAGTGTATGCCAAGCCGACACCGGAGATGACAACATCAGCGAGAGTCACGGCCCTGTGTGGCTTGGTCTCGTCGACGAGACGTGCGACGCGGACCAGCTCTTGTGCATGCGTTCGGTCTGCGAGATGTCCTGCATCAAGCACTAATCCCAACAGGCGGACGGTAGCCGCCTTGTCGTCGAGGTTGGAGGCAAATCGGCCCTGGATGGGGAGTAAGTGGGTGGGTATCGAACGCAGACCGGCGATTGCCGAAGGGGATTGTCACCTCGACACTACTGTACCCTCAATGCTATCCTACTTGACCTAAATATTGTGAGCACATCCTACAGCACAAAACCCTCCTAATTTTCATCTACATCGCGTTGTTCTTCGCGTCCGTCGGGAAATCCCACCAAGACCACGATTTCCTATGCCTGGAACCAGATTTGACTGTCCTTCCAGCATACCCTGCACGCTCTTGGCTTTCCCCACGCACGAAAATCACATGGTCCCCCTCTTCCACACAAGCGCCACACAACGAGAAAAACGGCCCCAAGTAGAGGAAGAGGAAGATAGGGAAGAGGTCCCACCGCACCTGATGGTACATGCCCTCTCCGCCACTGTGCTCATTTGGCTCTGGGCCAATATTACTCTGCAAGCATGCCCCCTCCGCCTAGCCTATGCCACCACCGGTGCACCGGGAAGTTCTCCCGCGTGTGTTCATCCTTCCAACGAGCACCTTCGCTGCCCCTCAGTGGGCACGCCCACGATACCTGCTACTTCCCGGAAGAACAACAGCATTGGCACCAGAGCAGGAGCATGAAGAAGCGAAGCGAAAGAAGAAGGCGAGCGCGGTTCGAGCTGATCTTCCCAGTTCCCGAAGTTGGCGCGGTCGCGCGTCTCCCTTCTCACCGTCCACGTCTGCGCCCTTATTTTCTTCTCTACCTCCAAACACGTACTTCCCCACCCTAATCACCCATCAGCAAGCTCTTCTCTCTTCTCTCCTCCTTCTCCACCTCCACCCCGGTAATCACCGACTTCCGTAGCGTGTGCAAGACGTCACTCTGGATGGTGTCACTGCCCCAACAGGCGCAGAGGGGATCCCGGTGGATGCGGACTCGGAATAGGTATGTGCAGACTCCTGTGAGGAGAAGGTGCGCGGGTGCGTAGCGTAGCAGCCCACACGTCTACCGTCGTCCTCACTTGGCACCCCACACCCCACCCACTCTAACTGAGAGAGGCGAAGAAGATGACAAGAGAGAAGCGACGGCAATCCCGTTTTGGGGTGGACGGAGGTGGGAGGTGTAGGCACACGGGGTGGTTGCAATATCTGGGGACTCGGCTTCGATCTCGGACTTCGAGCAGGTGAGCTGTGAAAGTGATGGGGCGATCCTGTCGTTCAAAGGTTACAAGTCTGGCCCGGGAGAGCATGGGGGCAACGAAGGATCTTCAGTACGGGATAACGCTAAGCGCCGGCACCCAATTATACTGAGAACGACGAGATGAAGATAGAATCAGATAGTATAGCGATTACCAGGGGTTATCTCTACATTACTGGACCACGGCTGAGACGGTAAGACATAGCGCACATAGATAGTAAATAGAAATGGTTATTCGTAAAGTGTTGGCCAAGGTGTTGGCGCGGCAAACTCAGATCAAGCGCATACGACATAGAACTTGAAAGAAAACGATAGCTCATAAAACATGCGCGCGATCTCGTAAAGGGAAGAGAAAAAACTGTGATGTGATAATTTCGAGCTCCAGCAATAATTACGGTAATCACCTCAGTCAAGTCACGAAGGAAGTGATTCGCACACGATTTACCTTACGGGCAGAGTTGGTGACCATACAACTCGTCGGCTGCGCTCCCCCGACCCTTCCACTAGCAGTCGACGTCTATCGTGATGTTATCCCCAAAAAGAATTCGCGATCCATGCCGTTCCTGGTATTATGACGAAGTAGTTGGGCCGTCTGGTCCACAGCTATGATATGCCCTAGTAAAAAGTGGGTAAAACCGAAAAACTCTGCTTGTAGGGAAAATACGCACCTGAGGCAGCAGGCGTGTAATGGGACCACATCACAAATCTGACGCCAATCGAGGAAAAACGGTGAGTGCTGGTGAGATGATGTCAACAAGGGTGTCGGGCGATTGGTCGTGCACATAAAAAAGATCTGTGACAGGTCGATCGGAGATTCTATGGACCAGTCGTGTCATGAAAGGAGATCTCGAGGCATGGATCTAAAGAAACATACGTTGAAGACCACGTTTTCCACCCGATCGAGGACCTCAGGCAAAGGCAACGCCGCGGAAGGTTGACCGTGGCGATATTTGACTAGCAGATCTGATTAATCAAGTCTCTGCAGTCATTGCCGTCATCGAATCTGCAAACCCTGATTGATAGGATCGGATCCATCGACCAGCATGGCTCAGCGTCTGAGCAGGTAAACGAGGTCCGCTTGAAACGTGCAAAGGACGGTGACCGGTGACCGGTGACCCCGTATCTCGGCTTCATCGCTCACACCATCGACCGAGGGCGGCTGCGGTCGATTGACCCAGACAATTCATTCGCAGACCCGATAGCCCGATGAAGCTAAATATATGCGTCAAATGACGAGGAAGGTGAGGGAAGCTTAGGTACTTTTAGCTGCTTGTGATGCGGTTGGAACGAGTGTGGTATCCGAACCAGGTGGGGCCAGGGTTTCACTTGCTGCGATGAGGGCCTACACGAGTTCTCTTTCCGGTTATCAGCTGAGCCTGCACTTGGCTGAATCACCAATGTCCTTCTTGAGCGTGACTTCCTGCGTGCGGGATAAGGAGCGTGGCGGAAAGACGGCTAGGTACCCCATCAATCAACGCGATGATGACCTTCGTTGCTGTGACTTGGAGTAAGCAAGATATCCAGGGTTCCTGAGAGAACGGAAGAGGCAATCCAGGATAGTGAAATGAGCCATTCCAGCTGGAGAAGGTAGGTGGTAGCAGATCAGGGCAGATGTAACGAAGGAAGATGCGTCAACGCACGTAGGTCCTGACAACTCCGTTTTCTGCACTGAGCGGCACGCTTGAGTTAGCGGCCTCAGCAGTTGCGGTGCTGTGCACTCGGTGCGAACGGGTAGGGAATCGGCGCGACAAATGAGCATCTAGAGCCCATCCTCGTCCTCTCTGCCATTTTCCATGCCACGCAGGTCGGTGTTTCCTGGTTGAGGGTGATTCAGCATTGGTAGCGGCGAGCTGTTGGCGCCAAAAAAAGCCCACTATCTTTGAAGAGACTTGTAGATGGCAGTAGCAATCTTGGAGCTGATATGGTAGTTACTTCGCCAGGACATTCGTGACGTATTGAAGAAGCAATGACGGTGATTCGGTGGAAAAGGGTCGCTACTATAAGAAGGATGTTAGCCTGTTATGCGGAATTGCTAGCGGAAGGGAGGTGACTGAGGTGAAGAGATAGTTAGGGTAGAGAATGATCAGCCCCACACCGGTGGGTGAATAAAAGAAGAGGTGATAACCCCAACAGCAGAAGGGAAGAGATGATTGGAACAGAGGGGCGTGTTCACTGAACTGACAGCGTGATCTGCGTCGTCTGCAGAAAGAACAGGATCTGGCAGAGCGACAGCCCTGTGGGTTTGCTCTCGTCGACAAGTTGTGTGATGTGGGACCGGCTCTCGCTGTTGTAGGGACTGCGAGACTCTATACGAATCGATTTGGGAGACGAACAACGGCCACCTTGACGCTTGAAGTCCTTGACGATGCCTGAGATCTGAGATCGGAGGTCGGGGTATCTGGAATAGACATAGGGGTCATACAGTGGATCGATCAAGGGACGTGGGTGATGCCGCCGACATGCTGGATTCAGCTCACTCACTCGGTTTTGGCGTGTTCCAAAATAGAAACAGTGAGACAGTAATTCGATTTCATTCCTTCACCACGTTTCAGAACAAGCAACAATACAACAGCTCTCCAAAATATATTATTATATTTAGCCTCGTCACGCTCTCCATCGACTTATCCTCAAAGAAGATTCCACGCGGTCTTGTGCCATTCACGGTATCCGGTGCTGCGGTGTGATCACTGGTCCTCATTCCGTATGTCTATATCTATGCTCTTCTCGTCAAAAATGAGTAATAATGAAACGTTGCTCGTAGGAGGAATGCTCACCTGACTAGGAGATGGGACCGCATCTTCGTCGTTCTCTGCCTGGGCTTTCGCATCGTACTCGAGCAGTACCCTTGCAATATCGAACCGTCCACGATAGCATGCTAAATGTAAGGGGGTTGCGTCATCCTCATCTTGTGCGTCCATATCCGCGCCGCGCTCCAATAGCAGCTTTGCGGCGCCAGGCCCATCATCTTGGAACCAATAGCTACCTTGTGACACGAAGTGCAAAGGGGTCTGTGCTCGGTCGTTCTCCAAACTAACTTTGGCGCCATGGTCGAGCAAAACCCGTACGATCTCGAGCCTCCCATAGGAGGAGGCGGAATGTAATGAGGTGTTTTGATGACCGTCCGTGGCGTTGACACCTACACCGCGCTCCAGCAGTATCTGTACAATGTCGACACCACTCTCTTGGGAAACGTATTGGCCTCGTGACACTAGGTGCAACGGTATTTCTCCGTCCTCGTTCTCCGCGGCCGTGTTTGCGCCATGGTCGATAAGCAGCTTTGCGATCCCGAGCCTCCCGCTGAAGGCTGCCGCGTGTAATGCGGTGTCGTGATCTTTGTCCTTGGAATGGACGTCCACACCTCGCTCCACCAATAGCCGCGCAACGCTGACACCGCGTTCTTGGGAGTCGTATGTGCCTTGTGCCACTTGGTGTAGCGGTGTTCTACCTTGCTTGTTCTCCGCGTTCACGTTTGCCCCGTGGTCGAGAAGTACCCTGGCGATCTCGAGCACCCCATTGAAAGCCGCTGAATGTAAGGGAGTGTCGTGGTCTTTGTCGTGGGCATGGACGTCTACACCGCGTTGCAGAAATAGCCGCGCAACGACGACGCCGTTTTCTTGGGAGTCGTAGTCACCTTGTGACACCAGGTGCAACGGAGTCTTTCCCTCATCGTTCTCCGCATTTGCGTTTGCACCGTGGTCGAGAAACACCTGTAGTCCCGGAAAATGAATCATGACTTTTTTGTTTTGAAAAAGAAAAGACGCACCTGTACGACCTCGAGCTTGCCATAGAAAGCTGCCCAATGTAATGGGGTGCCCTTGTCGTTTCCTCGTGCACCCACGTCCACACCACGCTCTAGCAACAGCCGTGCAATTCCGACGCCGTGCTCTTGGGACTTATATTTGCCTCGTGACACGAAGTGTAACGGTGTCCTACCTAGATCGCTCTCCGCGTTCGGGTTTGCGCCACGATCGAGAAGTAGCTGCACGATACTAAACCTCCCATCGAAGGCCGCGTAGTGTAATGCGGTTGCGAAGTATTGGTTTTGGACATGAACATCCACGCCGCGGTCCAGCAACAGCCGTGCAATACCGATACCGTGTTCTTCGGAGTCGTATTCGCCTCCTGACACCAAGTGCAACGCCGTTAAACCCGCCTCGGCCACCATGTTCGCGTTTGCACCATGGTCGAGAAGAACCCGTGCGACCTCGAGCCTCCCTTTGATAGCTGCCAGATGTAGTGAGGCCCAACCGTCTTTCCTTCGTGCGTTCACGTCCACACCGCGCTCGAGTAATAGCCGTGCAGTACTGACACCTTGTTCTTCGGAGTCGTATTCGCCTCCTGACACCAAGTGCAACGCCGTTAAACCCGCCTCGGCCACCATGTTCGCGTTTGCACCATGGTCGAGAAGAACCCGTGCGACCTCGAGCCTCCCTTTGATAGCTGCCAGATGTAGTGAGGCCCAACCGTCTTTCCTTCGTGCGTTCACGTCCACACCGCGCTCGAGTAATAGCCGTGCAGTACTGACACCTTGTTCTTCGGAGTCGTATTCGCCTTCTGACACCATGTGCAGCGCCGTTTCACCCGTATCGCTCGCCATGTTCGCGTTCGCACCATGGTCGAGAAGAAACTGTGCGACCTCGACCCTCCCTTTGAAAGCTGCCCAATGTAGCGAGGTCCAACAATCTTTTTCCCGTGCGTTCACGTCCACACCGCGCTCGAGTAATAGCCGTGCAGTACTGACACCTTGTTCTTCGGAGTCGTATTCGCCTTCTGACACCATGTGCAGCGCCGTTTCACCCGTATCGCTCGCCATGTTCGCGTTCGCACCATGGTCGAGAAGAAACTGTGCGACCTCGACCCTCCCTTTGAAAGCTGCCCAATGTAGCGAGGTCCAACAATCTTTTTCCCGTGCGTTCACGTCCACACCGCGCTCCTGTAACAGTCGTGCAATACCGATACCGTGTTCTTCGGAGCCATATTCGCCTCGTGACACGATGTGCAACGCCGATTCGCCGTTTGCGGTCTCCAACGTCGCGTTCGCACCATGGTCGAGAAGAAACTGTGCAACCTCAACCCTCCCTTCTAAAGCTGCATAATGTAGCGAGGTCCAACCATCTTTCTCCCGTGCGTTCACGTCCGCACCATGCTCCAATAATAACCTTGCGAGATCGAGAATATCGTCATTGTCACGACCGGAGTTTTCAAGCAGTATGTGCATAGGCGTCTTGCCCTCCTTATTCTGAGAATTGACATCGGCCTTGTGCTCAACTAACACCCGAGCTACCTTGAGTTCTCCGTAAAATGCCGCCAGGTGTAGTGGTGTACGGAGATCATCCTGCCGACAATTTACACCCGCGCCTTTGTCGAGTAAGGATTGCACCATGCCGACGCATGATCTGATTGCTTCGTGGAGTGGAGCCCGTTCTCTCAGCCCCCGGATATCGACATTTGCACCATGCTCAAGTAGGGTCTCCGCAACTCGGATGTGGTTATCGGCGAGTGCCGCAAGCAGTGGAAATTTGTACATGCCACCTATAGCATTTACGTGCTGCGGGTGTTTAGTGGAGAGATGTTCAACCAAGTCGGAGAATCCACAGAGCGACGAATAATATAAGGGAGTGGGTATCTTGGACGACGATTCCGGAGAGAACTCCCTATCCATGTCGTATATTCCAACCCATGCCGCGAAATGAGGCTTGTCGCAGTCAAAGAGTGTCTCCATCCCATCCTTCACACGTGACGCGACGTCCTCGAATTGCGCATGCGTGACCCAGTGTTTGGCCGCATATTCTGCCAGAGGGAAGCCTTTGGCGATCCCTTCGTCGACGTGACCATCAAAATGAAGAAGATATCCGAGACACGCCTGAGCGAGGATGGTATGGGCAGGTCTGGGAAGGATCTGGTATTGAGAAAAGTCTCCGAGCGAGGATGTGAGTCGATCCGACATCAGAAACTCCTTTACGGAGAAGTGCGAGAACTGGACAACTTGAGAACCGCTGTCGTCGACGATTGAAATAAGGCTTGAGCATGTGGTCTGCACGGCGTGTACTTGGTCATTCGGCCTCCAATCCGCGCGGTATTTTGGAACCGCCGCTCGGCCGGTACCGTTTCTACCGAACTCAAACGCAAACAGTTCTGCAAGCTCTTCAACGCGAAGCGGACGGATAGCCACCATGAGGCATTGTAGCATGCGATGAGCATTTGCTCGGTTCACAGGGGGGATTTGACTGAGCATCCGCGCATAGGTATCGTCCAACGTTTCAGGTAGCTGGTCAAGGGTCTGCCGAATATTTGATCCGAAACAATGCTGAAGCACTTCCAGTTGACAGTATACCCAACGGAACCTTTAAAATATGGGTTAAGACAATCTATGGCCGAGGATGGGGGAGCTCACATTCCGTCCGCGTTCTCAGACAACGTATGGACAACCAGCCTTTTATCCTCATCTCGCCATCTAGCCATAGTCTCGTCCGAGTAAACAGCGGTGTTGACGTAATCGAAAACATCCTTCTTTTGACCACTTTCATCGTGAAGTGAGACGGCGCTATAGACAAGTGGCTCAAGAACAGTTTTGATGTCGATCTCAGGGCGGCTTGTGACGCATATATGCAAGTTTGGAACACTCAGATCAACAAGGGTCTTCAGAAACTTGAGGACTACTGCTCGTGGAGTTGGCCGCCCAGAGATGTTCGGACACTCGTCGAGTGCGTCAATGATGATGTAAATTGGCTGCTGTGCCGCGAGAAAGAGCATTTTGTGAAGACAGCTCGCTAAGACGTCAATGCTGGGTTGTTGCGTGCCCTTCCCATGTGTAGAATAAATCTGTGAAATTATCTCGCGACAAGGGGGCAAGTGGGTAGAAAATTGAATGAGAAGAGAGGCGAGAAAGTTGCGAAAACTTCGTTTTTTTTCATCTCGAAAATCGAAGAAGAAATACGCCACGGAGGCGTGGCCGGTATCGCGTAAAGATACGACGTGTTTTATGATCATAGAGCTTCAGTCGATGTGAGTTCCTGGCCTTGGAGATGTTACGAAACCGACGAACCATAGGATGCTCTTTCCCGCACCCGCTACAGAAGTCAATTAGGAGTTGAGAAGTGAACGTCTAGGAGGACCCCACGTTTTCCGTGAATCCAGAGGAGGGAGCCGATTAATTCCCACTCCTTGAATATGCTGCTTTCAAAAAACCACGTGGTAGTTCCCTCATGGTAAGCCTCGCTTGCGGTGTTGTAATTCACGGACGGGTCTGGTGGGGAAAACCATTTTCGGACGTTCTGCTCTATCTGGTTCCCTGCGGCGAAGCTTCAGTCTCCACTAGAGAAACGATGGTGTAACAGAATACGAACACGCTATCTCGACTACGCCGTCCTTTATTCTTCCCACATCGTCGTTTATTTTGTCCACCGTTTTCACAATCTGTTTCATAGCTCCGCTGGCTCTCGTGGCATCTAAAGGGACAATATTCAGGATAGAGTTAGTAACTGGTCAACGGCCCTGCGCACCATCCTTAAGCACTTTCGTGGCATTTAGTATCTGAGCTATGGCCATCTGGAACTCCTCCCGAGTCAGGTCATCAAGCCTCTTAAAGGCGTCCTCAATATCCGTCCTCCCGAACAGTTTCTTTAGATATGTTTCTGGTTAAGTTTGGGAGCGGCCTGTTAAGTAAGTTTGTATTATACTGACCGGTACAACTTACTCGTTCGACTTTGCTGCACCTCCTTCGTTGCAATCGCGAGTATAGCGAGCACCTCGACCATGATTTTCACGAGTATCTCTGCCATATCCTTGGTTGGCGTAATCCGAGTATGAACCCCAAGGCGCTTGAGGAAGAACTGAACGCGCTCAAAGAGGTCGACGAGCACATCGTGGCTCGCCTTGACGTCCTTTGCTGCCTACAAGACATTGGGATTAAAGCTTAAAGGGAAGATAAAGAGAAACACGGATGAACGAACGACGAGCAGGACTCCGATCCCAGCAGAGATCACATTCGCAGAAGGAAACACCTGTACACAATGTTATAAATGCACCACCTTGCTGCTGAGTATTACGGATCGTTGTACGTACCATGCCAACTCCCTGGCCCAGAGTCGCGGAGATCGTGTAGAGGACATCCACCGATGGACCAATCCACTTCGTCAATCTTTTATCACCAGCCCTGAACTTATCAAACGCCATGGCTTCGCGTTGAATTATGTCCAGGACGGCTTCGGCGGACTCGCAGCCTTGCAGTTCCTTGGCGAGCGAGTTGTTTGTAAGGTCATTCCCGGTTTTGGTCTTGTACTCGCTCAAGGCAGCATCGAGAATCGATTTAAAGTGCGAAGAGGACTCAAGTTTCTCGGAATCGGAAGATGAAGACATTCCTTAGTGAGGATCTTGGTGAGGATAGCAGAGTAGCAAGAGTGTCCGAGCAAGTCGAGTGTGAAGCACGGCTCCTTCGTGTTCCTTGTCTGGGAATCTTTCCGTGTCATCGCCTCGTTTCATCGATAGCCGCCCGAGGACACTGCCTTGGACAGCGCAGTAACATACCTTAGTTGGTTCACGTATTGCGTGGAGGCACCAGCCAGCCAAATTCCCGGTCATGTTTACAGTTGGTTGGCACGGCGATTTCCGGAGAGATGTCGGTGTTGCACGGATTCAAAGGTGGGACATCTCCGCCTCTGGCCACATTCTAGGAAACGACATCTAGCACTCATTAAGCTGTACACTAGTACAAGTATTTAAGCAGGAAAATTGCGTTCTTCTCCCCCAACAATGCTGTATGGGGCGTCGTAGAGGAAATGCGTACAATGAGAGCGTCAAGACAGAGGAACATTGCAGCCAAAGCACAGGATCTGATAGTTTACACACGTACCATAGCGACACCTGTGCTCGGTCCATCCTTCTTCTGTCCACCCGCAGGAAGATGCAAATGCACATTTATCTTAGCATCCGGTGTCCGCAGTGGGCCCAGCGCACGCTTATTCGTAATCCCGAGATCATACGAGTGCGTCTTGACCCAGCTCAGCGCGAGCTCTGCGCTTCTCCTTGATGACTTAAAAGAAAATATCAGTAGGGAATGGGTGAGGACGTACGAGCGAGTTTGGGACGCACTTCGTCAAGAGAACCGGTGAGCTTGAGATGCCCACTACCAGGATCGCGATGTTCTCGACGGGCATGATCGCACCCTCACCCGTCCCGGTTACAGGGTGACGACGAGGTCCCAAACCACTCCCCGCTGTGGCTCGCGCTCGCCATCTAAACGCAACAGCCCTAAGATCTTCTCCAGCTCGTCCGCTACGAAGACGGGGTTGTAGCTCGCGCCAGTATCCTTGCTACGCTCGACGAGGCTTTCGAGGTTTCAGATGGTGCTGGCAAGGGAGGTGGCAATGAGGAAGGCGGCAGGCCATGTTTGTCGGCATGCGCGGCCCACTTGACCGTCTTATAGCGTACAATTCCGCCAATCGCGCGCATTGTGAACGTACTCTTGCCTCTCGCGTGTAAAGTGTGACCGTTTGGAGCAGCGCGGGCTAGCTCGGTTAGGTAAACGTGCGCCTCCGAAAGCCAATTCTGCGCGAGTTGCTTGGGGAGGAGGAATCGCAGCGTATTGCGAAGCTTCTTGTCGTGCGTGTACCCAGACATTGAATGATCTCACACCGATCGAGGAGAGGCGTTGAGATAGTGTCGAGGGTATTGGCTGTGCAGACGAACAAGATCTGGCATAGATCGTTCGGGACGTTTAGGTAGTGATGCTACATGTCATCCAAATTAGAAATAAGAAGGGTTCGAGGTGAGGGTCTGGGGAAACGTACATTGAAGGTCACATTTGCCCCGGATCGAGGACCTCGAGCAACGCAGCAGATGGGTCAACATCGTAGTTTGATTGGCCAAACTTATCGATTTCGTCTCTGCCGTCCTTGCTGTCATCGAATCTGCAAACCCCAGAAGCGGAATAAATGCTCACAATAGTAGGACAGGAACCATACGATCAGCCTTGCGCAGCGCCTGCACGAAAAAACAAGGTCCGCCAACGACCTACCTCCGACAGTGACCCCGTGTCTTGGCCTCGTCGCATACTCCTCCAAGGCGCGAGCGATATTAGGAAGGTTTTCCCGTAACCGGTGGCCCGACGAAGCTAAGATCGTGCTCAGTGACGTCATCAAACGACGAGCGAGGTAATGGCGAACTCACAGTAAAATGGGTACCTTGATAACTTTTGCCTTCGATTGGCTTTGCAACTGAGGTGATACAGGAATAGACAATCGTGGTGGGACCGGGATTTCGGCCTGCCATGATGAGGGCCATGCACACGTTCTCATTCTAGTTATCGACTTCCGCGGCTCGCTCATCGATGGTCATGAGTGTGACTTCCTGCGCCTTTGCTTGCTCTACCTCGGCTTGCACGATCAAGGCGCGCAGCCGGACGACAACGAGATACTCCATCAATCGATGCTTGACATCCTCTAGGCCGTAATGATTCGAATCGAGCTGTGACTAGGAGTTGGCGAGGAAATCCGATCGGCTGAAAATTTCTGAGCCGGCGGTTGTAGGAGCCTACGAGAGCGAAATGAGTCATTCGAGCTGGAGAAGTATGTCAGGGTAAATGTGACGAAGAAAGATGGTCCTACGCACCTACTTTCTTTCGACGCCGTGCTCTGTATGCTGAGGATCCGCTTGAGGCGACGAGCCTCTGAGGAAGCAACGCGCCGCACTTCACCGCCCGCGAGAGCATGCCGACATGACGGATGAGCAACTCAAGCTCGTCTTCATTCTCTTGTCCATATTCAGTACTATGCAGCTGGGCATTTCCTAGCTCGAGACGCTGTAGTTCGGCATTGATGGCGGCATATTTCGATGTACAAAGAGAGTATTCTGTTGTTTGGCGAGAGACTCATCGACAGCGGTAGCAACCTTAGAGCTGACTTCATGATGGAAACTTGCTTTGCTAGAACGTTCGCGACATGGTGAAGATGCAATGACGGTATATCGATAGAGAGGAGTACAACAGAAAACGTCAGCTCTTTCCCACGGAGTTGGAAACGGGATAGGTGTGGGTAGTAATCAGGAGAAATGAAGTGGGGCAAAGCCAGTGAACTCACCGATTTAATCAGTGTGCCACGCCAACACCGGAGATGACAGTATCAGCGAGACCGCCGGCAGTTGCCGGTGAGGAGAGGCTGCGAGCTCACTGGCCTGCACAACAGCCGTACCTCGACAATACCCTCACCCTCAATGCTATCACACTTAGCCTGAAAATTGCGAGCACGTCCCACAGTGTAAAGTCCTCTTAATTTTCATTGACGCCGTGTTGCGCTTCGCGTCTGTCGGAGAATCCCACCAAGACGACAATATGTTCCTCCGATACGCCTGATTTCACTGTCCCTTCGGCATACCCTGCACGCTCTTGGCTCTTCCCACGAACAAAAAGCGCATGGTTCCCTCTCCCCCTCCACAAAATTGCCGCCGAACAAGAAAGAGCCCCAGGTAGAGGAAGAGGATGATGGGGGGATGATCTACCTCACCTCACCAAACATGCACTCTCCGCGAGCGCGCCCCCTGGCACAGGGTCAATATCACGCTGCAAGCATGCCCCCTCCTCTTAGCGTATGCCACCACCTGTGCACTTAGCAGTCCCCCCACGCAGGTTCATCCTTCCAACGAGTACTTTCGCTGCCCCTCTGTGGGCACGCTCACGACGCCTGCCGCGTCCCGGAAGAACGATGGCGTTGGTAGAGTAGGGCCATGAAGAAGCGAGGAGAAGGGAAAGGAGAAGGGGAGCGTAGTTTGAGTCGACCTTCTCAATTCCCAAGGCTGGCGCAGTCACGCGTCTCACTTATCACCCACCACGTCTGCGTTCTCATTCTCTATCTGCCCCCGAATACTTACTCTCCTATCACCCAGCCCCTGGCTCTCGCCTCCACCTCTACCCCTACAGTACCGTCGTCCGCACCGCTCCCAGCCTTGTTCGAATTAAGTGCGGCGCTCCAATTCCGGGAATCACTGCCTTCCGTAGCGCGTGCAAGACGTCACTCTAGGTGATACCCCTGCCCCAGGAGGCGCGGAAGGGATCCCGGCGGATCGGACTCGGAACGGGTGCTTGCAGATCTCTCCTGAGGAGAAGGTGCGCGGATGCGCAGCATGGCAGACCGCACGTCTACCCTCGTCCTCGCTTGGTGCCCCACACCCTCCTCTATTCCAACTTGGGGAGGCAAAGGAAACGATGGAGAAGAGAAGGTAATCCCCGTTTTTCGGGGACGGAAGCGGGAGGTGCGGTTGTACGTGTTGGGCGGTGGCAAGATCCGGGGAATTAGCTTCGATTCGGACTTCGAGCTGGTGGGCTGGGAGTGTGATGATGCAGATCCCTGTCCTTCAGAGGTTCCATTTCTGGCCCGGGACAGCATGGGGACGGCGAAGGATCTCACTGAACAAGATGAGTCGATTCGCGTTGGTACCCTTTGAAAACGACGAGATAATGTTAGATTGTAAAGAGTACCAGCGCTTCTATCTACGTACACTGGGCCACGGCTGAGATCGTAAGATATATTAAACAAAGAGCGAACAGAGATAGTGTATAAAAATGGTTATTCGTAAAGTGTTCGCGCAATCTCAGAAAGTGCGTAAGCGCAGACATAGAACTCGAAAGAAAACGAGGGTTCATAAAAGCGTGCGCCCGATCTCGAGCCTCCCAAGGGAGGAAGAAGAGAAGTAATGTGGTAATATCGAACCTCGTCTGGGGCGTTGGCATCTGCGCCGCGCTTCAGCCAAATGATAACCGGGGCCGCTGTACAACGTCGACTCGAACCCTATTCGGTTTGGGACACGAGGCAATTTGGAGTTTGGCCTTAGCTGCGGGGTGCTGGAACAGGCACTTGTAGCGAGGCTGGAATTTCGCCTGCCTTGAGGAGGGCCACGCTCGTGTTCTCCGAGTCTTTCTGGCCTCGGCGTCGTTTGCATTCGCAGCCGATCCATCGATGGCCTTCATGAGTATGACTTCAGACGCCTTTCACCTCTCCACTTCTGCGTCAAGGGGCACAGTTGGACGACGGCGAGGTAATCCATCAATAGAGGCTTGGCCCTTTCGATTCCGTCGGGCTGGAATTGGCGAGGAAAACGGATCGTGTGATGGCTTCTGAGGTGGGGAAGGGGGAGTTCGTAGTAAGAGCCATTCAAACTAGAGGAGTGCGGTGGCAGGTCAGTGAAAAAGTAACTAAGAAAGACGGGTTTACGCACGTATGTCCCAAGCTCTTCACTCCGAAGACTCCGAAGAGGGATCTACTTGAGGCGATGGACCTCACCGATACTGGCGCAGCGCACTTCACCGCCCGTGGGAGAGAATGGACGCAACAAAATAAGCAACTCTGGTTTGTCTTCGTCCTATATGTCACTTCCTGTGTCGTGTGGCGCGCCTTTCCAAGCTCAAGGCGTTATGGTTCGACAGTGAAGTTGGCAGTTGTCGCGCAAAGATTGCATTATGTTTTTTGGAAGACTCGTCAACGGCAGTAGCGATCTTGAAGCTGGTTCCCATGTTAAGGCTGAAGCGCTGATGGGTGGTTTCGCCAGAGAATTTACGACATGTTGAAGATGCGGTAAGAGTAACTTACAGCAAGATCCAAAATTATTGGCGAGTTGCAACGGTTTTCCCACAGATACGGGAATTGAATGGGTGATTCTGCCACCCGTGCCGAGTTTTTGAAATTGGCTGTAGCAACCAAAAACAAATCAATAACCCAGATTTGGTAGGTCTGATACCAATAACCATTTTATAACCCTATATCAAAAATATAACTCTTATTCTCCTTAACTTAACAGTGAACTCCGCTTTTTAGACCGCTGGAAAATACGTGTAAGCACTCGCCAATAATTTTGGATCTTGCTATAGTGCTGCTGCCCTCCCGGAGTATTCCGCAGAGTAGGCGCCGTACATCGACTTTACATCAACTGGCGGCATCCTACAATGACGACATTCTACATTAATGATGTCGAACAAGCCAAGCACTGGCAGTCTCAGCTCACTCTTAACCCAGCCCTTGGCCTTCGCAGACCCCAGTCCAACTTTTAGCAGCACCCTCGCATAGTCCCTACAATACCAACTTGTATGATATTATCGTACCTCAATGCCCCCCTCCCTCCCTTCGCCCCGACAGGTGCCATCTCCCTCCTCAAATTTGTGAGCACGTCCTACAGCGTGGTGCAAATTTCCTAAGACTCCCATGCCGCACTGCTGGTGGCTCATGGCGACAGACTATGCGTCGAGACGCGTTCCTCTACGCCGCCTAGGTCACGCTCTCGGCTCTTTTCCTGCGCACGAAAAATGCAAGCACTCCCCTTCTTCCTCCCGCACGAGCGCATCCTACGAACAAAGAGCCCAAACATGAGGCAAGCGTAGTCACGAAGTGGAGGACCCACCGTCTCTGACTCTGTACGCCAGCGCCCTCCGCATTGCGCATGCCACCACCAGCGCACCCGTCGAGCGCTGCACATATACAATACCCACACGTGCGTTCCTCTTCCCAACACACGCCCACGCCACCGATGCACCACAGTGGTCAGCGTTTCTCTTTGCTGGGGATTCAAGACACGCCCTCTATCCCGCTCCAAGCGCTTCTCTCTTCCCTCTCCCCACTCTCTATACCCACCCACCGGCCACGGCGCATACCCCACTCCTGAACTGGTTCAAATTGAGCACTGAGCGCCGCTCGCAGAAATCACTGCCTCCCCTGACACGCACAAGATGTCATTCTGGTTCCTCAATTGTGTGTCCACAGCGAGACGAGATGGGCGTCGGGGATCCCAGCGGAAGCGCACCCGGCCGAGTTCTGGGCGTCGCGGGCGTCTTTGCAACGGGTAGCACGTGCATGGTCGTCCTCACCTGCCGCCCCCCTACCCCAACCGAGGGCGACAAGAGGGAGGAGACGGTATTTCAGATCATTGGGAGTGTGGGTGCAGAAGCATAAATCTGCACTTGCATTCGCCGTTGCACAGGGGGCGCATGGTGTAGGTGCAGGTGCAGAGGGTAGGATGGTGGGGACAGGAGGCTCGGATTCGGGATCAGGTTTCCAGAGGAGGGTTTGGGAGGCCCAGCAGCTCCAGTTCCGGCCCCAGCGAGCGCGAGAGCAGCGAAGAACAAGGCGGTGCCAATGCAGAAGGCGATGACAGCGACCACGAAGAGACAGTTGAGCTCGATTCAAAGCGGCACGGCATCTCTCACAGGCCACGGCGGCGGGTACCCAATGGCTGTCAATAGACTCATTGTTAGCCGGACTGGGCCTAGCAGTCCCCGACTGACTTATTTAGGAGGCGGTGACGTTAGACGGTGACCATATGGAAGCACGACAACAAATTGCACGCCTTTACAAGTTACTAGCCCCACTTTGTAAATATCCCAGTCGAGTCACGAAAAAAGAATTTGATTCGCATACAATTTACTCTACAGTACAGGCAGAATTTGGGTCGGCCGCGCTTGCTTGAGCCCTTCAACTAGTAGTCGGCGTCTATCATGATGTCATCCCCAAAAAGAATTGGCGAACCGTGCCCTTCCTGGTATTATGAAGTAGCTGGGCTGTCTGGTCCTATTTTGTGTATCCACAGCTATGCTATGCCCTAGTGAAAAGTGGGTAAGATCGAAAACTCTGCTCGTGGGAAGAATACGCACCTGAGACAGCAGGCGTGTAGTGGCACTAATGGGACCAGACCTCAGTCGTCCTCTGCTTGGGCTTTCGCATCACAAATCTGACGCCGATCTAGGAACAATGGTGAGATCTGGTCAGATGGTGTCAACAGGTGTCCTACCTTGATCGCTCTCTGCGTTTGGGTTTGCACCACGATTGAGAAGTAGCTGCACGATAGTAAGCCTCCCATTGAGTGCCGCGTAATGTGATGCGGTTGCGAAGAATTTGTCTTGGGCATGAACATCCACACCGCGCTCGAGTAATAGCCGTGCAGTACTGACACCTTGTTCTTGGGTGTCGTATTTGCCTCGTGACACGATGTGCAACGCCGTTTCACCCGCATCGGTCGCCATGTTCGCGTTCGCACCATGGTCGAGAAGAGCCTGTGCGACCTTGACCCTCCCTTTGAAAGCTGCCTGATGCAGCGAGGTCCAACCCTTTTTGTCCCGTGCGTTCACGTCCACACCGCGCTCCAGTAATAGCCGTGCAGTACTGACACCTTGTTTTTTTTTTTTTTTTTTTTTTGGATGAATTTATATTGAACTGGAGCAGTAAACTAAGTACAAAGCCGGTCGAGCCGTATGAACGGACTCTTCATAGGTATACTAAATATGGACTACCAACGCCCGCCAAGGCAACTGTAATAAGTCCGAAAAACAGGGGATACATGTGTGAGAAACTCTGACTCGAAGCGTCTGGGTAGGGCCCATGGCTGTATGAATAAGACAACGTCCACAAAGAGAAAAGACATGTGAAGAAATGAGAATGGTTACGTAGTGTGCTTACCGCTAGTCAGGGTAAGGGGTTCCGGCAGAGGGATCATCCCGGGTCGAAAGGGACTACCGGTGGAGTTCGGGGTTTGAAGGCAGCTCGTGATAGGGCAAGGAAGTCCAAGAAGGCCCTCGCCCCTTGTCGGTGCGCAAAAAAGTATGATGGTGTTTGGCGAGACCAGTCAAACGCGTGTGAGCATTCGTTTCTGGCCCACTCGTGGCGTGTGCACTCGTATAGGAGATGGTAGAGGGAGCGGTCTGTGTAGCCGCATTCGCACTCATTCAACTCCTCTGGTATGTCTTTCCGAAAGCGGCGAGCATAGGTGGACGTGAATGCGTGTCCGACCATTAATCGCAGCGCGGTAGATGTGGTGTGACGGGAAGGGGGGGGCAGGTCCTTATCGGTCGCTGCCCTCCACATGGGATGGTTCTTCCCGTCAGGTGGGTGTGGTATGGCATACTCGTACACGAAGGTATCCTGAAGCCCCCGTTTCCGGCGGGTCTGGACCCATTCTCGTGCCCAAGCAGCGAACATCTGTTTGCGCGCTAATGCTCGTTGGTGTGCCGCTGTGTGCTGTGCCGTGATGAGCGCGCGTGGGGTTTGCCTACAAGCTGCCAGTGCCCGGAACCGAACCGTTGAGTCCTGAACCCGGTCCCTCCTCTTGGGAGCCCAAGCCAGGGTAAACCTGGCCTCCTGATGTTGCGAGCACAAAGTAGTGAGCGACTCATGGAAGAGTAAAACTGACTTTTGGTTGTTGAGCGCACATATGTTCGTGATGGCGCTAATGGCGGAACTAGCCGCTGATAGTATGTAAGTACGCCTAGGCGGGGGAAAGGTGTCGTAAAGCCCGATCAGCCACTCAACAGCCTTGGCCAGGCCGTGCATGGCGATGTCATGATGTGTCACCTCCGTTCCCAGACACCAGTGTTGGGTCCAGGTCCGGCTGCTCCCCCCTACATGCATGGTCAAGATGGCTGCCGCGCCGCCCACCATCAAATCATTGTAGCGATCTTTGTTAGAGATCGCCGCGTCGACACGGATTACTGCAATCGCGCCGTAGTGTAGGGCTCCGTAGAGACCTTCCACCCACTTTGCTCTCGCGTTAGGGATCGTGACCCCGATTTCCGTAAGCCTGCCCCTCCAGTTGGGAACCTCCCAGGGGGGTATGGCCACGACGTCGGTGCGTGGTCCCTCAGGGGGTACCCGCGCTCCGAGAGCCTCCAATGCGGTGGGGCGCCGTACGAGCGCCATTGGCCCCACTCGCGGGTTATGGAAAGTCTCCGCCCCTCCTTGTGGGGAGTGCGGGCCGCCCAATGGTGGTCGGGCCCAGTCCGGCCCTAATCGGGGTAGGAGCTGGGACGTCCAGGGGACGCGGTAGAGTCTAAGGGCGCAAGTAGTGGTTAGCTTATCGAGGTAGAAGTATGCCGGGGGCACCCTCGTGAGCTCGTGAAGAGGCTCTCGGGGTGCCGTGCGGAATGCTCCGGAAATTAACTTAACCCCATCATTGATGACTTGTTGGACCTTCTTGGTTAATCCGCAGTTGCGTTTACGCTTGAACCACAGTGTGCAGCTGTAAGATAACACCGGTAGGCATACCGCATTGAAGACTAGTCTCCAATTGGCCATGGATAGCCTGCGGTGTGTGCTTCCCAGGATCTGTAGCGCTTTGATGGATGCACGTGCTCGGTTGCACATGATCTCCACATGTGGCTTCCAGTCGAGCTTGTGATTGATGAAGAACCCCAAGTACCGAATGGTTGGCTTGGGGTTCACCCTGTAGGACGGGGATGTGGCAGTTGCCGGTATAGTTAGCCTGTCCGGTGGTGGATTTTTCTTTGCACAGGGGGAGCGGAAGAATATCAGTTCGGTTTTCTCTGGCTTGATCGCCAGATTATTCCGAACCAGCCATTCCTCGCAGATGACGTACTGCGCCTTCAGCGCTTCCGTCACCGTATCCCAGTCCCGGCCTTGTGCGAATATGATTCCATCATCCACATACATACCCAGTGTGCAGCCGTCAGCTGCTCTGGGTTTGCATAGGAGAGGTGAAGTGTAAATGGCTGAGAGAACGGGGGATACCAGGGACCCTTGTGGGGTTCCTACCGGTTGGTCCCTCTCCGCATTCTCTTCGCCGTTAAATGACAGTACAACCCGTTGCTCACTCAAAAAGGAAAGTGCCCATTGCACCATACCTGATGGGAATCCGAGGTTTGCCATGATTGCTGCCAGCCGGTCTTTGTGGACGTTGTCGAAGAAGCCCTTGATGTCGAACAGCAGGGCTCCGCAGTGCCACTTGGCCCTTAACGCCGCTTGGACGTCGTGTACCAGTGTGAGCCCCGCGTCGGTGGTGCTGGAGTGTTTGCGTGTGCCGAACTGGGTGGTCGGGATGAGTTGGTGCCTATCAATCTCAAAGAGGAGGCGTTTGGAAACACCCTTCTCGATTAGTTTGCTAATGGTTTCGAGAAGGGAAATGGGTCGGAAGTTTTTGGCTGCCGTCATGTCATCCCTATTTGGTTTGGGAATTACGACGACTAGCGCTCTCCGCCAGGCTTTCGGGTGATATCCTAGCGTAAGGCAGGCGTTCGCCAAGTGGGTAATGTGATCTTGAGCGAGGGGCCAGGCCTTCCTGACAATGGTCCAGGAAACTCCCGACTCGCCTGGTGCCGTGTTGCCCGCTCCCTTGAGAAGCTCCTCGAGTTCTTCATTACTGAATGGCTCGAAGGTTCGTTCAGGGCGGGCTGGGGGGTCGTCCTCGTGGTTGGTGGCAATGCGTCCCGTGTCCGCGCTGAAAAAGCGTCTGGACAGAATGTCCGTCATTTCTGTGTGATCGAAGGTCAGTTGGCCATCAGGGCATTTCAGCGCCGCGATGTTAGTGGTTTTCCGGCTGTGCCTCCACTTAGCCACGTCCCACATGTTGCCCTCTGTTACTATCTTATCCGCCCACTTACGCTTGGCGTCCCTTGTGACCGCCTTCAGGTGCTTGCGGGCTCTCTTTCTTTCTTCTTCGTCTACATGTGCCTCCGCTGCCCGCTGTAGGGCTGCGGTGGCATCCGTGCACTCCTCGTTCCACCATTGGCAGGCCCGTGCTCCCGGGGTGTGTTTATGTTTCATGAACTTCTCACAGGCCCCGTGAATCGCAGCTTGGATAGCCGCCGCATTCGAGTCGATAAGTGTGGGGGTGGTGAGGGGGATAATGGGGGGGAGTGTATTCCGAACGTGTTCGTTCCATTGTGCTGAGTTGTCTGCGTCCATCTCCGTTTTGAACGTGCGGAGGGGTTTGATTTTGGCGGATGGTGATCCGGACTCCGGGAGCCAGGTGGTGCGGATGCCTGCATGATCCGAACCCAGTGACGCGGCCCAATCTATGATCGGCGGTGTGAGTGGTGTGGTTAGATCCGTGGCTAGGTTATGCCATGTGAGATCCAGCGTGCTTGGGCGTTCACCTTCTCGGCCGCGTCTCGTGATGTCGCCGGGTCCGGTGGTGAGGGTAAAGGTTTGGCTGGCCGCCCATCGCTCGAAGTCCGGGGCTTGCGGGGAGCGCTGGAAGTCAGGGGGTGACCAGGAGGGTGAATGGAGGTTGAAGTCCCTGAGCAGTATGGTAGGGAACGTGGAGTCCAATTCTAGGGAAAGTAAAGTAGCGAGCGAAGTGGGATCGTCTACGTCGTTATAAAAGTTTATGATGCGTAATTGGTCCGGTCCTGCGTAGTGGTCCGTAATGAGGATAGTGGGGTGTGCGGCTAAGTCCAAACGTGGTACAGTACGTAAGGCGTTGCGCTGTTTGGAATGTTGGACGGAAAAGTTACGAGTATAAGTCATTACCTTAGGCCGTCGTTCCTGGGTGTAATATGGGTATACGAGGTTCCAAGTGGGGTGAGCAGCCCCTCCCAGTGTCTCGGTGCCCGTGCGTTGGGTGTCGGTATGTGCGTTGCCTATGGTACCGAACCATGGTTCTTGAATAAATAGTAGGTCGTCGTTCGTGTTCTGGTTTAACAGCGCGTGCATGGTTGCATTCATCCGCCGCATGTTTGCCGCGAGTAGGTTGTACTTATACATGTTGAATTTGCTCGGGGGTGGGTCGGCTGAGGTTGATAGCTTGGATGATAGTGACGCTTGGCGTGAGCCATGACGGTCGTCCTGCTACTACTGGTGTGAATGGGGTGTGGACCGCCGCGATCATTCGCAGGTGCTCATCCTGGATGTCGTCGAGCAAGTAGTCTGCACTGAGAAGGTAATTCTCGATTAGTTCGTGCACAGCCCAGTTAGGGATGCCGGCGCCCGTGCACTGGCACAGATTCCGCAGTTCGTTGCTCATGTTGAGCAGACGTCCCGCAGCTTGTGCCATTTCGCTGTTGATAGGGCTCTGGAGGAGTTTGCGGGCATGGTCCAGAATCTTCTTTTCCTCGTCCGAGATAGTGTTGTTCAGGCCAGCGCGCATGAATTCGAAGCCCGAGCCGTTTCCTCCGAGTTGGATATCCCACTCCCGGAGATACGCCAGGGCGCATTCGTCGCTTATGCCGTCGATGATTTGGAGAGCCTCCCCTAGGTCGCGTGGGAGGGGGTGTTGCGCTAGGAACAAGTTATCCGGCGTATGTTTCCGGAACCAGCGGATGGGGGTCAAACATTCCCCGTTGCCGCTACCCCCCAGACTGATATCTGCCGCCTTGAGTGTCTCCAGAGTCTGGGACGCTGTCAGCGTTCCTTGACCCTTGAGTATCTCGTTGCGTACGTCTGCGTTTGAAATTGGCATGTTAGTATGTTGGGCATAGTGGATGCGCAGCCCAAAACATTCTCTGATCTCGAAATCTGCACCGCCCCACTCTACCTCTGCTTTGGCGATCTGTTCCTTCTCAGTGCCGATTACTGCTTCTATTTCGCTGATCGTTGTGATGCCGTCCCGATCAATCACCTGTATCTTGTCGGAGCAACGTAGCGCCCGCCCCTTTACGGGTGGCGCTGGCGGCTCGAGGGATGGTCCCCGGGATTCTATGTCGATATCCGGGATTTCTGTGAAATTAGTATCGTCTGTGCCATCGTTCCAGCCTGTGATGCCGGATTCCGGCAAGAAATACGCTGGGTGTTGTCGTGGGTCGTTTGGGTGTTGAGCTGGGTCCGCGTCCAGGGCCTCGAATTGGTTGCCTTGTTTGGGCTTGCGTGGCTTTCTCTTCCTCTGGGTTTTCTTCCGGGGTAGACCGTCTGCGGTGATGGGTGGTCCTTCCCTCTGAGTGGGGACTAGATCATCGACGGCTTCGCTTGTGTCTTGTTGGCAGGCTTCTGGTGTTGCGAGCGTTGGTGGGCGAAAGTCTCCGCGTTTCGGGCATTGGCGTGATCGTGCATGATGGCCAAAGTTGTCGCACAGGATGCATTTGAGCTTGCAGTTGCAGTGTCTTGCGTCCGCGTGCTTGCCTTTACAGTAGAAGGCGTGCTGTTGTGCATGGTGTGGTCCGCCACATTTGTAGCATCGGTCGGCGTGTGGGGGGGTCTTGCATAGCGGTGATCGGGTGTTGTGTCCTAGGAGGTGGCAGTGTCCGCACTGGATGAGCGCGGGGCAGTCACCTGCGACCACGAATTTAACCTGTCTACCGAACATGTGGATATTGTTAGCCTGAATAGATTGCACGAGGGATCCGTCTTCGTCTATGATCGGCATAAGAGCCGTCGCCGAATCGTCTCCCATGATCGCTGTAGGGGGGCGTTGCCAGTGCACTGGCGTGCAAAGGAGCGCGCGTGCCATGACGGCATTGCGGCGAACCTCTGCTGTGAGTTTATCGCTGTTGTAAATTACCCTGTTCCCGTCCGATACAGGTACGTTGCGGAGTTGCGTCCATACCCAGCCTTGCGCCGGCACCATGACCCCCCGTTTGAGAGGGCCGATTAGTGCTGCGCCAAAGGGGGCGATTGTTGCAAACTTCACGGTTCCGTTAAAGACATATACGAAGTTACCTGAGGTGTTTGCCGAGCCCGCCCATCGTCCTCCCAGAAGGAACGGTGGTCGTTCGGCAGTTCTTTCCATTGCGCTTCGTGCGTTCATGACGATGTGTTCGGGGCTCATGGTGCGGATGGCGTGTTCTGCTGCCTGGTCTTTGAGGCCGCCGTCCCGCATGATGGTGACCTCGGTGGTGAGGTTCGCTGGTCTGGTGGTGTTGCTGTTGTTGCCCTCACCGCGTGCTGGGGTTCGGGTGGTGTTCCTTGGTTGTACTGTTTGTTGAATGGCTTGGGCTGCACGTGCTGCTCCCGCAAAGTTCGCGGCGTTCTGCTGATTGCGAACCGACCGCTTCGTAACTACGATGAAAGGTTTTTCAGCAGGAGGGAGTGGGGGAAAGCTCTCCGGATCGTCGATCCGGGCTATTTTTCCCCCCGTCTTCTCGGCTTCTGGTGTTGTCCGCTGTGTTGCTGGTGCCTCTTGTTCAATCAATGGCGCCTGGGGTTGCGGTCTGGGTGGTACCTTTGGTGGCGCCGTTCGTGGCATTGTGTTGATAAGAATCCCCTTGGGGCCTTGCTTGAGAGCGGGGCGTGGTGGGATCGGTGGTGGTGCTGGTCGGCTGCGAGGGTCGGTTGTCTGTTTGGCGCGTGCGGGGGTTTCCCCTCGCTCGACGGCCATTAGATGCGACTCGAATCCTTCCATCTTGGTGGTGAGGTTGGTGATGCCTGCCAAGATTGCTGTAAGCGGGTCTTGTGGAGCTGTCGGCGTCGCTACTGTGTGCTGTGGGACTGGCGCGCTCTGCTCGGCGTCCATCTGATTAGCGGGGTTATGAATAGAAGCGGTAGCGGTTTGACCGGCATCCCCTTTACGGGCCGCCATTTCGTCTACCTCATCCATGAGCTTGTGCGACGTTGGCTCTAGCATGGTGATCTCTGTAGTTGTAGGTGCTGGGTCCAGGTACGATAAGATCAACTCCTGTGATCCGGGGTTTGAATCTAGCACCAAAACCGTTGGTGCGACTGTGTTGATCGGGACTACCTTCAGTTTGTGCCTTGCTACTATGTCGAGGACGAGCTTCCACTGGTTGCTGTCTTCCTTAGCTTTGAGGATACGTCAGTTGCGTTTGGCTGCCTCGGTGACCTCAAAATGAACCACTCTGTTAGCTGATTCCATTAGGGCCTCCTTTGTTTGTTTCTCAAGGCGCATGACTTCTTTGGCAATGTCCGCTTCCTTGTGTTTGAAAACCTCTGCGGCACGTGTTGCCACCTCGGCGTTGTATCTCTTCTCGATTTCGTCCATGAACTTGGCCTCCCTCTCGCTGATGAGGTGGGAGGTGGCGTCTTTGATGATGTTCGCCTTGATCTTTGCGACTCTGGCTTTGACTTCCGCCCGTATTTGTGGGCCGAAGCGTCTGGTGATCTGCAAATTGGTTAAGTTGATGGGGAGCGGGAACAGCTCCTCCCCCTGATCTGTGCGCATGGCGTCTCTCATGGAATGAATCCACAAGTCGCGCCAATCCTTGATTCCCGTGCGACCTTCCGCTGCTGTGCGGGAAGGGTCGCCGTTGTATAACGAGTCGTGTATCTTGTTAACCACTCTTTCGATGGTGTGGTTGCGTGTGGTTGGGTCGGTTTTGAGGGATTGGATGTATTCGTCATCCAATTTGTCGATGGCTTTGCGTTTTTGAACTTCCTTTTCCTCGTCTGACAGGGACGCGTACGCGTGGGCTGCAAGTAGAGTTGTTAGTTCGGTAGTCATGTGTTTCACCACCGTGTCGTATACGTTGGTGATGTGGGATGCATCGAGTTCTTCCCTGGTTTCACAGATGCGCTGCATTTGTTCGCTCATGGCTTGCAGCAGTTGTAGGTGGGTAAGCGGCCTGTACAATCCTTTAGAGATGAGGACGTGGTCCTTGATTCCATTGAGGGAGTTGCGGCCTAGTTGCCTAAAGTGGGGGGAACGGATAGCTCCCCGGAGTATGGCTCCCATGACCGAATGCGCGGCCCGGAACCAGCTGGTGACGGTGAATGCTTTAACGCCTGATCGATACGTGTCTGACGTCACTCCGGCGTCAAACGCGACCAAGAGTACCCTCAAGGCCGCGTTAAGTTCGACATTGCCGATCGGAAGTGTGTTGTCCTTGCGTAGTCGCAGCTCGGCTTGCGGGTAGTAGCTTGCATAGCCCTGAGCGACGTCATTGATCTGGAGTTTGAGGTCTTCGAGAGTCTGGTTCAATGCCTCCTTGTTATCGGGCATTTCGTCCAAGTTTTCGGTGACCTCATGGAGCGTGTTGGCTGGAAGAGCCTGGAACCTGACAATTTCCAGAAAGTTAGCCATATGCGAGGCTACCTCACCTGCAATATCGGGTATAGGGTTTGGGGGTTGTGCTACTGGTGTGGGTGGTGATGTGTCTTCGCCGTCCACCGCGTTTTCCCAATCCCAGTTCAGGTCGACTGGGATAGGTGTTTGTGGTGTGTCTGGTACATACGGCGTAGCGTTGTAGAATGCCATCGTCGTGTCGACAGATAGTATGACTGGTCTAGGTTTAGGTGTGGTGCTCTTCTCCCTTGCAAATGGCTGTGGGGAGCGCGGACGGCCGTCGGGATGCTCTGGTGTCGGGCTGTAATGAACGGCAGTATGGAACTCTTCGATTCCCTTCACAATGCCGAGTCCTGGAATATTCATGTCAAGCGGGTCAGGTTGGGTCCACTGTACCTCGCTCTGAGTCGGGAAGTCCTGCGGGTCATCGGCCACCACCGATGAGAGGACGCCCTGGGCCTTCGACGGGCTGTAAGCCTCGTCGGGTGGGTTTGGGTCATATAACCCCGGGGGGTCATGGTTAGTGCTTGTCATTCTCGTGAAAACTGTTTGTGATTCTGTAGCGAGTAGCTATACCACTGGTGCTCTTGTAAGAGATGATGGTGGTTGGAGAGAAAGGGATCGTACTGACACCTTGTTCTTGGGAGTCGTATTCGCCTCGTGACACAATGTGCAGGACCGTTTCACCCGCCTCAGTCTCCATGTTCGCGTTCGCACCATGGTCGAGAAGAACCTGTGCGACCTCGACCCTCCCATGGAAAGCTGCCCAATGTAGCGAGGTCAAACTGTCTTTCTGCCGTGCGTTCACGTCCACACCGCGCTCGAGTAATAGCCGTGCAGTACTGACACCTTCTTCTTGGGTGTCGTATTCGCCTCGTGACACGATGTGCAGCGCCGTTGAACCCGCATCGGACGCCATGTTCGCGTTCGCACCATGGTCGAGAAGAACCTGTGCGACCTCGACCCTCCCTTTGGAAGCTGCCAAGTGTAACGAGGTCCAACCGTTTTTCATCCGTACGTTCACGTCTACACCGTGCTCCAGAAATAGCCGCGCAATGCCGACGCCATTCTCTTGAGGGCTATATTTGCCTAGTGCCACATGGTGCAATGGTGTCAAGCCTAGATCATTCCTAACTTTCCGGTCTGCGCCGTGATCGAGAAGTAACCGTGTGATCTCGAGCCTCCCACTGGAAGCTGCCGAATGTAATGCGGTGCCGTGGTCTTTGCCCTGGGCATGGATGTCCACGCCGTGCTCCAGCAAGAGCCGTGCGATACCAACGCCGTGTTCTTCGGAGTCATATTCACCTCGTGATACGAGGCGCAACGGAGTCACTCTCCCCTTGGTCTGCACGTCCGGGTTTGCATCACGGTCGAGAAGCATCCTTACAACCTCGAGCCTGCCCCGGAAAGCCGCCACATGCAACAGGGTCCACTTGTCCGTCGTCCGTTTGTTGATGTCAGTGACATGCTCCAGCAATAGCTGCACTAGGTCAAGAATATCGTCATCGTCGCGACTGGTGTCTTCAAGTAGTAAGTACAACGGGATCTTGCCCTTTTTATCCAGAGAGTCGACGTTGGCCTTGTGCTCAACCAGCACCCGAGCTACCTTCAGTTCTCTGTGATATACCGCCAGATGCAGTGGAGTACGGAGATTGTCCTGCCGGCAATTTACATCTGCGCCTTTGGTGAGTAAGGACTGCATCATGCCGACGTTGGCGATGGCTTCGTGGAGTGGAGTTCGGTCTCTCAGTCCCCGGATATCGACATTTGCGCCATGCTTAAGTAGGATTCCCGCAACTTTGATGTGTTTCCCGACGAGCGCCGCAAGCAGCGGAAATTTGTACTTGCCACCTGCAGCATTTACGTGCTGTGGGTGTTTAGTGAAGAGATATTCAACCAAGTCGGAGAATCCACAAAGCGAGGAGTAATATAAGGGGGTGGGTATCCCGGACGGAGATTCCAGAGAGGACTCCTCGTCCATGTTGTGTATTCCAACCCATGCCGCGAAATGAGGTTTGTCGCAGTCAAAGAGTGTCTCCATCCCGTCCTTCACACGTGATGCGACGTCCTCGAATTGCGCATGCGTGACCCAGTGCTTGGCCGCATATTCTGCCAGAGGGAAGCCTTTGAGGGTCCTTTCGTCGACGTGACCATCCAAGTGAAGAAGATATCCGAGACACGCCTGAGCGAGGATGGTATGGGCGGGTCTGGGAAGGATCTGGTACTGAGAAAAGTCTCCGAGTGAGGACGTGAGTCGATCCGACATCAGGAACTCCTTTACGGAGAAGTGCGAGAACTAGACAACTTGAGATCCGTTGTCGTCGACGATGGAAATCAGACTAGAGCAAGTGGACATAACTGCCTCTACTTGGTCATTCGGCCTCCAATCTGTGCGGTATTTTGGAACTACTCCTCTGGCTTTAAACTCGAATGCAAGTAGTTCCTCAAACTCTTCAACACGAAGGGGACGGACGGCTACCATGAGACATTGCAGCATACGATGGGCGTGATCTCGGCTCCCCTGCGGAATTTGACTGAGTACGCGCGCATAGGTATCGTCCAACGTTCGCGGTAACTGGTCAAGGGTTTGCCGAATACTTGATGCGAGGCAATGTTGCAGAACCGCCAGCTGACAGAATACCCAGCGGAACCTGTACGACATAAAATAAGAGGATCTCTGGCAGAGGATGGGGGTGCTTACATTCCATCTGCTTTCTCAGACAGCACCTTGACCACCAGCTTCTTATCTTTCTCCAGCCATCGTCGCATCTTCCTGCTTGAGTAAACCGTTTTGCTCACATAGTCAAAAATATCGTTCTGTTGTCCGCTTTCATCATGAAGCGAGATAGCACTGTAGGCAAGTGGCTCGAGGACATCCTTGATGTCAATCTCCGGGCGGCTAGTAATACATAGATGCAAATTTGGAATGCGTCGTTCGACAAGCTCCATCAGAAGGTCAAGGAGTGCCTCTCGTGGGGTCGGCAGCCCAGAGAAGTTGGGACACTCATCGATTGCGTCGACGATGACGTATATTGATGGCGCGCGGCAAAAAAGAGCATCTTATAGAGACAATATGTCAATAAGTCAATGCCAGGTTGTTGCGTGCCATTCCCGTGTGCACAATAGATCCAAGAAAGTATCTTGCGACAGGGGTCCAATTGGGTAGAAAGTTGGATGAGAAGAGAGGTGAGAAAGTTGCGGACACTTTGTTTTTCTTTGTCTCGAAAGTCAAAGAAGAAATACACCAAGGAGGCGTGACCAGTATCGCGCAACGACATGACGTGTTTTATGATCGCGGAGCTTTAGTCAATGAGTTCTCGTACTTGGTTATTATGTCAGGGAAACGACAAACCTAAGGATGCTCTTTCCTGAGCCAGCTACGGAAACGAGGAGTTGAGCGGGAGTTGAGCGATGAAAGATAGGAGGAACGTACGTTTTCCATGTATCCAGAGGAGAGAATCGATTAATTCCCACTCCTTGAATATGCTACCTTGAAGGAACCACGCGGCAGTTCCTTTTTGGTAGGCCTCGCACGCGGCGTTGTAATTTAAGGACGGGTCTGGAGGAGAAAACCATTTTCGAACGTCCTGTTCAATTTGGTTCCCTGAGGCGAAACTTCAGTCTCCACCGCGGTGGTGATGGAGTAGCAGAGCACGAACACTTGATTTCGACCACATCACCCTTTATTTCACCCAAGTTGTTCTTTATTTCGCCCATGCCGTCCTTCATTTCGTCGAGGTCACCCATGATTTCGGCCAAGTTTTCCTTCATTTCGTCCACGTCGCCCATCATGTCATCCATATTGCCCTTCATATCGTCCATGTTGTCCTTTATTCCGTCCACAGTGTTCGCCATCTGTTCCACAGCGTCGTTGGATCTCATGGAATCTAAGGGGACGAAAGTTCGGCGTGGAATCAGTAACTGGCCAATGAGACTACGCACCGTCTTTGAGCTCTTTCGTGGCCTTCAGGATCAGAGCGATCGCCAGCTGAACTTCCTCCCGTGTTAGGTCATCAAGCCTCTTAAGGGCGTCCTCAATATCCGTCCTCCCAAACAGTTTCTTTAGATATGTTTCTGGTTAAGTTTGGGAGCGGCCTGTTAAGTAAGTTTATATTACACTGGCCGATACAACTTACTCGTTCGACTTTGTTGCACCTCCTTCGTTGCAATCGCGAGTATAGAGAGCACCTCAACCATGATTTTCACGAGTATCTCCGCAATATCCTTGTTCGGCGTAATCCGAGTAGCGTGAACCCCAAGGCGCTTGAGGAAGAACTGAACCCGCTCGAAGAGGTCGACGAGCACATCGTGGCTCGCCTTGACGTCCTTCGCTGCCTGCAAGACATCGGCATTAAAGCTTAATAAAGAGAAACATAAATAAACGAACGGCGAGCAGGACTCCGATCCCGGCAGAGACCACATTCGCAGAAGGAAATACCTGCACACAACGTTTTAACTCACCTCGGGTCATGACAGATCGTCGTACGTACCATGCCAACGCCCTGGCCTAGAGTCGCAGAAATAGTGCATAGGACGTTCACCGATGGACCGATCCACTTCATCAACCTTTTAGCACCATCCCTAAACTTATCAAACGCCTTGGCTTCGCGTTGAATAATGTCCAGGATGTTGAGATGAGCGGGTGATGCCCGCCTGATACCCTCGTGCCCTGCACGATCGCCTCATTACCATACAACCTGAACTAACAATTTATTGATCGATTAGCTAGTAGAATCACAAGCCTACAATACCATGTGAATCGTCTTATCATACGATTCTTTCCCATTCCTGTTATGCTTAAATACTTGCGTAGTTTACAATGTACCCTCAGTCATCGCTTCCCGAGCGATTCCTGAGGTAAGAATACCCGCTACTTTACTTCGTACCGTTTGCTTACGCCTGGGCAGTTCTTTGTTGTTCTGTCTAGGTAAATACACATTAGTCATCGCTTCCCGAGCGATTCCTGAGTTCTTTGTTGTTCTGTCTAGTTCTCGCGCTCCGTCGCACCTTCTCGTTTCGCCCTCGCGCGTGGCTCCCTCACTCCCAGCGGTTGTCCATAGCCTTCAGGTTATGGGCCCTGACCGGCGACCCTTCTGATACCTGCTGCTAGTTTGCCCCTGCCCTCTCCATCATGTCCAACCCGTCTTCTGGTTCTGGTTCCTCTCCTGCCCCACCTCCACCTCCTGCACCAAACCCTTCCATCGAACAACTCCCTGCAAACATCCCGCATCTTGAGCCAGATGGGTCGAATTGGGCCATCTTCGTCATACGGTTTCGCGAGTCTATGCAAGCGAACCGTAGGTGGGGGTACTTCGACAGAAAGACTGCACGCCCGGAGCCGACTGACCCTGCGAACATCACGGCGGCCGAGCAGGAGTCCATCGCGAAGTGGGACTACGAGGATCTAGTTGCACGATATCTTCTGTTGCAGCGACTGCTGGATTCGACGGCTGTATGCATGGGGCCTTATGTTGCGCAGCACATGGCGCAGCACACAGGCTACAGAAGACTCACCTTTAGTAGAAGGTGTTTGGTAGTCTTAAGCGCAGTGTATAGAGCACGAGTGAATACAAGTGATATTCTGCTGGGGAGGGTCTCAGGGTTTTCACCCCTCCTTATATAGGGAAAAGTGGTCCCTATGGTCCCACCATGTCCCTTTGCATAACTATGATGAGTAAAGGTGTCCACTATATCGCGTTTTCAGTGACGCCTGATGTGGAACACCCTAGAACATCTCAGGACCATTCACATGACCCTGATATGTGTTATGCCCACTATCGTGTGCTATGTAGCTACCTAATATGGTAATCATACTTGCATAGTCTACTTATGTTGTAACTGCTATAGATAAGATACATACATACTTATTACATTTCAACACTCCCCCTTGCTAAGTACACAGTAGTGGTCTAAGCATAATGAACGAAACGAGACAACATTCAATTCAAGAACTTGAACTGAGCACGGGAGGTGTTGTTATGAGAAATACTCATTGACAACCTATGCTAGTTGTTTCATAGTAGTTTAAGAAGTCTCTGATGAGACGTGTTAGAGACTAGACAAGAAATTGAAAACACAGTTTCCATCTTTCTGTCACAAACGTCTCTGAGGAAATGTTTCCGTGTAACAGTGTTTAGACTGAACACCACGCTTCTCATTGACTCTTAATGACTAGGATGAGTAAAACTCTAATCCTAATCGTTCTCTGAACTTCTGAAATTTAATGCGGCCCAGATTCTTAGTAAACAAGTCTGCAGGATTCTCAGATCCTTCAATAAAGAAGAGTTCAATCTTCTTAGCGCGTATGACTTCATGTATGTAGTGGTAACGGATGTCAATGTGTTTAATGCGCTTTTCTTGCACCGGGTTAGATGCAAGGAAGATGGATCCTTGATTATCACCGCATAATGGAATTGGTGCGAGGATAATACCGATCTCCTCAAAGAGTGACCGTATCCAGACCAACTGTCTGCTTGTATCAGCAAGCGACATATATTCTGCTTCAGTGGAAGAGAGCACAATAGATTTCTGCACTCTAGAATTCCAACAGAATACACCATTTGCTAGTTTAACTAGATAGCCTGTTGTAGACTTTCTTGTGATCGGGTCGGAAGCCCAATCAGAGTCAGCATATGCTAGTAAACCCCCATCACTTTTGCCATTATAGACTAAAGCATAATCGGATGTACCTAATAGATAGCGGCAAATATACATCGCTCTATCTAGGTGATCCTTATTAGGGTTCGCTGCAAATTGCGACAATTTAGTCACAGCATAGGCTATATCTGGTCACGTTCCAATCATTATGTATAGGAGTGACCCTATAACTTGTTGGAACTGAGAGCAGAGCTCTAGGTTTGGAGGATCTTTATTAGGCAATGGCTGATACCCTTCCGGTAACGGAGTAGGTACAGTTTTCGCATTAATGAGTTTGAAACGTTGCAGCACTTTGTGTAAGTAATCTACTTGGTCAATTAAAATACGACCTTTCGATTTCACTATGCACATGCATAAAAACTCTTGGGTATCGCCCAGATCTCTACATTCCCAGATCTGCATAAAACGCTCTTTCAGAGAACTGATGTCTTTTTTATTTGCTCCAAGAAAGAGCACATCGTCGACATAGACAATAATGACAATGGTTTTGCCTTTATTGACAAATATACCAGAGTCAGAAACAAGACATGTGCAGCCTATTCTAGCCATGGATGCATCAAGCACTTTCCACCAGGCTAAAGCAGCTTGTTTCAGTCCATAGATGGCTTTCTTTAGGCGCATCACTTTGTTTTTATTTTTGTGGCCAGGGACTTTAAACCCTTCAGGTTGTTCCATGTAAAGCTCCTCATCAAGGTCACCATACAGGAAGGCTGTTTTGACGTCCAGACCGGAGATGTGCCAATCTTTTAAAGCGGCAAGCGCTATCATCATCCAGACTGTCTCAAACCGTACCACAGGTGAGAATATTTTGTCATAGTCTATGCCTTCAACCTGGGAAAAGCCTTTGGCTACAAGCCTAGCTTTTTTACGGCCATCCGACTTTAAGTCGAATACCCATCGGTTTTTAATGACCTTTCTGCCTTTTGGCGGGTCTACTAGTTCAAAGACTTTGCATTTGCGAAGAGAAGCCAACTCCTCACGACATGCTTGTTTCCACTCCTCCTGTAATTCGCTTGGCATTTTAAGAATGTCCCTAAAGGTCCATTCGCAAATGTTGGAGGTATCAGGTGACTCAAGATCATATGGTGGAACTGCTTTGGCAAGCAGATAATCTTGGAATTTAACTCCCCCTTCCTGAGCAAGGCGGGTCAGCAACTGCTGATCTACCTCATCCTCTGAATCGTGCGAACTTTCACTCAATGTAGTTGGAAGTTTAGATGCAGATTGCTCAGGAGATACTCCTGATTCCATCTGATCATGGGATGAACGTCGCCGGGAGCTACCCGGTTGGTTCTCAACCATTTGTTTCCATGTACAAGTTCGCTCAATGTCTCGGCTAACCTTTGCAGGGTGCCTTTCGCCATAGACATTGTCAGGATCGGTAGGTACTTTCCTCAATCGTGCTGACCACCTAGGTTCTACAGATGATGTAGGATCAGGTCGAGACCGTGATTTACCCTTAGGCTTAGGTACAGGGTCAGGGCGATGAGGCGGAGCTTGCTGCTCTGGAGGATCATCTGCATCTGCAGGAACCTCTTCATTCCTGTCGGGATGTGGAGCGCTACTCCCTTTTGGTGGCTCAGGGGGTGATAAGTTAAGATCACCAGGAGTGGTGTCTTCGAAATCAAGTGGTGGTTGATTAGATGGCAGTTCATCTAACTGGGTTATTCCACGTGTTTTCCCAGGAGTCTGCTGATTAGAGCAGCGAGGGAATAACATTTCATCAAAGAGTGCTTTGTCTGAATAAAACAAAGTATTTGGAGTACGCATGAACATGTCACCCTTCATTCCGCTAGGTCTACCTAAGTAGATCATGAGTTCGCTTTTGGGAGAAAGTTTATTTTTTCTGCAAGACTCAGGAATATGGACATATGCGCCACAACCAAAAACTATAAGATGAGAAATGTCAGGGATTTCATTGTTTAATAATTGGTAGGGGGTCTGCCAATTTATACGACTCATAGGAGTCCTATTATAACAATGTGCAGCATGGTTGACTGCAAATTCCCACCAAGACTGCGGGAGACAAGCTTCTAACTGCATGGCTTGGGCTTTATCCATGATAGTGCACATAAAGCGTTCAGTGCGCCCATTTTGCTGTGGCATATGGGGCGTGCTTTGAAGCACTGTAATGCCGGCATCCTTCAATGTTTTAAGGAATGCATCTGATTTATATTCACCACCGGCATCGGACATCCACTCTTTTATAGTAGTATCAAATTGATTTTTGATAAGCGCTAACCATTGTCTCAAAGCTGTAATAGCTGAGCCTTTGTCGTGCAAGAGTGTAATCCATGCATACGAAGTATAATTGTCTAGAAAGACAATAAAATACTTGTATTTGGCATATGACGGTAAAGGAAAACTTTTTAAATCAGAATGTATCCGTTTAAAGGGTGTAGTAGCCCTTGTAATTGAAGGAGGATGCGAGGCAGAAGGCATTTTGCCTTGTGCACATCCTGGACATACATCACTAGATGTATTAGGAATTTTAATCCCATCGGGAAAACCCTTAGTATGATCCTTAGCATGCCTTAAAACCTCTTTAGATGGGTGACCGAGGCGACGATGCATAAGGTCATAATCTACTTTGTAGATATAAGGTGTTTCGATGAACTGCACTTCTACAGTAGTAGATGCTGCATCTAACCAATATAGTGTATGTCCAGGTATTAAGGGTTTACACTGGACAAACAGCTTTTGGTGTAACAAGGTTATATGCTGCAAATTTCCCAAAACGCGCATTCCTTGTTGTAAAAATTCTCCCATTGAGAGAAGATGAATACTCATAGATGGAATGTAAAGGACTGGATGCACTCTAGTCGTAACAAGAGTCTTATTGACATAATGCCGAAGCAATACTGTCCCAGATCCTTCTACAAAGATTGTATGAGCCGCAGTCCTTACAGGTTGCCTGTCAGATTGTGAATAAGGCTGGTAACTTATAAAGTCACTCTTTCTGTTGGTGAAGTGCACAGAAGCCCCTGAGTCTAATAACCAGAGGGTTTCAAGTCTCTTATTACACCGTGCACACTGAGTAAAGAAATCATCGTGTTCGCATTTTAAAATATCAAGAACACCGAGATTGATACTGTACAGTTTAGATACTACAGACAATAACATATTATTACATTGCTGCTCCTCTTGCCTTCTTTGGGAGCAGGCTGATACTATGTCAAAGTCAGCATCATGTGCAGTGAGTGAATAAAGAGCGTACTCTTCATCATCAGATCCCCAATCAAGTAGCTCATCCTCCAATAAGGAGTTAGCTATATGACCAGGCGTCGCACAACGCGAGGTAGGTGTGATAGGCGAAGCAGGTGTGGATGCCATCGCACCAAACTCCAGATTCTGGAGGTATTGCTGGTGGTTCCTGTAAAGTTCATTAATGAACTCGTTAGAACCCCTGCGTTGTATGGCTCTGGAGTGACCAGGATTTGCCCACATTGCTGCAATTTCTTCCTCCGAATGGAGGGTTCCTACAGTCTCTGGATCCACATATTCTGGGGTAGGTGCTCGGGTAATACCTCCAGAAATTTGTGAGTTTAAGTCAACAGACAAAGACTCAAAAGCAGATACAAGAGACGTACCCCCATCGTCTTCAAAGTCAGACTCAGTCAGCATATTATCGCACCCGGGAACTGGCTGAGACATATCCACGTCCACCTCAGAGTCATACTCCTTGTCATAGTTGTAATTCGACCTCGATCTAACTGTATGATCGTAGTCATCAAACCGCTGCTCAATCGTTTTGACGACTTGAATGCTCAGCGGAGCATCCATGCGTTCAAGTAACGAGAGCGCTCTATTGACAGTAGGGTAAGGACCCTCAACCCTTGCCTGTAAGGTAGGGTGGGGAATGGAGACAGTGTGCATTACAATGGACGATGATGGTCCAATGTGTGCGACAGAGGTAGTGGATGGGGAGGGAAGTGCAGGAGTGAGGGCAGTGACTTGTAGCGGATAACTATCGGCTACATCAAGCAAGCTGAAAATAAACGGGCTTGTCAAGGACCGCTCAAGCTTGACGCAGAGATAAATCACGCGCTGAACTAACCAGTGTGGAGTGTGCTGAGCTTGATACCTTTAATGCAAGGTAATAACAGCGGTGTCTCACAAAAGATCAGTCTGAGATAGAACCAAGAGGACAAGTTGGCTCTTCTCAGGACGCTACAGGGTGTCTTATATACTACTAGGGATGAGTCACTTACTAATCTACTGAGTAAGTACGAATGACTACAAGCTGACGCGTTGTGTATCTATATTTAGCACTTCTATTGTGATTACTGATCACTGTGTCATAAGTGCTTACTTGCGCTGACATGTTGCCCTAATAATAGAACAATGCTGACTGAAACCTAATACAGCATGTCATCTTCATTACCCTATTGTTCTACAACATTCCATGACATTCCAACCAATCGTAACATACACGTGTCTAATAGATGATAAGGCAGGTCCTTCTCAGGATCACATGCCTTTTATGACGAATACCAATGCACATGTTGGCATCATGTGACTAACCATCTTATCATATCTAATGATAAGGACTTCTATTCAGAAAACAGAAAAGATATATGCGTCCATGACATTACCCCCCTCCTTAGGGATTAACGTCCGTGTTAACTTCTGTAAACTGATTTGGCGACTGCCAAGGCAAGGATGCATATAGGAGTGCCGCTATCTTTCTAGGTGCTCCCGGGTTTCTGGAGTGGAACTCCTTGACTTTCTCCGGTGCATGAGCTAGATTCTTAGCTGGCTCCCATGTATCCTCGCCCTCCCCATAACCTTTCCAGCTGTTACGACGCCTACATTTTCTTTCTCATTTCTCACCCTTTTCTTGATATTTATGACTCACGATGACTCTAGGAGGACACGTCGTCCTTAGCTAGGTGACAGGTCATTGTTACCCATATGACTCAGTACTAGGACACTTTGTTGTGACTCAGTCCTAGTACTCTATTGTTCTCATACTGTTTCAGTGATGTGGACTTGGATACTGACACGTTGGTCTCTTAGTTCTCTGTTGTTCCCATTTACTATAAAGTCTCATAGCTAGGTAGCCAGTAGCTTCAGACTTGACTTCTTGTATCTTACGGTACTAGAGACAACAAGCAGAACCATCCCCACTCTTTTACTTGCGTTATAAGAACTTCCCTCTCATAACTCTTCTCAAAGTCCTTGCTTGACTTAGCAGAGAGTTACTCGTCATCAGAAGCTTACTAAGTTCCCTTCGAACTTAGTACTCTCACACCGAACCACAGTCCAGACCCTTAGTGTTCCTGTCACAAACAGTCGTAACCCATGTCGGGTGAACGTCCCTGCCGTGACGTAACATTAAGTCAAGTCTCTAGAAGACAGCCACACTGGGGAAACAGAACAGAAGACTCACCCAGTCTAGAAGCGTAGCAGGATTTACTCCCTTCACAATCGAAAGACGATTTGAAGACAACCTACCCGAACACATCAGAGGAGCAGCCCGTTGGAACAAAGCCAACAACCAAGAAGGATATCAAGTTTACGATATCCTTAGCCAAAGTTACCTCGAAGTCGAATACGACGAGGACAACAGACAGTGGTACTTTATACAGCAAGACTCTAGATCTCGCCGTTGGGTAGCCACGCAACCAGTCCCTTCCCAGTATAATCTCGGAAGACAGTCAATCGCTCCCTCTACAGTCGCCGCAGTAGCAGTCGACGACACAGAAACCGGACATAATCAAAGTTCCACCGCTAAAGAGCATAATCAAAGTCTCTCAATGGCAACACAGACCATGCCAGTAATTTCTACGGCAGCAGCAGCTCTTACCCTCGCAAATACCAAGCCAGGGAAGATGCACTCGTTCTTCAGACCTGGCAGTGGACCGCCAGGAGGATCTGGAGGACACGGACCAGGAGGACCGCCAGGCGGACCCCCTGGAGGACCCCCTGGAGGACCACCAGGAGGACCAGGATCCATTTTTGGGCATATAGGCCCCAGAGGTGGAGGAGGTGGCGGAAGCAAATTAGGCGGAAACCACCCAGCCATCTTCGATGGCGACAGATCAAAGGCCAATAACTTCATGACAGAGTTCAACCTTTACCGAATCACCAATCATGACACCGATCATATGGCCAACCCCATGAAACGTGCAGCACTCTTCCTAGGCTTTATTCAGGGACCAATCGTCCAAGCCTGGATTCAGCGCCAAACCCAGTGGATCGTGGATCAGCTAAACACGGGAAGGGCCGATACGGACGAAGGATATTGGACTCATATCGCTAATGAGTTCCAATCCGCCTTCCAGGACACCGGTGCTAAAGAACGTGCTCAGGACAAATTGCGCAATCTCCCCTTCATCCCAGGAGAAGTGGACACGTTCATTGCCCAATTCGAAACCCTGGCGCACGAGGCCAATTTCCCCATAGATGCTGATAACACCATCACCATGTTCGCCGCTAAACTCCCATACAAAATGATGCAACACATTTTGTTGGTTGTCAAACCCATTGGCTTCCAGGATTGGGCATTAGCAGTCCGAAACTACCATAGGGACAACATCTTGGTCCAGAACGTGGCAGCAATTGGAGCAGATGGGACGGGAAGAAAGAACAAACCGTTTAATAAAACGGGGTTCTCCCCTCAGCAATGGGCCAAAATCCTGAATGTCAAGATGCCGTTGGATCCCAATGCAATGGACACAAGGGCCGATAGATCCCGTTCCTATAATAGGAACAAAGGAACCCGCGGACGTGCATCTACCACAGAAGACACCCAGAAGCAACGTGCAGAAGGCCGTTGTTTCACTTGCAACAAACAAGGGCACATCTCGCGTAACTGTCCTGATAAAACCCAGAAAAAGAAGTCTCAGGTTAAGGCAAAGAAAGCTGAAACTTCGGATCAGGACAGTGACAGCGAGGCTGAAGACCCAAAGCCCATGGACCTGGATACCTATGTACGACTTGGAAAGTCACTTCCAGAGGACACCAAGATCGCCATCATAAGGAAGGCCATTGAGGCGGAGCAAGGGGCAGAAGGCAACGATGCGGATTTTTAAGATGTGCAACCCCAACGGCCTGGGCGCGCACATTAGGACTCAAGAGTGTCTTTGCTTGTAAATACAAAAGTCTACGAATCCCAACTCTTTTACAATCATCGCACTCAAAGGCCGAAAGACAAGTTCTTGTCGATTCTGGAGCAACCGACAATTTCATAAACCCAAAGCTCCTCAGAAGAATGAAGATTGGGCAAGTCCCACTTCAAAGAACGCGGACCATCTGGAATATCGATGGAACGCACAACAAAGCAGGCTCAATAACGCACTATGTGGACCTGCAAGTACGAGTCGGAGCCAAAGTCCAGGATATGAGATTCCTGGTAACCGATATCGGAGAAGACGAAATCATCCTTGGGTACCCCTGGCTGGTAGCCTTCCAACCAGTCATTGATTGGAAAGAAGCGGTACTCGACGAAAGCATGCAACCGTTGGTCATCAAAACTCTCGGATTGCCAATAGAAGACGAAGTTGCACGAGTACGCAAGGCGTGGATTCGCCGAGCAAAGACACTGGCAACTCCCGGAGAAGAAATCTATGTTTCATATATGGATCAATCAAAAATCCGGAAGACATCCACAGCCGCGCAAATGGCGGCTAACGCACAAGGGAAAGAAAAACCCTGGGACCAGATAGTCCCTCCACAGTACCACAAATGGAAGAAGGTCTTCTCAGAAGAAGAGGCAAGAAGATTCCCGGAACATCAACCCTGGGACATCGAAATCGAATTTATGGAGGACGCACCAAAAATCTTGGATTGCAAAATATACCCTTTAACACTTACGGAACAGGGAAAACTTGATGAATATATCAAGGAAAACCTGGAAAAGGGATATATCCGACCATCAAAATCGCAATACTCCTCTCCCTTCTTCTTTGTGGGAAAGAAAGATGGGAAATTACGTCCTGTGGTCGACTATAGGAAGCTAAACTCATTCACCGTGCCGGATCGATACCCCCTGCCACTAATCCAAGAACTTGTGGATAAAGTCCGCAACGCGCAGATCTTTTCCAAGGTGGATGTACGTGCTGGATATAACAACATACGAGTAAGGGAAGGCAACGAACACAAAACAGCTTTCAAAACAAATATGGGACTCTACGAAAACACAGTTATGCCCTTCGGATTAAAGAATGCACCAGCAGTTTTCCAGCGGTTTATGAACACCGAGTTCACGGATCTCACCGCTACGGGAAAAGTAATCATTTATATGGACGACATTCTTATTGCAACCGAAGATGATATTGCAGAACATCGCAAACTGGTACACCAAGTCCTGGAAAGGCTGTTAAAGCTAGACCTTTATCTCAAACCCAGCAAATGTATCTTTGAAACCAGAAAAGTCGAATTTCTGGGAGTAATACTGGAAGATGGCACAGTCACTATGGACCCGGTCAAAGTCGCCGGAGTAGAAGAATGGAAGACACCCAAAAATGTTAAAGACATACGCAAATTCCTTGGATTCTGCAACTTCTACCGACGATTTATCCGGGGATTCTCACAAATTGCAAAAGCGCTCAATGAACGCCTCAAGAAGGGTGCCCAATGGACATGGGGCGAACCCGAGGAAAAAGCTTTCCAGGAACTCAAAAGGCACATATGTGAAGAACCGGTCCTATTACAACCCGATCAGATGAAACCATTCGAAGTCGAAGTAGACGCATCAAATTACGCTATTGGTGCTGTCTTAATGCAAAGGGATGACAAAAACATCCTCCACCCAGTCGCATTCTTCTCAAAAACCATGAACGAAGCTCAAAGAAACTACGATGTGTACAATCGGGAGCTTCTAGGGTTAAGAGAAACACTTAGGACGTGGAGGCCATATCTGCATCAAGCCAAGCACAAGGTCAAAGTACACACAGACCACGCCAATCTACTATTCTGGAAGAATCCAGGAGAACACAATAGAAGAGTGGCACGATGGCATGCAGAACTAATGGAATACGACTTCGAACTGGTTCACATATCTGGAAAGAAGAATGGACGCGCCGACGCCCTATCTAGGCGCCCAGACCACGACACAGGAGACAATGATAATAAGCAACTTGTGGTATTACCACCAAAGTTCTTTAGTCGTGCATATGCCCGAATGACGAAAACAGGGGCATATCAGTCAATTCAAGACAAAGTCGAACAGGATCAGCAGGAAAACCAAGCTAGTATCCTACAAATCAAGAAATGGACCAATACCCACCAATTGATAAAGTTAAATTCAATCTGGTGGAAAGGCGAATCTGGACAGCTTGTTGTTGCCGGAGACAACAATCTGAAGAGGGGGGTAATTAACTTTTACCACGATTCCCCATCAGCCGGACACCCGGGAATTTCAAACACATTCGAACTGGCAAAACAAGACTTCTGGTGGCCAAACATGAAACAAGATGTGGAGCAATACGTTGATACCCTAAGCCGGCACTAAGCACTGAAATACCAGCTTAAGTATCGCAAGTTCGTGGGGTGTGAAGCCGGTCGATCGGGTCCGCACAGGCCTCCGCGGGACGCTATACTTCGTAGGCGCGACCGCCGGTGCAGGCGCCGCGTCGGGTTCGCTTCGCTAAGACCGCGCACGCGTGCGGCACTGTCGGGAACACGAGGGGTGAGCTACACGCAGCTCTGAGGAAGCAGGGACACTCAGGTCCGCGCGGGCTTCCGCGGAATACAAGACTTTACAAGGGCGGCCGCTGGGGTCGGGGACGCGTCGGGTTCGCTTCGCTAAGGCCGCGCACGCGTGCGGCACTATCGGGAATGCGAGGGGTGAGCTGCACGGAGCTCTGAGAGATCGGAAACGCGAGGGGGAAAAGGGTACTAAATTCTCTGAGGTCTAAGGTGTAGTTACATGCATTATATACTAAAAGTGTAGCTAAGGAGTCCAGGAACGAGGGTGAGGGCAGGAAAGTATGGTAGGGATGGTACGATATGGACAGGGGGAGCCAGGGGGACACCGGGCGAGGCGCGGGAAAGCGGTCCGATGCGCAGGAACGCGGTCCAATGTGCAAGTGAAAGGCGCAGGAAAGCGCTGATGTCAAGGAAGTGTGGCAGCACATGTACTGAAGGTGCAGCGGTGTGCAGGGTGAGCACGGAATACAGCGCGAGGTGTGTGCGGAGAGCGTGGGAAAGCGCGAGAGCGCGGCGAGGTCGGCGAGGCTCTGCAGAGCATAGAGAGCGCAGAGTGGGTCCGCTAAGCGGAAAGTGCGCGAAAGCTGTAATATAAGCTGTTTCACTGGCTAGAGCGGGAGCAGTCGTATTAACGTCAAAGGATGCGCTGTGTGTCAAGCAAACAAAGTAAACACGAGGCCACTCAAACCTAGTTTAATTCCTATCACACCAGAACATACATTGCCATTCCAGACGATCGCAATGGACTTCATCACAAAGTTACCTGTTTCAGAAGGATACGACACGATCCTCACCATCACCGATCATGATTGCAGCAAAGCAGCTATCTTCATCCCATGCAAGGAGACAATCACAGCAGAAGGAGTCGCAGACCTTTATCTGAAATATGTCTACCCTCGGTTTGGAATCCCCAAGAAAGTAATCTCAGACAGAGATACCAGGTTCACATCGAAATTCGCAAAAGGACTATGTCAAGCACTGGAGATATACCAGAACATCTCCACCGCTTACCATCCACGTACCGATGGACAATCTGAAAGAACAAACCAGTGGCTCAAAGGATACCTACGGTGTTATTGCAAAGAACATCGAAGGGACTGGCGCAAGTGGTTGCCAATAGCAGAAGCCACGCACAATCAATGGCCCAACGCTACCACGAAGAAGACGCCATACGATTTAATCATGGGATATATGCCACAAGTCAATTGGTCGTCAATTCCCAGCCAAGTGCCAGCGGTGACAGCACGAATAGAAGAATTAGACAAGATAAGGGACGATGCTCTGAAAGCAATAGCAAAAGCACAAGCAGACATGAGAAGAACTCGGTCGGGAAACAAAAGATTCAAGCCCTACAACGAAGGCGATCAAGTATGGATCGAGGGGACAAATCTTAGAACCCTGGACCCTACAAGCAAATTAGGACAAAGACGATACGGACCATTCAAAGTTCTGAAACGATTATCAGACGCAGTGTATCGGGTGGAGCTGCCAAGACAGTGGAAGATCCATAATGTGTTTCATGCGGATCTAATAACACCATACAAGGAAATGGAACTCCACGGCCCTAACTTTACCCGACCACCGCCAGACCTGATCGATGGAGAAGCAGAATACAAAGTAGAGAAGATACTGGACATGAAACAGAAAGGACGAGGGCGCAAAATGCACTACCTAATCAAGTGGAAAGGATATCCCACGAGTGACAATTCCTGGGAACCCGCAGAAAACGTACAAGCCAAGGACTTGATTAAGGAGTACAAAGAAGAACAAAGAAGACAAGACAAGGGCAAAGTTAGGAATCTATAAAGGAATGAAGCAAGCAACAAAAAAAGGGACATTCGCTTCATTCCCTCTAAGAAACCCAGTCCTACTATCACCCTTCACCATTTGCCCTCTACCACCATCGTCATCCTGCATCCTTTGTTTAAACCCCTTGACATTATCAGCAAAAATGTCGACGACCTCATCCTCCTTTGAGCTGGTGTACCCAGACTCAGTATCACCATCTACCCCCAGTCCCATCCAGTCACCACCCAAGTCGCCTCTTTCCATTAGTCCAAAATTGGAAGAGGGACTCCCACCATCTCTGTCCAGCCCAGTACGCCACTGGACAGAAGGCCTCCCTTCCCCCACCTGGAACCTCACTCCACCCCAGTCACCAGTTCCCTCTAATGTACCAGAGGGGACCCCAGTCACCTCCCTTCCACCCCAGTTGGCACGACACACAGTGCCACTTAAGGGAAAGAAGAAGAGGTTCGCTCCCTATGCCACCATGAAGAGTGGGCAGAAGGAGCCGAAGAGGTGTTTCCAGTGTGGCTCAGGGAGCCACTTAAAGAAGGACTGCAAGACAGCCAGGGGACGGCCACTGTGCCCCTACTGTGGGAGTATTGGGCACGAGGAGGACGATTGCCCTCAGCTGGAGCCAGAGCTCCCAGAACTGATGAAGAAGGCAAAGGGGCTCCCTCAGTTGACGTTGAGGGAGAAGGTAGAGATAATGTGGAGCAGAGAGTGGGCTCCACAGGTATGCGCTGTATGTTGGGTTAGGAACCCAGGGCACACTGAGATGCAGTGTCCCCAGAAGGAGATGTGCTGGACCTGTAGGTGTGCAGGACCAGCAGGGTACCTCAAGAGGCATATCTGCAAGTTATGGGCAGACGAGCCTGAGGTGTTTATGCACACAGATTACGACGATTATGACGATTACGATATGTTCCAGGGTAGAGACTAGGTGCAGTTGGGGCAACTGCACATCTGAAAGGGGGGCTATGTTACGACGCCTACATTTTCTTTCTCATTTCTCACCCTTTTCTTGATATTTATGACTCACGATGACTCTAGGAGGACACGTCGTCCTTAGCTAGGTGACAGGTCATCGTTACCCATATGACTCAGTACTAGGACACTTTGTTGTGACTCAGTCCTAGTACTCTATTGTTCTCATACTGTTTCAGTGACGTGGACTTGGATACTGACACGTTGGTCTCTTAGTTCTCTATTGTTCCCATTTACTATAAAGTCTCATAGCTAGGTAGCCAGTAGCTTCAGACTTGACTTCTTGTATCCTACGGTACTAGAGACAACAAGCAGAACCATCCCCACTCTTTCACTTGCGTGATTAAGAACTTCCCTCTCATAACTCTTCTCAAAGTCCTTGCTTGACTTAGCAGAGAGTTACTCGTCATCAGAAGCTTACTAAGTTCTCTTCGAACTTAGTACTCTCACACCGAACCACAGTCCAGACTCCTTAGTGTTCCTGTCATCGTAAACGTAACCCACGTCGGGTGAACGTCCCTACCGTGATGTAACACTGGCGCAGCAGCTCTGCCCCATGATCAAAGTCCTTCAATCGGACCGTGGTGGGGAGTACCTCAGCAGCGCTTTCGATCAGCACCTAGCGACAGCAGGAACCATGCGGCACCTGACAGTGCATGACACCCCGCAGCTCAATGGTGTGGCCGAGTGCCTCAACTGAACCATTGTCAAGCGCATTTGTGCTTTCACACATTCCAGCAGCCTCCCCAAGTTTCTCTGGGGAGAAGCTCTTCAGCACGCCACATGGTTGAAGAACCGCACAGCGACCCGTGCACTAGATGGCCTCACACCTTACCAGGCGGTGTTCGGTCGCACACCTGACATCTTGCGGTTGCGCCGGTGGGGTGCCACCGTATGGGTGCATGTCGGTGATGGGGATAAGCTGGCCGCACGCGCCTGTGAGGGACGTTGGCTTGGCTTTGACACTGAGTTGCACGCTCACCGCATTTATTTCCCCTCCTCCTGTAGTGTGGCGGTTGAGCGCAATGTCTATTTCAGCGCGGCCCCACAGCTCGAGGGGGAGCAGCTTGCCATCCCAGGCACTGAATGCGAGCAGCATACCGCACCACAACCCTCCACAACATCGTCCCCATCACCCACTGATGTCCTGCTACCACCTTCGCCTACTGTCACGCTACCTTCCTCACTTAGCTCCCAATCCTCGTCTCCACCACCACCTCCTAGCCATGTTGTGCCTAACCTCCACAAACGGCCAGTGCAAAACCGCAAGCCAGCCCCCATCCTTCGCGACCTACTGGAGGGAGTGACTGTGTCCTCCTCCCATCGCTCTGACCCGCACTTACCAGTTGGAACCCAGTTGCCTGGCGGCTTTTGGGAAGAAACTGAGGAAGCAGGGGGAGCATGGTCGGCCGAGAATGCCTTTGCCGTGCTCGAGGATTCCAAGTGGCTGGAGCATGTTCTCATGGCTGAGATCGCTGCGGCTGAGGCCCTGGAACCTAGCACACTTGCTGAGGCCAAACGCCGCCCAGACTGGTCACTCTGGGAGAAGGCAATTGATGAGGAGTTGGCCACCTTGAATGCTGCGGGAACCTGGTGCCTTGAGGAGGCACCACCCGGAGCCAATGTCATCGGCTCAAAGTGGGTCTTCAAGGCGAAGAAGGACGCGGCTGGGAACATTGCCCGGTACAAGGCTCGCCTTGTTGCTCAAGGTTTCTCCCAGATTGGGGGTGTGGACTACGACGACACCTATGCCCCCATTGCAAAACTTGCTTCCTCATGTGCCATCATCGCAATGGCAAACCGGCTCCACCTTATCCTTCACCAGGTCGACATCAAAGGTGCTTACCTCAACGGCATCCTTAGAGACGACAAAGTCCTCTACCTACAGCACCCACCTGGCTATATGGCACCTGACACGGGAAAGCGAGTCCTGCGATTGCAGAAGGCCTTGTACGGTCTGAAGCAGGCAGGACACCGCTGGTACCAGACATTCACCACCATCCTTGTTGAGCTTGGCTTTGCTCAGTGCTCAGTCGATCAGGCCATCTACCACAAGTCAGATGCGACCGTGCATGAGCTCGTGGTGATACAGTTCATGTAGATGACTGCACTATTGCTGCGAGCAAGCAGCGTCTCATGAACGACTTCAAGGAGCGCCTTGGTAAGCACGTCGAAGTCACAGACCTGGGCAAGCTGCACTGGATGCTTGGCATCGAGGTGAAGCGTGATCGAGAGGCCGGTACTATTCATCTATCACAATCTTCCTATATCGACTCCATTCTCCGCCGCTTCAACTTCACTGACCTCAAGCCACTGTCCATGCCGATGGATGTTCAGGCGAGGCTTACTTTAGAGCAGGCACCTTCCACCGCGGCTGAGTTTGCAGCCATGCGGAACATCCCCTACCGTGAGGCAGTCGGTGCGCTCAACTGGGCCGCACTTGCCACGCGCCCCGACATCTCCTTCGCTGTGTCAACCGTGGCACGCTTCGCATCGAACCCCGGGCCAGCGCACTGGGAGGCCGTCAAGCGGATTTTTCGCTATCTGGCTGGCACGCGCGACCTGCGGCTCTCGTACGGCGAGGCCCGTCGTGCTCTCGTTGGGTACACCGATGCAGACGGCAGCATGGCTGAGGATCACCGTGCCATCTCTGGCTACGCTTTCCTCATTGACGGCGGCGCTGTTTCATGGTCCTCCAAGCGGCAGGAGATCGTCTCCCTGTCCACCACCGAGAGCGAGTACGTCGCAGCAACGCACGGTTTGAAGGAGGCGATGTGGCTCCGCAGCCTTTTGTCCGAGGTCTTCGGCCCGTTCAAGGACGCGACGGTGTTGCTCTGCGACAACCAGTCTGCGATTTCACTTGCCCGCGATCATCAGTACCACGCCCGCACGAAGCACATCGACGTGCGCTATCATTTCATCCGCTGGGTGATTGATCAAGGCGTCGTTCGGCTCGTGTACTGCCCAACTGAGGACATGGTGGCGGACGTTCTGACCAAGGCGCTGCCATCACCCAAGGTCAAGCACTTCGCTGCTGGTCTTGGCCTGCGCGCGAAGTGAGGGGGAGTGTTGAGATGAGCGGGTGATGCCCGCCTGATACCCTCGTGCCCTGCACGATCGCCTCATTACCATACAACCTGAACTAACAATTTATTGATCGATTAGCTAGTAGAATCACAAGCCTACAATACCATGTGAATCGTCTTATCATACGATTCTTTCCCATTCCTGTTATGCTTAAATACTTGCGTAGTTTACAATGTACCCTCCGTCATCGCTTCCCGAGCGATTCCTGAGGTAAGAATACCCGCTACTTTACTTCGTACCGTTTGCTTACGCCTGGGCAGTTCTTTGTTGTTCTGTCTAGGTAAATACACATTAGTCATCGCTTCCCGAGCGATTCCTGAGTTCTTTGTTGTTCTGTCTAGTTCTCGCGCTCCGTCGCACCTTCTCGTTTCGCCCTCGCGCGTGGCTCCCTCACTCCCAGCGGTTGTCCATAGCCTTCACAGGACGGCCTCAACGGACTCGCAGCCTTGCAGTTCCTTGGCGAGCGAGATGTTTGTAAGGTCGTTCCCGGTTTTGGCCTTGTATTCGCTCAAGGCAGCTTCAAGAATCGATTTCAAGTGCGAAGAGGACTCGATCGTCTCAGAAGACGAAGCCATTTGTCAGTGAGGATAGCAGAGTAGCAAGAGTGCGCGAGCAAGTCGAGTGTGAAGCACGACGCATCGTGTTCTTTTCCTGGGAACACTCTTTTCGTCTCATTTGCCTCGTGTCATCGATAGCCGCCGAGGACACTGCAGTTGTAGGTTCACGGATTGTGTTGGAAGGACAAACCAGCCAAATTCCAGGTCGCGTTTACTCTTGGCTACCACGGCGATTTCCGGGTAGACGCACAAGGCCCTCACGAACAGCGATTCAAAAGTGGACCTCCCCGATCCCCAAACGGCCACATTCTGGGAAACGACATTTAGCATCTATTAAGTTGTACACTAGTACAAGTATTTAAACAGGAAAATTGAGTTCTTGTCCCCCAACAATATCGTATGGGGCGTCGTAGAGGAAATGCGTACAATGAGAGCGTCAAGACAGAGGAACATTGTAGCTGAGACAGCAAAGCGCAGAATCCGATAGTTTACACACAGCGAGCAGACAGATTAAGGCTAGAGGAGCGGGGGAGGATTACAGGTTGCGTCAGGTGTATGGCATATGCGGTTGGGAGGTTCGATTTATAGCCTGCTCTCGACAACTGGCGTGAGCGAGCGCCACGGCAGCGTGCCTTCACCAAACGCAGCATCGAGTGCCTCCCGCACCGTCCGCGCAAACACGAACTGCATACGCGCGCACACCTCCTTCGGTACGTCAAGTGCGACGTCCTTCCGGTTCGCCCACGGCACGATCACCTTATTAGCGCCCGCACGGTGCGCACCCAGTACTTTCTCCTTGACCCCACCTACAGGTGAGACTCGGCCGCGGAGAGTGATCTGCACGAAACACGTTAAGTTAGAACATGTGGGAGGTCTCAGATACACACACCTCGCCGGTCATTGCCGTAGTTGGCGGGACGCATTTACCCGTCAATAGCGATACCATCGCGCACACCTACCCATTACACCTCGATGAGGAACCCAAATCGAGGGAGAATAACGAGTGCGTACCATGGCGACACCTGCACTCGGTCCATCCTTCTTCTGAGCTCCTGCAGGAAGGTGCAAATGTACGTCTATCATAGCATCCGGTATCCGCAGCGGGTCCAGCGCACGCTTATTCGTGATCCCAAGATCATACGAGTGCGTCTTGACCCAGCTAAGCGCGAGCTCCGCGCTTTCCTCGATAACCTGAAAACGGCGAAATGTCAGCAGATGATAGTGAGGACGTGCGAGTTCGGGACGCACTTCGCCAAGCGAACCAGTGAGCTTGAGGTGCCCACTACCAGGAGTCGCGATGCTCTCGACGGGCATGATCGCACCCTCACCCATCCCAGTAACGACGAGACCCCAAACGACTCCCCGCCGCGGCTCCCGCTCACGGTCCTCACCGTCATAACGCGAAAGTCCTAAGATCTTCTCCAGCTCGTCCGCTTCGACAATAGCATTGTAGCCCGCGCCGTCATGCTTGCTACGCTTCACCAGCGCTTTCGAGGTTTCAGACGGTGTTGGTAATGGGAGCGGCAATGAGGAAGGCGGCAGGCTCTGTTTGTCGACGTACGCGGCCCACTCGACCGCCTTGTAGCGTACAATCCCGCCAATCGTACGCTCTAGTGAACGTACTCCTGCCTCTTGCGTGTAGTGCGTGACAGTTTGGAGAAGCGCGGGCTCAGTTAGTTCAACATGGGCCTCGGAAAGCCCGTTCTGCGCGACTTGCTTAGGGAGGAGGAACCGCCGAGCAATGTGCAGTTTCTCGTCGTGCGTATATCCAGATAGCTGAATGATCTCACACCGATCGAGGAGAGGCGGTGAGATAGCGTTGAGGGTATTGGCCGTGCAGATGAATAAGATCTGTGATAGATCGATCGGAACGTTCAGTTAGTGATCCTACAGGCCGTCCATATCAGGGAAAAAAGGCTCGACGCAAGGGGTCTAGAGAAACGTACATTGAAGGCCACATTTTGTTCCGGATCTAGAACCTCGAGCAACGCTGCGGATGGGTCACTGTGATAGTTTGATCGACCGACCTTATCGATTTCGTCTCTGTCATCATTTCAGTCATTCTACGAACTCCGGAAAGTGAAGTAAAGGTACTCACAATAATAGAACCGGATCCATACGACCAGCCTTGCGCAGCGCCAGTGCAAGTAAACCAGGTCCGCTGGCAACGTAAGTCCGACGGTGACCCCATATCTCCGCCTCATCGCGCACACCACCAAGAGCGATGCGCTGGAACGCCCGGCAGAGGGCACGAGCAATCGATTGACCCAAAGAAGTCTTTCCCGTACCCGGAGGCCCGACGAAGCTGAGCACATGCTCGATTACATCATCCATATGACGAGCCAGGTGACGGTAGACTCACAGTCAAATGGGGGCCTTGATGGCTTTCGCCCTCGATAGGCTTTGCGACTGGGGTGATACAGGTACGAGGCATTTGAGGTGGGGCTGGGATTTCACCTGCTTTGATGGGCCATGCGCGCGTTCTCGTTTTGATTTTCAACTTCATTCGTGTCAGCGGCGGGCTCGTCGATGGTCTTCTTGAGTGTAACTTCCTGCGCCTTTGCCTGTTCCACCTCTGCCTCTTGCGCGTTCAAGGCGCGTAACCGGACGACGGCGAGATACTCCATTAATCGACGCTTGACCTTCTCGAGGCCATAATGATCCGAATCGAGCTGTGATTGAGAGTTGGCGAGGAAATCTGATCGCAAGAGGGTTTCTGCGCTGGGGGCAGTGGGAGCCCAGGGCAGCAAAGTGAGCCATTCAAGCTAGAGAAGCAAGTCAGGGTGAATGTGACCTAAGAAACATGGATCTACGCACGTAATTCCTTACGACCCCGTGCTCTGCGTTTTGAGGAGGGATCCGCTTGAGGCGGCGGGCCTCAGAAGAAGCAACGCGCCGTACTTCGCTGCCTGTGGGGAGAGTATCGACACGGCGGATGAGCAACTCGAGCTCATCCTCATCCTCTTGACCATTTCCCGTGCCGTGTAGGTCGGTATTTCCCGGCTCGAGACGCTGTAGTTCGGCATTAATCGCGGCAAGCTGTTGGCGTAAAAAGAGCGCCTTCTGTTGTTTAGAGAGAGACTCGTCGACGGCGGTGGAGATTTTGGAGCTGACTTCCACGATCGAAAGTTGCTTCGCTAGAACATTGGTGACGTGTTGAAGACGCAATGACGGTGAATCGGTGGAGAGGAGTACTACGGAATACGTCAGCCCCTTCTCACGGAGTTGGAAGCGGGAGCATGGGGCTGGCCGTCACGCGTCACGCGTCACGGGCGGTATAGGTGTTGGTTGACAACTCCGAGTCCGAGTCAGGAAAAGAAACCCCACACCAGTGCGCATGCGGAGTCTAGATCCAAAGTGTGTCGGAATTGAACGCAGGAGCAAGACGGTTAATTCGATTTTATTCCAAGAATCATTTCACCACGTTTCGGAACAAGCAACAATACAACGGCTCTCCAAAATATGTTATAATTGTCTTCGTCACGCTCCCATCGATATCCATATTATCCTCAAGAAGACTCCACGCGATCCTTGTCGTTCATCATATCGTGCGGCCTTAGTTGGGCAGTGTCGCGGCGCGATCACTGGTCCTCGTTCCGTGATCCGGCGTCTATATCTATGCTCATCTCTCGCCAACAGTGAGTAACAATTAAACTTGGCTCGTAGGAGGAATACTCACCTGACCAGGGGATGAGACCGCATCTTTGTCATTCTCTGCCTGAGCTTTCGCATCATACTCGAGTAGTACCCTCGCAATATCGAACCGTCCACGATAGCATGCTAAGTGTAAGGGAGTTGCGACGTCCTTATCTTCTGCGTGCATATCCGCGCCGCGCTCCAATAGCAGCTTTGCGACACCGGCCCCATCGTCTTGGAACCAATAACTACCTTGTGACACTAAGTGCAAAGACGACTGAGCTCTGCCGTTCTTCAAACCAGCCTTGGCGCCATGGTCGAGCAAAATCCGTGCGATCTCGAGCCTCCCAAGGGATGCGGTGGAATGTAATGATGTGTTTTCATACCTGTCCGTGGCGTTTATATCTATGCCGCGCTCCAGCAATAGCTGTGCAATCCCGACACCGTTCTCTTGGGAAACGTATTGACCTCGTGACACTATGTGCAACGGTGTCTCTCCGTGGTCGTTCTCCGCGGTCGTGATTGCGCCACTGTCGATAAGCAACTTTGCGATCTCGAGCCTCCCACTGAAGGCTGCCGAGTGTAATGCCGTGCCGTGTTCTTTGTCTTGCGCATGGATGTCCACACCTCGCTCCAGCAATAGTCGTGCAACGCCGACACCGCTTTCTTGGGAGTCGTATGTACCTTGTGCCACTTGGTGTAGCGGTGTTCTACCCTGCTTGTTTCTTGCGTTCACGTTGGCGCCATGGTCGAGAAGCACCCTTGCGATCTCGAGCATTCCACAGAAAGCCGCTGAATGTAACGGAGTGTCGTAGTCTTTGTCTTGGGCGTGAATGTCCACAGCGCGCTCCAGCAAAAGCCGCGCAATGCCGACACCATATTCTTGGGAGTCGTAGTCACCTTGTGACACTAGGTGCAACGGGGACTTTCCCTCATCATTCTCCGCGTCTGCGTTTGCACCGCGGTCAAGAAAGACCTGTGGTCCCGGAATATAAATAGATTTATTTTAGAAAAAAAAAGACGCACCTGTACGATCTCGAGCTTCCCATAAAAAGCTGCCCAATTTAATGGGGTAGCCTTGTCCTTCCCCCGTGCATCCACGTCCACACCACGGTCCAGCAACAGCCGTGCAGTTCCGACGCCGTGCTCTTGGGACTTATATTTGCCCCGTGCCACTTGGTGCAGCGGTGTCCTACCTTGATCGTTCTCTATGTTTGGGTTTGCACCATAGTCGAGAAGTAGCTGTGCGATCTCGAGCCTCCCACAAAAAGCTGCTAAGTGTAATGCAGTGTTGAAGTGTGTGTTCCGGGTATGGACATCCACCCCGCGCTCCAGCAATAGTTGTGCAGTACCGGCACCGCGCTCTTGGGAGTCGTAGTCACCTCGTGACACCGCCTGCAACGCCGTTTCGTCCCATCTTCCCTCTGCATCCGTAAGTGCACCATGTTCGAGAAGCGCCTGTGCGATCTCAAGCCTCCCCTTTAAAGCTGCCTCACGTAACGGGGTAAACTTGTTCTTGTTCCGAGCGTTCGGATCTGCACCGCGCTCCAGCAATAGCCGTGCAATGCCAACACCGCGTTCTTGAGAGTTATACTTGCCTGCCGACACTTGGTGCAATGGTGTCGAACACTGATCATTCCCCACGTTCGGGTTTGCGCCGTGATCGAGAAGTAGCCGCGTGATCTCGAGCCTCCCCCTGAAAGCAGCCAAGTGTAATGCGTTGTTGAGGTATTTGTTTTGGACATGGACATCCACGCCGCGCTCCAGCAATAGCCGTGCAATACCAACGCCGTGTTCTTGAGAGTCATATTCACCTCGTGACACGATGTTCAGCGCCGTTTCGCCCCCCTCCGTCTCCAGCTTCACGTTCGCACCATGGTCGAGAAGAACCTGTGTGACCTCGACCCTCCCTTTGAAAGCTGCCCAATGTAACGAGGTCCAACTGTCTTTATCTCGTGCGTTCACGTCCACACCGTGCTCCAGTAATAGCCGTACAGTATCGACACCTTGTTCTTGGGAGTCGTATTCACCTCGTGAAACAGTGTGCAATGCCGTTTCGCCCCCATCGGTCTCCGTGTTCGCGTTCGCGCCATGGTCAAGAAGGGCCTGTGCGACCTTGGCCCTCCCTTTGAAAGCTGCCTCATGTAGCGAGGTCCAACCGTCTTTCTCCCGTGCGTTCACGTCCACACCACGCTCCAGTAATAGCCGTGCAGTACTGACACCTTGTTCTTGGGAGTTGTATTCACCTCGTGACACGATGTGCAACGCCGTTTCGCCCCCATCGGTCTCCATGTTCGCGTTCGCACCATGCTCGAGAAGTAGCCGTATGATCTCAAGCCTTCCTCTGAGAGCTGCCGAATGTAATGCGGTCCAGAGGTATTCGTTTTGGGCATGGACATCCACGCCGTGCTCCAGCAGCAGCCGTGCAATACCAGCACCCTGTCCTTCGGAGTCGTATTCGCCTCGTGATACTATGTGCAACGCCGTTTCACCCCACTCGTTCTCCGCATTCGAATTTGCACCCTGAACGAGAAGCAACTGTGCGATCTCAAGCTTCCCACTGAGAGAAGCTGAATGTAACGGGGTGAACATGTTCTTCTTCCGTGCGTTCACGTCTACAGCGCGCTCTAGCAATAGTCGTGCAATTCCGACACCGTGCTCTTCGGAGTTATATTTGCCTTGCGACACTAGGTGCAACGGGGTCTCGCCCTCCTTGTTCTCTGCGTTCGGGTTTGTACCATGGTTGAGAAGCACTCTTGTGACCTCGAGCCTCCCCCAGAAAGCTGCTGAATGTAACAGCGTCCACCCGTTTGTCGTCCGTATGTTGACATCAGTGGCGTGTTGCAGTAATAACTGCGCAAGGTCAAGAACATCGTCATCGTCGCGACTGGTGTCTTCAAACAGTAGGTGCAACGGAGTCTTTCCCTCATTATCCTGAGAGTCGACGTCCGCCTTATACTCCGCTAGCACCTGAGCTACCTTGAGTTCTCCGTAATATGCCGCCAGATGCAGTGGTGTACGAAGATCATCCTGCTGGCAATTTACGTCCGCGCCTTTGTTGAGCAGGGACTGCACTATGCCGACGTGGGCGATTGCTTCGTGGAGTGGAGTCCGTTCTCTCAGTCCCCGGACATCGACGTTTGCGCCATGGTTAAGTAGGATCCCCGCAACTTTGACGTGCTTTCCGACGAGTGCTGCAAGCAGCGGAAATTTGTATCTGCCGCCTACAGCGTTCACGTGCTGCGGGTGTTCAGTGGAGAGATGTTCAACCAAGTCGGAGAATCCACAAAGCGACGAATAATACAAGGGGGTGGGTATGTTTGACGGCGATTCCGGAGAGGACTCCTCGTCCATGTTGTGTATTCCAACCCATGCCGCGAAATGGGGCTGGTCACAGTCAAAGAGTGTCTCCATCCCATCATTTACACGTGATGCGACGTCCTCGAATTGCGCATGCGTGACCCAGTGCTTGGCAGCGTATTCTGCCAGAGGGAAGCCTTTGACGATCCTTTCGTCGACGTGGCCACCCAAGTGAAGAAGACATCCGAGACACGCCTGAGCAAGGACGGTATGGGCGGGTCTGGGAAGGATCTGGTACTGTGAAAAGTCTCCGAGCGAGGATGTGAGCCGATCCGACATCAGGAACTCCTTTACGGAGAAGTGCGAGAACTGGACAATTTGAGATCCGTTGTCGTCGACGATGGAAATGAGACTAGAGCAAGTAGACAGAACGGCCTCTACTTGGTCATTCGGCCTCCAATCTGTGCGATATTTTGGAACTGCTCCTTGGGCTTTAAACTCGAATGCAAGTAGCTCCGCAAACTCTTCAACACGAAGCGGACGGACGGCCACCATGAGGCATTGCAGCATACGATGGGCATGGTCTTGGCTCCCCTGAGGAATTTGACTGAGTACGCGCGCATATGTCTCGTCCAACGTTCGGGGTAACTGGTCAAGGGTTTGCCGAATACTTGATGCGAGGCAATGTTGCAGAACCGCCAGCTGACAGAAAACCCAACGGAACCTGTACAATATAAGATAAGATGGTCTCTGGCAGAGGATCGGGACGCTAACATTCCATCCGCTTTCTCAGACAACACCTCAACCACTAGCTTCCTATCTTTATCCCGCCATCGTCGCATCTTCCTGTTTGAGGAAACCGTTTTGCTCACATAGTCGGAAATATCCTTCTGTTGTCCGCTTTCATCATGAAGCGAGAAGGCACTATAGGCAAGTGGCTCGAGAACAATTTTGATGTCGATGTCCGGGCGGCTAGTAATACAGATATGCAAGTTTGGAATGCGCAGTTCGACAAGCTCTTCCAGGAGGTCAAGGAGTACCGCTCGTGGGGTCGGCAGCCCAGAAAAGTTGGGACACTCATCGATTGCGTCGATGATGACGTATATTGGCTGGCGTGCCGCGACGAAGAGCATCTTGTGGAGACAATACGTCAATAAGTCAATGCTGGGTTGTTGCGTGCCATTCCCGTGTGCCCAATAAATCCAAGAGATTATCTTGCGACAGGGGTCCAACTGGGCAGAAAGTTGAATGAGAAGAGATGCGAGAAAGTTGCGGACGTTTTGTTTTTCTTTGTCTCGAAAGTCAAAGAAGAAATACACCAAGGAGGCGTGACCGGCATCGCGCAACGACATGACGTGTTTTATGATCGCGGAGCTTTAGTCAATGAGTTCTCGTACTTGAGAATTATGTCAGGGAAACGACAAACCTAAGGATGCTCTTTCCTGAGCCAGCTACGGAAACGAGGAGTTGAGCGGGAGTTGAGCGATGAAAGGTAGGAGGAACATACGTTTTCCATGTATCCAGAGGAGGGAATCGATTAATTCCCACTCCTTGAATATGCTGCCTTGAAGGAACCACGCGGCAGTTCCCTTTTGGTAGGCCTCGCACGCGGCGTTGTAATTTAAGGACGGGTCTGGAGGAGAAAACCATTTTCGAACGTCCTGTTCAATTTGGTTCCCTGAGGCGAAACTTCAGTCTCCACTGCGGCGGTGATGGAGTAGCAGAGCACGAACACTTGATTTCGACCACATCACCCTTTATTTCACCCAAGTTGTTCTTTATTTCGCCCATGCCGTCCTTCATCTCGCCCACGTCGTCCTTTATTTCGTCGACGTCATCCATGATGTTGTCCAAGTTGTCCTTTATTTCGCCTGCGATCCCCTTCATGGCATGCATATCGCCCTTCACATCGTCCATATCGCCCTTCATTTCATCCACGTCGTCCTTTATTCTGTCTACCGTGTTCGCCATCTGTTCCACAGCGTCGTCGGATCTCATGGCACCTAAGAAGACGAAGGTTCAGCGTGGAATTAGTAACTGGTCAATGAGACTGCGCACCGTCTTTGAGCTCTTTCGTGACCTTCAGAATCAGAGCGATCGCCAGCTGAACTTCCTCCCGGGTCAAGTCATCCAGCCTCTTGAGGGCGTCTTCAATATCGGTCCTTCCGACCAGTTTCTTTAGATATGTTTCTGGTCAAATTCGATATCAGTCTGTTACTGGAAGTATGTACATATTATAGATACAACTTACTTGTTCGGCTTTGTTGGACCTCCTTCGTCGAGATCGCGAGTATAGAGAGCACCTCGACCATGATTTTCACGAGTATCTCCGCCATATCCATGGTCGGCGTAATCCGAGTGTGAACCCCAAGGCGCTTGAGGAAGAACTGAATGCGCTCAAAGAGGTCGACGAGCATATCGTGGCTCGCCTTGACATCCTTCGCTGCCTACAAAACATTGGGATTAAACTTCAAGGGCAGATAAAGATAAACACGGATGAACGAACGAAGAGCAGGACTCAGATCCCAGCAGATACCACATTTGCAGAAGGAAACACCTGCACACGACGTTGAATGCACTTGTAATCGCGAATCGTTTTTATGGCACGTACCATGCCAACGCCCTGGCCCAGAGTCGCGGAGATCGTGTAGAGGACCTCCACCGATGGACCGATCCACTTCATCAATCTTTTATCGCCATCCCTGAACTTATCAAAGGCCTTGGCCTCACGTTGAATTATATCCAGGACGGCCTCGGCGGACTCGCAGCCTTGCAGCTCCTTGGCGAGCGAGTTGCTTGTAAGGTCATTCCCAGTCTTTGACTTGTACTCGCTCAAGGCGGCATCAAGAATCGATTTGATGTGAGAAGAAGATGACTCAAGTGTCTGAGAACATAAAGACATTTGTTAGTGAGGATAGCAGAGTAGCAAGAGTGCGCGAGCAAGTCGAGTGTGAAGCACGTCGCCTCGTGTTCTTTGCCTGGGATCACTCTTTCCGTCTCATGCCTCGTGTCGATAGCCGCCGAGGACACTGCTGAGTAAATTAGTATCACGTGGAAGCCTGGTGAGCCAAATTCCGGGTCACCGCACGTACGGCGACTTCCGGAGAGTTACTTGGGGTTGCGTCCCACCAACACGTTACTGTAGGCCAACAAGTTAGCTAAACGCAAGCGCTTCCCTTACTCTCCCACACACGCGTCTCTTATAAACAGAAAAACCAAACACGGCGTAGGTGCTGACAGCGCTGACCACGGAGACGAAATAAAGGCCGGGAAAAGGAAACACTGCCCTGAGGCCTGAGGCTGCCCGTGCGCTTCTTGGTTCACGCATTTCACCACTGGTGCATCCGTAGGCTGATTCCTCCTCTCTATGTGTGGCCATGTCACTGGTGGACCACAGTGGAGTGGACTGTGCACCTGAGAGCCCACCCACTGCCGCTTGTCCTGCCCCGAAGAACAACAAAACAAATGTCCTGGCTTTAAAGAAGGGGCGGGAAGAGGAACGACAAGGCTAACGAGAATGGTTCAAACAGGCCTACCCGGAGTGGGCGTAGTCTCACACATTACTCTCCAGTCTTCAAAGCTTCGACACACCCACGCCCACGTTTACACCTGCACCGTCGTCTTCGTCTCTGCTTCCTGGAATGGGTTCACACACACACTCAGCGCCACTCTCCTTCCTCTTCTTCCTGCCTGTCTCCTCTCCCACCACCTCCCCAGGTCCCCGACTCGTTCAAGCTGAGCGTGGTGTGTGACTCGTCGAAATAACCGTTTTCCGTGGTGAGCGATTTCGCTCCCTTTTCTCCATGGTGCTTCTGACGCCGGCGGGCGGGTTGGATCCTGGAGGACGTGCTCCCAGCCGATTTCCCGCGGGGGGTATATGCACAGTAGTGATAGGCCGCATGTGCGTCATCCTCCCTTGGCACGCATCCTGGACCAATTGAATCCAACCGAGGGAGTTCCGACGTGAGCGTGGCGACGAATGTGACAACGTAAGTGGCGCTGTTGGAGGGTACTGCCGAAGACGAAGGAAATGATGGCGATGACGATGATGGAGATGAAGAGACAATCTAGCTCGACACGTAACCACACCCAGTCTTTAGCACTGCGGCGCTACCGAACGTTCGTTGACGACCTTATCGAAGGAGGACCTGGGGGACCCAGACGGCCAGCATCACATCCTATGACGACAAGCAGAGACACAGGCACAATGGGGATGCAGAAAGTCAGGAGGCAGATGACTTCCAGCACTGAGGACTAAGTCCGAGTACCGGCTACCATTCCTTTTGGAATTAGATCGCAAGGCCGAAATACCCCAGAGCGTTTTGACCTCCCGCATTCCTCAGGGTGGCGATGATACATACAAAGTAGGAAAAGACATGTATCTCCCATTCAGTCCAAGCAATTAAGCAATTGTGTTATCTCAGAACAATAACATATGAGGTTGATGTAGGGAGATACGTAAAATGGAGAGCGTCAAGCAAGAGGAACTGTGCGATTGGGACAAAAGCGCAGTATTCTATGGTTAGACGCCGCGTATAACTAGGAAGGATATGAAGCCAGAGAGGGGATAAATAGAAGTAGCATTCTGTATATGCACACGGAAAAAGAACATCCGATTTATAGCCTGCTCTCAACGACAGGTGCGAGCGTGCGCTGCAGCGGCGTGCCTTCGCCAGATGCTGCATCGCGTACCTCGCACGTCGTCCACAAAAAGACGAACTGCATCTGCGCGCGCAACTCCTTCGGTATATTGTGTTGGAGGTCCTTCCGATTCGATCACTTCAAGGTCCCCACCGCTAGCGTCCGCGGCACGTGACCATGACCCAGTTTGACGCTGGGGCACATGCGCTACGCCAGTCGTCGACGTACTTGGCGAAACGTACTTGACTGTTAAAAGCGATCGCTCAAACCTGCCAATTCTCTCGTTGAGCGACCCAATCAGACGAGGAAAAAAAGTCCATGTTCGTACCATAGTGACGCATACGAAACCTGCTCAATCCGTCCATGTTCTGCAAGAAGGTACAAATGCGTTTCAAACATTGCGTCCAGTATTTGCAGTGGGTCCTGCGCACGTTTATTCGTGATCCCCGAAATCATACGAGCGCGTTTTGACCCAGCTAAGCGAGAGCTCCGCGCTCTCCTTGACAACCTAAAGGGAATCAGGGATAGTAAGTAAGGATGTGCGAGTTCAGGATGCACTTCGCCAAGCGGACCGGTGAGCTTGAGATGCCCACTGCGGTGCTCTCGACGGGCATGATCGCACCCTTACCCATCCGAGTAACGTCGAGGCCCCAAACCGCTCCCCGCCGTGGCTCGCGTTCACCATAGCCGCCATCATAACGCAACAGGGCTAAGATCTTCTCCACTTCGTCCGCCACGAAGACGGGATTGTAGCCCGCGTCAGCATCCTTGCTACGCTTGACAAGGCTTTCGAGGTTTCCGATGGTGCTGGCAAAGGAGGTGGCAATGAGGAAAACGGCAGGCCTTGTTTGTCGAAGTGCGCGGCCCACTCAACCGCCTTGTAGCATACAATTCCGCCGATCGCGCGCTCTAATGAACGTACTCCTGCCTCTTGCGTGTGATGTGTGATCGTTTGGAGTAGCGTGGGCTTCGTCAGGTGAACGTGTGCCTCTGTAAGCCCGTTCTACGCGAGTTCTTTAGGGAGGAGGAATCGCCTCGCAATTTGAAGCTTCTCGTCGTGCATGTACCCAGACAACTGAATGGTCTCACACCGATCGAGGAAGAGATAGTGTCGAGGGAATTGGCCGTGCAGATGAACAAATTCGGTGACAAGTCGATCGAAACGTTCAGGTAATGATCCTACAGGTCATCCAAATTAGAAAAAAAAAATTGAGGCAAGGGTCTGTGGAAACGTACATCGAAGGTCACATTTTGCCCCGGATCGAGAACCTCGAGCAACGCCGCAGATGTGCCAATAAGGTATTTGATTGAGCCGAAATTAACGATTCCATCTCTGCCGTCATTGCTGTCATCGAATCTGCGAACGCCAGAAGCGGAATAAATACTCACAATAATAGGACGGGGACCATACAACCAGCCTTGCGCAGCGCCGGCGCGAATGAACCAGGGCCGCCAACGACGTACGTCCGACAGTGACCCCGTATCTCAACCTCATCGCGTATGCCTCCAAGGGCGATGGGTCGGAACGGTCGACCAAGGGCGCAAGCGATCTTAGGAAGTCTTTCCCCTACCGGTGGCCCAACGAAGCTGAAGAACATGCTCGGTGACGTCATCAAATGACGAGCGAGGTAATGGTGAGCTCACAGTAAAATGGGGGCCTTGATAGCTTTGACCTTTGAAATGCTTTACGACTGAGTTGATACAGGAATTGCGGTGGGTCCGGATTTCGCCTGCTTTGATAAGGGCCTAGCATGCGTTCTCTTGCTGGCTATCGGTTTCCGCGGCTGGCTCATCGATGGTTTTCTTGGGCATGGCCCCCTGCGCGCTTGCCTGTTCTACCTCAGCCTCTTGTGCGATCAACGCGCGCAGCCGGACGACGGCGAGGTACTCCATCAAACGATGTTTGACCTTCTCGAAGCCGTAGTGATCCACACCGAGTTGTGATTGGGAGCTGGCGAGGAAATCCGATCGCATGGAGGTTTCTGAGCTGGCTGTAGTGGTCCAGGACGGTGAAGTGAGCCATTCGAGCTGGAGAAGCATGTCAGGGTAAATGCAACGAAGAGTGATGGAACTATGGACCTACTTCCTTACGACGCCGTGCTTTGCAATCCGAGGAGGGACCTGTTCGAAGCGGAGAGCCTCTGAAGAAGCAACGGACCGCACTTCACGGCCCGCGGGCGTGTCGACATGACGGATGAGCAACTCGAGGTCATCTCCATTCCTTTGGCCTTTTCCCGTGTCATAGACGTTGCATTTCCTGACTCAAGACGCCTAGTTTGGCATTGGTGACGGCGACTTAATGATGCAAGAAGAGTGCCTTCTGTTGTTCTGGAGAGACTCATGATCTCATCGACTGGGATAGCGATCTTAGAGCTGACTTCGCGATGGCAAGTTGCTTCGGTGGAATGTTCGTGACACGTTGAAGATGAAATGATGACGTGTCGGTGGAGAAAAGTACTACAGAAAGCGTCAGCCTTTCCCACAGAGTTGGAAGCAGGATATGTGTGGGTGGCCAAGAGGAAGGGGAGACCTGACACTGGTATGCGTGCGGATTCCAGAATTACAGGGCCGTTTGAATCAATAGCACAGCAAAGAGAAATGAAAAGTGGGACAGAACTAGTGAACTCACTGGGTTAATCAGTGTACTGTATGCCAAGCCGACACCGGAGATGACAGCATCAACGAGAGCCACAGCCCTCGAGACGTGCAACGCGGACCAGCTCTTGTGCATGCGGTCGGCCGGCGAGGTGTCCTGCGTTAAGCACTAATTCCAACAGACGGACGGTGGCCGTCTTTAAGTCGTGGACGACAGGTCGGATGCAAATCGGCGTGAAATCGAACGAAGACCGGCGATTGCCGGAATAGAGGGATTGTCACCTCGACACGACCCTCATGCCATCATCCTACTTGACCTAAAAATTGTGAGCACATCCTGCAGCACAAAACCCTCCTAATTTTCATCTACATCGCGTTTTTCTTCGCGTCCGTCGGGAAATCAAGACCACGATTTGCTATGCCTGGAACCAGATTTGGCTGTCCCTCCAGCATACCCTGCACGCTCTTGGCTTTCCCCACGCACGAAAATCACATGGTCCCCCTCTTCCACACAAGCGCCACACAACGAGAAAAACGGCCCCAAGTAGAGGAAGAGGAAGATAGGGAAGAGGTCCCACCGCACCTGATGGTACATGCCCTCTCCGCCACTGTGCTCATTTGGCTCTGGGCCAATATTACTCTGCAAGCATGCCCCCTCCGCCTAGCCTATGCCACCACCGGTGCACCGGGAAGTTCTCCCGCGTGTGTTCATCCTTCCAACGAGCACCTTCGCTGCCCCTCAGTGGGCACGCCCACGATACCTGCTACTTCCCGGAAGAACAACAGCATTGGCACCAGAGCAGGAGCATGAAGAAGCGAAGCGAAAGAAGAAGGCGAGCGCGGTTCGAGCTGATCTTCCCAGTCCCCGAGGTTGGCCCGGTCGCGCGTCTCCCTTCTCACCGTCCACGTCTGCGCCCTTATTTTCTTCTCTACCTCCAGACACTTACTTTCCCACCCTAATCACCCGCCAACAAGCTCTTCTCTCTTCCTTCTCCACCTCCACCCCAGTAATCACTGGCTTCCGTAGCGTGTGCAAGACGTCACTCTGGATGGTGTCACTGCCCCAACAGGCGCGGAGGGGATCCCGGTGGATGCGGACTCGGAATAGGTATGTGCAGACTCCTGTGAGGAGAAGGTGCGCAGGTGCGTAGCGTAGCAGCCCACACGTCTACTGTCGTCCTCACTTGGCACTCCACACCCCACCCACTCTAACTGAGAGAGGCGAAGAAGATGACAAGAGAGAAGCGACGGCAATCCCGTTTTGGGGTGGACGGAGGTGGGAGGTGTAGGCGCACGAGTACGTGTGGGGTGGTTGCAATATCTGGGGACTCGGCTTCGATCTCGGACTTCGAGCAGGTGAGCTGTGAAAGTGATGGGGCGATCCTGTCCTTCAAAGGTTACAAGTCTGGCCCGGGAGAGCACGGAGGCAACGAAGGATCTTCAGTACGGGATAACGCTAAGCGCCGGCACCCAATTATACTGAGAACGACGAGATGAAGATAGAATCAGATAGTATAGCGGTTATCTCTACATTACTGGACCACGGCTGAGACGGTAAGACATAGCGCACATAGATAGTAAATAGAAATGGTTATTCGTAAAGTGTTGGCCAAGGTGTTGGCGCGGCAAACTCAGATCAAGCGCATACGACATAGAACTTGAAAGAAAACGATAGCTCATAAAACATGCGCGCGATCTCGTAAAGGGAAGAGAAAAAACTGTGATGTGATAATTTCGAGCTCCAGCAATAATTACGGTAATCACCTCAGTCAAGTCACGAAGGAAGTGATTCGCACACGATTTACCTTACGGGCAGAGTTGGTGACCATACAACTCGTCGGCTGCGCTCCCCCGACCCTTCCACTAGCAGTCGACGTCTATCGTGATGTTATCCCCAAAAAGAATTGGCGATCCATGCCGTTCCTGGTATTATGACGAAGTAGTTGGGCCGTCTGGTCCACAGCTATGATATGCCCTAGTAAAAAGTGGGTTAAACCGAAAAACTCTGCTTGTAGGGAAAATACGCACCTGAGGCAGCAGGCGTGTAATGGGACCACATCACAAATCTGACGCCAATCGAGGAAAAACGGTGAGTGCTGGTGAGATGATGTCAACAAGGGTGTCGGGCGATTGGTCGTGCACATAAAAAAGATCTGTGACAGGTCGATCGGAGATTCTATGGACCAGTCGTGTCATGAAAGAAGAGCTCGAGGCATGGGTCTAAAGAAACGTACGTTGAAGACCACGTTTTCCGCCCGATCGAGGACCTCAGGCAAAGGCAACGCCGCGGAAGGTTGACCGTGGCGATATTTGACTAGCAGATCTGATTAATCAAGTCTCTACAGTCATTGCTGTCATCGAATCTGCAAACCCTGATTGATAGGATCGGATCCATCGACCAGCATGGCTCAGCGTCTGAGCAGGTAAACGAGGTCCGCTTGAAACGTGCAAAGGACGGTGACCGGTGACCGGTGACCCCGTATCTCGGCTTCATCGCTCACACCATCGACCGAGGGCGGCTGCGGTCGATTGACCCAGACAATTCATTCGCAGACCCGATAGCCCGATGAAGCTAAATATATGCGTCAAATGACGAGGAAGGTGAGGGAAGCTTAGGTACTTTTAGCTGCTTGTGATGCGGTTGGAACGAGTGTGGTATCCGAACCAGGTGGGGCCAGGGTTTCACTTGCTGCGATGAGGGCCTACACGAGTTCTCTTTCCGGTTATCAGCTGAGCCTGCACTTGGCTGAATCACCAATGTCCTTCTTGAGCGTGACTTCCTGCGTGCGGGATAAGGAGCGTGGCGGAAAGACGGCCAGGTACCCCATCAATCAACGCGATGATGACCTTCGTCGCTGTGACTTGGAGTAAGCAAGATATCCAGGGTTCCTGAGAGGGCGGAAGAGGCAATCCAGGATAGTGAAATGAGCCATTCCAGCTGGAGAAGGTAGGTGGTAGCAGATCAGGGCAGATGTAACGAAGGAAGATGCGTCAACGCACGTAGGTCCTGACAACTCCGTTTTCTGCACTGAGCGGCACGCTTGAGTTAGCGGCCTCAGCAGTTGCGGTGATGTGCACTCGGTGCGAACGGGTAGGGAATCGGCGCGACAAATGAGCATCTAGAACGCAACCTCGTCCTCTCTGCCATTTTCCATGCCACGCAGGTCGGTGTTTCCTGGTTGAGGGTGATTCAGCATTGGTAGCGGCGAGCTGTTGGCGCCAAAAAAAGCCCACTGTCTTTGAAGAGACTTGTAGATGGCAGTAGCAATCTTGGAGCTGATATGGTAGTTACTTCGCCAGGACATTCGTGACGTATTGAAGAAGCAATGACGGTGATTCGGTGGAAAAGGGTCGCTACTGTAAGAAGGATGTTAGCCTGTTATGCGGAATTGCTAGCGGAAGGGAGGTGACTGAGGTGAAGAGATAGTTAGGGTAGAGACTGACCAGCCCCACACCGGTGGGTGAATAAAAGAAGAGGTGATAACCCCAACAGCAGAAGGGAAGAGATGATTGGAACAGAGGGGCGTGTTCACTGAACTGACGGCGTGTTCTGCGTCGTCTGCAGAAAGAACAGGATCTGGCAGAGCGACAGCCCTGTGGGTTTGCTCTCGTCGACAAGTTGTGTGATGTGGGACCGGCTCTCGCTGTTGTAGGGACTGCGAGACTCTATACGAATCGATTTGGGAGACGAACAACGGCCACCGTGACGCTTGAAGTCCTTGACAACGTCTGAGGCCGGAGGCGAGTCGGTATCATGGGGGTCTTGATCAGTACAGTGGATCGATCAAGGGACGTGCGTGATGCCGCTGAAGGGACGCCACTGCACGTTCCAAAATAGAAGCAGTGAGACAGTAATTCGATGTCATTCCTTCACCACGTTTCAGAACAAGCAACAATACAACAGCTCTCCAAAATATATTATTATATTTAGCCTCGTCACGCTCTCCATCGACTTATCCTCCAGAAGACTCCATGCGGTCCTGTGCCATTCACGGTGTCATGCGGTGCTGCGGTGTGATCACTGGTCCTCGTTCCGTGCGTCTATATCTATGCCCTTCTCGTCAAAAGTGAGTAATAATGAAACGTTGCTCGTAGGAGGAATGCTCACCTGACTAGGAGATGGGACCGCATCTTCGTCGTTCTCTGCCTGGGCTTTCGCATCGTACTCGAGCAGTGCCCTTGCAATATCGAACCGTCCACGATAGCATGCTAAATGTAAGGGAGTTGCGTCATCCTCATCTTGCGCGTGCATATCCGCGCCGCGCTCCAATAGCAGCTTTGCGACGCCAGGCCCATCATCTTGGAACCAATAGCTACCTTGTGACACGATGTGCAAAGGGGTCTGTGCTCGGTCGTTCTCTGAACTGGGGTTTGCGCCATGGTCGAGCAAAACCCGTGCGATCTCAAGCCTCCCATAGGAGGAGGCGGAATGTAATGAGGTGTTTTGATGACCGTCCGTGGCGTTGACACCTACACCGCGCTCCAGCAGTATCTGTACAATGTCGACACCACTCTCTTGGGAAACGTATTGGCCTCGTGACACTAGGTGCAACGGTATTTCTCCGTCCTCGTTCTCCGCGGCCGTGTTTGCGCCATGGTCGATAAGCAGCTTTGCGATCCCGAGCCTCCCGCTGAAGGCTGCCGCGTGTAATGCGGTGTCGTGATCTTTGTCCTTGGAATGGACGTCCACACCTCGCTCCACCAATAGCCGCGCAACGCTGACACCGCGTTCTTGGGAGTCGTATGTGCCTTGTGCCACTTGGTGTAGCGGTGTTCTACCTTGCTTGTTCTCCGCGTTCACGTTGGCCCCGTGGTCGAGAAGGACCCCTGCGATCTCGAGCACCCCTTTGAAAGCCGCTGAATGTAAGGGAGTGTCGTGGTCTTTGTCGTGGGCATGGACGTCTACACCGCGTTGCAGCAATAGCCGCGCAATGACGACGCCGTTTTCTTGGGAGTCGTAGTCACCTTGTGACACTAGGTGCAACGGAGTCTTTCCCTCATCGTTCTCCGCATTTGCGTTTGCACCGTGGTCGAGAAACACCTGTAGTCCCGGAATATGAATCATGGCTTTTTTGTTTTGAAAAAGAAAAGACGCACCTGTACGACCTCGAGCTTGCCATAGAAAGCTGCCCAATGTAATGGGGTGCCCTTGTCGTTTCCTCGTGCACCCACGTCCACACCACGCTCTAGCAACAGCCGTGCAATTCCGACGCCGTGCTCTTGGGACTTATATTTGCCTCGTGACACTAAGTGTAACGGTGTACTACCTAGATTGCTCTCCGCGTTCGGGTTTGCGCCACGATCGAGAAGTAGCTGCACGATACTAAACCTCCCTTCGAAGGCCGCGCAGTGTAATGCGGTTGCGAAGTATTGGTTTTGGACATGAACATCCACGCCGCGGTCCAGCAACAGCCGTGCAATACCGATACCGTGTTCTTCGGAGTCGTATTCGCCTCGTGACACGATGTGCAACGCTGTTTCGCCGTCCTCGGTCTCCAACGTCGCGTTCGCACCATGGTCGAGAAGAAACTGTGCGACCTCGACCCTCCCTTTGAAAGCTGCATAATGTAGCGAGGTCCGTCCATTTTTCTCCCGTGCGTTCACGTCCAGACCGCGCCCCAGTAACAGTCGTGCAATACCGATACCGTGTTCTTCGGAGCCATATTCGCCTCGTGACACCATGTGCAACGCCGATTCGCCGTTCGCGGTCTCCAACGTCGCGTTCGCACCATGGTCGAGAAGAAACTGTGCGACCTCGACCCTCCCTTTGAAAGCTGCATAATGTAGCGAGGTCCAACCATCTTTCTCCCGTGCGTTCACGTCCACACCGCGCTCGAGTAACAGTCGTGCAATACCGACACCTTGTTCTTCGAAGTCATATTCGCCTCGTGACACGATGTGCAACGCCGATTCGCCCTCATCGGTCTCCATGTTCGCCTTCGCACCATGGTCGAGAAGAAGCTGTGCAACCTCAACCCTCCCTTTTAAAGCTGCATAATGTAGCGAGATCCAACCGTCTTTCTGCTGTGCGTTCACGTCCGCACCATGCTCCAATAAGAACCTTGCGAGATCGAGAATATCGTCATTGTCACGACCGGAGTTTTCAAGCAGTATGTGCATAGGCGTCTCGCCCTCCTTATTCTGAGAATTGACATCGGCCTTGTGCTCAACTAACACCCGAGCTACCTTGAGTTCTCCGTAAAATGCCGCCAGGTGTAGTGGTGTACGGAGATCATCCTGCCGACAATTTACACCCGCGCCTTTGTCGAGTAAGGATTGCACCATGCCGACGCATGATCCAATTGCTTCGTGGAGTGGAGCCCGTTCTCTCAGCCCCCGGATATCGACATTTGCACCATGCTCAAGTAGGGTCTCCGCAACTCGGATGTGGTTACCGGCGAGTGCCGCAAGCAGTGGAAATTTGTACATGCCACCTATAGCGTTTATGTGCTGCGGGTGTTTAGTGGAGAGATGTTCAACCAAGTCGGAGAATCCACAGAGCGACGAATAATATAAGGGAGTGGGTATCTTGGACGACGATTCCGGAGAGAACTCCCTATCCATGTCGTATATTCCAACCCATGCCGCGAAATGAGGCTTGTCGCAGTCAAAGAGTGTCTCCATCCCATCCTTCACACGTGACGCGACGTCCTCGAATTGCGCATGCGTGACCCAGTGTTTGGCCGCATATTCTGCCAGAGGGAAGCCTTTGGCGATCCCTTCGTCGACGTGACCATCAAAATGAAGAAGATATCCGAGACACGCCTGAGCGAGGATGGTATGGGCAGGTCTGGGAAGGATCTGGTATTGAGAAAAGTCTCCGAGCGAGGATGTGAGTCGATCCGACATCAGAAACTCCTTTACGGAGAAGTGCGAGAACTGGACAACTTGAGAACCGCTGTCGTCGACGATTGAAATAAGGCTTGAGCATGTGGTCTGCACGGCGTGTACTTGGTCATTCGGCCTCCAATCCGCGCGGTATTTTGGAACCGCCGCTCGGCCGGTACCGTTTCTACCGAACTCAAACGCAAACAGTTCTGCAAGCTCTTCAACGCGAAGCGGACGGATAGCCACCATGAGGCATTGTAGCATGCGATGAGCATTTGCTCGGTTCACAGGGGGGATTTGACTGAGCATCCGCGCATAGGTATCGTCCAACGTTTCAGGTAGCTGGTCAAGGGTCTGCCGAATATTTGATCCGAAACAATGCTGAAGCACTTCCAGTTGACAGTATACCCAACGGAACCTATAAAATATGGAATAAGACAATCTATGGCCGAGGATGGGGGAGCTCACATTCCGTCCGCGTTTTCAGACAGCGTCTGGACAACCAGCCTTTTATCCTCATCTCGCCATCTCGCCATAGTCTCGTCCGAGTAAACAGCGGTGTTAACGTAATCGAAAATGTCCCTCTTTTGACCACTTTCATCGTGAAGTGAGACGGCGCTATAGACAAGTGGCTCAAGAACAGTTTTGATGTCAATCTCAGGGCGGCTTGTGACGCATACATGCAAGTTTGGAACGCCCACATGGACAAGGGACTTCAGAAACTTGAGGACTACTACTCGTGGAGTTGGCCGCCCAGAGATGTTCGGACACTCGTCGAGTGCGTCAATGATGATGTAAATTGGCTGCTGTGCCGCGAGAAAGAGCATTTTGTGAAGACAGCTCGTCAAGACGTCAATGCTGGGTTGTTGCGTGCCCTTCCCATGTGTAGAATAAATTTGGGAAATTATCTCGCGACAAGGGGGCAAGTGGGTAGAAAATTGAATGAGAAGAGAGGCGAGAAAGTTGCGAAAACTTCGTTTTTTTTCATCTCGAAAGTCGAAGAAGAAATACGCCACGGAGGCGTGGCCGGTATCGCGTAAAGATATGGCATGTTTTATGATCATAGAGCTTCAGTCAATGTGAGTTCCTGGCCTTTGAGATGTTACGAAACCGACGAACCATAGTATGCTCTTTCCCGCACCCGCTGCAGAAGTCCATGAGGAGTTGAGAAATGAATGCTAGGAGGAACGCACGTTTTCCGTGAATCCAGAGGAGGGAACCGATTAATTCCCACTCCTTAAATATGCTGCTTTCAAAAAACCACGTGGTAGTTCCCTCGTGGTAAGCCTCGCTGGCGGTGTTGTAATTCACGGACGGGTCTGGAGGGGAAAACCATTTTCGAACGCTCTGCTCTATCTGGTTCCCTGCGGTGAAGCTTCAGTCTCCACCACTAGAGAAACGATGGTGTAGCAGAACACGAACACGCTATATCGACTACGCCGTCCTTTATTTTTCCCACGTCATCGTTTATCTTGTCCACCGTTTTCACAATCTGTTTCATAGCTCCGCCGGTTCTCGTGGCATCTAGAAGGACAATATTCAGGATGGAGTTAGTAACTAGTCAACGGCCCTGCGCACCGTCTTTGAGCTCTTTCGTGGCATTTAGGATCTGAGCTATTGCCATCTGGAACTCCTCCCGAGTCAGTTCATCAAGCCTCTTAAAGGCGTCCTCAATATCCGTCCTCCCAAACAGTTTCTTTAGATATGTTTCTGGTTAAGTTTGGGAGCGGCCTGTTAAGTAAGTTTATATTACACTGGCCGATACAACTTACTCGTTCGACTTTGCTGCACCTCCTTCGTTGCAATCGCGAGTATAGCGAGCACCTCGACCATGATTTTCACAAGTATCTCTGCCATATCCTTGGTCGGCGTAATCCGAGTATGAACCCCAAGGCGCTTGAGGAAGAACTGAACGCGCTCAAAGAGGTCGACGAGCACATCGTGGCTCGCCTTGACGTCCTTTGCTGCCTACAAGACATTGGCATTAAAGCTTAAAGGGAAGATAAAGAGAAACACGGATGAACGAACGACGAGCAGGACTCCGATCCCAGCAGAGATCACATTCGCAGAAGGAAACACCTGCACACGACGTTATAAATGCACCACCTTGCTGCTGAGTATTACGGATCGTTGTACGTACCATGCCAACTCCCTGGCCCAGAGTCGCGGAGATCGTGTAGAGGACATCCACCGATGGACCGATCCACTTCATCAATCTTTTATCACCATCCCTGAACTTATCAAACGCCATGGCTTCGCGTTGAATTATGTCCAGGACGGCATTGGAGGACTCGCAGCCTTGCAGTTCCTTGGCGAGCGAGTTGTTTGTAAGGTCATTCCCGGTCTTGGTCTTGTACTCGCTCAAGGCGGTATCAAGAATCGATTTGAAGTGCGAAGAGGACTCAAGTTTCTCGGAATCGGAAGATGAAGACATTCCTTAGTGAGGATCTTGGTGATGATAGCAGAGTAGCAAGAGTGTCCGAGCAAGTCGAGTGTGAAGCACGGCTCCTTCGTGTTCCTTGTCGGGGAATCTTTCCGTCTCATCGCCTCGTTTCATCGATAGCCGCCCGAGGACACTGCCTTGGACAGCGCAGTAACTTACCTTAATTGGTTCACGTATCGCGTGAAAACACCGGCCGGCCAAATTCCCGGTAACGTTTACAGTTGGTTGGCACGGCGATTTCCGGAGAGACGCCTGCAGTGGTGTTGCACGGATTCAAAAGTGGGACATCTCCGTCCCCGTCCCTCTGGCCACATTCTAGGAAAGGACATTTAGCATTCATTAAGTTGTACACTAGTACAAGTATTTAAACAGGAAAATTGCGTTCTTCTCCCGCAACAATGCTGTATCGGGCGTCGTAGAGGAAGTACGTACAATGAGAGGGTCAAGACAGAGGAACATTGCAGCTGAGACAGCAAAGCGCAGAATCCGATAGTTTACACACAGCGAGCAGACAGATTAAGGCTAGAGGAGCGGGGGAGGTTTACAGGTTGCGTCAGGTGTATGGCATATGCGGTTGGGAGGTTCGATTTATAGCCTGCTCTCGACAACTGGCGTGAGCGAGCGCCACGGCAGCGTGCCTTCACCAAACGCAGCATCGAGTGCCTCCCGCACCGTCCGCGCAAACACAAACTGCATACGTGCGCGCACCTCCTTCGGCACGTCAAGCTCGACGTCCTTCCTGTTCGCCCACGGTACGATCACCTTATTAGCGCCCGCACGATGCGCACCCAGTACTTTCTCCTTGACCCCACCAACAGGTGAGACCCGACCGCGGAGCGTGATCTGCACGAAACACGTTAAGTTAAAACAGGTTGAAGTCAAGGCTGGGCCACACGCACCTCCCCGGTCATTGCTGTCGTAGGCGGTACGCATTTCCCCGTTAAGAGCGATACCATTGCGCACACCTATCCATTACACCTCGATGAGGAACCCAAATCGAGGGAGAATAACAAGTGCGTACCATGGCGACACCTGCACTCGGTCCATCCTTCTTCTGAGCACCCGCAGGAAGATGCAAATGCACATCTATCATAGCATCCGGTATCCGCAGCGGGTCCAGCGCACGTTTATTCGTAATCCCGAGATCATACGAGTGCGTCTTGACCCAGCTAAGCGCGAGCTCCGCGCTCTCCTTGATAACCTAAAGAAAACAACGCGATGTATATCAGTCGGGGATAAGAAGGACGTGCGAATTCAGGACGTACGTCGCCAAGCGAACCGGTGAGCTTGAGGTGCCCACTACCAGGAGTCGCGATGCTCTCCACGGGCATGATCGCACCCTCGCCCATCCCAGTCACGACAAGACCCCAAACGACTCCCCGCCTCGGCTCCCGCTCACGGTCCTCACCGTCATAACGCGACAGCCCTAAGATTTTCTCCAGCTCGTCCGCTTCGACAACAGGATTGTAGCCCGCGCCGTCATGCTTGCTACGCTTGACGAGGGCTTTCGAGGTTTCCGACGGTGCTGGTAATGGAGGGGGCAATGATGAAGGCGGGAGGCCCTGTTTGTCGACGTACGCGGCCCACTCAACCGCCTTGTAGCGTACAATCCCGCCGATCGTACGCTCTAGTGAACGTACTCCTGCCTCTTGCGTGTAGTGCGTGACAGTTTGGAGCAGCGCCGGCTCAGTCACTTCAACGTGTGCCTCGGAAAGCCCGTTCTGCGTGACTTGCTTAGGGAGAAGGAACCGACGCGCAATGTGCAGTTTCTCGTCGTGCGTATATCCAGACAGTTGAATGATCTCACACCGATCGAGGAGAGGCGGTGAGATTGTGTCGAGGGTATTGGCCGTGCAGATGAACAAGATCTGTGATAGATCGATCGGAACGTTCAGATAGTGATCCTACAGGTCACCCAAATCAGAAAAAAAAAAGGCCCAAGGAGAGGAGTCTAGAGAAACGTACATTGAAGGCCACATTTTGTTCCGGATCTAGAACCTCGAGCAACGCCGCGGATGGGTCACCGTGATAGTTTGATTGACCGACCTTATCGATTTCGTCTCTGTCATCATTTCGGTCAAATCTACGAACTCCGGAAAGTGAAGTAAAAGTACTCACAATAATAGAACCGGATCCATACGACCAGCCTTGCGCAGCGCCTGTGCAAGTAAACCAGGTCCGCTGGCAACGTAAGTCCGACGGTGACCCCGTATCTCCGCCTCATCGCGCACACCGCCAAGAGCGATGCGCTGGAACGGCCGACCGAGGGCACGAGCAATCGATTGACCCAAGGAAGTCTTTCCCGTACCCGGAGGCCCGACGAAGCTAAGCACATGCTCGATTACATCATCCATATGACGAGCTAGGTGACGGCGGACTCACAGTAGAATCGGGGCCTTGATGGCTTTCGCCCTCGATAGGCTTTGCGACTGGGGTGATACAGGAACGGGCACTCGAGGTGGAGCCGGGATTTCGCCTGCCTTGATGAGGGCCATGCTCGCGTTCTCGTTCTGGTTTTCAGCTTCATTCGTACCAGCGGCGGGCTCGTCAATGGCCTTCTTCAGCGTAACTTCCTGCGCCTTTGCCTGTTCTACCTCGGCCTCTTGCGCGATCAAGGCCCGTAAGCGGACGACGGCGAGATACTCCATTAATCGACGCTTGACCTTCTCGAGGCCGTAATGATCCGAATCGAGCTGCGACTGAGAGTTGGCGAGGAAATCTGATCGCGTGAGGGTTTCTGCGCTGGCAGCAGTGGGAGCCCAGGGCAGAGAAGTGAGCCATTCGAGCTAGAGAAGCAAGTCAGGGTGAGTGTGACCTAAGAAACATGGATCTACGCACGTAATTCCTTACGACCCCGTGCTCTGCGTTTTGAGGAGGGATCCGCTTGAGGCGGCGGGCCTCGGAAGAAGCAACACGCCGTACTTCGCTGCCTGCGGGGAGTGTGTCGACACGGCGGATGAGCAACTCCAGTTCATCTTCATCCTCTTGGCCATTCCCCGTCCCATGCAGGTCGGTATTTCCCGGCTCGAGACGCTGTAACTCGGCATTGATGGCGGCGAGCTGTTGGCGTAAAAAGAGCGCCTTCTGTTGTTTGGAGAGAGATTCGTCAACGGCAGTGGCGATCTTGGAGCTGACTTCGACGATGGAGAGTTGCTTTGCTAGAACATTGGTGACGTGTTGAAGACGCAATGACGGTGAATCGGTGGAGAGGAGTACTATGGAATACGTCAGCCCCTTCTCACGGAGTTGGAAGCGGGAGCGTGGGGCTGGCCGTCACGGGCGGTATATGTGTTTGTTGACAACTCCGATTCAGGAAAAAGAAACCCCACACCAGTGCGCATGCGGAGTCCAGACCCAAAGTGTGTCGGAATTGAACACAGGAGCAAGAGAAAGGGAACATCGCAAATGTTGAAGTGAGGTGCAAACTCACCGAGTTTGTCCGCATGTTCCGCACCAACAGCGGAAATAATAGCATCGGCGAGAGCCGCCGTCCTCTGCGGCTCAGTCTCATCGACGAGCTGAGCAATCCGAGACCAGCTCTCGCGTTTCCGAGCAGCCTGCGACGTGTCCTGCGCAAAGCGCTCCAAGAGGCGGATCGCAGCCGCCTTGAAGTCCTGCACGACATCTACAGCCGGGGGCGTGTCGGCATCGGACGGAGGGTACGAGACGTCTACGCGGGGGAGGGGTACGGGTCCATTGATGGCTGGGGGAGGACTAGCCAAGCGCACGCGGGCGATGCCGGTGAGGGTGAGGAGGTGGGGTTCGTCCGAGTGGGCGCGAGGACGGACGAAGCGGGTGATGCGGGCGGTAACGCCCCACTTGTGGACGGATGTGTTTCCCTCGTTCTGGACGACAGGTACGGCGGCGAGGACGGGGTTGCTGGGGGAGGACTCGACGAGGCGAATGAGGACGTCTGCGACGTTCCCCGCTAACGGAAAAGTAGCGCGAGCGCCTGGGAGGAGGACGATGGGGAAGGGCAGGACGATGAGGGGTAGAGTGGGTTGTTGCATGTGTGGCGAGTGTCGCCCGGAAGAATGGAGGGAAAGAGTATTAAAAGGCCAAGACAATAGTCGCGATAATCACATGACCCCGAAACGGCCATCTCGGGAATTTGAAACGAAACGAAACACGGCACAGGCGTTTCACTGTTAAGCGTGTAATACTAGCTCTAATGTAGCTGTCTTTGTCTTTTCCGTTTGAGTGTCAAGAAAGAAAGTGTGTATGGGGTCACGGTCTACTCAAGGTAGTGATATCGATCGATACAGGGTGAGGTAGAGAGAAAAGGGAAAAACGAGCACTGAAACCAAAAAGTAAAAGTAAACAGGTGAAAAAAAAAGGAATATTCAAAGTTGGGAGAGACCGTGGCTAGTATACCTTGTAATCTGAGTCTGGGGAATTTCGTCTACTTAACGTACGAACTACTACTACGACGACTATAACGAACAGAAACTGCGCTGACAGACTTTGAGTAACTATGACGTTTGCAGAGATCGCGATGCTATTGAATTGTGCCTCCTTCAGATGGCGAGTGATTGTGATGAGACGTTGCATAAAAAGTAAGAGAGAAAAAAGAAAAGAAAAAACTGAGAAGTGACAAAATGAACGACGGTGGTAACATCGTCAGAAAAAGAGAAGTGTAGAAAAGCATCAAAAAAGCGAGAAAGGACGTTGGCAACGGAGATTAGCGAGCCACAGCTCCCTTTATGCGGTTGCGCGTTTTACCATCTGCAAACGTAGTGAATAAAACGGCAATAAGCTTTGAAACGGAAGGACTTTACCTCGCGCGCCCACTTCACTGTCGTCTTGGTTTCCTTGTCGTAACCCTTCCGCAAGACCAAGCTCGTCGCGATCCACTCCGCCAGCAGAAGCGGCTTAAGCTCGCCGCTCGGGAACGCATCTGCGAGGTCACCAACCACACCATACGCGAGCTTGTCTAGCGGTTCCCCGCTGTTGTCGTCTGCAAGAACCTTTTGCACAAGCTCGAGAATTGCAGGCGCATGAGAGGCTAGTAATTGGACTATGGGCGCAAGTACAAAGTAAGCGCGAGAAGTATAAAAAGGGAACAGGGACGTACCCCGCTCAGTCTTCTTAAAGCCCGTAATAATTCCAGTATGAGCTTCAAGAATGCCCTCGCGCAAGTTGGCGATGTAATCGATGGACTCGTAGTCGAGCTGTGAGACCAACGCATGAGATCATAATTCCATATAGGGGAAAAGGTAGCCCGCACCGGATTCGCTTGCAAAGCCGCCGCCTGCCTAAGAACCGTCATCGCCGTCTCCAAGTATGGCTCAAACTTGGGTCCAATCGCGAGCGCAATGTCGCCGAAACATGCCAAAATGGAAATCTTCACGTTCCGGTTCAGAACCTCGCTCGACAAGTTCTCCAGCAGGACAGTCACAAACGCCTGCGCATATTGTTCCGTCTGGTCGCCGAGCGCACGCGTGATGTCGCCGAGGATGCCCACTGCAACCGTGCAGAGCTGTGTGTCGTCGTACGCCTTGAGAGCCGGGTACAGGTTGGGAAGGAAAGCAGAAATGTAGGGAGCAAACTTGTCTTCAATGGCAGCAGACAACGAGCCAACGACGAGGAAAGCGTCTTCTAGAATCGTCGAAGTCTTGCCGGCTGATTGTATCAGTTGAAGGATGAGGGTCATGATACGATCGGCAAGGGGTTGGATACCCGCGCCCAGTTTACGAATCACGCTCTGCGAACGTTACGTCAGGTGACAGGATGTTTCGGGAAGGGGACGAATTGCGTACGACGGTGACACTGCACAAGTTACTCTGCAGGTCGTTCCAATTATTGCGGTCATCAGCGCCTAGAATCTGGTTCTAAATGTGACGTTAGCCCTATGCTAAGCACTTATATGTGCCTGCGACGTACCTGAACGTTGAGAAGGTGCTCCATGCGATCCAAAATCTTGAGTGTCGTGTTAGACACGACCTGCACGCAGTCTACCGTCGCTTGCTGGACAAAGGACGTAATGGCCTCATACGCGGAGGTGCGGTAGTTCGACTCATTGCCCGCACTGACAGGGAAACAATAGTTAGCACTGTGACAGCACCGACGGGACGGATCGCTCACGTCTCTGTGACCTGCAGCAACGCAGCAACGATCCCCTCAAAGTACGGCGAAAGCGGACCTGTGGGCTGCTCCTCGCTCGATTCGTACAGCTCGTACAGCCCATCCGCGAGGTTCATCAAGGCCCAACAACAGTTCGCAATGATATGCGGGCTGTCTTGCAACCCATTCACGAGCACACTCACGAGCGCATGCAAATTTACGTCAGGCTTGACTGCCGTAATAAGGCTCTCACAAATACGGCCAAGAGTCCAGGCAGTCGTGTCCTTCACTTGTGGCTGCGGGTCTGACATCATACCGATTAAAATGGGTAGCGCTTGGTTCACGAGTGGGGTAAGCACGCTGGGATCTGGTCCAACGAGGATAGAGCCGAAGGCCATCACAGCAGCCTCACGTTGGTGCCAGTTTTCCTGCTTGATGTTTCCTTCGATGAATGGGATCACGGAAGCGACGATCGGGTCGTGTACAGCCTGAGCAAGGAAGGCAAGACACGTCCCCGCAGCCATTGAAACATTCCATTCACCTTCCTCGGCGTCCTCGTCTTGGCGAGTAAGGAGTTGGAGTAGTACTGGGACAACCTCTGGCAGAGCAATCTTCGCAAAGTACTTGGGAGGGTCGATATCTCCGTCGAGAAGTCCCTGGGTAGGTAAGCTAAGTCACGTGAGCCGGGAAGTTAAAGCTTGCCGCGCACCTCCTGGGCATCAAGATAATCACTCTCGATGTTAGTTTCCTCCTCGGCAACAGACGTCCAAAATTCGATTGCCTGCAGCGCGACAGCCTCCTCTTCGGATTTCATACCCATGACGGTTAGCTATGACATATGATCAGTTGAGGCACATTAAGTGAAAAAAAAAAAAGTACCCCGAAGAGCGCGCGCTCCATGTAATAGGCCATCTTGCTGTAATACAAGGACATTATCCGCACCAGACACTCGAAGGCTGTGGCCTGCACTTGAACGGATGGGTTCTGGGTAGCCTCGCATACCACTTGCATGATGTAATTACGCTCGCCCTGCGGGTTCAGGTGAGCCGGTTAAGCTAGGCATCAAAAAGTGGTACGAGTACGCACATCTCGCTCGAAATTTTCACGAATGAACGAGAGTGAATTGAACAAGGCCTGCATAGCAGCAAGCTGGACATCTGTCGAGGGTTCCTCTTTCCTTGCACCATGGACGACCGCAGTCAAGATCTCGTCTGCGCTCGCACTAAGCACTTCGGGATCCTAAATAGCGGGTCGATTGGGATAAAAAAAACCAGACTATTGTCCAAAGAGGGAACAAAGACGGACCAGTGACTCGCAGATAAATCCGATTGCGCTCAGGGTGGACTGCCGTAAGGGCACGCTTGTTCCAGTGTTGACGAAGCGCAGGAGAATCTCGATTAGATCTGGCCATTGGCCGAGAGGGAGCTCCACGGTTGCGATAGCTGCGACGCATTGCGCAGCAACGGTCCCCGCCTTGACCTGCTCAGAGTGAAGGCCGCGAAGGACAAATTCTTTGATCTCGTTGCGGATCTTGGCATCGACGGCGAGCCATCGGCTTGAGTACTCTGCTTGACGCGCACTATCCTGTTGGAGCGAGGATAGGAGTAAGTGGGAAGGAGAAAAGACGCGATACAGGCGGGGAAGGGGGGATGAAGGGGGAAACGGAACATACGCGGGCAGTGAGGGCGTTCTTCAGAGCGAGGCCGGCAGCATTGCGGGTGAATACGGGAGTGGCTTCGTTGGCGAGCTCGGCGGCGAGCGTGTGCATGTACGCAGGCTACGCGCACAAACGTCATTGTAGGGTAAGTAAGGAGGGTACGATATCAGGTTCGAGAAGACGCACGTAGTTTTCCCGGGAAGCTTGCTCAAGTTTTTGGGTGGCATTTTCACGCGTAGCCTGATCTGAGAGTTGGGACGAGGATGAGAGATTTGACGCGCGACGGGGAGACAGAGAGAAAGGAGGACGACTCTACCTGGTGATAAGGAATTGGCAAGGAGCTCGCCGGCGTTCATGGTCGTAAAGTGAATCAAAAGGACGAATACGTGAGAGAGGCGAGGAAAGCGTAGGAGACGGGCGACGGAGACAGGAAGAGAAAGAGGCGAAGAGGGAGAATGAGTAGAGCGGGTGGTCTGAGCGGCTTTCATCCACAATAAAAAAATAAAAACAAAAAATAATATTATCAAACATCAAATTCTCTCTTCCACACAAAAGGTCATGGCAGATCGAGTACGCAGGCTCCTCCGCCTGGTTCACGCAGCTGATCGTCTACTAGGGCCGTGGCACATCCAGAGGAGGCCGAGGCAGTTCCGCACCGCGAGGAGGACGCCACGGCGGGCCTCAAGGTCCCCAACCAACCCTCGACAAACCCAAACGCGAAGCGATCCTCGACCTTTCCAAGTACGTCAATGCGCGTATCCGTGTAAAGTTCACAGGAGGGCGTGAAGGTACGTTCTCCTTCACCTACATCGCATGTGGAACTCTCCTCATGGTGCAAACAGTGACAGGCGTGCTCAAGGGGTACGACCAACTGCTGAACCTCGTACTAGACGACGTGGAAGAACAAGTACAAGGTGGGTACATCATCTGATTGCACTCTGCTTCCTGCTTATCCGACCGTTTGCAGACCCAGAACCGCGCATACGCACACTTGGCCTTGCTGTTCTCCGTGGGCCCACAATCACCCTGCTGAGCCCCGTCGATGGGCTTGAAGAGATATCGAACCCCTTTCTTGCTCAGGAATGAACGGATAGACCCCCTTTCACTCGGAGCCTTTCACGACCCCGTACGATCCCCCCCCCCCGTATTTCACACGCTTTCACTTTCATTTCCTCATCGCAATCAGAACGAGAAGATGGTAAATTTGACTCGATTATGCGACTTGTTTACAATGCACGTGCATATATATTGGTCGAAAAACGGTCAAGCACGGGGCACAGTCCCGTGAGGCATTGTACGGCTGAGGGTCTGCGGTTCTGACATAGCGCGCGCCAATGATGGTGACGAGGCGACGCTACGTAATGCTAGTAGCCGAAAGGGGAGGGCGAACACGGGGTGAAGGTAACATAGGAGTAGGAAGCAGGATATCGGAACGGAACCTGGATGTCAGAAACAAATTGGACATCGGTACGAAGACGATATCAAGAGCACTGGTGTGAGACCACTACGGAGCAACGAAAGAAAAACAAACACGTTGGATGGATGGATGGATGGAGGGAATGATGTGGATCGATGCAACAGATGTGATGTGAGGCGTACATGTACGTATGGGTGATCAGAGAGCCATGCTCTTGCGCTCGAAGGTAGTATTTCGGGGTGATGATGATATCAACGGGGACTCAGTTGAATGAATGAGGTTCCCGCTGCCCGGGACTCGGCAGCGCAGTGGTCCGTAAGTTACGGCAGCACGAGTCACCCTTCGCTCGTCAGAAAACCTACGGGGACGGTGTCCCACACATGGCCCGCGGCGCTGTTTCCTCACCTTGTTCCACAAACGGATGTGGGAGAACATCCACGGGCACCTTTCCCTGCACTCCTCCCCACCCATCGACTTTCGCTCCTGCATCCCCATTCGCTTCCGGTGCCACGCCCTCCTCAGCCTCGCCGCCCTGCTCCCATCTAACTAGATCAGCGCCCGGATCGCACTGCGAACTCAGTGATGACGGAGCTGGTGAGTCACTCCCAGCAGAAAGTGAGTCTGGCGGGGAGGGCGACGCCGAGCCCGTACTTTGGGTGCGGCCCCCACGTGGTCGATTGACGAAGGCGCTTGTTCTTGGAGATGGCGTCCGCGCATGCACAGTAGTCATTGAATGCGAGTGTGCATGATGAACCTGGAAATGCGAATGCGCTGTAGGTGTGGCGGTGGGAGATGGCGCGAGACGAGCCCGCGCCGCAACTGAGGCGGCGGCTATGGCGGCGGCATGAAAACGTGGAGGATAGCGTGGCGATACGGGATAGACCATTGTTGGCGATGGCGCACTCTCATAGTATACGTACGGCTGGGACGATTGAGGCGGTGGGGGGGAAGGTGAGGGAGGAAGTGGTGTCATTACTGCCATTGTCAACAGTGGGTACGGCTTGCCGTTGAGGCCCGCGGATGAAGGTCCTGGGGGTCCTGAGTGAGAACGACGTGGTGAATTCAAACGTGGCGAGGTCTGAATATAGTCGAGGTGGCGCGGTGCGCGACCGCGGAGTCCCGTTAGGGTGTTCGGGAATGCTGAATGCTGGTAGGGCTCGCGTGGTGGGACATGGGATACCTTTGTAGGTACCAAAATACCTTCAGGTATGGGTAGTTGTGGTGAATAAGGCGCGCTATATGGGGAAGAGGGTGCTGGCGATATATTAGGGAGCGACTCCGATACAGCATCGTGCCTATCTCGCGGGCGCTCTGGTGCTTCGGAAAGTGACAGCGATCGTATTGACTGCAAGTCGTCCCCATCATCTGTGAGTATCTCGCTATTATTCGACGAAGAGGCGTAGCCAGCATTAATTTGTCGGGCGTCCGTCGGCCGAGTCGCAAGAGCGAGGCCCAAATCGAGTTGACCTTCGAACTGGGAACGGTCTTCGGCCGAGGCAGACGGTGGTGGTGGGGAGGTCCACTTGGAGCGCTTCGGTGCCATGTGTTCAGGTGTCGACGTGGATGGGCCCGGCGCTGGTGGAACTTCTATTGGTGGTGGTTTCGACGGCGCCTCCGCGACGTTCTTGGGTTCTGGCACTTCGATCCTAGTCTGGCGCATGGGACTGGAGCCAACAGTGTAAGGAGTCTGTGGAGGGAGCGGTGATAGCCGTGGCGGCACAAACGCGGCAGTGGGTGAGGTTGCGGGGATTAGGGCCTCCATCCGTTCTTCGCATAGCTGTGCGATGGCGTAGATAGCGCGCTCTGGGCGCGTACTCAGGATCCTAGAGGCCCGCATAAACTCACCACGAAGCTAGGCGAAAGAAGTTAGAAGGTAGTCGCTGGAGCTGATAGAGAAAAGACGCTTACCGTGTATAGGCCGTCCCTTGTGACGCATCGCGCCACATTGAAATCAGTCTCAAAGGGATCCTTTCAGAGACTAATCAGGACCGCACAATCGCGTTCCAAAATGCCTAAAGCCTTTACCTCAATGCAGAAACGATTTCGTTCACGGGTATCCTTATAACGCGCAGGATCGAGCTAAAGGAACAACGATCAGGAGATTTTCTATCACCGGCGTGAGAAAGTTGTTACATCATTCTGCCAGCCTTTGCTGTCTTTCTTGAGTAGACCAGCTCGGATCGATGCGACGCCAGTATTGTACAAAAAGTCACGGGAAAAGTATTTGAAGAAGTCTATTAGTCTGGACAAACCGAAGAAAGCTCGGGAACAACGATCATCACCGAGATGACAGAAAGCGACGTACAATTGGCCAACACTATCGGTATTTGCAGATTGCCATCGCTGTCGCAGCAGCTGGACGTCGTCAAAAAACCTATAAAAGACCGTCAGACTCAAGAGGACTCGTGTGCTCGCGAGATATGTACCAAGTGTTGTGGTCTCCGATGTAAGTATCCTCCTATACGTGATTGTAAGCGAATAGCAATGGAAGACACGAGGAGATGGTGCGGACATGTGAAATAGGCCGCATTGGCGGCATTTGTTGTAAGTTAGGCAGTACGGGTGGGTTCTTGACGTGAACCAGGAAATAGATAACGAGGAGTACATATCCATACGATGACAGGGTCCCCTTGTATGGAGAGTTGATTTTCCTGCGGGGGAGGGGATGGGGACTGTGAGCACGTAACGGCGCCAATTCGAAAACACGCGAAAACTGCACCTTCGCTTGCACCACACCTTGACTAGTTTGGAGGGCGGGAGACGTCAGTAGGTCCGAGATATGGCCAATTTCAAACTCACGGAAGAGGACCAGGGTTCGCACGCGGGTGGGATCGATCATGGCATAGCAGTATAATAAGCGTGTGTTCTCTAGAGCCAGTCTATTTTCAAAGCCAATGTCACAAGCGATGCCGAGTGGGAGAGCAGGAGAGGGGTCAAGTGAGAGCTTGACGATGGGTATACGCGCATGGGGGAGTGGCTTCACAAGGAACTTCGTTTCTGGGTTCCGGGATTGAACGAATGAGATGATATCCGGGTAAGGCAAGAGGCAAGATGCATACCTCGCTCGAGCAGGTCGCCGAGCATGGTGACAAGATCCGAGGCGGCGAGCCGCTCCTCCGAGTCGATCAAACAGCAAAGATCCATATCTAGCCTGATGGTAGCATCCATGCAGGGGAACGTGGAGAGCTTCAGTGCTTACCAGAATTGCGGAGGCTAAAGCCATTCGCGGTGCTGCCAAAGGAGAGCAGACGACTGTCAGGCTCTATGGTGCGGATGAGGCGCTCAAGGAGCTTGCGGACATCCTCTTTCACAGCGAGCTCCTCCACCGTAGGGAGGAGCTGGACGACAAACTCAAAAAGACATTGGGAGAAGTCAATAACGAAGCGTTGCCGGGACGCGCGGGGTTGGGCAGGGTCTGGGTGGGAATGTGGGACATGGCGGGAGGTTGCCTTGGTAGAGTGCTGCGTCGCCACGGCCATGTGAGTCTGGCGGAGGGCTGAGATTGAGGGGGGAGAGGGGGAAGGGCACAAAGGGGCAAGGAGATTGAGGGCCAAAGCCGAGGAAGGTTGCCCTGAGTGGAGGAACCAGCCAAGGGGAGAGATGAGATGGGTCAGTCCGTCCAACTGGGTTCGGTTACAATTATTTCTTTCTTTCTTTACTGGGATTTTCATGTCCACGTCAACATCCATTATTGTAACATTATAGATACGCCGATTTTTGGCAGATTACTTGTGAGCCCTTCAACGCTGTATGTAGCTAGTGGTGCTTTCCAGCAGGGGCAGAAGGGGATGTCTTTGCGCCCGTGACTCGCGTGATGTCTGCGTACGCCCCTCACCAGCCTCATCCGTCACCGCGTCACCTCCCCCCAAAATGTCAGTGGTTGAGAGCAGACGGGCGCAATGTGGAACTGTCCTGAGTCACAAACGTGTCAACGTAATTCCTAGCAAAATCGATTACGGTCGGACGGCTTCGCTATTGTACAGTACAGTAAGTTATCGCCGCTCGCACGTAAACACAGTCATGAGTTTGATGTTTGTAAGGCCACAACAAGATCACGGTCTCAATCTTTATTGTGAAGATGTGCGTCTCCGCTGTCTGGCTGGAGATGCCGGAAGTCAGAGATGGTCACGGATCATGATACACAATCAGTCACGCCCCGAATGCGCCGAAGTGGCGGTCGGCGCGGGTTGCAAGGGGTAAGTTATGCATTTGGGGCAGTGTTTAAGACGACAAATGCTTCTTCTGGGGGTGAAAGAAAATATGATAAGAATAGTTCAGGATCGGCTGTGCAATATGGTGCAGACATGTTCAGACAGATGTATGGATGTAACCAAGGATGTAACACTGAAGTATTTATATACTGTTCAAGTTGAGTTGACTCCCATACCACTTGGCACGCCGTAATCTTGGTCGTAGTGGAAATTTAGGGGAACGTAAAGTGCACCCTATGGTCGCAGAGATCCGGTGGCGACAGGCCAGATTGCGACCCTGGAATCCAAATATAAAACCACTGTGAACCCAGACACTTCAAGCTTCTACGGCTGCATCACAAAGCGTTCAATGTGGCGGCCCCGCCAGAAGCATGTCAGATGGCTTGATCAAATGAGTTGAACCAACTCAATGGATGATTGCATCAGCCGCTGGAACTAAGCCCAGACACTGAGACAAGATCACGGCGCGCGCTTACCTTATAGGGAGGATTCTTTCCCCAGGCCACCGTACTGTAGGGCGAGCCACTGCATTCCTTCCCTCACATTTTCAACGCACAAGCCCTCAGCCACGCCAGTATGCGAACACGCGAAATCATCGACATCAATGGTCCTGACACGAACTCGTTCACGGCAGCAAATGACGGAACAGAAGTGCAAAAATATTTTTGGGAGTTTTCGAGTCTTTTTTCCATATCTACCTATTTTCTTCATCGCATACGACGCATACTTACCTGTGGGGCTCTAGATAGGCAGGAGTGCTCATCTCTGCGACAACTCCCTAAGGACCAGCGCTATTTAGCAAAATAAAAAGATATACTGACAGATAACATACGCGAATGCCGATGCAACGCACGACTGGATCTCTTTGTAGCTCACGACAAGCACGCTCTGCTCGTCACGCGACACGAGCATGACGCGCTCGTCCGTCCCAGCATCCAACTTGATTCAATCAAACCGTCAGTTCGGTCCGGTAGAACAGGAATTACGCCTACCTTGTTGAGGCATGCAAGTACATGTGAAAGACTTAAAACGGGCCGCCCGCGCTCGTCGACTTGATGGAAAACATAATCACGGAAGAGCTTGATGATGTACCGATCGCCCGTCTCGCTCCAGCGCGAATCGCGCGCAAACCTGCCAAGGACAACTTCAAACGGAAGGACAACCTCAGACAGTACTGCACATACTCGGGTCTCTCATTGATAAAACCAAATTTGGTAAGTAAGCGGACGAGCCGTGCGTTCTCAAGCTCTGACATCAATCGGCCCTCAAGGAAGTCCATGCCGCTGCGCCGGTGCCACTTAGATCATAGGCGCAAAACAAGTGGATCTCTGGATCGTGACTTACTTTTGCAGATCATCCATTTCCGTGAGAAGCCTTGACCCGATCATGTCAAACAACTGTCCGATATGCTTACGGTATTCAACCGCGTATCAGCACCTAATAACCCCGATATAAATACAAAATGACATTACCTTGTGCACACCTGGCTTGGAGAGACAAAACAATGCGACGTTCTTGAGGTCCGCACTGTAGTGCTGCGTCACAACCTCGAGCGATTTCGCAAAGTTGCTCGTCGCTGCGACGTTGTTGCAGCATATCGCCATGATGAGCTTCCCAAACATCACTAGGTCGTCCTGTATCTGTGCCGCAGATACGGACACTCCCGGCACGTGCGGGGGCGACGCGGGATTGTACGTGAGCACGTCCGCGAGTCCGCAAGAGCTGATCCGCACGCGGTTCCGGCCGGTCACGATGACTTTGGTGACGTCAATCATGCGCACTGCCAAGCCCTGGTCGTGTGCAGCCTTCATCGCACCCGCAATCTGAATGATATAACTCCAGAGCGTCCGCTCCGGCACGTGAGGCTGGGCAGCTTGCAATCGCCCATGTACGAACGTCGGCGGGCGGGGCTTGATGTGCGCGTCGTACAGCGTTTGAGCAGTAGGGTAATAGGTGTAGGCAACAACGAGTGCTGGGGATGGTTGAGAAAGGCCCAGGGAAAGTGACAAACGGACAGACAGTGGTCACCAAAGGAACGGGTCGTGAACGCTTCCTGCACCGAGACGATATTGGGGTGCTGGAGCTGTGACCACTGCTCGATTGGCTGGAAAGCAGCTTGATGCATCAGACGGAAGTCTGTTCTCATGCGTTTTAATGGCGCTCTGCGGGATGTGGACAAGGAGGCATACCGGAGACGCGTCGCAAGACGTAACTTCGACCATCTTTACCCGTCGCCCGGTACACCGTACTATACCAATTACCAAACTTGCGGCGTTCACCTGTCGTGCTTTCTAGAGGGACGAGTGTATGGTAACCCTGAAGTTCGTCCGGAAGGTTGAACCCCGGCGCAGGCGCAGTGTGAATAATCTCCGAACGCAACAACATATCGGCGTGCAGGGTTGGAGAGATGAAATGCGAGGGTGGTGGTGAGGGCGGAGGGTGAGAATACAAGTGGTATTGGAGCTGAAAAACTTGTTATGAGATATTGGAGAATTTGTTGAAAGTGAAATTATGGATGTGCGTACCGGCTGGCGGATGAAAGTAGACTGCGGCGGGTAATATTCAAAAGATTGGTCGTACTCGGGCTGGTATTGCGATTCGTACAGCTTGTCGTCATATGGATTTACGTCGAGCTGAAAGGTATTACGTCTATCTCAGACATGACACAGCACACATGCTATACGCACGGCTTGCATCTGGGGAACGACAGATTCTGCGGTGTACATGTTATACAAGCCGTTGTTGTCACTTGAAATATAATAGTTGGGATCGTAAGGGTCGTGTTCATCATACTCAGTCGCGGGCGGTGAGGTCGACAGCGTGCTTCTGTAATTAGTCAGCAGCTCGACCTATCGAGACTAGCACGAAAGACACACGCGGTGGGTGGGGTCTGCGCCTGCGCACGAGAAATAGTGGGAGATGCAGGAGGGAGTGACGAGGATCTTGGAACGAATACAGGGGCATTGACGGCCTGAGAAAGCTTCGCCGAGGTGGTAGGCGTTTCGGGCTGAGGCCTGCGTAGATGTAGTTGGCCTCGCACAGACACATAAAGATAAGGGTACTCACGTCGACGAAGGAGGTGGAGTTGTTGGACGCTAGCGATTTACTCTTAGGGTTTGGTGCCACATCAGCGGTAGTCTGAACGTACCGGAGGGTGAGAATAGATACAGCCTTTATCTTGAAATTTACATGAACTACGCGGCGATCAATCGAAACAGTGAACAATGGTGGACCTGATACACTCACCCGTAGATGAGAATATTCCTACATTGTCGTTGGGTAGAATCTACACAGGCGGGTTCCGGGTGAGCACGGAGGAAAAGAGATAGAAAGTAGATTACCTTTCTTCGGAGACGTTTTCGTGGGGTCTCCCGGGATCGCGCTCGGGGAAACGATCTTTACAGCAGCACTGGCAGACTGTGGCCTAGCAAAAAAGGCCATGGTCGCCTGTGGGGTGTAGGAGGGGGAGAGGGACAAGCGAGGCGAGGCGGTCTAGACGGGACCGAAACCATTGTAAACAAGGGCCCACAACAACAGTCATCTCGATCTCACCACACTTGATTCAGACGCATTCAATGTCCAGCTTAGCCAGAGATGCTGCAGCATTCAAAAATACCCTCCAGGGTGCCAATATGACCTCTTGGCACTCTAATCAACCCCCTGCCTCCTCTTCACAACCAACAACTTCGTCGGACGGTGAGACAAGCAAGAAGAAGAAGCGGCCAAAAGCGAGCATGTCTCGTTCTTTGCCTCTCTTTCTTCTTCTTCATTGACCTTCGCGCTTAAGCCATCGTGTACTCCCAACCGGCTGACACTGGGACTGGCTCGGATGTGAACACTCAATTGCTCTACGCGATCAATCATCTCAAGGTACGCCTCCTCTCCCTCGGAGCTTTCTGACGCACGCTCAACCCGACTAGTCGAATAATGGGCCTATGCGCCTGGACGATCTAGCAATCAGGACCCAAACACCCATTGACACTGACAAGGTTCTCTTTGAAAAATTTAAAACCCACGATCGAGTGGAGTTTGACCCGAAGACCAACCTGTACTCATTCAAAGTGAGTTCCCATACCGTTTCTTCCCTGTCTTTGGATCCTGACGCGCAGTTCAGCATGACTATAGTTTCCGGAGTAAAGCGGCCTTGCTTACGGAGATTCAGCGCGCTACACGACGCGGCGGCGGCATCTCTGTGCGCACGCTCAAAGAGTCATGGAAGGAAGCACCTTCTGCAGTTGAAGAACTCGAGAAGGAAGGAGAGGTGTTTGTCACACGCACGCTCAGAGATGGCCAGATGCGTATGGTATTTTGGAACGAGCTCAAGGCGGACCCCGCCGACCTAGCAGAGGAGGGTGCTGATGCGGTCGCAAAGCGGGACGCCAGCAAGAATGGAACAGGGCTCAGTGTCGAGAAAGGTGCGCATTCAGAACAATTCTGAAATTCCCTCAGCCTCTGCTGACACTTGCGCCATTGTAGAATTTTACGATTTGTGGCACAGCCTGAACGTGCCGAACGACGTCGATCTACTAAAACAACTCCAATCTGGTATGTCATCGATCAGTACGATGGCTTGACCTCTGACCGATATCATCTCTTTCAGGCGGGCTACAGGAGACGGCCTCGGAAGCCCCAGTCATAAAGACTCCGGTTGGAAAGAAGAAAGGCAAAAAATCGGCGACACGGCAGCGCACCGCCCGGCTGACAAATACTCACTTGAAGGATACGGGGATCGACCTCAGCAAGGATTATGTAGCACCTGGAAAATGACGAATTCAGCTTCGTACTCTTGCCCGAACACAATGAGCGTATCTAATTACTTGTATATTCTACGTTTGACTATTATATCCTGTCCACACAATCTCTCCACGAACATCATCATTCATGACCAGTATTCTCAGTTCTATTATCTCGAGTGAACGCCATAACATGCTCGAGGCATATCTTGCGGGAAGTTGACCTGACCGCACGTTGGGGGAATATGCGTCGCCTTAACAGCACGTTAATAAATGCACAATACATTATCTAACCTCTATCTATGTGGTACAATTACACTTACTTACTTACTCCTTACGATACGTCCATGAGTTCCTCGGAAGCCGCGTGGAGACACCCAACGCAACGCACACCAGACCAAGGAGTACTATGTACGTAAAGTTTCCGCCTAGGACGTTATGCGTCAAGGAGAACGCAAATAGCCCGTCCGCGGCAGCCGGTCCAACGACGCTCTGGATTGAGGATGCTACCTGAGACAGACCAAATGCGGACCCGAGAGACCTTTTGCTGGGGGCAGCAGACGAAATGAATATATACGTTGTACCTGAGTGACCCGCGTGCGTCATCACCATCAGCGTGAGCCAAGGCGTAAGGGCGAAAACTTACCATATCCCATATCGAAAACGCACCACGACAACAACTGCAAAATCATGAGTAGCCATACCACTAGATTTGGGCCGCCGCCGGTCACCATGGCTAAGTTTTCGAATGGGAGTATGGCAAAGATCACAGCACTCGAGGCGATGCTGAAAACAAAGACTCGCCGCAGGCCAAAACGGCTGACAAAGCGCGAAAAGAAAAGGAATTGAAAGATCCCGTTCATGCATCCGTACAGAGACAACCCCAAGCCAATGGATGCCGGACTCAGGTCGAGTCCACCGTACTCGACTGGCGTGGACCACACAAGCGGAACGCACGACTCCACGACAGCGTTGAGGAGCGCAAGCATCGCGTAATTGGCAACGGACACGACGACTGGCCTCGTGAGAACAGAGCGTATGGGCAATGGCTTGTCCGAATCATTTGGTGTTCTATCTAGATCCGGACTAACGACCCCTTCCTGGGGAGAACCAGAGTTGGCTGTTACAAGCTGGAGTTTCAGTGGGGGTTTTGAATTCAACGTCTGAGAGACGTCATTGCACAACCTCTTCGAAGAGCAGGAAAAACGAACCTCTTTCAAGAACAATGCCGTAATGATGAATGAAAGGCAAGTGAAAGTAGCGGCTACTAGACATGGCAGGAAGTACGGATATTTTGCCCAGAAAGGGTGGGAGAACGTGTGCGACCAGCGCTCTTGGGGCCGTGACAAGATGCCACCAATCAAGGGCCTAAAGGGATGCGGGAAGGGAGTGTCAGCTGAAATTCAAGAGAAAGCAGGATGAAACGATGGACCCAATCATATATCCAAGTGACCAAGCCAATGGGGGCATTGAAAATCCTCGAGCAATGTTCGTCTCGTCCGTGAGTTCCGCAGTCATACTTTTCGTGGCGCCAATGTGTCCCCTCATCGCGCCGTGCAAGCACCGGCTTTAATCCTCACGCTGATCAGTGAATATCGCCGGTGGAAGCGCGCACAGGAAGACACCTTAAGACAAGCGCCCAGAAAGAATGGGACAAGCCAAATAGCAGAATGGCAAGAGTTGTACCCAGAAGGCAGGATAAAAGAACAGGTTTGCGCCCGACGTGGTCGGAGAGGCGATTCCATGGGAATGAAGTGGCAGCCTCAGCTGCGTAATGAAACGACACCTAGCGTGTACTTTGGTTCACATCGTTCGTTTAGAGAAAGTTTTACGCACTATTATCCCCGTGTAGTACCCAACCTTCCGCGCATCACCACCGACATTCGGGAGCTCTCTCACCAGCTGGAACAGTTGTTCACCATGTTCACAAATGATAGACAGGGATAAGGGCGTAGCGTACCTGATTGAGGTAAGGACTTATCGACTGCGACGTGATGGCCTCGGCAATCCAGGCTGTAAGAAGGATGGAGATCTGAGCCATTGGTAGCGGCGTCCGAGTCGGATTCAATTGAGGTGGAACTTCTTGGGTTGGGAGGAAAGGTGTCTCCTCATCGAGTTCGTGGACGTCTTGAAGTCTCCTGAGAGACATTGACGGTGGTGGAGACGACTATAGCTGTTGGTGCCACTTGTGGATGAAAGTCGGGTAGTGGGAGTTACTATAGGGCGGAAGGAACCCCAAAGTAGCATCCCTGAGAAAGAGTCGTCCACGGCTAGCCCTGAGAAGAAGGTTTCTAAGAAGAGCCGCTGGGAGAATCCGTAGGCTTTATCTGGATATCGTCGCCAGATTAGACACCGCCCCGTGGTATTCCAACTAGAGTCACGCCAGGCATGGTAGATAGGATACCGTGTATGTTGAAAGTTTATGCAGTTCATGTAAGTGGATCTATAACAAAATTCACAGTGATGGCCTCGATGGGATTAAATATGGTTCTGGCACGCGCTGTCAGTTCGTGTGAAGCACAAGTCTGAATTTGGACAATACCTCCCAGCCACTTGGCTAAACTCGGCTGTATTAGGCTCGCCACTGCACAGCCATGAATAGCAAAGCCAGTCATTCAGAACTCTGCGAATACGCTCTTCGAATCAATGAACAAATCCAGATCAAAGCATTAGCATCCATGCTTTTGGATGGAGACGCATCGGAGGAAGAATATGAATCCCAAGGCGAGGTTCTCGCCTCGGATGAAAACTCCGATGGAGAGGACGGATTCGACGCTTCAGAGAGCGAAGAGGCGGATACAGTAAGTCTAATTCATTGCTCAAGGTTATCATGCAGCCAACCCCTCGAAATCAAGGAGCGATTATCCGACTGGGACTCCACCTTGGACTCCAAGGTTGCGGAAGCACTTTCCGCAATTGGAAGTTATTTTAGTCCCGAGAGCGTCCGCGAACGCGAAGACAGGCGGGCAAACACAGCCTTTAATCACTTTCTGTTTCAGTCAAATCTCTCACAGCTTCGAGGGGCCCAAATGCAACTTCGAGAGGCCGAAACGCGAAACTGGCGGCTTTCAAACGACCTCGATTCGGTGACCCGTCGAGCCGACAGGATGGACTTTCAGAATACCATCCTGACGGGGAAGGTCGAGAAACTCAAGGCAGAAATTCAAGAACATAGGGAAGAGTCCCGAGAACTCAAGACCGAAGTCCGAGAGCTCGAGGACGAAATCCGGTTGATGAAGCGTACCCGCCATCACCGACATACGGACTCTGACTCGCAGTCCGATAGTCCACGGAAGCGCCGTCGTCGTCAACAACAATCCAATCCTGCATCTCAGGACCACTCATGATATATCCACCCCCCAGAACAAGTCGGACGCACACGAAAGTCCCTCACAATTTTAGCACTTATGCTGCACTTATGTTGCCTTCACCTCGCCTCCTGTTATAATCTAGGCTAGTAATGTACGATACATGTCACGTCTCTAAGCAGTATTCCAATTGTAATATCTTGTCCTCCTCCAGAATACTCACTCACTCGGCCAAAGCGTCCACGTTAGTGCAGTGCCTCGTGCTCGTTGGTCGGCTTAGAGCTGTGCGGCCAAGGCATTGGGGTGCCTGACTCGCTGTTCCTCAAGATCTGCGCGAACTTGAAAGGGATACTTACTCTTCGAGGTAAGTGTTGCCTGCGTTGAGAGTAGCCAGTCGGAATGGGGAAATAGTAGAGTAGGGGAAAGGGAGAAGAAACGCGCAGACGCTCAACATGGCAGAAGCCGCCCATCTGGTCGACGAAATTGTGATTCCAAAGCTTTACAGCGGCCACACAGACCTAAAATATTGTATCAACAGTCACGTCGTACTTCCACCAAGCTTGGGACCTTAGCAGAACAGAGATGCCACGGTTATACGCCAGACCAGAGACGACGGATTTGGTGGCGGGGCGTGTTTCAGAACGACGGCGGTTCGGGAACTGTACCACCCAGGCCTACAGCGCGACTTAGCCGAGGACCACAGAATTGAGATGATGATGAATGGAGTCCCAGGGACAGCCTGAGGGTGATAAGGAAAAGGTGTGCACCACGCCAGAGAAAGCAAGTTTAGCGTATCGCCTTCATGAGGGCGCCAGACGATAGGAATGAGTCAAACAATCGAAAGAGCGCCCACGGTTTGGACAGTCGTCGCAGCAGTTCAAGCTAACGCGCCAAAGTATTACAACGTGTCAGCGACCCATGGCCAAGATAATTTTCCTCGTCGAATGCACGGGAGAGCGGGCCGGTGCGTGGGAATGATGTTTCATTGTGTTCCGTTCGGCGAGTCAGCGGATCGCATCATATCTTGCATCGTATGGAAAAAGATACAACTCCATAAACCATCCTGTCAACTATCATCAATGAACAACAGACTACGAGAACCCTAACCTCTTATGAGCGGGCAATTTCTGCGACCCTAGCAACGAATTGGCCTTATGACAAGCCTTACGATGCCAAGCAGGTTCCCTCAAGGGTCCCGTATAGCAACCTGTGGGACTGTATGTGATGGTGCGGGCAATCCTCAACAGGAACAGGCTAAACGAGACTAGACCCCAAGGCTGGTGTGCATACAGTAACTTCCATGCATTTTCGAGTCTTGGCAGCCATATTCCCAGGGCAAGCAGGTTTCCGTAAGCGATGTCGTGGAGTACCTTAATCTGCGAGGAAACGTTTTTGAACCGTAAAGTTCGTTTTGAGGTGTCGACGCGTGTGATGTGGCAGCTGCGCTATGTCCTCAGGCTCCCGTATCTGCTAGCAGCAGCGGCCTTTGTGTTTCCATCCGTGACTTCTCGTTCCAACGACGGTTCACTTCAGGCGGCCTTCCGTTTACAGCCCGAGCGCCCGACGCCTGAATCGCATCGGGAGTGGAACTCGCTCCCGAACCCAAATGCCACTGACCATCTCATATTCAACAGCGTGAATGGTTTGCTACAACGCTGGCCGAACGCTCTCCGCAGAAATGGTGCGTCATACGTCACTTTAGATCTCGCCTATCTCACATAAAACCACTTCGTGCCCCCAGGTCACAGTATTGTTCCCACGACAGTCCCCAAAGGAATGATTCTATATCATGGGCGTGAAGATCCCCAAATCCCAGTTTCACCTGATTGGCTTGCGTTCGACTTTGACCACGCTTACTTGTTCTGCCGTGAATCTTGCCATGTCATCTCTATGCAAGCAAAGCGCGATCTCCGTCTTGTATACTTTGATGGCTTGAGTGCAGCGAAATACAAGGACGGCACCTTAGATTCTCAGGATGTCATCTTGTGGGGACGACCCCGACCAGATAAGTACCACTCAGAGCGGGAGCGCATCGAGGCACTATGTGACTGGGGTAGGCCACTTGGTCTAGATGGTTTCATTCGAATGGAATTTAATTTGTGAGTGTATGCTATCGTTGAATACCCCATTTTTACCGAGTGCTGACTTATCGCAGCGAGGTCATGATGTGCGATTTTCTGGGTCCCCTGGAAGTCGCTTCCATGCTTAGTCACATACCCCAGAATCAAACTTCTTTGCCCAGGCGCCTCCCTGGCCCGGGCTTTCCGTTTCCATACCCCCTACCAGGCCCACCTAAGCTCCCGTCTGGCTGGTACGGTCCACCACTGACTATGAGCCGCGGCATCTTGGAAGGATTTCTCGCAGGAAGTCGGCATGACCGCACGCCAGGAGAGACACGTGTTCGCCCCGACTACTCGGGACTCGTCACCTTTTACGATCCTTCCTTGACGAGCCTCGTCGAAGCACGCTATGGCAAAGATAGGCTACACCATCGTTTGGAAGGGATCTCTGCACTAGACTCAGAGCGAGTACGTGCTGAGCTAGAGACAGTCCTCACACGTGAGCAAGACGGAGGGAGCGGCATCGACTGGGGCAGCATCGTGCAAGTCATCACGGAACGCTACGCCGACCGCTTCGAGTATCTGCATTTCCTCCTCTCGCCGAACACGTTCACTTCGGACGCCCTCGTCCGAGCTGCCGCAACGCGGACGCAGCTGCTCGTCATGCTCGCACCATATATCACAACAGCAGACGTCCCAAAGCAGCTTCCTGCATCGGCCAACTTGAGCTGGGTAGCGCCGATCGCACAACGCTGTGCTACGACATACATTCCGCTCGGCGGACTCACGCGACAGGAGGCACAGATCTACACGGCAGTTGAGAACACGCTTTATGAAATATGTCGGCGGCTGGTGCTTGTGTGGGCCGAGTTTTTCGATATGGAAGCGGCGGACGAGGCGAGAGCTGTGGGAGCTACTGAAGTTGCGCATGGGCACATCGAGGAGCTGATGTCGTGGCTTGACTGGTCGGTCTGGGTCCGGTGCGAGCCCGCGTGCAATCTTGGGGTATGTCGTTGAATCTTCTATTGCCGCCTTCGATCTGATGGGCGTCTTTGTGCGTATAGGAGTTCTGTTACTTTACATCGTGGCCGTACTTTGACGAAGAAGATCCATTTGACCTGACACCACGTTGCAGATCGTTCGAAAGTTTTGGAGAATCACGCTAGAAACTAATCCCGTTGATTCGCTGATCGCATTCGTCGACTACCTTTTGCGAATAAACTCAGTCGCAACTCGCAGTTCACAGCACCACGAAAGAGCCGTGAAAAAAAAAAAGAGAAACCGGTGACAGCAAGACGCCATCCCGGGCCCTAAGAAAAATCAGTAACCCGCCTGTACGTGAGTTGTCTACTAACTATTCACATATTACGAAAACATCAACGCCAGGCCCATCACGATGGCTTCCCACCCGAGCTGCCATTGTCGCTCCCATTTTCGTAATCCGATCACTATGCCATGAGCTATGCATGTCCCGTTTGTTTCGAGCTTCTTGTCAAAGTCGTGACTCGCGCTTTCGGTGTCTCACCACTATGCATATGGGGCGTGAGGAGGCAAGGGTCAAGGTCAGAGCAGAATGTGGCCAAATGGGAGAAGGGTGGTCGGCCGCGAGTACTGCTTTCGATATCGACATCATATGTAGAATGATCGATCCCGTCACTGTCATCCGATACGACGTGAGGCGAGAGTGTATGTTCAAGCGGGATCGTAGAGGGGGGACAGCCTTAGCGTGCGGTTAGGGTTGCTTGACCCCGATGCTGAGCGCTGAGCGGCGACGCTTTGGCGAAATGATGAAGGGGCAGAAATGCATGAGAGCCGTTGTCCCACAGCAAGTGGTAGCTCGGAAGGTAGAAAAAAAGCCGAATGATCTTGCAAATGGTGGGACACCTTACCAGAAAACTCAACTAACGTCTCTACAGTGCGCTCTACAATACAAACGAAACAAGGGCAAATACGTTCCACATTACCATGATTTCCTCACCTAGGTCCTGACCGGCCTGACCACTAGCAGCTGTAGCCGAAAGAAAGAGTTCTGATAGTTATATACGGATGACCCATCGACACGTTATATACGATGTACTCTACTTCAACACGACTACACTGAGGACGGTGTACAAATCTAGGGACCATTAATAGTGAGTACCTTTTCAGAAATGCGGTACGAATCGGAAGCCAAGTGAGTAATGGACCTGAACCTGTAGATAGCCCTGTATTCTGCAATGCTACGTTTGAGCACCATATTGAGATAATAACTCTGCGATCTTGCCGTGTCCTCCAGCTATAGCTCGTTGTTTTGGAGTCAGCCCGTAGCTGTCACGAACATTCGGATTTGCACCACGTTCTAGCAAGAGCTTGACAACCTTGATATGTCCCGAAGCCAATGCCTTGTCCAATGCAGTCCTCCGATTCTTCTGGTGTGCGTTCAAGTCAGCATAGTGATCGAGTAGCAATCGCACAATGTCAAGATGACCGCGAGTTGACGCATGATGGAGTGGGGTCCAGCCGGCGGCGCTTCGGGAGTTCACATCCGCACCACGCTCAATCAACAGCTTTGCTACCTGGAGTTTCCCAGTCACGGACGCCACAATCAGTGGGGTTCGTCGAGATCTATCCCTTTCGTCGACGTCCGTACCATGGTCAAGTAAAAAGCGCACGACGTCAGTCTGACCATTTTCCGATGCAGTGTGTATTGAAGGCTGTTGGTTTTTGGAGTGTTCGACATCTTCCACACCTAGTGCTGGCTCCACAGCGTTAGGATGCCGACTTGAAGAGCTGGCTGATGGGCTGGCTGACGAACTGACTGATGACGCATTTGACTCCACTTCTTCCACCAGAAACGTTGTCAGTGGAGATAGGAAGTTCGCGACCTCAAGTTTCTGATTGTCGGAGGCCAGATCCAAAGGCGTCTTGTCGGCGTCGTCATGAATATTAGGATCTGCGCCACATCCAACCAGTAACTTCACAACGCCAAGACGGCCTTTGAGTGCTGCCAGATGTAAAGAGGTCTTGTCTTTGTTGTTACGATAGTCGACATGTGCGCCATGTTGAACGAGGAGTTCCGCTAACTGGACATGCCCCGCCTTCGACGCCATATGTAAGGGAGTGTGACCCTTGTTGTTACGCGAGCCCACATTTGCACCATGTTGAATGAGCAGTTCTGCCAACTTGCCATGTCCCTCCTGCGACGCTACATGTAAAGGAGTCCAGCCATCCTTGCTATGAGTGTCTATGAGCGCGCCACTTTCGATTAAGAGACGAGCGACATCCAGATGTCCACGTAGTGCCGCGCGGTGTAGCCCAGAGTGCCCCTTTTTGCTCTGAGAGTTCACATTCGCCGCCCCCTGCTGAAGTAGTAGACGCAATACCACAATTTCTCCTGCACGAGAAGCAAATCCAATCGGGGTGATGCCTTTGGTGCTTCGTATGTTGACATCGGCACTTTGATCTAATAACAACCGCACGATGTCCACATGTCCTCCTTGCGAAGCTCGGTGTAACGGGCTCATGCCGCGCCGGTCTAGAACATTCGCATCCGTACCTCGCTTAAGAAGTGACGAAGCAGTGCCGATGTCGCCCTTGAAAAACGCGGCCAACAACGGCCTCTCGTGATAGCCTCCCTTGGTATCCACATCCTGTGGGTAAGTGGCAACTAGGTGTTCTATGAGGCCGCGGAAACCACAAAGTATGGCGTAGTATAATGGGGTGGCCTGGGGTCGTTTGGGGTGCGCAGTACGCATGTTTCCTCTCCAGGGGTCATCTATGTCGTATATCCAGACCCAAGCGGAGAAGTGTGGCTGATCTGGATTAAAAAGGCGTTCCATGCCAACTTGGATGGTCGACGATACGTTCTCAAACTGGCCGTGGTCGACCCAGTGTTGGGCAGCGTAACCGGAGAGTGGAAAGCTCTTGATGCTGTCTTTGTCGATGCGGTCATCAAGCTGGAGCAAGACACTGAGGGAAGCTTGAGCGAGGATGGTATGGGCAGAGTGAGGAACGATGTAATAGCCAGAAAGATCCTCCCTCGCGGCAGCAAGGCGATCCGAAGTCAGGAACTCCTTTACGGAAAAGTGCGAAAACTGGACAACCTGGGAACCGCCCACGTCGACGACGCTGATGAGATTGGAGCACACAGAGAGTACAGCCTCCTCTGCATCGCCGAATCGCCAATCGGGGTTAAACTCGGGAACTGCTCCCCCATCAAACTGAACCGCCAAAATCTCCGCCAGTTCCTCGACACGAAGTGGTCTGATTGATACTGCAAGACATTGGAAGAGGCGCTGCGCGCACTGTCGCATCTCTTCATCAATTTCCAGCAACGCGCGTTCGTACGTTTCGTCCAACGTCTTCGGCATATTCTTCAAAGCTCCTCGGAGGTGTGCAGGTAAGGTCCGACGCAGGATTTCCAACTGGCAGTAAACCCATCTGAACCTGGCGGCGGCAATTATTCAGTGATTATTCCGAAAAACCATGATGAGAATCACTTACATCCCATCTGCATTATCTGAGAGCGTATCAATCACCATCTGTTTATCTCCTTTTCTCCACCGTCGCATCCTCTGATCCGATTGCACGACTGCGTTGATGTATGAGGAAATATCTGCTCTCTGTCCACCTTCATCGTGAAGGGACACACGCAACGGCGCCAAGGGCCCAAGAGCGTTTCGAATATCAACCTCGAGGCGGCTAGAGACACACATGTGTGCATTCGGAAGTTTCAACTCGACAAGATGCTTGAGGGATTCGAGCACCTGTTCACGTGCGGTGGGCATCCCCGAGATATTGGGACATTCGTCGAGAGCGTCGATAATGATGTACGTCGACGGCTGTCCTGGCACTTTGAGCATTTCCACAAGACATTGCAAGAGTGCGTCCTCTGACGGTTCTCGATTGCCTCCAGCGTGATCCGAATATAGACGGGACAAAATTTGATAGCAGGGATCAGACTCGGCGCTGAGCTGAAAAACAAGAGAGGAAAGGAGACCGCGCCGGTGACGCTTCTCGGACTCCCTGAAGTCGAAATAAAAGTAGGCAATCGACGCCAATCCGGCCTTGCACATGTCGTTGATCTCCCGTATGATCGAGGAGCTAGTACAGGGCGTGAATAATTATAAACGAAGGCTGTGAGACATAACCTACAGCAAAATGCTCTTTCCCGAACCCGCTACATGATGCGGAATGAATGAGGACGGTCCCAAGGCTACTGCGGAGAACGTACGTTTTCCATAGATCCACAAAAGGGATCCCTTCTCGTTCCACTCAGCGAAGATGGTTCCGTGCAAGAACCACGTAGCGGTTCCATCTCGATGAATTTGGCATCCGATGTTGTAGTTTTTCGACGGATCTGGAGGGCAGAGCCAATTTTTGGAGTCCTTCTGCAACTGGTCCCCTGCAGCTCGTGTAAGCGCCATCGGTCGACAATGGGGGCACCAATTGATTACGAACGTCTCATTTTGTTGATATCACTTGCCATTTCTTGCATCGTATCTATCATCGTGGTTAGCTCGTGCAACACAGATTCAGGGTAAAAGCATACCCAGAGTCTTTCGGATGCCGTCCGTTGACGCTTTACCGTCTATCAAGACAATACCTCAGACACACGTCGTTGGCCAAGTAAGCCAGCTCGCATACCGTTCATGACAACTTTCACGTTATTCACAAGTCCATGGACCACTTCCAAGGTCTGCGCGACAGTCATCCGGCCTTCTTCCTGAGTGAGGCGGTCCAGCCTCTGTAACACAGCCTCAATCTCTCTCTCTCCTAGCAGCTTCTTTGCGAATTTCTCTACACCATGTTAAGCTGCCGTGAATTGAGGATAACGATCGACTTACTGAATCTGCCTTGTTTAATTTGTTTGGTAGCGAGGGCAAATACGGAGAGTAGTTCGACCATTATTTGTACGATTATATCCATCATCGAAGGTGTCAAAGGGATATCGGTATAGATCCGAAGTCGCTTGAGGAAGTTTCCGATACATTCGAACAAGTCAACAAGTGCATCGTAGCTTGAGCTGACACCGTCGGCTGCCTGGGGGTACACGAATTAGGAAATATGTAGGCGGAGAATGTCAGGGGATACGCGCCGTGATTAGAACATCCACGCCAACAAAGATTGCTTTTGCGGGTTTGATAGGCACCTGGTGGCCAAATGGCGAAATGGTGAACAAGATTGACCAGCGCATTCGGTCATGAAACTCACAGCTTCGCCGAGAATTCCAGAAAGCGTATGGACGACCTGCACAACTGGGGTAAGCCAGTTGATCAATTTGCGATTTCCATCCCGATAAACTTTGAATGCTTTTGCATTTTCTTCGAGTAGCTTAAGGACATCATCGGGAGAATCATGGCCTCGAAGCTCGTTGGCAAAAGGGTGCTTGTCGAGTTCTACGCCAATCTGTTCGTTGTAGTCCGCGAGGGCTTTGGCGAGAATTGTTTGAAATGACACAGCAGACATAATCTCGACGGGTTCCTCGATACTAAATTGGTGGAAGAGGTGTGAGATAGGAATGTAGACAGTAGGCACTAGCGCCGGGCGGTGCCTCGTGTCAACGACAGCACGTTGCACGGCACAGCCTTCTACAAGCCTTCTAGGTCCCACTTGACAAAGAGTCAAACCAGTATGTCATTCACACATGGTTTCGTTGGCGTCTCCATTCAGTGGCCATGGGCATCGAATGCGAAGAGTGACTTGGATCCGACACGTCGAAGTTTATATTTTAGCTTGGATCTTTCACAAGTTGCTGCTCGGCAAATAATCGCAATACCGAGTTGGACGCGCATCGTTCATGGTGAGGGTGACCGGTGACCGGTGACCCGGCAGGAGAGTCTGAAACAGGCGAATTTAACCACCAATCTATGGACTTGTAGACGCGTGGGTGACACAGGAGAAAGCAAACACTAGATTATGACGTTGTATGCTGCACTGCCGTACACAGTCGACTCGCCTGATTCAAGCCGGTTTCTACAGGCCTTGCCCGAGACGTAGGCAATATCCGATACCATATGACCAAACAATGGATATTAATGAATGCTGGGCTTGAGCCGAATACAGCACGGTGTGTGCAGGCTTGTATCAAGGCTTGTATGCCAAGTCGATGTGGAACTGTGCATGGTCTTTACGTCATCTAGATTAGTCTATTCTGTGTACGCGTGCACGATGACGCGATGTCGCTGATCATCTAATTTCATTCGACGATCCTGGAAGGAATGCATCGAGGAATGCATTGTCATATCGTATGTATCCCAAGATTCTCAAGATCCAGAGACAACATAAAAGGGACAATCTCGCCCACTCGCTCGCTGAAAGTCACTTTCTTCCCCTTTCCTTACTCCTGTACTTCCCGCCCTCCTGTATTTGCGACACACCAACCGTCGTGGTCTGAATCAGCAGCCCGACATTCATATCAGTATTTACAAAAACACAAGGCAAGCATTTGGACCCTTTTTGAGTCCCGTTGTGCACTAATTTTCCAACGCGATTGATCTCGCGTGATTGGTACTTTGTTGGCTCTAATATCAGTTGTCATGAGGGAGTCAGCCGCACTGACACACTGGTCTGAGGCACGCAGGTCCCTCGTGATTCCCATTCCCAGGTTGGGTCTATCATTCTGCTAGCGTACGCCTTGGGCGTCGACTCGCTTGTAGCGGTAGGCCTCATTGCGTCGGAAGAGCCGATTCATTGATATCATCATCGCAATATACACTAAACACCGCGGTGTATACAGCGGACTTCGGCGACATTCAAGTTCTAGTCGTGGGGCGAGCATCTGTAGTGTCCAAAACTAGGGGGTGTTGAGCGTGTATGCTGAGTAGGCTCGCACCATTCAGCAAACACATTGAACACCTCCGAACGCTCACAGTGCTCACAGATGAGAGGTCAGTACGAGTTCCTTCCCTATGGAGTTGACGACACACAGCTTTGCGGTACCGCCATCACGCCAAGATCTCTTTTGATCACCATATCGTGCCTTGCAACGGTGCCTCTGTACTCCACGGGATTACTTACTCGAAGGCTCAAGCCCTCACACGTCAAGTTGAAGCGAAGACTTGGAGAACGCCTCACCCTGCAGGCCTTGGATGGGAACGGCTCCCCTTGCTGTGCGAGCCTGGGCACACAGGCAAGCGCGCTCGTGTGCGCTCGTGTCGACAGATTTCAAATCATAGGGTCCAGAGCAAATTCCGAGCCATACTCTAAGGGGAAATTAAGCCGGTAAATATTGTATTCCCCGATGTTATTGAGCGGATGTGGCGCGCACGACCCGCGACCAGTTGCTGATTCATTGTGTTTTCATCTTCACCCTTTTGTAACGGACTAACTGATAGTAGTAGGAAGAAATCAGAACTTTTGAGGCACGCTGTGCCCAACGAAATGCGAAATATCGCTAGCTACAACAAACCGCAAGAAGCTTTTGGAAAAACACAAAAATGCGATGTCTGTACAAATGCGGGAGGTATTAGATATGAACAAAAGCCAATGGTATGAAAGAAAGAGAACAACCGACGTGGTCGCAAGAAACTACAGTAATCTATCACAACAAAAAGAAGATACTCAGGGACCGATAACAAAAAACGAAGAGAAGCAAGGTTCCTTGAGTGTGTGAATGTAATGCGAATGCACGAAAGAAGAGAGCAGGATATATGTAATATGTACAGGAACAAAATAAACAATAAAACCTCCCGTGGAACACATGGTCTGGCTATTGTAAGGACACAGATAACATGACGTCAATCAATGCGCATGCTTGTAATGAGCGCGTCTGGTGTGGAAAGGGGATCCCTTCTGGCGTCGATGAACGTGCTCTCGAGCCCAGCCTTGCTGACGCGGCGCATCGGCTGCAACGTGTTTTCGTCCACCGGAGCCCGCCTCGCATGTCGGTAGCGTCCATTCGCATCCTTCACCTCCATCTCCTGCCCCACGTCCCCAGCAACGCCGCGTCCCGTGCCCGGAAGCGGACTGGTGGTACCTGTGCCCCATGCGGGCGGCAAGCTTTCGCGCATATGCGAGGGGCGACGGCCGCTGCCGATGCCGATAGCCGCACCGCGGTTATGCGCGTCACTATCTGGATGTTCGGTATCTCCGTTGCCGCCGGCAGATTGGGGCTGCTTGACGACGCCGACGGATTTACTGCCGAGTTCTGCTTCTTCGAAGTTCATCAGTTCCGAGACGAAGCCGATGTTGGGCGATATGCCTTTGCGTCGCTCGAGGACGAATGTGTAGGCGCGTGAGAGCGTCCAGTGGTTTGCGTGGATGAGGTAGGCCATTACGGCTGTTACGGAGCGTGATTTGCCGGCTTTGCAGTGGACATATGTGGGTGCTGAGTGTAGGCTTGCGTCGTCTGGACAGAGCGATGATATGAGGGACTGGTCGTTACGCGACAGCGGGACGACGAAACAAAAACGTACCGAGAACTTCGCAGGACTCGCGTACACCACGAATGATGTTTTCCTCTTCGACCGTGTCGCGCATTGGGATCTTCACGTAGCGCTCAAAGCGCTGGCGCAGTCCGAGCCCGTTGTCGTCGTCGCATTCTACGGCGATGTTTAAGATTCGGCGTACGCCTAGGCTCTGCAGTTCGCGCACGTGCTCCTCGGCCGTGATCTCGGGCCCCAGATAGAGAAAGTTGGGCAGGATGGTCGAGACGGTGAACGTTGGGATCGCCTCTTCGGTCGAGGGCGGCGCGGAGAGGTCGGGACGCGCGGTACATGGACTTGGGGGAATGGGGGTACGAGGGGAGGAAGGCATGTTTGGAGAAGGTGGTGGGTGGAGAAACTCGCCGAGCTTTGCCGAGGCTGGTGGTGTATGGTTGGAATGGGCGAGGGTTAGATGGGATGGTGAGTGTGCACGTGGCGAGGTGCCTCCACCACCGGGCCATAGTCCGGCGGAAGGAGAGACGGCGAGGGTGGCGGAGCGCAGGGTGCGCACCTGGAGTTTTGGTGGGCCGAGGCGCTCGGCTGATTTCGTATCGAGTTTGCGAAGTGCCGTAAGGGACGGTCGGCGTGGCGGAGATGGACGTGGAAATACGGACTGAGAGGGGGGAGGGGAGGGGGAGGCGTCGATGATGTTCCAAGGACTGCTGTCGCTGTTCCCTGGCAAAATATTGGCAAGCATCGGGACTGGTGAGGAGCCCGCACTGAACTCGATTTCTGGAAGAGTCCTGGAGCGCGCAGCCGTGGCAGTGTCGAGCTGAAATAGACCCCCACCTTTCTTCGGTTTGGGTGGTAATGAAAGCTTAGGCGGAGGGGGTGTGGGGGAAAGAGTATGGTGCTGCACTTCTTGGACAACATGCAGTGTGTCGTGGGAATCGTCGTCCGATGAGGTGATAAATTTCTGGAGGCCAGGGTGAGCACGAGCAGCGAGCATACCGCCCTCGAGATAGTCGACCCTGCCGCGAACGAGGAGTGGCGTTATGACAGGTAGGAGTGCCCACGCGGTAACTTGCGGATTTAGCCTATCTTGTGGATTCATTTCCTCATCATAGACGATCACGTCACCGTCCCAGGGACCACCAGGCGCCATAAGTGTGTCCCAAGCGAGTCTGCAGTGCTCGGTGGTGATAAACTGACGGAGAGCATCGATGGAGCCAAAACCAGCGCCTGGTTTTCGAGAACGCTTGAGTATCAAGGAAGGGATTGCGAAATTTATGCTCGACTTTATGTGGGAGCCCAAAAAGGCTGCAGCAGGACGAGTGTCGATGAGAAGTGGGCGGCGGATAGGGTTGTCGAGGCGGGAGATAACTGAGGTAGCATCGATTGCGCGAGAGGGACTCCGCGGTATTTCAAGGGCAGTTCGATCAAAAGCAGCAGGGCCAATATAGTGCGCGCTAAGTGGGGGGGATTTGGGATCAGAGATGGGGGTGTAGTATATGCTTGGAGAAGCGATGCTGGATGCTGGGCTGGAAGAGCGGGGCTGGGTGAAGTCGGACCAGTTTGACGCCGACGAAAGAGGACGAGTCGGGGAGCGAGGAGGAGAAGGGGAAACAGCGATGGGGCGAAGACGGAGATTTTTCTGTACGTTTCGTCGAAGTTGTTCGAGAACGGCGAGCTGATTTGATATATCATCCGGGGCCTTTAGATGTTCAGGATCAGTTTCAGCGTGGCTAAAGGCAGTGAAGGCGGCTGAGAGGGGGGTCGCATATATGGGAGACGTTGGGGGGGTGAATCTGTGGAGAGGAGAATGACGATCAAGCTCGTCGATAGGCGTGTCCAGCTCGAGCAGCGAGGGCGTCGTCGCTGATCTCTTCGGCGGGGGCGAGAGGGCGAGGTTGGGAGGACGGGCCCTCTTTGCCTGGGCTGCGATGGACGAGCGAGCAGCTGGGCCGACGACGACCGCGGGGGAGTTCATGGCTTGCTCGTTGATTGTATGCTGCCAGAAGTGAAATGTAAATATTTAATATGGCATAAACAGTTAAAATCAATCTCCGCCGGGGCGATGTCCCTGCGTCGTTCTCGGTCGCTCGGCCTCACCAACACTTCTCATGTCGACCACCTTCAAATCATCCCCCGCAGACTCTAAGCGGCACCACCACTCCCACCACCCAAAACTACCTGATCAGTACCGTTCCCAGGTTCAGCAGCTCCGCGAACTCTTTCCCGGCTGGTCCAACGACGGTCCGCCAAATTAACCTTTTCTTTTCGCGTTCTCATCCGTTGCTCTCCAGATCTCCTTTCCACACTGCAGGAAGCAGGCGGAGACACAGCACTCGCTGCGACACGTATCAGCGAAGGTCGCCATTTGCCTAGGATCTCCTTGTCTTTTCACTCATACCACTTTACTAGGTCACGCCGAACAATGGGGCGCCGTCACGCGGAAAAAGGACAAAAAATCCCCAGTTCAAACTAAAGACTCTGCCTTTCCTCGGGAGAGGGGTGATTTTCGTGCAGGCAGGGGTGGACGCGGTGGTCGTGGCGGCCCAGGTCGTGGTGGCGCTGCAGGCGGTCGCAGTCACAGTGCCCGAGGTGCTCACCGCGACTCTCCCCGCACTCACGCTCCCAGTGGGGCCCCTGCATCACCCCCCACAAATGGTGACAGTCATACCTCCGAGTCGTGGGCTGAACAGCCTGCAGCCACAAGCGCCGAATCTGGCCCCAGCTGGGGCTCCACTTCAGAGACCCAAGCTGGAGCACCCTCTGCATCGGGATGGACCAACACCGATTCTACCTGGGGTGCTAATACGACCACCAATGGCTCAGTAACCGCCTCTCCTGTGGTCAAGCAACAGCCCATTCCTGCCTCCCGACCCGTCGCCAATACTCCCGCCAATTCTGGGCGATCCTGGGCACAAATTGCCCGGTGTGTTTCTGTGCCTTCATCATCCCATTTTAATTTCACACCCTGCTTCACAGCCCCGCCGAAAAGCCACCCACTCCTGCTGTCTCTACTACCCATCAAACTGCCACCCTCCCTCCGGTCCCTCCCGCACCACTCGAACCACCTCGCGAACCCACTCCTCCCCCTGCGCCTGCACAGGAAACCGAGCCCACGACAGAGTCTCAAACGGGTTGGGAAGAGCCTACAACCGTACAAAGCCCTCCTTGGGAAGATGAATTGCAATCAAAACCTCTGGCCCCTGCAGATGATACTTGGGAGACAACTGCCGCTGAGGAAATTCAAGTTCACGATGAAGTAAAGCCCATCTCAACTGAAGCACCCGCGCCTGAACCAGCACCCGAGCCTATCGCGGTATCATTACCTGCGCCACAAGCCAAGGAAGCTGTTGGCGGTAGCGGCCTTAGTGAGGCAATCCCGAAGCACGTGGCGCCTATACATCCTAGGCCGAGTAGTGCAGCACATCGGCACAGCGCAAGGTTCAAGACCGACCAGGCGGTTACACTTCCGAATAACTTCGGTTCTGGCCTCGAGAAAGTCGGCATGCAGTTCGGTAGCCTCAGTATTGGGGGTGACGAAATTGTTGACTCTAAACTGTGAGTGGCGTTCGTATTACCTAGAGCAGTTCTGTAGACTTATATTTGTGCAGTGAGCCTGTGGCACCACCAGCTCCTGAGCCAGTTGCGAAGCCGCCAATTGAATCTCCAGTAGTACCTGAGCCTCAGCGAGCCCCCTCCGCACCAGCACCTCCTCAGCCCGAACCTCCTGTTACCTCCCCGCCGATTACCGCCTCTCTCGGCTCAACACCGAGCTTCACTCAACAGTCTCAGCCACAAGCAATTCCCCAACAGGCACAGACGCAAGCTTCTGCCCCGCCGCCACCTGCTCCTTCTCACCTTCCCACCTCCGTCTCACAACCAACGCTTTCCACACCCTCGGCTGCTCCCCAACTCTCCTCCCCCATGTCTAGTTACCCCCACCAGTCGCAGCAGTCGCAGCAGTCGCAGCAGCCCCAACCCCAACCGCAGCAGCAAGTGACGCCTCCGTCCCTCAACAATCATCAGCAATCGTTGCAACACCACCAGTATGCCCAGCACGGTGTTCCAACACACCTTGACCCCTCACAAGCACAGCACCAGTCACCGCTTCCGCAACAACAAGTACCTTCGTCGTTCTACCGCCAGCCGGAGACACAGACTCCCTACTACCATGCAGGAGCAGGAACGCCACCTACTGCCCAAGCCCAAGACAGTTCATACGGCGCCTTTGGTCAGCTGGGTCAGCAAGGCCCTGTTTCTCAGCTTGCTGGATTCGGCGGAGCTGCTGAATATGGCTATGCTGACAGCCAACAACGGGTGAGTTTCTTCTCGTTTGCATTCGCTTGCGGGGGATCTGTAGCTCTGCTTTTAGAACTTCTATGACTCATATGGCCAACAGCAGACCGGCGGTTTTGGTACACGTAGTGGGTTGCACGATGACGTGAAAGGGTTGTCTGCGCTCCAGCAGCAGCAACAGCAACAGCAACAGCAGCCGCAACAGCCGCAACAACAACAGGGCGGGCCCGCTCCTCCTCCGGGCAGTGCTCAGCAAGGCGGACAAGGCTACCCGCCTCCCATGGGCTATTATCAACCATACCCACAGAACCAGTACTACGGCAATCCGTACAACTACGCAGCATACGGCGTCCCTCAGCCATTTGTCAAATACCCCGTCTTTCCTCCCGGCCCAGGCTCCGCGCCCAGTCCAGCAGGCCCCCCTGGGAAACAACCTCAGTCATATGGACAGGGCCAGGCCCAGAATCTGTATGGGCAGCAACACCAACAGGCGTACGAGGAGCCGCAATTGGGATACCACCCGCACGCACATAGCCACTCGCACCAATTGAGCGGAAGCCTCGGCGGCGTCGGCGTCCTCCCCGGCGGTGCAGCAGACTACGGTAAACAGCTGTACGCACACCAGCACCAACAAGGCCTCGGCGCGCGCGGAGCAGCCACGTCGCCTGAGACGGCGTTCAAGCCGTATGCGCAGGGTGGCGCGGGCGCGAAGGATGTTGGCGGAGTTGGGTCTGGCGGATCTGGAGGCCCCCAAGGACGTGGTGGTGCTCCGGCCCAGGCGGGCGCGTTTTATGGTGCGGGCGCGGGTAGGTTCGCTCAAGGTCCTGGTGCGCAGGCGCAGGGTGGGGGGCCCGGACAGGCGCAGCAGGCTCAGGGCGGACCGGCGGCGCACCTTGGGTACCCGCAGGGCGCGTCGGACGGCGCGTTTTACTCGGCGTATGGACCTGCGGCGGCGCAGCAGGGAAGGCAGCAGGGGTATTGGCAGTGAGGCGCGCCGCGTCCCCACTTTTTTGCCTGCGATATTTTACGTTTCGGCTTGAAAAGCTCCTCACATGTTCTTTGCTTCGTGTTTAGTCGCTTCTTCTAGCTTCGTGTTCGGTATCATAAGTTCCCGTCTTTTCTTTCTTTCTTTTCTCTATCTCTTTCTCACTCTCCTCTCCTCTCATTCTTCTCTCATACGTCTTTGTCACTCACATCTTGTACGTTTATCGTCAATTACTCTGTGCAAAATCGAGTCATTGTGCGGCTTGCGGCAGTCAATCCGGGGTGTATGGTTCGAGATGGGAGATGTTATTACGTGTGGAAGCACCCGTTATCACGAACGGTTTACATGAAAAGCGAAAGGTTGAGTTACACACACAAGTACAGGTCATAAATAAAAACATAGAGAGATAACAACCTGATTGGGAATCAATGGGCGGAGGGGAAGGCTTTTAGGTTTTGGAAAAGAACGATGTGATTTTGGGTGTCGACTTGTCGGGCTCTGATTTCTCCTGTTTCTTGCGGGGCGAGGACGGCGTGGAAGGCTAGACAGTTGCGATAATGAGTACGGGACGATCAAAACGCCGGTGGGAAACGCACCTTGAGCTTTCTCTTCGGGGCCGTCGTCGTCGTTTGGGTGGTGGGAGGAGACTTGGAAAAGGGAAAAGAAAGTGCTGCAAGTGAGCGGACGTGGGAGAAAGTGCGAGTGGACTCACCCGGGTTGAAATCCGACGTGATGGGGAGGAAGAAGAGTTGCCTTTCTCTTTTTTCGATTGGCTGGGGGCGTCAGTCTGTGCGGCGTGTGTGAGATGAAGTGGGGAGTGGGAGCAGAATACACGGACGGGAGGGCGGCCGGGGAGTATCTCGACGTCGCTGTCTGACGCGTCGACGTCGACGTCTACGGGCTCCGTCTTGACACTATGGCTGAGGCTCGTCGCAGGCTTCTCCTCCACCTCGTCAACAGGTGGCGACGACTCGCGCTTCCTTTTTCCGCGCGCAGGAGAGGCGGGTTCGTCTTTCCATGTCGCTTTCGAGGTGGTACCCTTCGCCGCCTGGCGCGAGAACAGCGCCTCGATGCCGTCTTTGCGTTTCTCGACTGGCTCAATGAACGTCGGGGACTCGACGCCCACTCTGCCGACTTCTTTCGGAACTGCATAGCTGGTCGAGGCGCGTGTCAGTATCAGTGACGGCGGCCGATAGGGCTCTAACCCGCGCACCATTCGAGTGGGAAATCAGAGTCGGCGTATGGATCGAGCAGGCGGCTCAGCTTGGGGTCCCAGTGTTGCGTGGAGGTGTCGAGCCATCGGTCGAGGGCGTCTTGGGAGGTGAGGATGACAGGTTGGCGGTCGTGTAGCCACGCATAGTCGCTGCTAGCCGCGGTAGTAACGATTGTGAACGTCCAGAGGGGCTCCGATTGGCCTGCGCACCGCATCAGCCTCCCGCGCGGCAATGCACAAATGCAGCAAAAACGCAACGCACCGTCCAGGGTCGCCGAGTCATATAGGCCGGCAAATAGCATGAGCCGCCGATCTTTATGTCGCGTAAAGTGAGGGATGCGCTGCGGGCCTTTCTTGAGCCATTCGTAGTATCTGTTGGTTGCGTGAAACAAGCAACTCTCGGTGCTCTCGGAGGTCGTGACACGTACCCTTGTGCGACGACTACACAGCGCTTCCGCCCCTTCAGGCTGCCCCACATGCCCCCGCTGCTCTCCTCGAGGTTCTCTGCCCGCGCGTTGATGGTGTTCAGATTCGGGGGCTCGGCCTTGCTCCAGTGGGGGACGAGACCCCACTTCATGGAGTGCATTATGAGTGCGGGCTCTCCAGGCTGGGCGCGACGGATGACGGGTGCATGTGTGCGGGGGGCGACGTTGTAGCGGGGCACAAAGTGATCTCTATTGACCCAGTGGTCTATGCGGAGTGCAGGATAAGCATCGAGCTGCTCGATCTCGTTCGGCTGATAACGTTCAAGATGGGTCGAGGATATATTTAGCGAAAGGGGCTCACACGGAGGGCAAGAGCGAAGCGGCCACACATGTTGGGCGTAGAAGAACCGAATACAGCTAGATTGAGCAATACTGTGGCCGAGAAGGGGAAGAAGAAGCGAGATGAGACGCGTGGGTGTTCCCATCATAACGAATACTTGTACTTCCATCCCACTTCAGCTCAACCGACCACCCATGTCACCCGAACCACCCCGACCAATTGTCCCCGACCCTGCGCTGATCCCCTCCAACGACCCACCCCCTCCCTACCCCTCTCGCGATCGTCGCCATAGACGCAGGCGTCCCACCGTAGACCTCAGCAGCGCCGACTCGGAAGATATCGCTTTCCCCCCCTCGACACATGCCCATCCTGATGAATCTACGCCCCTACTCGGCGTGTCCTCGCCTACACGGCGCCCCCGCACAATGTCGCTCTCAAGTGGTGTCAGCGTCTCCCCGAGCCTCGCGCAGACCGTAGTTTCCGCCTTTCGCATAGATCTCGACTCTGAGGTCGAAGAAGATGCTGAGGAGACGAGGGACGGCCCTCCTGCAGACGCTGCCCTATCCGACAATCGCCTCGCCGGCGCGCCTGGAATCACGAGGCGTAGAGCACGAGGCTGGCGTTCCCGCTGGCGACACTACTTCCGCCCGATCGGTCGACGCGCCTATTGGTCTGCACTCCTCCATCTCCTCGCCTTCAACTTTTTCTATGCCCTCTTCGCTTGGATCTATCTATTCGTGTTTACCCTGGTACGTAATCTCGTACACGTACACCCTCCGCAGCTCGTGATTGATTCGCTATGGAACAGCTGGGCACCATTCTACTCGTGGCCCTCCCTATCGGAGCCGTGTTGTGCTTTTTCGACCTTCTGGGCGCGAGACTGCTAGCACGTGGAGAGGTGAGCAGCATGCACGCACGGTCTCTGATGCACGACTACATGCAGCGCTTTGCAGATCGCTTTACAGAGCACCTTTCATGGTCCTCTGGCGTATTCACTCCATGACCACGAATTCCCCATATTCACACGCCTGCGCATGCCGACAGCGGAAGAGGTCGAGGCGGGGCTGGGAATTCGACACGAGCGCTCGTTCTATCGAAACTCGTTTTCAATGGTGAGAAGCGGCACCATCTTCCAGCGCTGTGGCGCAAACACGTGGGCAATCTCTGACGCATGATGACTTGTTCCCAGTTCACGGACCCGACCTCATATCAAGCCCTGTTCTATTTCCTCGTAATCAAACCGGGCATTACGATACTCCTCTCCTTACTTGTCATTATCGTCGTTCCCATATCCCTCGTACTCGTCGTGCCGGCACCGGCCATGTTGAGGCTCATTCGGCGCCTGGGAATTTGGCAGGCAAATGTTGCTGTTGAGGGTCTATACTTGGGAGGAGGGTAAAAGGAGGAATTGAATGGGGAGCTGTACGATACCCTATAGTGCGGCGTTAGCCTAGTGAGGTACGAGACAAGCGCCGGGTAGCCGCCAGGGGGGTTATAAGGGCGACTTGCTGGCCTCGTGAACACATTTCCTCTTGACTCTTTCCGACTCATCCGTGTCCAATAGGTTGGGGTTACCAACACAGCCATCCTAATACTAATATCCCTTCCGAGCCTCCCCATATAAGCCCTCCCTTTCTGTCCCTCCTCTTCCTCCTCCTTCCCTCCATCGTACCACCACCTTTACTCTTTTCTTTAACGTATGGAAGCACTTAAGAGTCTCGTACAACCTCTCGTGGGCAATGTAGCGGGCAACTCTGTCGTCGATGGTATGAAACTCGTCGTCCTTGGCGGCACTGTCGAGACCGCGAGACGCATGTCCAGCTCAGCATGGCAAGTTGTTACTCTCCACTAGTATCCCTCCTTTTGCTCACCGTCTCTCTTTTTCGCAGGTCGTCGTTTGTTAATTGTGAGTCATTGCCCCAAAATTATCTCGTGGTGTGACGTGATGGATTTCGCTAACGTGCACCGCCACCAGCGTTCTTCCTAACCGCGCACTTCTCGGAGGAAGATTACCCATACGAGTGGCTAATGCTGTGGCTGTCCCGTCGGCCCGAGTGGCAGCGCTCGCGTGAGTTCGAGACGACCACCAACTCGTCATCCCCAGGTTTCTACGGCTACCGTGAATCGGACAACACCTTTGTAGAGGAGGAACGGACAGACGAGGAGGTTTCGGGAAAGACGCGGATGCGCGTTGTCTTTCAGCCAACATCAGACACGACACACACCATTTTTTACCGCGGACACTGGTTGCGCGTAAGACGTGGGAGGAAAAGCAACGGATACGAGATGCTGTCCATTAGGTACGCGCCAAACACGTGGCTCCCCCCAATCTCCGTTGACTCGATTGCCGCAGCGTCGTCGCCCGTAATAATTCGATCCTCAAGCAGCTCGTCCTCCAGGCGAAAAAAGAGTATGAAGCCGAAGCCGTCCACCGCATTCAAATCTATTTCGCAGATTCCTATGGCTCTTGGCGTTATACAGACTCGCGGCACAAGCGCCCGCTTTCCTCTATCGTACTCAACCCGGGCGTAAAGGAGATGCTTGTAGCTGATGCCAAAGATTTCCTCAAGTCCGAAAAGGTCTGCGCCCACCTGTACTCTCCTAGGTTTTAGAAGCTGATGGCGCTATGATAGTGGTACGCAGATCGCGGCATCCCCTTCCGTCGTGGGTACCTACTCTACGGTGTCCCTGGTTCTGGAAAGTCATCGCTCATCCACGCCCTCGCGGGTGAGCTCATGCTCGATATCTACGTTGTCTCTCTGTCATCGTCATGGATAAATGACTCGACCCTCACCACCCTCATGGGCCGTGTCCCATCTCGCTGCATTGTCCTCCTTGAGGACCTTGACGCTGCCTTCACCCGCTCGGTCACCCGTTCCAAGGATAAGGATAAGGATAAAGATAAGAAGAAATCCGACTCCAAGTCTGATAACGAGGACGAGACTCCCAGCTCCAGTAGCCGAAGCCGTAGGAGCAGGAACAAGGAGAATCTCTCAGATGTCAACACCCTCACTCTTAGTGGGCTGCTCAACGCCCTTGACGGTGTCGCCGCCGCCGAGGGCCGTATTCTCTTTGCGTAAGTGACTGTTGAGATTATTTTGACCTGACTCACAATTTCCTCACAGTACCACGAACCATCTCGACCAACTCGACCCTGCGCTCTGCCGTCCTGGTCGTATGGACGTCTGGATAGAATTCAAGAATGCCTCAAAATTCCAGGCTGAGCACCTCTTCCGCAACTTCTTCCCGTCCTCCGACGCAGAAATGGCAGCCAACATTGAACTTGAAACCGAATTAGAGCCACTCGAGATGCCCACCCCGTCCTCTCCTACCACTAGTCAGCTGAGCTCACTCTTCTCTGAGGCGCTCTCGGGCCTGTCATCCGCATCCTCACGCTCCGGTTCTCTTTCCCCGCTCTCTTCTCCAACCCCAGGAGGCAGTCGTAGGCGCAGTGACAGCGTCAGTTCGCGTGCGGGCGCCAAGAGCGAGGCTGAAACCTCCGAGATCTCATCGGCGGTTGAAGAAAACGCCGCCACATGTGCCCACGCCGCGCCGCCGCTCAGCGCCGCGCGTCTAGCACAGCTCGCGAAGCAGTTCGCAGACTCGATCACGGACGAGGGCTTTAGCGTCGCTGCGCTGCAAGGCTGTGAGTGTCCTGTTCCTTTCCGCTTCTGGCTTGATTGCGCGCTGGTCAGCTTTTACATTACACATTACGTAGTACTGGGCTTCGGGTCGTGGTGCGTTGTCGGACTGTCACGGCTTGCTGACAATTGTGCTGCCATATAGACCTTCTCAAAAATAAGTCCCGACCAGAGGCCGCGGCGGAGGGCGCAGCTGCTTGGGTCATCACCGAGCGCGAGCTCCGTGAAAAGCTCAAGAAGGAACGCGAAGTCAAGGAACGCGAGCAGGAAAAAGAGGTGTGTCCTGCGCTTTACGTCTATGTTTCACTTTTACTGATGCGGATAAATGATGTGATCACAGGATAAGGAGCGAGAGGAGGAGGAGAAACGAGCGGCGGCGGAGGCAGAGAAGGAGAAGGCCAAGACGGATGATGCGGTAGTAGAGTCTGTCAACGATGAGAATGCCGCGCCGGCGAAAGCGGACACCACGTCCGAGGCCGCCGCGGAGGATCAGGCAGCGGACACCAAGAGCAGCAGCAGCAGCAGCGACAACAATAGCAGGGACGGCAAGAGCACACCGGACTCGCCTTCGCCCTCCGACTCTGGCGTCACATGGGTGCGGGTCACCGAGACGTCTGCGGAGGTTGAGGCAGAGGCCGAGAGCAGCAGCTGACTGCACGTGGATCCGCCGGAGCCAGAGTTGGAGTTGTTGGAGTCGCCCCGTGCACTGATACGTGCTCCTCCTCACACACTCTTCGCACCGGCAGCTCTGCTTCGCGTCCTGCATGCCCTTCTCCCAGTGTACGCCGTCCTCGCACGCCTTGCTCAGTTCGCACAGTGGCGCAGCCGGGATTAGAGTCGGCTTTAGCCCAGCAAAATAAACGAATCGCAACGCTCTCAGTCAACCGAACTTTTTTTTTTTTCCTTTTCTCTCTAGTTATGACGAAACGCTCTCACACTCTTCCTCGAAGAATTTTTTTTTTTTTGCTGATACCGGTCGCACATAATGTCTCTTTTCCTCTCTCCCCCAATTTTTCTCACCCCCTACAACAACCAACTCTCTCACCCTCACGGATCTCGCTCGCACAAATTTTTTTGCTGTATATCACTTGAATCCCAAGTTTTTTTCAATCCCCATCCTCCTCTATAAAAACACACCCAAAAAAAAAAACATACAAGGGCGCTTGCCTTTACAATAGCAATGGTATTTTTCTTTTTTTTTCTTGCGTATTTTTTGGCTACCTCGCCCATGTGTTATAGCTGATGGACACCTTTCTTGAAAAAAAGAGTCGTATGCAAATTGAATTTAGAATCCCCCTTTTGTTTGCCAGTGAGTTCGGACTCAAGTCATGACTCGGAGATGAAGCGAGGACTGGAAGGTGCGCAGCTGGAGTGCCTGCCAAACCAACCACTGGAGCATCTATCGTACGTTTTGCTTGCCCCATTCACTGTTAACAGTCAACCTGCGCCACCAGCGGGTCTGGACCACCCACTACAGTACCCCCAAGGGCCAATCCGGATCCCCCCGCCATGTCCTCCTTCCGCCATTGTCGGGTGAAACAGATGCGCGAGCCTGAGCGCGTCCGTCCATCATTAAATCCAAATCTAATACGGCATAGGGTACAATGAACCGCACTTGACACTGTGCTTGCTGTACGCGCACAATCAGCGCCCTCAGCACGCCGCCGCACTGGAGCCCGAGAGAGAGACACGGCAGCAAATTCAGCTCACTCAAACTCACAAACGTTCGTTCCTGCTTTTCATTTCTCCACGAATTTGGCTCTGGATCCTAAATGAAAAAGAATTTGATCAAATCTGCTGCTGCTGTCTGTTGGATAAGCGTTTGTAACAGTAAAACCTACGCCACACCGGAGCTTGCTGGCACTTGCGCGCCTGCTTTGTAACTGTACTGAACCCTGGCCGAGACCGAATTCATTACTCATTCGCGCCCGACTACACCTCTCCCGAGTCGAGCTGTATAGTACTCCTTCTTCCCTTGCTTTGCTGGCCCGAGGTTGGGAAAAAAGTTTTGGCGTTGCCCGTCCTTATCTTATCGGCCGTATTGCTGTCACTCTATTGGGAGCCAACTATCCGTCGACCAACCTCGGTGCGACCCAGCAGCCCGGCGATGTATGTGATACGTCCACCGTCACCCAATAACAGTAGGTTTACTTCCTGTATAATACAATGCGAGGCCTCGCGTTGATTTATTACAATTGGTATATGTGGAAGACGCAAAACCAATTCTGTCTCGCATTCAATTCCCTGTGTCAGGAGGACCTGCGCCGCGGATGGATGGATAGATGGAGCCAGGGTAGGACGGTCTGCCGTAAACAGTGTTTCAAGTGTGAACAAGAACGACAATGCGACTCAACTCCGGTTACTGAAGTACATGCCACGAAGCATACAAATACAAACAAGCGTCCCTGCCTGCCCCGAACTAAAGGCTCCCATACGCGACCTGGCCGTCAATGACCGTAGCAAGGACGCGTGTACCCAATATCTCCTCGACGGGCACCTGCATGATATCGCGGTCGAGCACCACAAAGTCCGCCTCGAACCCGGGCGCAAGCTGTCCTCGTGTGTCTTCTGCGAACCCCGCATAGGCCACGTCGCGTGTCATGCCACGTAGCGCCTGTACGCGCGTTAAAGCTTCCGCGGGATACCTGTGTGGAGTGTTCATTGCACGTGTTTAGATGGGATGATGCTCGGCAGGGGAGAACGCACCACCCGCCCGGACCATGGGGCGACGTGCCCTCGGGAGTAAGCCGCGCAATGGCCGCATAGAACCCCAGAAGCGGATTTATGCCTTCAACGGGAAAGTCGGAGCCAAGAGGCAGATGCTTCGTCGGAGAGGCCCTACAGGACAAGAGACATCGCTACAGTCAGCTGGCCCTCTGCCAAGGTACAATGGAGTGACAGCTACAGGAGGAGTGTCCGATAAGCATATGCGCTTTTGATACGATCTGGACCCTGGAAACAATAGGGGCATCAGAGTCGAGAACGCGAAGCAAAGGGAGCCGAAAAACCAGGCGAGACTCGGCGTAACTCATGTCACTTGTCCTGTGCAATTTACTGTTATAATGGAAGGTGTGAAGGCATCCAAATAGGAACGTACGCGTGAGTCGGTTGTACGCTCGCAATGACTGTCCGTTGATCACGTCAAGTGGCATCAGAGATCATAAAAGGCATAATTACCTCCAAGCGTTCCAATGCGTTCCAAGTCCCTCGGTTGAAAGATCTGAGCATGTTCTATGCGAGGACGCCAGATGTTTGCATCCGCGCCTGGCTTCTTGAGAATATCCTCGAAGACATCAAGCGCAACCTCGTTTGCGTAGTCGCCAATAGCGTGAATGTTCTATATATTACATTAAGCATCGAAGCGGGATACGACATAACTGGGTCCGGCGTACCACTTGAAATCCATTCTCGTAAAAATGTTCAACTTGTTTGTGCAATGTTTTGGGTGGGGCTAATAGAAATCCCCGCGTGTCTGGCTTGTCGGTATACGGGGCTTTTAGAGCAGCGCCCCACGATCCGAGAGCGCCATCACTAAAAATTTTAATGCTACGAACGGTCAGGCGTCTGTGGCGACCATAGTTAATCAAGCGTGGTATCCTGGAGCCCAGATAGTCATCAAAGTTGACATGTCCCATCATATAGACCTTAATCTATTATGAGGTGAGAGGATAGTCCCAAATAGCCTGGAAGTGGCGAGGCTTACCGGAAGACGGCCTTCATCGGCGATTCTATGTGGCATGAGCGCAAAGCCAATGCTGCGTATACAGTGGAATGAAGACTTGCCGCTGGAAGAGCGCTATGATACTCGGCGATGAGCCAGCATCATGAATGGTGGTTAATCCGACGCGTAGCGCATCAGCCATCGTTGTCTCGAAGTCTTCGAGTGTGTCAGCATCCGATGGGGCTGGCTTGTGGACGAGAGACATCGCGTTGTCGACGAACACGCCTGCTCGAAAGTTGATGGGCTGTCAGAAGGCGAAAGGAGGCCAGACAAACCAGTGGGTTTTCCAGCCTTATCGCGCACGATGAGACCACCGTCAACAACATCAGGTAGGTCGGCCAACTTTGAGATAATGGCATTAGAGACCCAATTGGCATGACCGTCGATGCGAGAAAGCACGATAGAACGCCCACGCAGAAGGGGGTCGCGGTCAAGATCATCCTATACAGGACTGGACGGTGAGAATGAGCTAGAGGTACAAACAAGATAAGTGCACACACCGCAGTGGGAAACTCTCCACCCGGCCAGCTGGTCTGGTCCCAACCGGTGCCAAGGATCCAGCGAGCAAGATCATGGAGTACATCCGGATGGGAAAGGATATATTGCTTGATAGTGAGTAGCACGTCTGCACACTTAAATGGGATGCGACGAGAGTGGCGCAGATGTCATAGCGTACCATCAATAGACGCACATCCCTGAAGAGGTAGTCTTTTCTTTTCGCCCCACCCAAGAATATGGCCATGAGCATCTGTGAAATAGGATGGTTTCAAAAATCGTCTCAAGGGGTAGTATCCCTACCAGCTAATCCTGGAACTATGATAGAATTTGGTGGTGTCTGGAGCATTTTCAGCGAGACGCTGGGGTTGCGAGTGCTCCAAAAATTACGGATGTGCTCTACATTATCCAAGTTAGAGTTATAGCTAGCACAACACAATGAATGTTTAGCGTACCGACGCTTCCTATAGCAAGGATAACGCCATTTTCCACTAGCATACACTCCGCTGTAGAATCATTGTCGTCGACTGTGTATATGCTATTGGGCTGGGTGCATATAGCATACGTGTCGGGGACTATCGTGAAAATGAAATTCGGGCGAGACGACGAACGCAGAAAGGACTACACACATGGATCACCCTCAGTCATAGCGCACTGTGATGGTGGTGAAACGAGAGTGAGATTGAGTGTGATGGAAAGAGATAAGATGGCTCCATGACGTGATTGCGGCAACTTGCGGCCCCGCTTGGCGTTTTCGGACGGGAAGCGAACGTTTCTTGGGGTTTCCGGCTCGATACACTCTTTCTGTCGCTGATCTCTCTTTTTTTCTGTTGCCCCAACAATGGAGCCCGCAGAAACGAATCACCATAAGCGCATCCTTCACAGTAAAAGGTCGTTTGGCAAGGCGCCTGGTCATAAAATTGACTCTCCTGCTTATGATGCGTCCGTCTGCTCCACTTCTCTCTCACTCCTCCCTCCCGTCCCGCTCACATACCTTCAGTTCAGAGGAGGACAACGACCCTCTTACCGACGATGGCTCTCCTGCTCTTCATGCCCCTTCCTCATTGCGTCATAGCACCACCGCTCAACATCAACATCGGGGTCAAGCAACCCTAACCGCACGCTCGAGCTCTCCCCCTCTACGATCCCGCTTGAAACATACTCTCTCGCCATACATCGTATCCGACGACGGGGTTGACTCTCCCACGTATGATGGCGACATCGAAAGCAGTACAACGGTCGGCCGCGACCGCGACCATCCTTCTCCCGTCCAGCCAAATTCTGCTGTAACCTCAAACCTTCCTTCCCCTACGCCCCTTATACAAGCCCTCCCTGCGGTTGTCACAGTAATTCCACCCCCATCCACTGCGTCGTCATCTGATGCAGATATCGAACCCTCACGTGTGGTTGTGCATAATGTTGACGCAAGTCGCGCGTTTACTCCTTCCGCGCTTACTCCGGAGGATATACAAGCGTTCGCGCGCCGTGCAATAAACGGCGAAATTCACCGCAAGTACAAGATTAGTGAACCGCCGACTGACCGGCCTGTACGCATATATGCAGATGGTACGTACTCGTTTCGGTTCCTTACACGTGCGTCACTAACTCGGCCCCCCTCTCCAAGGCGTGTACGATCTTTTCCACTTTGGGTAGGCCCTAACGAGTTTTCTGTTTGAACTAGGGCTTACGCTTAGGAGCATCTCAGCCATTCATTGCAGTTGCGCCAAGCAAAACTTTCGTTCCCAAATGTGCACCTCCTCGTTGGTGTGAACAACGACGAACAAGTCAAGCACTATAAGTTCAAGTGTGTTATGGACTACGCAGAACGCTGCGAAGCAGTCCGACATTGTCGTTGGGTGGACGAGGTCGTCCCTGATGCTCCTTGGGTCATCGACGCCGCATTCATCAATAAGTACAACATCGATTATGTAGCGCACGATGAAGAGCCATATCTGAGCCCAGGGCACGAAGACGTGTACGGATTCGTCAAGTCCCTAGGTTTGTTTATTTCTCCCTCGCGCGCGTCGTTTAAGCCCTCACGCTCTTCGTTCATTAGGTAAATTCATACCTACGCGCCGGACTCCAGGCATATCAACGAGTTCGCTGCTCGAACGCATAGTGAAGAGCTACCGAAAGTGCGACTTTGACAAGAAGCTCGAAAAAATGGGACGTACGGAGCTGATGGCGCAGGGATCGGATTATGAAGACAAAGATGGAAGCGACGAAGGCAGCTCTGGTGGGAAGCCATCGCGGTGAGCCTGGCGTTGACGCTTTCGTGTCGTGTGAATAGTTAGTAGACAACCCACGTACGGGCGGGTTATTGATTTTTCTCAGGGATGGCGTCTTACTATCACCTGTGTCTCTTGCGCATTTCTTTTCGTGGTTGTTTGCTCAACCTCTTAGCCGCGCTGCTTTACCATACAACTGCATAATCTAGTGTTTGCTTTCCTCCTGTGTCACCCACGCATTTATAAGTCATAAATTGGTGGTCAAATCCACCTGTTTCTGGCTCCCATGCCCAGGCCCCCGTCACCGTGAATGATGCGCGTGTCGGGCTCGGATGCAATAGAGGTTATTTGCCGAGCAGCACAGACAACATGAAAACCCAAGCGAAAATTAAACCTCGATGTGTCGGATTTGAGTCACTCTTCGCATTCGATGTCCATGGCCACTGAATGGGAGACGGCAATGAAAACATGTGTGACATGCTGTTTTGACTCTTATTGTACAGTCGTACTCACGGAGGCGGTGTTGTGCAAGGTGCTGTGACGCTGTCGTTGGCATGAGGCAGCTCACCCGGCGCTAGTAGTGCCTACTGTGAGCATTCCCCCTACCATCTCATACAACTACCACCGAATTCGCCAAGTACTTGTTCGAAGAGCCGTCTAGAATATGTCTGCTGTGTCGTTTCAAGCGATCCTCGCCAACGCCCTCGCAGACTACTGCGAGCAAATTGGTGTAGAGCTTGACAAGCACCCTTTCGCCAACGAGCTTCGAGGCCGTGATTCTCCAGATGATGTCCTTAAGCTCCTCGAAGAGAAGGCGAAAGCATTCAAAGTCTATCGGGATGGAAATCGCAAGTTGATCAACTGGCTTAAACCAGTTGTGCAGGTCGTCCATACGCTTTCTAGCGTTCTCGGTGAAGCTGTGAGTTTAATGACCCAATTACCACGGGTGAATCTTGTTGACCTTGTCACCATTCGGCTACCAGGTGCCCATCAAACCCGCGAAAGCTATCTTTGTTGGCGTGGATGTTCTAATCACGGTGCTTACAACCTGACATTCTCCGGCTACACATTTCCTAATTGGTATACCCCAGGCAGCCGACGGTGTCAGCTCGAGCTACGACGCACTTGTGGACCTGTTCGAATGTATCGGAAACTTCCTCAAACGCCTTCGGATCTATACCGATATCCCGTTGACTTCTTCGATGACGGATATTATCGTACAGCTAATGGTTGAACTACTCTCCGTGTTTGCCCTCGCTACCAAACAAATCAAACAAGGCAGATTCAGTGAGTGGCACTTCGTCCTCGACTAACGGCAGTTCAACGTGTTGTAGAGAAATTCGCAAAGAAGCTGCTAGGGGAGAGAGAGATCGAGGCTGTGCTACAGAGGCTGGACCGTCTTACTCAGGAGGAAGGTCGAATGACCATCGCGCAGACCTTGGAAGTGGTCCATGGGCTTGTGAATAACGTGAAAGTAGTTATGAATGGTACGCGAGCTTGCTTACTTGGCTAACCACATTATCTGATATTGTCTTAATAGACGGCAAAGCGTCAACGGACGGCATCCGAAAGACTTTGGGTATACTTTTACCATGTTCGTCAAACGTTGTTGCTCGAACTGACCACGATGGCAGATACGATGCAACAAATGGCGAGTGATATAAACAAGATGAGACGTATGTTATCGATCGATGCCCCCATTGTCGGCCAACGGCGCTTACACGACTCGTAGGGGACCAGTTGCAGAAGGACTCCAAGAATTGGCTCTGCCCTCCAGATCCGTCGAAAAACTACAACATCGGATGCCAAATTCATCGAGATGGAACTGCCACGTGGTTCTTTCAAAGGAGCATCTTCACTGTGTGGAACGAGAAGGGATCCCTTTTGTGGATTTATGGAAAACGTACGTTCTCAATAGTAGCCTTTCGATGATCCTCATTCCTTCTGCATCATATAGCGGGCTCAGGAAAGAGTATTTTACTGTAGGTTGCTTCTCACAGCCTTCGTTTATAATTATTCACGCCCTGTACTAGCTCCTCGATCATACGGGAGATCAACGACACGTGCAAGGCCGGATTGGCGTCGATGGCCTACTTTTATTTTGACTTCAGGGAGTCTGAGAAGCGTCACCGGCGCGGTCTCCTTTCCTCTCTTGTTTTTCAACTCAGCGCCGAGTCGGATCCCTGCTATCAAATTTTGTCCCGTTTATATTCGGATCACGCTGGAGGCACCCGAGAACCCTCAGAGGACGCGCTCTCGCAATGTCTTGTGGAAATGCTCAAAGTGCCAGGACAGCCATCGACGTACATCATTGTCGACGCTCTCGACGAATGTCCCAATATCTCGGGAATGCCCACCGCACGTGAACAGGTGCTCGAGTTCCTCAAGCATCTCGTCCAGTTGGACCTCCCGAATGTACACATATGTGTCTCCAGCCGCTTCGAGGTCGATATTCGAAACGCTCTTGAGCACTTGGCGACGTTCCGTATGTCCCTTCACGACGAGGGTGGACAGAGGACAGATATTTCATCATACATCAACGCGGTCGTGCAATCGGATCAGAGGATGCAAAGATGGAGAAAGGGAGATAAACAGATGGTGATTGATACGCTCTCAGATAACGCAGATGGGATGTAAGTGATTCCCGTCATGGTTTCTGGAAGTAATCATTAATAATCGCCGATAGGTTCAGATGGGTTTATTGCCAACTGGAAGTCCTGCGTCGGACCTCACCTGCGCACCTTCGAAAAGCTTTGAAGGATATGCCCAAGACGTTGGACGAAACATACGAACGCACGTTGCTGGAAATTGATGAGGAGATGCGACAGTATGCGCAGCGCCTCTTCCAATGTCTCGCGGTATCAATCAGGCCACTTCGTGTCGAGGAACTTGCGGAGATTTTGGCTGTTCAGTTTGATGCAGGACCGCTTCCCGAGTTTAACCCCGATTGGCGATTCGGCGATGCTGAGGAAGCTGTACTCTCTGTGTGTTCCAATCTCATCAGCGTCGTCGACGTGGAAGGTTCCCAAGTTGTCCAGTTTTCGCACTTTTCCGTAAAGGAATTCCTCACCTCGGATCGCCTTGCCGCCGCGAAGGAGGATCTTTCTGACTATTACATTGTTCCCCACTTGGCACATACCATCCTCGCCCAAGCTTCCCTCAGTGTCCTACTCCAGCTTGGTGACCACATCGACGAAGACAGCATTAAGGACTTTCGGTTCTCCAGTTACGCTGCCCAACACTGGGTCGACCACGGCCAGTTTGAGAACGTATCGTCAACCATCCAAGTCGCAATGGAACGCCTTTTTAATCCAGACCAGCCGCACTTCTCTGCTTGGGTCTGGATATACGACATAGACCACCCCTGGCAAACCGGCATGCCTACGACGCACCCAAAACGACCCCAGGCCACCCCATTATATTACGCCATACTTTGTGGTTTCCGCTGCCTCATAGAGCACCTAATCGCTACTTACCCGAAGGATGTGGACGCCAGGGGAGGGTATTTCGAGAGTCCGTTGTTGGCCGCCTTCATCAAGGACGACACCTGCACTGCTTCGTTACTTCTCAAGCGAGGTGCGGATGCGAATATCCTAGACCATCGCGGCATGAACCTACTGCACCAAGCATCGCAAGGAGGTCGTATTAACATTGTGCGGTTGTTACTAGACCACGGTGCCGATGTCAACATACGAAGTGGCGCCGAAGGCATCACTCCGCTTGGGTGGGCTTCCCGTGCAGGAGAAATCGGGGTATTGCGCTTGCTACTTCAGCAGGGGGTGAATGTGGACTCCCAGAACGTAATGGGGAACTCTGCGCTACACAGCGCGACACTACGTGGACATCTGGATGTCGTTCGGCTCTTAATTGAAAGTGGCGCAGACATAGACACTCGTAACAAGGATGGCTGGACTCCTTTGCACGTAGCGTCGTCGTCGGGGCATGACAAGTTGGCAGAACTGCTCATTCAACATGGTGCAAATGTGGGCTCGCGTAGCAACGGCGGTCGTACTCCTTTACATAGAGTGTCGCTGGTTGGGCATATCCAGTTGGCGGAACTGTTCATTCAACATGGCGCACACGTCGACTCTCGTGACAACCAAGGCAAGACTCCAATGCATCTGGCGGCACACCAGGGCAAACTTGACATTGTGAAGCTCCTAGTTGGATGTGGCGCAGATCCTAACATACATGACGGCAAAAATAGGACGCCATTGGACCTAGCCTCCGACATACAGAAACTTGAAGTTGCAAGCTTCCTATCTCCACTGACGACGTTTCTGGGTGGAGCAGTGGGGCCAACTGCGTCATCCCTCAGCTCACAAAGTCTGGACCCTAACGTTGTGGAGCTGCCACAACCTCGTGGAAAAGATGTCAAACACTCCCAAAACGAGCAGCCTTCGATCCACTCTGCGTCTAAACATGGACAGATTGAGGTCGTGCGCTTGTTGCTCGACTGTGGTTCCAATGTCAACGAAAGAGATGCCGCTCAAAGGACCGCATTGACTCTGGCGTCAATGAAAGGGAAACTCCAGGTAGCAAAACTGTTGATTGAACGTGGTGCAGATGTGAACCACCGAAGCGCAGACGGCTGGACCCCATTGCATCATGCGTCACAAAACGGACATCTTGACATCGTGAGGTTGCTACTTGATCACAATGCTGACTTGAACGCACGCCAGAGGGTTCAGAGAGCTGCATTGGACCTTGCATCGAATTGGGGGCATCTCGAGATTGCCAAGCTCTTGCTAGAACGTGGTGCAAATCCGAATGTTCGTGACAGCTACGGGCTGACTCCGAAACAAAAAGCTGTAGCGAAAGGACACGGCAAGATCGCAGAGTTATTGTTCTCATATGGTGGGTGAAACGTAGCATGGCAGGGCACAGGGCAATCTGCAGCTTCAGGTCCGTTATTCACTTGACTTTGGATTCGTGCCGCATTCCTTACAAGATACTGATTATCGGTGATCCCTATATCCGTGCACTGTCCTCGTGTAGTTGGATGGATTTGGAGTACAGCATGTGTAACGTGACGATGAGTCTTCAGTATATAACTTGAACTATCGAAAGACAAGTCTTTCTTGACATTGTAGTTGTAGCAGTACGTGTTTCTTCGCCTGTATAAATTACTATACTCGGGTACTGTATCCAGTGCTCTATAGGCACGCTAGTTGAGCCCTTTTGGGAAAAGGGGGCCACCGTTCGGCTGTTTTAACCTTCCGAAGGGTCGATGGCTGTCCGTCCTGCTCTTTCCGAGTCGCCGCTGCCCCACATCGTGGTCAAGCAACCCTAACTGCACGCTTAGGCTCTCCACCTCTACGATCCCGCGTAAAACATACTCTGTTGCCATACGTCGTATCCGACGACGGGGTCGATTCTCCTCCATATGACGGCGACATCGAAAGCAGTACAACGGCCGGCCGCGACCGCGACCATCCGAGCTCTTCCTCGAGTCCCGTCCAGCCGCATTCTGCTGTGACCTCGACCCTTCTTTCCCCCACGCCCCTTATACAAGCCCTCCCCGCGGTTGGCACAGTCATTCTACCCCCATCCACTGCGTCATCATCTGATGCAGATATCGAACCCTCACGCTTGGTTGTACATAATGCTGATGCAAGTCAACGCGTTTACTCCTTCCGCACTTGCTCCAGAAGATATACAAGCCTTCGTGCGCCGTGCCATCGACGGCGAAATTCACCGCAAGTACAAAAGTAATGAACCGCCGACTGACCAGCCTGTACGCATATATGCAGATGGCAGGTACTCGTTTCGGTTCCTTATCGTTTCGGTTCCTTACACGTGCGTCACTAAGGTAGGTCTCATTAGGAACCCGCTACCCCTTAAACCCTAGGGTTGGATTATGTAATCATTGTGTAAGCGGCCATGCGGGAAGGAAATCGAAATTTTTTTTGGAAAAAACCCCATGTCTTGGGCATCTAAGGAGGTGTGAGGTCTCGCAGCTGCTCATGCAGACCTCTGCACAGCATAAAATCATGAATGGATGTTTCTCAGATACATGTTAATGTCTCATTTGAATTGCTAAGGGTGCACAAGAGTGCAGAATGTTGGGGAAGGCAGAGAATGGCTTTACTGAACACTGCTGATTCTGATATCCAGAGCAAAAGATCTGTCTATTTGCTGAGACCCAGAGCTGTAGATACAATAAGTATATAATAGAAAGCAGAGATAGGGATATTGGAGACTTGAGTAGCTAAAGTAGTTAGAAATGAGGGACAGCAGGCAGCAAGCTTGGCCAAAAGCAGCATCAGTGTGCTGACTAAAGTTATGCACGTGACTTTTTACATCACGTGAGCGGCCATTGCCCTTCATCGAAAATTTTACACTTGGCTCAAATTGACTCTAAATGTCAAGATATTGTGTTTTAATGAAAAAAACTTGTTTCTGCCTTACTTCTCTCAAATAAAAATATTTTTCAAAAAAAAATTATGAGGAGGAAAGCCTATGTTATTCCCATTACACCTCATTGGTTACATTTTGGCTATAGTGATGAGCCTGCAAGGAGAGGAGGGACAAAAAACGAAGCAAGTTGCTTATGTCATGGGTAGCGGGTTCCTAATGAGACCTACCTTAACTCGGCCCCTCTCCAAGGCGTGTACGATCTCTTCCATTTTGGGTAGGCCCTAACGAGTTTTCTGTTTGAACCAGGGCTTACGCTTAGGAGTATCTCAGCCACTCTTTACAGTTGCGCCAAGCAAAGCTTTCGTTCCCGAATGTCCATCTCCTCGTTGGTGTGAATAACGACGAACAAGTCAAGCACTATAAGTTCAAGTGTGCTATGTATGGGCTACGCAGAACGCTGCGAAGCAGTCCGACATTGTCGTTGGGTGGACGAGGTCGTCCCTGATGCTCCTTGGGTCATCGACGCTGCATTCATCAACAAGTACAACATCGATCACATAGCGCACGATGAGGAGCCATATCTTAGCGCAGGGCACGAAAACGTGTACTCATTTGTGAAGTCCCTAGGTTTGTTTATTTCTCCCTCGCGCGCGTCATTTAAGCCTTCATGTCTCTTCGTTCGTTAGGAAAATTCATACCCACGCGCGGGACTCTAGGCAGATCAACGAGTTCGCTGCTCGAATGCATAGTGAAGAACTACCGAAAGCGCGACTTTGACAAGAAGCTCGAAAAAAATGGGACATGCGGAGCTGATGGCGCAGGGATCTGATTACGAAGACAAAGGTGGAAGCGACGAAGGCAGCTCAGGTGGGAAGCCATCGCGGTGAGCCTGGCGTTGACTCTTTTGTATTTTGTGAATAGCTAGTAGACAACCCACCTACGGGCGGGTTATTGGTTCTTCTCAGGGATGGCGTCTTGCTATTACCTGTGTCTCTTACTTTTTCTTTCGCATTTCTTTCGTGGTTACCCCTCGGGCCTCAGGCCTCACTCAGCACTCAGCCTTTATTTAGCCAGGGTAGTTCGGCTAGGTCAAGGCTTTACCATACAACTGCATAATCTAGTGTTTTGCTCACCCTTGCTTTTACGAGCTTATAGACGGTTTCATCTGTTTCCTTACCGTGAACAGGGACTTTCTCGGTTAACAACCTCTTGTCGGAATTTTGGAAGGTACCACCAAATTACTTCGACGCCAGCAGAAGTGATGAAGCTCGTCGAGCCGGAATGCGAATTCTTTGCCGACCCAGAGCAGAGAGTCAAAACTGGGTCAAGCAAAAACCTTGACGTTGTCGGATTCGAATCACTCTCCGCAATGAGCATTTCTCACCGGTGGCCATTGAAGGAGAGACGACAACGATGACAAAAACGACATGTCAGCTTGACTCTTATCGTAGAATTGTACAAAGACTGATGCAGTGCTGATGCGGTGCTGTGGGATTGATTGATAACTTACGACTCATAGGGCTCCTCGTCCGCTGTGAGCTTTCCCCAACTACCTCGCACAACTACCACCGATTTAGCCAACTCAAGAAGTCGTATCTCTTCGAGGAGCTGTCCACGGAATGCCTGCGAAATCGTTTCAAGCGATTATGAACAAAGCCCTCAAGGACTATCACGAGCTGATTGGCGTGCATCTTGACAAGCACCCTTTCGCCAAAGAGCTTCGAAGCCATGATTCTCCCGATAAAGTCCTTAAGCTCCTCAAAGACAAGGCAAACGCATTCAAAGTGTATCGGGATGGAAATCGCAAATTGATCAGCTGGCTTACCCCAGTAGTGCAGGTCGTCCATACGCTTTCTGGAATTCTCGGTGAAGCTGTGAGTTTAATGGTCCAAATACGCGGGTCAATCTTGTTCATCTTTTCACCATTCGGCGACCAGGTGCCTATCAAACCCGCTAAAGCGATCTTTGTTTGCGTAGATGTTCTAATCACGGTCCGGATCCCCCGAAATTCTCCGCATACATATTTCCTAATTCGTATATCCCAGGCAGCTGACGGTGTCAGCTCGAGCTACGACGCACTTGTTGAATTGTTTGAATGTGTCGGATACTTCCTCAAACGACTTCGGATCTATACCAATGTCCCGATGACAGCCCCGATGACGGATATGATCACACAGATAATGGTCGAGTTACTCTCCGTGTTTGCCCTCGCTACCAAGCAAATTAAACAGGGCAGATTCAGTGAGTGGATCGTTGTCCTCAATTCACGGCAGCTCAACATAGTGTAGAGAAATTCGCAAAGAAGCTGCTAGGAGAGAGAGAGATCGAGGCCGTGGTACGGAGGCTGGACCGTCTCACTCAGGAGGAAGGCCGGATGACCGTTGCGGAGACCTTGGAAGTGGTCCATGGACTTGTGAATAATGTTAAAGTTGCCATGAATGGTACACGAGCTTGCTTACTTGGTTAATGACGTGTATTTCAGGCTGATATTATCTTTACAAGGCGGTAAAGTATCAACAGATGGCATCCGAAAAGCGTTGAGTATGTTTTACCATGTCCGCAAATCGGTGTCACTCGAGCTGACCACGATGGCAGATACGATGCATCAAATGGCGAATGATATAAACAAGATGAGACGTTCGTTATCAATCGATGATCCTATTGTCAGCAAACAGCGCTTACACGAGTTGCAGGGGACCAGTTGCAGAAGGACTCCAAAAATTGGCTCTGCCCTCCAGATCCGTCGAAAAACTACAATATCGGATGCCAAATTCATCGAGATGGAACCGCTAAATGGGTTTTCAAAAGAAGCATCTTCGCTCAGTGGAACGCGAAGGGCTCCCTTTTGTGGATCTATGGAAAACGTATGTTCTCAATAGTAACCTTTCGATTATCCTCATTCATTCTGCATCACGTAGCGGGTTCGGGAAAGAGTATTTTGCTGTAGGTTATGTCCCACCACCTTTCTTTATAAGCATTCACGCCTTCCACTAGCTCCTCAATCATACGAGAGATCGGCACCAAGTGCAAGGAGGGATTGGCATTGATGGCCTACTTTTATATCGACTTCAAGGAGCCCGAGAAGCGACGCCGGCGTGGTCTGCTTTCCTCTCTTGTGTTTCAACTCAGTGCCGAGTCTGATCCTTGCTGTCAAATACTGTCCCGTTTATACTCGAATCACGCTGGAGGCAACCGAGAACCATCAGAGGACGCACTCTCACAATGTCTCGTGGAAATGCTCAAAGTGCCAGAACAGCTGGCGATTTACATCATCATCGACGCTCTCGACGAATGTCCCAATATCTCGGGGATGCCCACCGCACGCGAACAGGTGCTCGAATTCCTGAAGCATCTTGTCCAGCTGAAACTTCCGAATGTGCACATATGCGTCTCGAGCCGCTTCGAGGTCGATATTCGAAACGCTCTTGAGCCCCTGGCGCCGTTCCGCATATCCCTTCACGAGGAAGGTGGACAGAATGCAGATATTTCCTCATACATTAACGCGACCGTGCGATCGGATCAGAGGATGCAACGGTGGGGGGAAAGCGATAAAAAGATGGTGATTGACGCGCTCTCAAATAAGGCAGGTGGGATGTAAGTGATCGTCATTGTTTCTTGGAACAATCACTTAACGATCGCCGCGGACAGGTTCAGATGGGTTTACTGCCAGTTGGAAGTCCTGCGTCGAACCTTGCCTGCGCACCTCCCAAGAGTATTGAAGGATATGCCCAAGACGTTGGATGAAACGTACGAACGCGCATTGCTGGAAATTGACGAAGAGATGCGACAGTATGCGCAGCGCCTCTTCCAATGTCTCGCGGTATCTTTCAGACCACTTAGTGTCGAGGAACTTGCCGAGATTTTGAAAGTCCGGTTGAATGCAGGAGCACTTCCCAAGTTTGACCCAAATTGGCGACTGGGCGGTGCAGCTGGTGGCACTGCAGAGGATGCCGTACTCTCTGTGTGCTCCTATTTCGTCAGCATCGTCCGTGACATGGACGGTTCCCGCGTTGTACAATTTTCGCACTTTTCCGTGAAGGAGTTCCTGACATCGGATCGCCTTGCTGGCGCAAAGAAAATTCTTTCTGGCTATCACATCGCTCCCCACTCGGCGCATACCGTCCTCGCGCAAGCCTCCCTCAGTGTTTTACTCCAGCTTGACGCCAGCATTAACAAAGACAACATTAAGAAATTTCCACTCTCCCGTTATGCTGCCAAATACTGGGTCGACCATGGCCAGTTTGAGAACGTATCGCCAACCATCCAAGTTGCCATGGAGCGCCTTTTTAATCCAGAGCTGCCATACTTCTCCGCTTGGGTCTGGATGTACGACATAGATGACCCCTGGAAACAAAGCATGACTACAACGCACCCAAAACGACCGAAGGCGGCCCCATTATACTACGCCATACTCTGTAGATTCCGCGGCCTCATAGAGCACCTAGTCGCCACTTACCGAAAGGATGTGGACGCCAGGGGAGGGTATTACAAGACCCCGTTGTTAGCCGCCTTCATCAAGGACGACATAGGCACTGCTTCGTCACTTCTCAAGCGAGGTGCGGATGCCAATGTCCTAGACAAGCGCGGCATGGATCCACTGCACCATGCATCGCAAGGAGGACGTGTTGACTTCTTGCGATTGTTATTAGATCACAGTGCCAATGTCAACGCGCAATGCGGGGAAGGCATCACTCCGCTGGGATGGGCTTCTCGTGCAGGAGAAATCGAGGCATTGCGTCTGCTACTGCAGCGGGGGGCGAATGTGAACTCCCAGAACAAACTAGGGAATTCTGCGCTACACAGTGCTGCACGACGTGGACATCTGGATGTCGCTCGGCTCTTAATTGAAAGCGGCGCACACGTCGACTCTCATGCCAAGGATGGCTGGACTCCATTGCATGTAGCGTCGTCGTCGGGACATGACAAGTTGGCAGAGCTGCTCATACAACATCGTGCAAATATGGGCTCGCATGGCGACTGCGATCTTACTCCTTTACATCTGGCGGCACTCTACGGCAAACTTGTCATCGTAAAGCTCCTAGTTCGACGTGGCGCAGATCCTAACCTACATAACGGCAAAAAAAAGACGCCGTTAGATCTCGCCTCCGACAACAAGCAACTTGAAGTCGCAAACTTTCTATCCCCACTGACAAGGTCTCGGAGTGGAGCGGTGGAGCGGAGTCCGTCATCCGTCAACTCACGAAGTCGGCCCGACGTTGTGAAGCTGCCGAAACCACATGGCAAAGATATCAAACACTCTCAAAACGAGCAGCCTTCGATCCACACAGCGTCTAAAAACGGACAGATTGAGGTCGTGCGCTCGTTGCTTGACCGTGGTTCCAATGTCAACGAAAGGGATGCCACTCAATGGACTGCATTGACTCTGGCGTCAATGAAAGGGAAACTCCAGGTAGCAAAACTGTTGCTTGAACGTGGTGCAGATGTGAACCACCGAGGCGAATTTGGCTGGACCCCACTGCATTTTGCGTCAAGATACGGACACCTCGACGTCGTGCGCTTGTTACTCGATCACGGTGGTGCCTTGAACGCTCGCCAGAGGAGCAAGAGGACTGCATTGGACCTCACATCGTGTTATGGACATCTCGAGATTGCCAAGCTGTTGCTAAAACGTGGTGCAAATGTCAACGTTCGTAACGACTACGGTCTGACTCCAAAACAACAAGCCATAATTCAAGGATACAGCAAGATCGCAGAGTTATTGTCGCAGTAAAGTGCTCGTGCGTGAAACGTAGCATTGCGGAACACAGGGCCCTCTACAGGTTCAGGTTCGTTGTTCACTTGACTTTCGATTCGTACCGCATTCCTGACAAGATACTGACTATCAGTGATCCCTAGATTGGTGTCCTTAGTGTAGTCGGATTGAAGTTGAGTACCGCGTAGTATGTAACGTTGTAAGGGCTGCTCGTGCGATGAGCCCGAAACCACATCTCGATTTCTCTTGCCTCATTGCCCGATCCCTCATATGCTTACCATTTCCGTATCCTCCTTCTCTTTTCCTCTTTTAGGTACTTTCTTTTGTACTTAAACTGTCTGTCTTCGCGTCTTTGAAATATCATAGACATTGAGGAGCGCAGTGTGGTTACCTTGTTTCTCCCAACCTTTGCGTACTCGTCCCGGAAGTCAGGCCAACGCGGCACTCGAAGGACACTCGCGATCTCGAATTAACGGCTGCTGGCGACCCTCCAACCTCTTTCCTTGTCAATCTCCTTCTCTGCCACACGATCTTCACGCACGCGCTTTCGAGCACGTACAACGTGTCGATGAATCATCAGTAGATTACTATCACAAGTCTTTCTTGGTAACAGCCGGTGAGCGCCTGAGTGAGGAATGATATTATAGTACGCCCTTGTTTCGCCTCCATTGTCCAGCGCTCTGTAGAGACGCTAGTTGAGCTTTTCTGGAGAAGTGTACCATCATTTGCAAGATCTTCAAGTTTTGGCCTTTTTTCCCACCTTCCGAACTACCACTTGCTGCGGATGATGGCTCTCCTGCACTTTCTGCCCCTTCATCATTGCCCCTGGTAAGTAAGTGCCGTCGCTCAACATCGTGGACAAGCAACCGTAACCGCACGCCCGAGCTCTCCCCCTCTACGATCCCGCTTGAAACATATTCTTTTGCCTTGCGCCCTATCCGATGACAGGGCCGATTCTCCTCAATGATTCTCCTACATCTGGCGGCGACATCGGAAGCAGTACCACGGTCGGCCGCGACCGCGACCATCCTTCTCCCGTCCAGCCACATTCTGCTGTAACCTCGACCCTCCCTTCCCCCACGCCTTATATGCAAGACCTCCCTACGGTTGTCACTGTAATACCGCCACCGTCCGCTGCGTCGTCATCTGATGCAGAATTCGAACCCGCACCCGCATGGTTGTGCATAATGACGATGCAAGTCACGCGTTTACTCCTTCCGCTCTTGCTCCGGAGGACATACAAGGGTTCGTGTGCCGCTCCATAAACGGCGAATTCGCCGCACTTACAAGATTAATGGACCCGTCGACTGACCGGCTATATGCAGATGGTACGTACTCGCTTCGGTTCCTGCACGTGCGTCACTAACTCGTCCCCCCCTCTCCAAGGTGTGTATGATCTTTTCCACTTTGGGTGGGCCCTAACGAGTTTTTTTTGTTTGAAATAGGGCTTACGCTTAGGAACATCTCAGCCACTCCTTGCAGTTGCGCCAAGCAAAGCTTTTGTTCCCGAATGTGCACCTCGTTGGTGTGAATCATGACGAACAAGGCGAACAATATAAGTTCGAGTGTGTCATGGACTACGCAGAACGCTGCGAAGCGTCCGACATTGTTGTTGGGTAGACGAAGTCGTCCCTGATACCAATTGGGTCATCGACGCTGGATTCATCGACACGTACAACACCGATTACGTGGCGCACGATGAGGAACCATATCTGAGCGCAGGGCACGAAGACGTGTACTCATTTGTGAAGTCCTTAGGTTTGTTTATTTCTCCCTCGCGCGTCATTTAAGCCCTAAAGCCTTGTTCGTTCATTAGGTAAATTCATACCTACGCGCCAGACCCCCAGCATTTCAACGAGTTCGCTCCTCGGACGCATAGTAAAGAGCTACCGAAAGTGCGACTTTGAAAAGAAGCTCGAAAAAATGGGACATGCGGAGCTGATGGCGCAGGATCGGATTACGAAGACAAAGATGGAAGCGACGAAGGCAGCTCAGGTGGGAAGCCATCATGATCGCGGTGAGCCTGGCGTTGACGCTTTTGTGTTACGTGAATAGCTAGTAGAGTGGGTTGCAACCCACGTTATTGATTTTTCTCAGGGATGGTGTCTTGCTATCACCTGTGTCGCATATTTTGTTTTTCAATTTTTTTTTCGTGGTCACTGCCCTCTCCGTGCTGCTTTACCCAAGGCTCTACCATACAAACTCATAATCTAGTGTTTGCTTTCCTCCTGTGTCACCCATGCGTCATAGATTGGTGGTTAAATTCACCTGTTTCCGACTCCCCTGCCCGGGTCCTTACCGCAATCATAGAGATTATTTGCAGAGCGACTGACGTACTGACAACTTGAAAGACCCAAGCAAAGATTTAAACCTCGACGTGTCGGATCCGAGTCGCTCTTCGCATTCGATGTCCTTGACTACGAAAACATGTATGGCATGCTGGTTTGACTTTCATTGTATAGTTGTACCCACGGAGGCGGTGCTGTGTAAGGCCCTGTCGTTGACACGAGGCACCTCGCACGGCGCTAGTGCCTACTGTGAGCATTCCCCCTACCGTCTCACACCACTACCAACGATTTAGTCAAGTATTTTAACAAGGGACCTCTAGAATATGTCTGTTGTGTCATTTCAAGCAATCCTCGAGAAAGCCCTTGCAGACTACTGCGACCAAATTGGCGTAGACCTCGACAAGCACCCTTTTGTCAACGAGCTTCGAGGCCGCGACTCTCCCGATGATGTCCTTAAGCTACTTGAGAACAAGGCGAATGCATTCAAAGTTTATTGGGATGGAAATCGCAAATTGATCAACTGGCTTACCCCAGTTGTGCAGGTCGTCCATACGCTTTCTGGCGTTCTCGGCGAAGCTGTGAGTTTAATGATCTAATTGTGCGGGTCAATCTTGTTGACTTTTTCACCGTTTGGCCACCAGCTGCCTATCAAACCCGCGAAAGCTATCTTTGTTGGCGTGGACGTTCTGATTACCGTGCGTATCCCCTGACATTCTCCGCCTCATATTTCCTAATCAGTATACCCCAGGCAGCCGACGGTGTCAGCTCGAGCTACGACGCACTTGTGGACCTGTTCGAATGTATCGGAAACTTCCTCAAACGCCTTCGGATCTATACCGATATCCCGTTGACACCTTCGATGATGGATATAATCGTACAGATAATGGCCGAGTTATTTTCCGTGTTTGCCCTCGCTACCAAGCAAATCAAACAGGGTAGATTCAGTGAGTGGATCGTTGTCCTCAGTTCACGGCAGCTCAACATGGTGTAGAGAAATTCGCAAAGAAGCTGCTTGGAGAAAGACAGATCGAGGCTGTGCTACAGAGGCTTGACCGTCTCACTCAGGAGGAAGGCCGGATGACCGTTGCGCAGACCTTGGAAGTGGTCCATGGACTTGTGAATAACGTGAAAGTTGTCATGAACGGTACGCGAGTTGGCTTACTTGGCCAACGACGTGTGCCTGAGGTATTGTCTTGATAGACGGTAAAGCGTCAACGGACGGCATCCGAAAAACTTTGGGTATGCTTTCACCATGTTCGCAAAACGTTGTTGCTCGAGCTGACCACGATGATAGATACGATACAACAAATGGCGAGTGATATAAACAAGATGAGACGTACGTTATCAATCGATGCACCCATTGTCGGCCAACGGCGCTTACACGAGTCGCAGGGGACCAGTTGCAGAAGGACTCCAAGAATTGGCTCTGCCCTCCAGACCCGTCGAAAAATTACAACATCGGGTGCCAAATTCATCGAGAAGGAACCGCTACATGGTTCTTCCAAAGGAGCATCTTCACCGTGTGGAACGAGAAGGGATCCCTTTTGTGGATCTATGGAAAACGTACGTTCTCAACAGTAGCCTTTCGACGATCCTCATTCCTTCTGCATCATGTAGCGGGCTCAGGAAAGAGTATTTTACTGTAGGTTGCTTCTCACAGCCTTCGTTTATAATTATTCACGCCCTGTACTAGCTCCTCGATCATACGGGAGATCAACGACACGTGCAAGGCCGGATTGGCGTCGATGGCCTACTTTTATTTTGACTTCAGGGAGTCTGAGAAGCGTCACCGGCGCGGTCTCCTTTCCTCACTTGTTTTTCAGCTCAGCGCCGAGTCGGATCTCTGCTATCAAATTTTGTCCTGTTTATATTCGGATCACGCTGGAGGCACCCGAGAACCCTCAGAGGACGCGCTCTCGCAATGTCTTGTGGAAATGCTCAAAGTGCCAGGACAGCCGTCGACGTACATCATTATCGACGCTCTCGACGAATGCCCCAATATCTCGGGAATGCCCACCGCACGTGAACAGGTGCTCGAGTTCCTCAAGTATCTCGTCCAGTTGGACCTCCCGAATGTACACATATGTGTCTCCAGCCGCTTCGAGGTCGATATTCGAAACGCTCTTGAGCACTTGGCGACGTTCCGTATGTCCCTTCACGACGAGGGTGGACAGAGGACAGATATTTCATCATACATCAACGCGGTCGTGCAATCGGATCAGAGGATGCAAAGATGGAGAAAGGGGGATAAACAGATGGTGATTGATACGCTCTCAGATAACGCAGATGGGATGTAAGTGATTCCCGTCATGGTTCCTGGAAGTAATCATTAACAATCGCCGACAGGTTCAGATGGGTTTTCTGCCAGCTGGAAGTCCTGCGTCGGACCTCACCTGCGCACCTTCGGAGAGCTTTGAAGGATATGCCCAAGACGTTGGACGAAACTTACGAACGCACGTTGCTGGAAATTGATGAAGAGATGCGACAGTATGCGCATCGCCTCTTCCAATGTCTCGCGGTATCAATCAGGCCACTTCGTGTCGAGGAACTTGCAGAGATTTTGGCTGTTCAGTTTGATATAGGAGCACTTCCCGAGTTTAACCCCGATTGGCGATTCGGCGATGCAGAGGAGGCTGTACTCTCTGTGTGTTCCAATCTTATCAGCGTCGTCGACGTGGAAGGTTCCCAAGTTGTCCAGTTTTCGCACTTTTCGGTAAAGGAATTCCTCACCTCGGATCGCCTTGCCGCCGCGAAGGAGGATCTTTCTGGTTATCACATCATCCCTCACTCCGCCCATACAATCCTCGCTCAAGCTTCCCTCAGTGTCTTACTCCAGCTTGGTGACCACGTCGACAAAGACAGCATTAAGGACTTTCCGCTCTCCAGTTATGCTGCTCAATACTGGGTCGACCACGGCCAGTTTGAGAACGTATCGTCGACCATCCAAGTTGGCATGGAACGCCTTTTTAATCCAGATCAGCCACACTTCTCTGCTTGGGTCTGGATATACGACATTGATGACCCCTGGAAAGGACGCATGCCTACAAAGCGCCCCAAACGACCCCAGGCAGCCCCATTATATTACGCCATACTTTGTGGTTTCCGAGGCCTCATAGAGCACCTAATCGCCACTTACCCAAGGGATGTGGACGCCAGGGGAGGGTATCACGAGAGTCCATTGTTAGCCGCGTTCATCAAGAACGACATCAGCACTGCATCATCACTTCTTCAGCGAGGTGCTGATGTGACTGTCCTAGATAAGCGCGGCCGGAGCCCACTGCATCAAGCATCGCAAGGAGGACATGTTGACATTGTACGGTTGTTACTAGAGCACGGTGCTGATGTCGACATACAAACCGCCGCAGGCGTCACTCCGCTGGGATGGGCTTCCCGTGCAGGAGAACTTGAGGTATCGCGTCTGCTACTGCGGTGGGGGGCGAAAGTGGACCCCCGGAGCGAATCGGGGCATTCTCCTACCAAGAAGGGCCGGACTCCTTTGCATTACGCATCGCGTTCGGAGCACGTCGAGTTGGTAGAATTGCTCATTCGACATGGCGCACAGGTAGACTGTCGTGACAACAAAGATCAGACTCCTCTGCATCTAGCAGCATTCGAAGGCCATCTTGGCATTGTAAAGCTCCTGGTTGGATCCGGTGCAGATCCTAACACACACAACGACGATGATAAGACGCCTTTGGACCTTGCCTCCGACAATGATAAACTTGAGGTTGCAATCTTCCTTTCTCCACTGACGACGTCCCTGGGTCGAGCAGTGGGGCTAACTGCGTCATCAGCCAACTCACAAAGTCGTCCCAACGTTGGGGATCTGCCAGAACCACGTGGTGAAGATGCCGAACACTCCAAAAATCAGCCGCCTTCGATGGACACTGCATCTAAAAATGGGCAGACTAGGATTGACGTCGTGCTTTCGATACTTGGCCAAGGTTCGGATGTCGACGAAAGGGATAGTTCTCGATGGACCGCACTGGCTGTGGCGTCCAGGCATGGGAAACTCCAGGTAGCAAAACATTTGATTGAGCGCGGTGCGGATGTGAACTCCCGAGGCGCAAACGGCTGGACCCCACTGCTTCTTGCATCAAGAAAAGGACATCTTGACATCGTTCGGTTGTTACTTGATCATGACGCCGACTTGACCGCACGCCAGAGGAGCCAGAGAACTGCATTGGACAATGCATCGTCGTATGGACATTTCGAGGTTGTCAAGCTCTTGCTAGAACGTGGCGCAAATCCGAACGTTCGTAACAATTACGGGCTGACTCCAAAACAAGAAGCTTTGACGCGAGGATACGGCAGGATCTCAGAGTTATTGTCGCAGTATGGTGCTCATGCGTGAAACGCATTGAAGGACACAGGGCCATCTTCAGGTTCAGATATGTTATTCACTTTACTTTCTATTTGTACCGCATTGCCGGTAAGATGCTGGCTGTCAATAATCCCTATATTTATATATTGTCCTTAGTGTGTTGTGTTGGATTCAAGTGGAGTACAGTACATGTGACTGTCGATGAGTCTTCCGTATTCACAAGTCTTTCTTGCTGATTATGAAATGATTCTTGTAGCACACGCTTTGCTCTTGTTTTGTTTTTGTTTTGAATCAGTTTGATACAAGTCGTGGACAAAGACCGGTCGCAGCCGGGGCTACATTTACGAAACGCGTATATACGAAGTGTCCCTGAAGAAACCCCCAAGAGGGTGTAAGGGAAGGCTGTGGATAAAGCTGGAAACGGGCTTCCTAAGAGGTGGTGCCCGGGAATCGCGCTCGAGGCGAGGAGTGTGGTAATGCTGGACGTCAGACATTAATATGTCCGTAAATCTCGTGGTGGGGCAGCTCTCGCCCTCGTATCGGGTTCCGGCGGCACCTCTGCCACCGGTCCTGTCTCCGGCTTGGATGCGGCACCGTTTTCCTGTAAGAAGGTTAGTAGCTTGTTGGCCCCCTTGGCCGAGGAATAGAGTTTTCTGTAGTGAGTAGTGCTCATATGAGAGGATGGAGGAGGTGACCCGATACCCGCCATAGCGCGGGCATCTGTAGATGCTTTGCTCTTGTTTCGCTTGTAATATCCAGCACTCTAGACACGCTAGTTGGGCCTTTTTGGAAAAGTGCGCCATTATTCGTCTTTTTTTCTATCTTCCAATCTACCACTTGTCGTGGGACAGAAATCTCGCGAAAGTCACTCATATAATAAGTAACTCATAGTTTTCTTGAAGAAAGATTTCTTTCAAAACAGACAATTTAAGTATCAGCAGCACGGTGTTACAGTAAGCACGGTTTCATGCTTCTTGACACCAACATTCTCTTCACAGACTCCTTTCTCTCCTTGGGTTCAAGTTATCACTTGCGACCTCGCCTTTCCGATATAATTTCGAGTGTTTTGTCCATCAATACGGGACCAAAACGAGATAGTGTGGTGTTCAGCGTTGATCGTAAAAGCTTGGGGCAGCACCACATAACCCCCGATACATGCTGCACAAAAAACGTTCAGCTCCAAGCGGTTTGGTGTACAGGGTATGCCACCAAGTGCGTTGTAATGGAAAGGCGAGAATGAGAGCTGCATGACAACGAGTGAACGTAGCGGCTACGATCCTCGCCCGAGTTACTCTGAATTCCCTCCACTCATAAGTCCTGGCTGTTCCGTGGAACCTCACGGGGTCAATTGTCTGGAGTATCAACTTTAATGACTTGAGTCTCACACCCTGTGCAGAAATGCAGACGGTTTCCGATTTGCCTTCGAGAATGCTGGTGTTCGGTCTACACCTCTCTTGGATCTTAAGCGCTTAAGCATGGACACCTCGTTTTATGTTTGCTCTTTCGTGGGCCAAGTTTACTGATGATACGTCATCGATAAACTGGTGCCCAATGATACAGTAGGCGTCCGCGTCTATCATAGCATCGTGTCAAAGGGCGTTACAGGACTCGTTGCGTCGTGGAATGTGTCTTGTCATGGTTCAACTTAATCTTATCTATATAACAAATTAGATTGGGAGTTTTACGGCAGTTGCCGAGGATGTTGGATCGGCGCCTGAATCGCTGCTCCTGACCACCACAACAGTGAGCTCGCAGTCAACGACGACAACGCGAGTACAAGCCAGACATACCGTTCACCCACATCACGCACATGGACGCCAGTTCACACAAATTACTCGAGAACGTGGTTCTTAAGACTCTTCATGCCCACAGCTTTACACGTTCGTCGTCGCAGGCCTCTCTCGTGCTTTCCGATCTTCTCTCGCGATACATCGTCTTGTTGGCTACAACATGCTCACAATATGCCCAGCACGCTGGAAGATTTAACCTGACTGTCCGGGATGCGATGAGTGCTCTCGACGAGCTTGGTGTCAGTATGGACGAGCTGCACGAGTACTGTGGTACAGAAGGCGACGAGCTGACGCGCTATTCGGCCCACTCTGCGAAGCGACAGGAGGATCTGAGCGAGTTCAAGGGTCAGTTGGAACGTGATGACTGCATCTTTTGTATTAACGCGTCTGCCTCTCGCGTTCAGCGTCCTTGGCGGCTGGGCTTCCTGTCAAGCACGAATCAATACCGTTAGCGTGGGCACCGCTCCCGGAATCCTACTTGGAGGACGTGGAAGAAGAGGACGACGAGGAAGATGGAGGAGAAGATGGAGACGGAGACATTGAAATGGCTGACGTTACAGTCTCAGGAGACAATAACGACGCCCATGTCCCACCCATTCCACAAGACCTCGGGGGACGACAGATGACACCGACGCGACCGCTATCCACTCCCCCCTTACCTTTATCTCCCGTATCCAATCCGACCTCCCCTACGCGAAAACGGCCACGAACGGAGAGTTGGAAGCCCCCATCCCACATACCCAGTTTCCTCCCTCCCTTCCCCGTCGAGCGCTCGTCCCCTGAGCCCGAGTTCCTCTCCCTCCCTCCCCCCGGTGAGCCCTCCTCATCCGCCCAGCTCCTTCCATCCAGGGCCGAGCCCGCCGCCCCCCTCGCCCGCGTCTCCTCCGCCAACCCCGCCGACTACACGACCATTGTACCCTACTCCCTTTCAAACCTCGCCTCGACTCCCGAGTGGCATCTACCGTCCACGCTGCGGGATCCGCGGACCGCGATGGACGCCACACCGACCCAGCTGCCCATCCCGCAGATCCAGCAGTCGCTGCTAGGCGCGTATCACCACATACTCACCCACCCGCCCCCCGCGAACCCCAACGTCGCGAACCCCTCCCGCCACCGCGTGGCCATGGTGCTGCTCAGCCAGGCAGAGAAAAACCCACACTGGGAGCACGCGGACAGTCTGTATGCCAACGTTGCGCCGAATGCGCCGACAGTGGCTCCCGTGGGCCCGTCCTACGCCATCCCGGTCACCGTCTCTGCCGCCACGGAAGAAAAAGACAGCAAGGACAGCAAGAAGGAGGACGAGAAGGACAAGAGGTCGAACCTGCCCGGCGCTGCGCCGCGCCCTATCGGAACGCAGGAAAGGATCGTTCCCCTCGTCAGCCACCAGACTTCCCGAATACCGGGATTGGCTAGGGAGGCGCTTTCGGTCCGTGTCTCCCTCCCTTGTATACTTTTCGACGCATTGACCGATTCACGTCCTAACAGGGTGCAGTTTTGTCGCGCATTACGCGTCTGTCCCACCCCGCAGTGCTCCAGCGCGGCTCGGAAAAACTTACGTATGGCCCTGGTGTGCCCGCCCCATGGAATTCGGACAAGTCGTCCGCACCGATACCGGCGCCGTCGATGGCGAAGGGCAAGGAGCCGCTTACGAACGGTCTGACGAATGGAAAGGGGAAGGAGGGGGAGAAGGAGTCAGTCCTACCTGACGCACGCCTCTTCGCGACGTGGGAGCATGAGCAGAAAAGTTTCCGGGAGCCCCTCGCGGTCCCCCGCCGTGCAAGGCAAGGAAGTGTGTATACGAGCTTATCTTCGAACGTCCCAGGCCGGGCAAGGGGAGAGAGCAGAGTCGGGTAGGAAGATCCGTTTCATTGGCCCCGCCTCATCCTTGTCTCCCGCATTGCGTTTGCTTTCACGTTGCTTTACCGTATATTGAGGTAAATTTCTCGAGTGGCAGACCTGTGTCACAGCTGACGGGAATACCTTCATCACTATATTTTGCACACAGCCAACCGTGGGACAATCTAACTTCTCAATCCATGTACCTACTCGTTGCGACACCGAAGGAGGGAGGACTATGCAGTACACACGCTGAATCAAGCCATGAAAAAGTACATGCACAACAGGATGTCATCCGTAAGGACGTTAAATGAAAGGGCGTAAAATGCAAATGCAAGAGGGAAAGACGGGAAATAGCAACGCGATGACCGAGGGTAAAGGGCTAAGAGCCTTTCGGGGCTTCCTTAAACGAAATAGCCTACAAAAGTTGATAAGCGCGTATGGGGGCCGATATCAACACGAGGCTCACCTGCTCTTCGCCCATGGCAGAGATGATGGTGACGAGAAGATCTTTACCATCATCGAATCCACTAGAAATCTCTTTGCCAATGTCACCCTCGGGGACCTTAACGTCGTCCTTCGCGGTGCCATCTGGAGTCATCAGATTAAGGAATCCATCGTCAACGTTGACCTTGGGTTCGCAGTGTTCAATCGCAGAAGCCAGTAGATAAAATTGAGACGTACAAGTTGGTATTCGTTACGATTGACATGGGGGACATCCATGTTGTGCGTGGAAGGACAGATATCTTCCTGCGATTCCCAATTAAAGTAAACCCTCACACCAAGGCAAAAAAGGATAATCAAAAGCGGTGCGTGCCCCAAACTTACCAATTTCTTGCCGGTGAAGATCTGGCCGGGTTGTGAGACAAAAATGGGTCTGGAACGGGAAGGGAACTTACATCGATGGCGACAAGGTGAACTTTGGCGTGTCCGTGCTTACCGGTCTTCGAGGTAGACATATCCACGATCTTGCAGGGGCGACCTAACATCAAGCACGCTCATTAGTCATAAAATCGGGATTTCTCAGAAATAGACACATACCCTTGATAACGACGTGACCGTTCTTGCGAAGGGCAGAGCATTGCATAGGGAAGGTGAGGGAGGCCCCGGAACCGGCCTTAGAACGCAGGTTGGATGCAAGGACACGGAAACAAAGGTAGGAAAGGGTTACCTGCTCAAAGGTCTGGTTATGCTGTTCGTCGTCCGACATGGCTGGCCTTTGGGATGACTTTTTTGGGTGGAAAGGAGAGAGAGCAGAGGGGATGTAAAAAGGACGGAGTGAAGTCGTTGTGGCAAAAAATCAATCTTGCCTAATCACTTTCAATCTCCGACTCATATCCGATCTGGGAAACGAACCTCCGTCGACCCGTCCTTCGCGAGAAAAATAGAGAAAACAAGCGAACAGCCTCGTTTGTCTGGTGGATTCTACTGTATTACAAACTCGCACTCAAACCCAGAGTTCTTCCTGTTGCGATCATGTGGAGTGAGGCTATTCAGCCCACATATTACATAATCTCGGCTCGGTGACCTGCAAAGCTGTGGTGCGACTGCGACCACGGCGATCGCTCCTCTCACCATCACCACTTCGTCCCTCCATCACTCTTCCGAGTCCACCACCCATTCCCCCTCCAGATGCGTCCTTTCGGAGGAACCCCCAAGTGTGTCAGGTGCTCTAAGGCTGTCTATGCTGTCGAGCAGGTGAGTTTTCCGGTCATCAGCGCACCCTTCGCCGTCCATTAACCTTTTATGAACTCTACAGGTGATGGGACCCGGCAGAAAAGTGAGATTTACGGCGTCCACTTGATTCTCATACGCCGCGCTAATGAAATCTGTTTCATAGCTGTATCATAAAGTACGTTTCCAATTGACTGTTACAGCAGGCCGTACTCATTGGTGCCAGCCATGTCTCACGTGTACGAGCTGCGGTGTGAGATTAGACACTTTCCGGCTACTCGAACACGAGGAAGAAGTGCGTATGTGGTTTCAATCTAGACGGCTCTGGTCCGCTGATGTATATCCGCGTCTAGCCATATTGGTATGAGGTCCACCGGAAAGCTCTTTCGTGTAGGTATTCTGATCACTCCCCACAGTAAGAACTGCCACAGCAAGAACTTTGGGACTCGCGATCTACGTCAAGCCAACCTTCCTCAGGCCGGAGACCTATCTCCATCACCCTCCCGTGCGACGAAGACGTACCAGTCCCCCTCCCAACGTCCCGTAGCGAGCCCCCCTTTATCTCCAAGTCCTACACCCCCTCCACAGACCTCGGCCCGTGAAGTTACCTTGTTCGCCACAGCTATCGGCCGGAGGGACACAAGGAACTCTGGAGATTCAGCAAATTCACCCGGACCGCTTCTTCGTCCTACCCGTGTGCTGAGCCCTACTAGGACGAACTTCGTCGCTAATACTGAGAAAATCGACTCCACTGACATCACTGAGGAAGACGAAAGCGACGATCTCCAATTCACGCCGTCACACACCGGACGCTCCGATGGCGGTCTCCCCCGAACCGTCCCACTCGCCAGTACCCCCACGCGCGCGGACTCGCCCACCAAGCGCCCTCCACCTGCCACCTTAGGCCGTGCGCTCTCCGTCGGTGGAAGCGGAGGCTCTGGGACGCGTCGAGTCGTGCCTTTGGTTGCAAGTTCGACCGGCACGCGCTATGGTACAGCACTCACTGGTGAATTGCGTTCCACGCCCACGGGTGGTGCTACGCGGAAATGGGGTAGTTCACCCCAATGCCCAGGATGCAGCAAGAGCGTGTATTTCGCAGAGCAGGTGCGACTCCCTAATAGATCTTGGACCTTACCTTCAGACTCGAGTATTAATCGGCGAATCCCTAGGTAAAGGCTATTGGTAAGACATGGCATAAAGACTGTCTTCGTTGTTCGGAGTGCAGTATCTTCCTCGATTCAAGTCGCCTTACCGAGAAAGACGGGAACCCGCTATGCCGTCGGTGCTACAACAAGGTCTGTAGTTTATTCGCTTGGCCTGTCACTTCGGTGCTCACTCGAAGTTCCAGTTGCATGGCCCGGCTGGCAGCGGATACGCTTTGTGGGGAAAAGCTGGCGGCTGAAACATAGAGTGACATCGCATTTGCACCGAAGGCAGAGACTATGTATGGCGCAATGTATGATGGCGCATGATGCATGATGTTTGTAGCATTCTTTGCAGGATCATCTGTTGTGATTTTACGACGCCACCTGCCCGTGGCCTGACGAATCTTTTGATTTTTGTTCACCTTTATAGCCCTTAACAATCCAATCGAGCGATGTGTAGTAATTTAATTTAATTTTTCTCTGCTTCCATTCTTTTCTTCCATGATACAGAAGTCCGCAGTTCCTCACAGTAGATGATGCCACGATACTCACGGTATGGAAGTACGACGTCCAGTTCCAGAACTGGTGGAGGCCGAGTAACCTAGTAACAGTAGACCGCTTATAAAATCGACTTCGCGTGATAGAATGCTTGCGAACGAACGACTGCTCGATGTCTAATCAAGAAACGATGAGAAGGGTGGAAGTAAGTTAGCAAGCGCGCAACAATCCATTCGACCAAGACTCGGGCTACGCAAGCGCCGCACCGCACGCCACGGCGTAACTTACTACGTGGGGTACTCTGCCCGAAGGCGCACAAAAATGGATTATTTTTTCTTAAAAAAACACGACTGCTCTGTAGAAACAACTCAGTAAATAACCCGACGAGGACGAGTGGCATATGAATAGCTCGGGTGTCAATGCCAACTGTTGCCCAGATCTCTGACGAGAGCAAATCTTTCGACAACAGACGCAACGATATCGCGCCATTCGACCATCGCACCGACGCCAACGTCGCCGCACGCGAGATCCTTGGAAATAGGCCCAACGACCTCGTACCCAATCACATCTCGGATAGTTCGGATGTGCTGCGTTGTCAGCGGGTGTTCGTACATGAGCGTGTTCATCGCAGGGTAGACGTATGTCGGCGTCGTCGGGGCCAACGCCCGCAACAGTGATGTCTTTGTAGCGGTCGCCGTGGGGGCCACGAGTCAGAAACTCCGACGCTGGATGGGTTATAAGGGGCTTACGACGAGATTGTCGCAGATTCCATTGGCGATCTTGGCGAGGGTGTTGGCGGAGCATGGTGCTATGAGCACGACGTCGGCCCAGCGGCGAAGCTCGATGTGCAGAATGGGATCGCCGATGCGATAGTCCGGCTACAGAAAAATGGGTGGGTGAGCAGAAAACTACAGCACAGCAATGCGTGTAAAAGAGGCGCACAGTCCATTCGTCGTCGTCTGTCCACACATTCACTCCCAGACTAGTGATTTCCGCCGGCTGGAAGAAGGTGAGCGATGGCTTGGTCGCTGCTACTTGCACAGACACGCTCTTGTGCTATACGCTCCCGTTGTGGGGATAATAAAAAAAGGTGATTCTCCGAAACGACGGTGTGTAGTCTCGCGAACCTTGAGGAGCTCCCCGACTATGAGAGGCGCCTTGATAGACGCAACGCTGCCCGTTGTGATGAGAAGAACATGTGTATGTCCTTCGCGCCTGTTTTCCGCGGCGATGAAGTTCTTAGCCATGCAGGTGGGAGGTGACGTCACTGGATCTCAGACCGCGCTCCATTTATTTTTATTTTTTATTACTGTATCGTGGCGCCCGAGTAATTCGGACGCTGATGTATCCGAGAACGGAGATGCTTGGTGACCAAGTTGGTGACCACCCTCGAGCGCAGTCGACATCTCATCAAAATGGTACAGACGATCCGCTGGGGTACCTGTGACGGCACCACGCGATGTCGGTTAAGTTCAACACAATTTACCTGCCTGGATTAGCAATGTGTACAAGACTTTGAGACGAGCCGTCCTTGAAACCTAGTTGTCCAATGATACTGTTGGTATTTCCGTGGTATTTCGTTGGAAAAATATCTTCGAACTGTGGACGCTTCGCCCCTGTCAGACCTGGCAGCTTTCTGGGACTCATGGGTGAATATTTCGCTCCTTCAGACCCTCTCTTGTGCGTCACTCTTCCTAGATCCGTAATTCCTAGATCGGAGATTGCTTCCAATCGCACCATGGGATACTAGTTCCGTTGCAGTAGGACCTCGATGCTAGACTCAAGGATTTTTCGTATCTTGTAGCGGGCTCAACCTTATACTGCAACTGGTCACGAGTCTACTATTTTTCCTACCCTTACATTGTGGGATGATCTCTACTCTGCATTCTCTTCTCTTCTTTGATGCAGATCTATGGTGTCATCTTGACGACTGAACATGAATTCGCCTTGTAATTCGCTATAGCCCCTGGTACAGTATGTCATTTTTGTTCCTGAACAGGTGACTGCGAAAAGGTTTTCTTTCCTTGGCCCCCGGCAGTTGTAACATGTGTAAAATTTGACCGTTTCTTCGTGGCTGTGCGATTACGAGGCAATAGAGCCATGATCGCTCCTGATCTAGGCGCCGTACTGTCGTTGCCCCACGGTGGAACAGGTCACTAGGTCACTTCGAGCCCGGTTACCTGAAACAACTGCGCCCCGCGGACTGCATTATTTAAACTTACTCCCTCACACTGAGATGCTCACGGTTTACCTTGTTTCATTTTCCCTACTCCCGTTATTCTCCCCCTTTCGCCTCCAGCTCAAGAAATGGCAATAGGAGTCATTGAAACAACGGTCACTACTGTATACCCCAGTGCGAGTGCTGTGGCCGCAGATAATAACCTACGCATCGTGTCGCTGACTCTGGGAGCTTATGAGTATGTTATCAATTGCTATTTGCCGACCTCTCATGGAGATTTGGATTCTGACATCCGCTTAGTTATCTCGTCACCCTCCCTGCAGAATATCGGATATATAACTCCTCTCATCGACGAAGGTGAGAAAGATTTAATTCATCCTCACTAAGTCTCTGTGACTAATTCATTCACCTGGCCGTGGACAGCTCGGGACTTATATTATTTGTTGTTCTTCGGCAGGTCTTCTCACTTTATCGATTGCGTGCCGAGCTCACGCCGCTCACATTCGATGCAGCTACTCAAGCATCATGGTACTGATCATCAGTAACGTGGGATTTTTCCACCACGGCTTCACATCCAATAGCTGCAAGCATTTCTTCATGATTTCCCCCGTATGCAAAGGCGCGGTTCAGTACCATATGCCACGTCAGTACTCCTAGCTGATCAATGCGACAGTGATCCAAATTATGGCGTCGCAAGCAATTCTGGGTATTCGGTGAGTCGTGGTTTTTACTGTCTGCGTCTCAAGTCTGATTGTAAGCTGTAGGACGTATGGTATTTCCCAACGTAGTCCACGGGTAGGCTGGACCCTTTTGGTGGTGTATGTTTTCGTTGCAGGGGTCAGTTTTCTTCATCCCTCATGTGGGTCGTTCTAATTTGAAGCAGTTCCAATGGTTTACCACTCTATATGACCGAATTCGTGAGTCAAAGGCTCTTCCCCGGATGTCATTACCTTACCGAAGTTGCACCGTTTAGCTTTATCGATAGATGTGAGTGCAGCCGTTGTCGTTCTCGTGTATGGTGGTTGAAGTCCACTGGCTATAACCGCTATCAGGGAAAGTGCGTACCATTCCCCTTGAACGCTTAAGTCCAGCCCTTACGGAGTCCTGACAAGACGGTCAGTTGCACAGTCGTCAGCTTGCATCCGAAAAGCGCAATTTCTACTTGGTCGTTTTATTTGGTAGCAATGTTCTTCGATTGTCTTACATTGTCGATCTCGACATTCTACCTCATGAAAGTCAGGGCTGTATCATCTAAGTAAGTTGTAACGATTACTGTCGGGTGAGTCATGCCACTAACTCGCTTCACCCCAGTACCTCGCGGCTCCTCAAGATGTAAGTCAACCCCTTGTGGCGATTATACCAAAATTGTCACTGAAAAGTCAGATTGCTATACGACGGTCTCGGATATTTCGTCGTGCTGACGCGTATGTTCTCTCCATCGATCGTCGAATACTGCCGACCTTTTTCCGTAGTCACTAATTTGGGGAACATACTGTTGTATCGGGGCATCGGCAATGTCATTCAAACCACTGGGTATTTCCCTATTCTCCCTCCACGTCTTCCCCACACGCCTCATCATGCTAATCCTAGGGCGTCGTTCGAGTATGCAGTTACGTGGATCATGAGCCAGCGGATTCTTATCCACCCTCGCGGTACGTAAACTATTGCTCAAACATCGCGCGGTTACTGAAAGGTCGCCCGGCGGCCCCAGACGCCAGGGCTGATTATACGTCAGCCATTTTGTCCCAGCCACCAAGCTCCCGTGCGGTCATGTCCGCTTTGCGCCTCGACAAGGGGACAAGACACCACTCAAGGATCGAGCAAGCAGACATGCGATCGAAAGACGAGTTCGGAAACACGGAGAACGACTTTGATCTGCAGGTTCGTATCGACACGTCGATAATGGTGGATACCAAAGCCCAAGAAAAGGGCATGGGTCCCAAAGACGACGACCCTTTTTGGGGCCGGATGTAGTCTCATCGTCTCATTTATGTACATGTTGTTGATGCTTCACGGGAGTCATGCACTCTGTCCCGCTTTGTCGAGGCAGACCGAGTACCAAAGATTTACAATCATCTGGTCACAGCAGACACTAGTACGAAAATATGGGCTGTCGAGCGTTGTACTGTAGGTGTGTACCTTGCATTGTATGGACATATGGACGAATACCCGCAAACTTGATGATGTATGACTGGGACCAGAAGTACATGCAGTCATTCCCCATCATCTCTGCATCATGGCAACGACACACGCCCTGATCGGAACGGGAATTGGCCGCGGCTTGGGCCGCGGTGATCATACAGTAAACGCGCGGGTCACGAATAGGGATTATATATCCGCTCATCGCATGCGAATATGTCAGGTGAGTTTGGGGCTAGTAAAACATGTGCCAGTGAGATTTATTTCTGGTGCAAGGTGAGATACTTGAGTCAAGACTTGCGGCCCTTGGGTAGGCCCAGAGGGAAGACAGAGGGAAGGGAATATTCCCGACCTGCCGACTCAGATTGGAGAAATGCTCGCCGGAGCATGCTCAACTTCTGCACGGATGTGATACCGTGACTCTGATCCCATACGATGCGGTATGCGCCTATTCCAAGCTATCTGGAGACGCCGATGGAAATTCCGCCGAATCTACAATCGTCATGGTAGTTCTAGAAAATTACGGCTTGAGTACAGTAGCGAGCTGCCCAAAACCGCTCTTGCGCATTTGTTTGCCTAACGCAGGTGATCAAGAAGCTCCCCATCACGCAATTGGGTTGTGCAAATCACGACGTCGGTTATCTTTGCCCCACGGCACAGACCAAGGCACAGACGCGGCACGCTTGCAACGCAGTAAGTATTATCGAAAGTCACGCGATCGTTGATGACACCCGAAGTACGCCAGGTCGGACTGGCAGGACCAGGCGAGCGGTTCCCGTCAGTGAGGGGGATATTTCTGGGTACAGTACCCAAGAGGTGGTTCGTGCGATCTTCCGATAGCAAGGCTCCACCCGCAACGGTACTAGATCTGGGGGCCGACGAAGCGCCGATCGTGCGAAACCGCGGATGTTCTATGTGCGACTCGGCGGAGGGTGCAGTACCCCAATCAGCTTGTGGGGGTCGAAGATCTTGTTCCCATTGAAGCGGTGCCTTTCTGATTCGTAGCGGCTTCAAGTGACCTCAGGCTACTGGAGATACCTGTACTGGGTACAGGCCAGGTCGCGTGGCACATCATTTGAAAGACGTACTCGGCACGGAACAAGGTGTTTAAGTTTTAACTTCCGAGGCTCGAGAGCGGGCATTTTATCGAACGAACGACGACTCGCCGGGGCGTCACTTGATCAACGTTCAACGTTCAACGCTGAAATCCACCTGCTTAGCAATGTATACTGCGACACTGAGCAAGCATCGCCGCGTTGAGGTTTTTCTAAAACTCTGTGTAGTCAGTGCGACTGCAACCCACCTGTCATATAGGGAGTTTATTGGTCCACAGTTGGTCCACAGTGGAGTAGAGTGGGGAATGAGTGGTGGCGTGAGTTTTGTGCGATTAGAGGCGGCACTGTACCGTGACGCGCTCAACTCAGTGCGTCCCTCTTGCCAGTGCCATCTACTATGTTATCTGCCCAAGTTGTCAATTGGTTCAAAGAACCAAAACTCTTTTCTCTTGAGGACTAATAGACAACTATTCATCTCTATAAAACAAAGTCTGCAACAAACCCAGAAACTTGCCACGTGTCCTCAAACAGCATAACTTGGGCAATCTGCTCAAGTTCACAGAACGATGATTGAGACCCCTCGCAACAGTCGATGACTGACGCTCACCATGGATCACTCTATCACAGAACAAGCTACCCGAGGCCGATCTGGGGGGCAGAACTCAGTGGTGGCTATCTTCGTCGCATGAAGTTCAAGGACATATCTGGAATGGGGGATAGACTGGTATGTCCTGCTACAGTATTTACCTCTTGTCGCCATTTGGACATGGTTCTACCGTTCAAATGCTACCTTTTTACCCACTACCGTCTGAAATAGGATGCTTCCTTCTATCACTTTTTGGGCCTGTCACTGCTATTTCGTTACACATCAAACACTTATTTGCCATCCACCAATGTCATTTGCTATTCGCAATTGCTACCCTCAAACGTTATTTTGCTCCTTGCTGCCGGTTTCGACATAATGTTTGATGACCAACATGATGGGAGCAAATGTCGGACAGCACTTTCTGGGCGATGAGCGGTGAACAAACATCCAGCGCGTGAGAAAATGGAAATGAGTCGGCCAGAGGCCAATAGAAGGATGTGCAGTGATCAACCAGTAACGGGTAGCAAGTAGCATTTGATGAAGTGGGATGACGGGTAACAAACTGACAATAACGGGACGCACGGCAAATGGCCAGCAGCAAATAGGAGCATCTGATGGTAAATATTTGACGTGTACCGAAATAGCAGCGAGGATGGTGGAGTACGTGCGGGGTCGCTAGCCACACGCACTGCAGGCCCAGGCCGACCATCACACACACCTGACTATCGGCCCTTGGTCGCCTTCTTGCGTTTTTCGCCGTCACCCTGACTCTTTTGCCACCTAGTAGGTGCCCAGCCAGTGGCATACTGCGACTGTCTTAGCCTGCGCGTTTCGCACGCCAGCCAGGCCATCATCCTGCACGATAGCTACCTGGTACAACGTCACCATTCCTGAACAGGGGTGCCAAGCAAGCCCCGTTATAGGTTCCCACCACTCTGGTTGTCGTGGGCTCACTGGGCCTCCGACACGTAAAACCCTTATCCTGGATCGAGAAGTACATCGCGTTCCGCCCAGCCCGAGTAACTTACTGTGCAGGCCGTCCCAGTTTATTTACTAGTGGCTAGCTGTTGACTTGCACAACAGATAACAGTATGCTACCGACGTCGACAATGATGCCACGCGCAGGTCCCCTTCCCTCCCGGCAAGGTAGCGGCTTACAAAAGTTCGTTTGGTACTATGCTGTAGTTGCAAGTCAGAGCGCTCTCGCCTATACTATATCCCCCAAATATCGAGACGGGATATGCCATGGTCAATTAGCTTTGCTTCGTGAATCTTTGAAAGACATCAAATTCGCGTTCAGTCTCACATCGGAAATGGTACATATAATCGTGCGGGTAACAGCCATGCCTAGAGTAGGCCTATATCGTACGCCTTGATGTCGACGGCGTGCCCTAACAGAAACTGAGAGATATCGTCGTGCCCAGCGCGATTCGATGCGCGGTATCATCCTCGGTGTCAACGCCCACTGGCACCCCACGTTCGATTAATAGGTGTGCCGTTGCTAAGTGGCTGTGGCGCCTCCGACTACCCATATTACGATGCCAGATGTAATGGCATCCACTGGACCTTCCAACGTGATTTTTGATCGGTGCCGTGATCCATCAGTACATCAGTAGCCGCGCAATGTCAACTTCAAGACTTGCGGCGTGGCGGGTTTCCGAATCAGAGTTCTGGAGTGTGACGCGTGACGCGTTACGAAGTATCAACTTTGGGCTCGACTTCCGACCGACACGACACAACCATTCCTCTACTTTGTAATAAGTTGACACTTCAGGCCTTCAGGGGGCTAGTTCATATATCACGTCGACTCCACAAGTCCGATTGGTGAAATTTGTGAAAGGTGGCGCGAAATTTTCTGTTCATGATTTGGTCAACGTTTTGAGATTCCCAAGAAGTGATAGCATCATAGAAGACCTGTCGTAGGCGCCTGGAGCGTTGATTCCTCAAGTAACTATGACTGCGGAAGGAGATATCGCAAGCAGAGTGAAGTAGTTTGTATGATACCAGTCTTGATACCGGTGTGCAAAAAGGCAAAGGCAGTAATTCACTCTTGAATTCACACAGTATCCTCCAATGGGCTTATCTCTGGCGTACATTTTGAAGCGCGTATCGTGGACAATTGACGTTAGACCACAGCAGCCCGGGCCCACTTCGAGCCTGACAGGCCGACACGTATCCAGAAACCCATATGGTGTCCAGCGTGAATCGTTTGTACTGTAGCAAGTTATCGGCGATCTACCAGCAACAGACAGCTATAATAGCTGAGGCATCGATACGGGACATACGGGATACTGGCATAATATTTTGCCGAGCTGCCTTGCCCGTCCTGCCAACCATTCAAGGAGTTGTGTGAAGGGAGGGTTCCCAATAGTCGTTTCCAGAACGCGGCATAGTAGGCTTCACCTTTGCGATAGAGTGGGGCCCGGGCCCGGCCGAGGACCACCCAACGTACACTTGGCAGGGAGATCGCCCCCTCAAGCGCCAAGTCTCAGTTTTTTTACCGAGTGTGGCTGGGAACGAAACCTTTTTTAAGATAAACCCAAACGCCTTTAACCCTTTCACCCAAAGTAGGGTCAGGCTTGGCTTACGATCAAGACACCTCATTTAGATCTGTCATGGTACAACTGTGAAACCAACTGTGAAACAGCGGAATTTACTGCAAAGGATAAAAAAGCTTGGTACTGTACTTATGTCGTGCGTTCTAACTTAGTACTGAGTAGTCGCTCACACGCCAAAGTAGATTGTCCCGCACCTCGCAGCTTTAAATTGATTGATCACTCGATCACGAGGCAATAGAGTTGTGATTGCTTCTGGTCTCTCATAGGCGCCTCATCATGCTTCTTGCCCGGGCCTGTGGAAAGGTCCACCTCAGGGCACAACCCTGGTTCCCTGATCCGAAACAATAGCACGGGATCCGTCTGCATTATATATGCTCGCTTCCAAGGACATCACGATGCTTTGGCCTCTCTTCCCTCTGCACCCATTATTCAATCCGTTCGCCTCTAACCATCCTTAATCCAAGTAATGGGTACTACAGGAGAAGTAGATGCCGCCACCGTAACCATATATCCCAGTGCGGCCGCTCTGGCCGCAGATAATGATCTACGCATTGCTTCATTGGCTATGGCTGCTTATGAGTATGTTGTCGATTGCAGATCGCCACCTTTCGAGGGGACTCATCCACCTAGCTATCTCATCACCCTTCCTGCAGAATATCGGTTATATAAGTCCTCTAGTCGCCGAAGGTTGGAAGCTTTAATTTATGTCCCTGGAGAGTTCTTAAGCAGTTCACATGATGGATAGCTTGGGTCTTATATTATTTGTTCTTATTCGGTGGGTCTTCTAGTTCTCACTTTGTAGATGGTGTAATAACCTGTTCACTTCTTTGCAGTTACACGAGCATAAGTGTACTGGTCGTCAGTAACGTTGGATTTTTTTACCACGGCTTCACACCTAAATCCTGCGAGCACTACCACCTTGCTGCTCCTGCACTCAAAGGCACGCATTCTGTAGCTACGCCGCGTTGATACCCCTGACTGACTAATCTGATAGTGGTCCAGATGATGGTATCCCAGGCCATCCTAGGTATTCGGTCAGTCCTGGTTTACCACTTCCGTCCGAGTCTCCAGTCTGATGGTGAGCTCTAGGACATATGGTATTGCCCAGGGTAATCCCTGGGTAAAGAGGACCCTTTTATCTACATACATTCTGGGTGCTGCGGTCCGTTTTCTTCGCCCAGATGCATTGCTTTCCCTTCTGATATTGAAGCAGCTCCAATGGTTTTCCAGTCTCTATTCCCGGATTCGTGAGTCAGGACTCAGGAAGGCTTTCTCACATCCCGGTACCGTACTAACATTGACATGGTACCATTCAGCTATAATAACAAATGTGAGTGATATTTAGTGTCCTTGCGCGGGTAATTGAGTCCTCATGACTATGCTTGGTCAGGGAAAGTATGTGTCATCTACTTGAATCTGAGGTGCAGCCCTTCCTGATAACACGATAAGTTGCACAGTCGAGAGCGCTCATCCGCAAAGATCAGTATCTACCTGGACGTTTTATTTGGTAGCGATGTTATATGATTGTCTCACATTGTCGATCTCGATCGTCTACCTTATGAGAGTCAAGTCTGTAGGATCCGGGTAACTCACCATCCTATAACGTTTACTGTCAGGTCTAAACCGACTTTCTCTAGTACCTCACGGCTCTTCAAGATGTAAGTTATCTCTGGCGTGTCATTTACATAACAAACCCTTACTACGGAGCAAGATTGTTATACGATGGTCTGGGATATTTCGTTGTGCTGACACGTATGTTGTCCTTCACCGATCGCCGAATACTACCAACCTCTTTCCGTGCAGTCACAAATCTGGCGAATATACTATTGTTTCGGGGGACCGATCATGTCCTCCAATCCACTGGGTATTTCCCCCCTCCTTTCTCTCTACTTCTTCCCTACAACCTTATCCTGCTGATCCTACTAGCGCATCGTTTGAGTATGCAGTCACATGGATAATGAGCCAACAGATTCTCATCCATCTTCGCAGTACGTAAACTATTGTTCAAATATCGGCAGTTACTGATAAGTTATCAGACGCTAGGGCAGATCGGACGTCAGTCTTTTTGGCCCAGATACCTAGTTCCCGTGCGGTCACGTCCGCATTGCGGTTCGACAAGGGGACAAGACACCAGACACAGGTTGAGCAAGATGACACACCAGAGTTACAGGACGAGTTTGATCTCCAGGTGCGAATCGACAGGTCGATAGTGGTGGATACTAGAGCCCAAGAAAAGGGGGACGACCCCAAAGATGATGACCATTGGGACCAAGTTTAGTCTCATCGTCGCATTTATGTGTGCTATGAGCTGTTCACGGGAGTCAGGCACTGTCGTTCTGCAGCTATCTGTTCGGCAGACGCTGTTACGAGATTATTCTGTGGTGTTTCACCTTGTATGTGTAGGATCATTAATGCGGTATCTGCTGTTCCTTGCATTGTGTGGAAGAGACGGTGCCTGCAAACTCGAAAATGATGATGAGAAACGACATTGACCGGAAGTGTATGCAGTAATTCACACACCACCTTTGCTGTTACAACAATGACACGCTTCTCTTGACTAGTTTGATTTGTGTGTACGTGTAACGCCTTGATCGTAGCAGGGTTGGCCACAGCGTCAATCACAAAAGTGCATGAACCTGACGGGGATATACAGCCGTGCTGAACAGGCGGGGTGGTCTTTGCAGCCCAAGAATTCGCTAGCTCAGGTTAAGTTTGCTGTCAAGACCCATCGGCGCTTCAGTTTGTGCTACAAAAAATTGATCGTAATACTAACACTGAGTAGGTGTATTGAAGTTTACCAGTGTCATTCCAGTATATTGAAATTCCAGGGCTGAATTACACAAAATTTTCAGAATCGTGCAGTGCTTGCAAGCAACTTAACTCGAAGCTTTCACTCAGTGTACTATCATTGCTGTAAAAATCTCCAGAAACTACTTGAAAACTGCCGTGGGAGCTGCTACGGTTATCTAATGGAATTCGGCAACATACACGAGCGGCTTACGTTCATTGAGATGTCTTGGAGAGGGGTTGCCAATAATTGGAAATGCTCTCCAGCTCTTAGATATGAATTGGCTGACATAGAAAGATTGCAAGGATCGCTTCGGTGAGTAGATACACTAGTTCACCAGGGGAAGTGCTACAACTGAAGCCATGGGCCAATGGCTCTAGGGGAGGTTATGTACCTCGATGCGGCGGGATCACCTACGATCGTGCTTAACAGCCTTAAACCTGCTGTCTGGAGCGTCGTTTAAATAACTATTCTGACCGTCCTAGGCTCATTATGGCGCATGAAATTCTGAGTAAAGGTCTTGTCATGGCATTCATGAGCTATAACACACTGTAAGTCTCTGGCCAACTATTGCACATAGTGAGCACGCGTTGTCAACGGATGAATACTGGTACAGTTGGAGTCGTCAACGTCGTGCAGCACAGGCAGCTCTTAACAAGGAGGCGGTACGGGATTTCTATCCAATTCTCGAGCGCTACTGTTTCGCTCAACTTGAATTTCTCAGGCTCGGACAACGCCGGCGTGACGCGCGACGTCTGACGTCAGATCAGGAACCTCCGACTCGGATCAACAAGTCCCAAGTCCCAGCGCGACTAGCAGCACCGCACCAGTCGCCATTACGGTTAGTTTGTCCCTTAGCTCTTCCATGCAGCATAAATACGGTACGTCTAAGAGTGAAAGTTACGCGGTCTTTGGAGATGAGACCTATGAGATTCGGAGGTGCATTTAAACCATGTGGTTGGTCCAGTGAGAGCGACATTTCCACACGCTAGGAGTCGTTCGCAACTTGAACTTGAACGTGACACTACAAAGCAGCTCCGCCTGTGTTCTATACGCCACCAAATATAGTATCAGATGTGGCGTTGATCATACGAAAGCACGGATGTTTCCTCTCTCAGAGAAGATGTGCGATGTAACGGAGGGCGGTACGTTACAGTATTGTGCATGTGGGGTATATGCCGTTGTTCCTTCCTTGGATTTACAGTTTACAGCAATCCCATTAGGACAGGTGGATACTCTCCATTAATGGCGGCGCAAACCTTGGGCGTGAGGGGCACACGCGTGGGACATGGACCCAACTTGGACCCGGCGGCCCAGTTAGCAAGGAAACAGGTGTTTTTGACTTCTGTGATGCAAGCAAGACGCCCCCAGCATCGTTGAAATATAGAGACGGAAGGCAGCTGACCAGCAGTGACAAACTCGTGAATTACCTCTTTGATCGTGACGGCAGCATCGCAGTAGGCACTCAAGCGATGTACCGATGAACGACGAGATGGACAATGGCGCTGGGCAACTGCGCTGTGACTTGCTATCACAAAGGGAGACGATGACGTCATGGCGTGGCAGCAACACGCCCGTCGACGACCGGAGAGTGCAATAACTTATGAGAAAGAGAGAAATACCGAAGTACCTTCAACTTAGCCTCCGAGTTGCAAGTCGCGCATAGGCACACACCCCAAATTCCAGCATGCATACGTTCCCACTAACCCTGAACAAATCTACCAGTGGCGCCACACAGCACACCTTCCTCTCATCCCCGTCTACGACCCATCTACTCTCCTGCCGCGCAGCGCGTCTTTCCGCGCCTGGGTTTCAGCGTGGTTCCTCCAGATCTGAATGTACATCCAGTCACAGAGCTAGCGACGAATGGCTCTGTCGTTATCGAACCCACATCCCCGTGTTGGTACTTCAGTGGTTCATACGCGTCGTGGTGTAGTGCTGATGCTAATGTTACAGGTGTTGCAACAAGCACTGTTGGTGTGGGTGTAACACAAGCGCAGGGTGAAGGTGAGGGCATCACCAACATTTCTACTCCTTGCTCTTATATCGCTCCTCGGGGTGTGGTTGTGTCACTTCTGGCAGTGGAGAATTTAGCTGTGCTCGACGACAAGGAAGAACTTCGTGCCTTTTACGCTCACGAATATCCGGCGAGGTGAATCCGCAAGGCAGCCGCGCGCAGGATAACGAATGCTTTCTTAGCGACGGGCATACTGCGACAAGATTAATAACTGCGCGAAGAAGCCTTTCGCCCCTTTGATCATGATTGTTGGTGATGTAAAGCAGAAGAATTAGCTGCCCGGAAGGCAGGGGGGTGGCCGCGCCAGCGAATGTCACAAAGCACGACGAGTGCTGCATCCTTGAGCATTTCGGGGCGACCGTGTGTGTGCTTCTCCACAGCTTTGATGAGAATTCAGAGGCTCTGTGCGCACTTAGCCGTTTCACTGTGGGGGGACTCGCATATGACCTGCGACTGAAAAATGTGGTGCCAGTGCGGCCTATCGACGCTCCGTTCGCTGGTGCGTCAGCTAGATGTCTCAGTGGAAACTGAAAAGAGTTTAGCCGCATATCTCCAATCCCATCAGAAGACTGTACACCATTTTAGACTCGGAGGAAACTGTCCTTTGCAAGAACAGATTTACGAGGAACCGGTTGCGGGGCTGCAGCCCCATCCATTATGATGTAGTCTTGAGATGCGACAGACGAAGTTTATCAACACTTGAGTAATGGCAGACAATGGCGACGCAAACATAAGCGCCCACTAACTAAAGCGAGCTAATCACGTCGTGACTCGTGAGCATACCGTTCAAGATGCATCCTGCATCCATTGGGTATCACCATACTGTACCATCGGCGTTCCACATGATATGGCGGCATGTTGTCCTTCCCAGGATCACGGCAGAGGCCCACAGCACTGCCACTAGCACCCCTTTTACCCTTCAGATTTCTTCGCTATCAAACCTTTGACAATGACGCGCATGTATTGAAGAATCGTGATCCGAGTTCTTCAACTGTGGATGATAGGGCAGAGAGCGACTCGTGGCATTGGAAGTGTGACTGCCATGATTCAACAAACAGTGAGGTTCCCGAACAATAAGATCAGCCCCACCGACATATTTTTGTCGCATCCAAGCAGAAGCGGCGGTGGTTCACGTGGCGATAATACTCAGTTGCAGTACTCGACGTAAATATGTAAATATCGATAAGATCTTCGATCACAGAGAAGGTCAGACATCACTTGTCGATTCGGAGGCCATCGGAGGTCGTCTCGAGTCTCGTCGGTATCGCTGATTTCCTGTGATGCATGAGGAAATAAGTATCGTTTAAAAGGCCATTCCAAAGCTTGAGTGATGGTAGCATGGTGCGCCGGGTACAGGCTCCACGCCCCAGACGACAAAAGCACCCCGTTGCATTCCTTCTACTTTGGGGAGCTCAAGCTCGAATGGGCGTTGCCCGACATTTGACGCGAAAGCCCAGGCATAAAACGACTAAGATCAGGTCCATGATGAGATCCGCGGCTCCAGCTGTAAGTAAGTTACACGTAAGTATTCCTGTTCGTGGGAAGGATCCCACGAACAGAGTTTTAGCGCGACAGTTATAGCGCGCGACACCGTGACACCTTTTAGTATTACAGTACTAGCTTTTAGTACATTAGTACTAGAGCACAGCAGATTTGAATGCACGAACATGAACGCATCCCGATTACTTACGCGTACCAGGAACGGCACAGGATTGGGTATATATTTCTGGAAAATAGCATGGATGTCGATGCGGAGAGCAACGAGGCCAAAGCCTTGTTTTGGCTGCATCGGAAGAAATGCGAGAAGAAAATGAAACTAATGTCGCTTACAGCTCTTTTCATATTATGCGTAGAAATGATACGCTGTGAAGAAAAAAACTCGTTTCTTCGCCACGTAATCAGGAATCGAGTATATCATACGAAGGAACATACGGTTAACATATACGTTTCAACTTCAAGTTACTGATGCAATCAATGAACATGCAGACTAAACATTAGAATCCTGTTCCCAAGCAGTTTTGGACGAGCCATACGAGTCTTTTGCCTTCGAGCCCTTGTCTTTTAGCCCACCATCCACAACTATCGAGCTTTCAACGCGCACACGAAGGTCGAAATTGCCTACTGTATCACTGTGCTCGTCCGATAATCCCAGCCCACCTCCAATAGTTGTCTTGTCCTTTATCTCTCCAACGAAGCGAGGCGCGGACACGATCGCAGGGGGTGTTGGCAGATGTCCTACAACGACAGACTTCTGGTCCACACTCGCCTCTGGTAACCATTTTATTTGACAAGCGACGATTCGGGTAATGGCTCACGTACCATGAAGGTGTATGAGAATCCGTTGACTCATAATCCACGTGATCGAATACCCAAGCGACGCACTGGGATATTCACAATAAGGCTCGTGGCGATGACGGAAGTAGAAAATAAGGAAATACCCGGAGGTTTGAATGGCACTAAGGGTGCCCCGAAATAGGAATATATTCGTTGCATTCATAACTGCGAGAAAAGGGGTCAATTTTATTCGATTGCCGGCAGAGAGAACATACTCGTCAATGCAACGAAATATCCGAGGCCATCGTAAAGAATACTTGTTTTACAGTAAGACTTTTTGTTTGGAATGCTGCCAAATTTAGACCACCTACATCTTCACGAGCTTCAAGGCATTGCCACTAGTCCGAGTCAGACGCGACAGTAGACGTTGTAGGGACATGACATACGAGAATGTTACAGCCCTGGCTTTCATCAGGTAGAAGGCCGAGATCGACAACGTAAGAAAATCGAAAAGCATCGCTACCAGGTAGAATGACCAGGTAGAGATTGCACGTTGCGGATGAACGCTAGCACTAGCGCAGCTTATGATCCAGTCAGGAGGACGAAACAATGACATTAAGGACGAACTGTACCTTCCCTAATCGGAATTAGTAGGTATGGTCCCGCGGACTTCAACCAATATCCACGAGTACACTGAGGGTTGCACTCACCTCAATCAATGCAGCTAAACGAATCAAATGTCAATATGGTGATGGCGTCTATTGAAATGCCCTCCTGACTCACACGTCCGAGAAAAGAGACTCGAAAACCATTGGAACTGTGCCTCACGATCAGAACGAGAAGCATCGCCTCAGAGCTGAGAAAACGGACCAAAATGGCGATAATATACACAAATAAAAGGATCCTGCCTACCCAAAGCCTGCGTCGGGAAATATTATACGTGCTAGAGCTCGACATCAGACTCGACATCAAAGGAGTAAAGCCAGGACTCACCGAATAGCCAGGATTGCCTGCGACACCATTGTTTGGATCACTGTCAGACTAGTCAGCCAGGAGTGCCGACAACGCGCAGGGTAAGGAACCCGTGCCTTTGAATGATGGCACAACCAAGTGAAAGTATTCGCAGGCTTTTGGCGTAAAGCCGCGGTAGAAAAAACCGACATTACTGACCACCAGTACGATTATGCTTGTGTAGCTGCAGATCATGTGAGAAGGTTATGTAATCGACAAGAGGAGGCCTGCCGAATAAGGATAAATAGTACGAGACCCGAGCTATCCGTAGCCAATGTAAGTTTGTCAGGAACTCTTTGCGAGGATAAATTGAACCCTCTCACCTTTGGCGATTAGAGCACTTATACAATCGGTATGCTGCAGGGAGGGTGACGAGATAACTAGATGGGTATGAGTGCCCACGAGAGGCCGCGATGATCTCCAACCGACAACGTACTCGTAAACGGCGATCGTCACCGACACGACGCGTAAGTCATTATCTGCCGTGATGGCACCCGAAGTGACATTCATTGAGGTGGCAGCGAGCTCGGACCATCCCATGGTTGGTACAATCGCTGATTAGTCAGAGGGGGAAGGAAAGTATGACGGTGGTGGAAGAAGTGGGAAAAACAGTAATCATCACGCCGGTCTGGTGAAGTAATAAATGTAAATAATGCGCGCGGCGACCGCGCTATCCAAGAGACTCGCTTTGAAGCGGTGCCAGTGAGCGTTGGTGCCTCAATCAAGGAGGGAGAGAGAGACCGAGGCTAGTCCCGCATACCCGGAGAGAACTCGTTCGGCACACCAACGTTATCTTTTTTTACCTCCAGGACTTGTGGCATGCGACATGTGACGACAACCACATGCTGGGAAAACGACCGACCGTAGTCATATGCTGACGGGGAACAGAGGCGACCAGTTAATATGTTAACCTGGGACTTTGTGAAGTGATATGTACATCTAAAAAGGTTCCATCCGCCAGCTGAATGATCATGTCGGCCAATAGAGCATCGAAGAAGAGCACGTGTGTCAATCGTCGGCGAACCCGAAGAAAAGTGGAGGCGATCTTAGACCTAGTCCCACGCGATACGTATCGGGGAACGGGTAAGCGAGATTACTGTAATTAATTATTATTGACGCGATTAGTGCCTACCACAAAATTAACTATACAGTAGGGCTTGGAAACCCCACATAACTTACTAGTGGATAATCACCACCGCCGACATGCCGTCACAGATGTTCGCTGGGCAGGCTCCAAGTAAACCTGATGAGAATCGGACTAGTTCAAGGTGCTCGGGGTCGGAAGATCACTACACAACGATTACTAGGCATCGTTCTTTTGTGCGCCACTCGGCTCGAGCGCCATCCACGTCCAGATCGCGAGCACGTTTAAGCGTTAGGGCACGTTCTGCTTCGTGCGGACTGGTGCCAGGAGGGATAGGGGCTCGTCCAAGTGCTGAATCAGATAAGTTTAAATTAATGTCGAGCGCATACAGACCCGGGACGACCATGGTCAGGCGGCGAGGTTCGATATCAAGAGTTGCAGACGTAATGGTAGCATGAGTCTGGAATGTTGGAAGATATTGGGCCTGTCCGGAGTAGAAATAAGGAAGGCAAGGACGTACAAGTCTTGGAACTTGGACCACGATAAAGATGTCTTGACCATCTTTCCTCCAAGTCCAGGAAGGACACTCGATTGGGATTTCATGAAGCTCCGAGAGTCCTTTAAATGGTTGGTGGAGATCTATCGACCCGTCGACACCAGGAATATTGCCAGGGACTTCCTCAACAAGTCGCTTGGTTGGGGTGATACGCGATGATCGATTATGGTCATGCGGGAACAATGCAGCAGGAACGGAGATTGATCGCTGCTCAAGGACACCTTTAGAGGTGATGTTGGGGGTCCCAAGTGTGCGGGAGAGAGAAAACGAGGTTTGTACCTCAATCTGTTGTAAGGCGCGTTCTAGACCGGGGAGAAGCCCTTCGGTCGAGCGATACAATTCATGAATGGCAACGAAACTTACCAAACAAAAGCTTCTTAACATCTGCATCTTTCAACGCGTGGCTTTTGAATGACGAGTGATAGATGCAGTCAAAGACGACAGCTGGGTTTCCCGCTAAGTAAAATGACGCTTTAGCGAGACCAGCGCCACGACCCGACGCAGAGTAACGCACCTTTGTCAGTATCCAGGCGCCCGTCGGAGGCGAAGACGTAGATTGAGCTGCTGTCCCTGTCATCTGAGTGCGCATGATAGTCGCCAGTTGGTGAAGCCGTGGCAAGTTCGAGGGCTTTTTTTATCCCAGTGGGAGGTGGAGGGAGATCTTTTGACCATGCCACGTTGACGAAAACCTTAAGGCCTTGAGGAAGTGCGACTTGATCGAGGAATCCCGGGCGCAGCAATTTTGATTTTAAGCAGAAGCCGGGGGAAGGCGAAATGTGGATGTTTGTCCAAGCGGGAGTCATGGAGATCGATAAGGTAAGACGTTCTTTCCAGTAAACCTCCGAGACCCCATGGACGAACAGGCTCAAAAACACGCTCTGTCGAGATATAGACGTGGGTCGTTCAATCTCTGGTAATCTCTCGCATTCATGGGTTTCATTACAGCCTTCAATCCGGTTTCGAGCAAGACCGCACAGCAAAATACGCCCCTGCCAAGCCTCGACGATGACTTGAGCATCCAAAAGTACATTTCAGACCGCAGAGTCATAAGTGTATGCTAGTGACTACCCCCACAACTCGGTTTTGCGCTCACCAATTGCCCAGTATGACCCTCTAATTCAACCTGCGCTCCTTCGGCATGAGGTTCGGTCTACATCAGAGTCCCACCGCACCATTGCCTCTGCTCGTTTCAACGCCGCACGTATAGTCGCTGGTCACGATGATCGAGTACTCGTCATCGTTGGCCCGTGCTCGATCCATTCACCTGAGCAGGCGCTCGCTTACGCAAAACTCCTCAAGGAGAAGATACCCACCTGGCCAAATCTCCTTATCATTATGCGAGCTTATTTGTGCGTTTATCCTAGTCTGTCTTGTTTGTATTTAGTGATAACACTTTCACCCTAAGCGAGGTGACCGTGACTCAGCTCAACTCACCGCGAACTTTCTTCCTGACATACTCCCTTTTTTACCTTAGAAACCACGCACGACAGTCGGCTGGAAAGGCCTTATCAATGATCCTGCCATAGACGGTTCGTTTCAAATCAACAAGGGTCTCCGTCTCGCTCGCCAACTTCTCTGTGATCTCACCCACCTTGGAGTTCCCGTCGGCTCAGAGCTCCTGGACACCATTTCTCCCCAGTATCTGAACGACCTCATTTCGTGGGGTGCAATTGGCGCACGCACCACGGAATCTCAGCTCCACCGCGAACTCGCTTCTGGCGTGTCATTCCCAATCGGCTTCAAGAATGGTACTGATGGCAGTATGACGGTTGCTGTCGACGCGATGCGCTCAAGCAGCAACCCCCACGCGTTCATGGGCGTCACGGAACAAGGCATAGCTGCTATCGTCAAAACGCGCGGGAACCAGGACGTACATGTCATCCTCCGCGGCGGCACTAAAGGTCCAAACTATTCTGCCGAACACGTCCGTGAGGCTGCGAGCGCAATCGCGAAGGCGCGCCCCCGAAACTTCCCCTCAATCATGATTGACTGTAGCCGTGCGTATCCGCCGTCCCCATAACGATTCACACTGAGACGAAAAGGACAGACGGAAACTCGCAAAAGAACCATAATAATCAGCCAAAGGTGCTTGACGACATTTGTACGCAACTACGCGGTGGGGATAGGAGCATCACTGGTGTGATGATCGAGTCCCATATCAATGAAGGCAAGCAAGACGTTCCCGCAGAGGGACCCGCTAACCTCAAGTACGGCGTGTCGATTACCGATGCGTGCATTGACTGGCAAACTACGGTCACTATGCTCGATCATCTGGATAGTGTACGTGCACTGTCATTGTGCACTATTATTGCGCTGAACCCTCTGTAGGCTGTGCAGGAACGCAGGACCGTTCTTCTCGACAAAAGCTTGAACAAAGCTGCTTACGATAACGGAGTTTAAAAATAGAAAGGTCTGCAGGGTTTAATATCGTCTCCGTCGCAAGGCTTGTATCATTATGTTACAAATACAAACGCAGCTGTTTTGGGAAGATGTCCATAGACGTAATATGAGGCTACAGTCAAGGATGGGAAGTGTAATCATTGAATTACACGAAATATGACGGGGTGCTGGTAGGCTAGCGCTTAAATACCGCTTGTCTGTTCTGCAGCCAACCCAGTTCGCCATACGTGCAATACTTCGTCAAGAGAACGCATAGCCCATCCCGATCCTAGCGTCGTAGTCATTTGTGTACCCGTAGCGTGAAGTACTTCGCGTACACCACGTTCTAGTGCCGCGGCATCTCCGCCCGATCCTTCTGGGGGAGGCAAGTCAACGCACGCGGCATGCGCACGTTGCGCAAGGCCTTGAAGTACCCTAAGAAGCGTGGAAACTGGCACATTATTCCGAAGCAAGTACCAAGCGATCGCGCCTGCGCCAACGGCGTCCACCGCGCTTGTTGAGATGGCCTCCCCACGTGCATATTCCCCAAGAGAAGACAAGAAAGAAGGGTCGTTGCGGACGGCTTCGAGCTGCTGGTCGAGTGCAGACAGGGTCCCAGATAACGTCCCTTCACGGACCAACGGCACACGAGAGCTGTTCTCGCCTCTCCCGCTGAATCGCCTATCGTAAACCTTGCTGTAGAAGTCGACCGCAAAACGTAGGTCTTGCAGACGCAGATGGAAGTAGCGCGATGACGGCTTCATGGTACGATACCGATATAAGAGGAGGTGAGACTGAAGCGTCTGAGGCTTGTCTTGGAGTATGCAATCGAGTAGACTTGCACGGCAGTACGCATTGAAGAGCTGTTCCGGGCCAAATTCGGATCCATTTCGGCAGAGGTGGTCAGCGAACGCGAGGAAAAATGGGTCGTTGGAAAAGGAGGAGATAAACTGGTTGAGGTCCCCGGCGGGATGCGCCTTCGTGTCCGTGAGCCGCGGGAAGTCAAGGGTGGCAGCATCACCTGAAGATGACCCCGAGCGTACAAACAGGCTGCGGCTCCCCTTGGGATCTTCCAGATAGCTCAAAAATGCTGTTCGGCGCTTGACGAAAATGGTTTGACTCCGGAGAAGTGACTCCTTGTGTCTCGTCACGTTCGCTAAATCGAGGTAGAACGGCCAGTACCGCGGAGTATCGACACGAATGGAAAGGAGTTTATCGAAGTCCGGAATAAGGGTGGGAGAGATTAGTTGGGCCATTTCGACCTCTGCGCCTTCCTTGACCTTTATCTTGATAGGAAGGTAGACGATTTCCTTCGTGTCGACGTCCCTCGAAATGAGACATCTCGGTTCAACAGCCAAGACCCACAGGTGCCTAAGAGCTTGCAAGTACGATTTGTTATCCGAGGAAACGGGAGCGAACCGAGGAAAGAAGGCGGCCACCAAACACGCGATAGCCGCATCTGAGCTTCCTAATGTGTATCGGCCCCCGCCCAGGAACAGGAGACCAAGGGACATGTGGGTGGCCATGTGTGTGCCATAGCGCATAGCCTGGTTGTACATGCCGAACGAGTATCGAAGCCGCCGTAGGCAATTTATTTCGCCAGTCCCTGCCATAACGACATTCAAAGATATCGATATCAGATTCAATCCGTCGCGAATCGCATGTCTCTTTATTTTGTGATCGTACGCTGGTCCTGTATGAAACCCTTGTGAGCGGAAGTAACGCCGAACTAATCACTGCTAACCCACCATTTGTGTACGCTAAGCGGCTGAACGTATCGTAATAGTTGATAAGTAGCAAGTACGGTTCTTCCCGGGCTGTGCCCGCGTACTTAAGGGCTATCGCGAAGCAACACCCTGCGACGATATTGTAGAAGGCGAGGTCAATAGCATCGTCTGCTGTCTTTCTTTGCGCCCGCCCGGCAATGTAGGCCGGAAGTTGCGCATCGACCCATTCCCGGGTAGGTGTGATCCGGTCCCAAAGGATGAGGTTCCGAGCTATCGTGCGCAGCAACAAGAAGTTCGGTGGAATATGATTCAAGGCCATGACTGTGTCCGGAATGGTGAGTATGTCAGCGACTTCTTGACTCTCTGTTCTCAGATACATCAGCCCAAGAGCTATAGTTGCCGCAGGAGACGTAAGGTTGATGTCGAATGCGGCCCGCGTACGTTTGCTACGCATATGTGAAGGAGCCTCCCCATGGATGAGGATTCGCAGTTCCGAAACCACTGCTTCATCAGCGGGTACCGGTCCAACAGAGCCACCGCCTAACGTGACCATCCCGAAAGCAAGCGCTGCAGCCATGGCGTAGGCCTCGCGGTGTTCGTTACTGAGGTCAGGTTGAGTGAGATCGTTGCGGCTGATTTGTTTGAGACAGACTTCGGCCATCCGTCTGTTTTTCGAGCCCATGTACAGGAGGCCGAGACCGACGAGGCCCGCAGCTTGGGTTATTAAAGGCACATTGAGGTCTATTGTAGGCGTGGGGAGAAGGGCGGGGGTGTGCACAGCGATCAGTTTGGTAACATGCCTATTCCCACTGCCAACATTCGCTGCGGATAGACCAAGCAATATGCCAATGGACGTTAGGTCGTGCTTGGGGGTCAAGTAGCCAAATGTATGCCAGGTCAGCATCTCCCGGAGATGACCCGTCAATCCCAGTCCGAACAAGAACCCGGCGTGTTCGGGTGTCAACTCGGAGGGCCTATTGAACTTGATCCACGAACTTTCGATGACATTGGAGGAAGGAGATATCCTCAGCGCCGCGGCAACGCCATTGTGAAAGTCTCCCCAATTGAGACTGTCGAGAGGAATTTTGTTCGGCTCTGGGGAAATAGTGATATTCTGAGGTTGAATGTGAATCGAAAATTCGATCTTCGGGATGGCATATGCTTCTCTGGTCACCGTAGGTACGGAACCAAACGTGAACATAGCACGGCCCAAGGGTAGAGCAAGCGTCCGTTCCGCAATCCTGAGGACGTGGTTCTGCTGTTCCTTAGCTTGATCATGCTCACTATGAGAAATTTGGTATTGCTGTCGCCGAAAGGTCAGCGATTGGGAGCGCACCTGAGCTCAGGGCGTTCAATCATTCTAACCATCGGTATTTCCGATGAACGCAACATTCGTGCGACCTCGTCGAGCCGCTTATCCTGACCAAATCGAATCCGAGTGAAATCATCGATGTTCAGCTCGACACCCGAGCCCGCATTGACTTCTCCGGTGGCTGCAGAAGCCGCCTGGTAGACAAGGGAGTGTATGGTCGGCCGCTTGCGGTTACCCTGAAAAAAGGCACATGAGGTTAGAATTGCATACTGGCCGGAAATACTCACCAGAAATTCTTTGACAGATCGATAGCCGGTCGCGTTCAAGTCAGTGGGATTAGCATTCGCACCTTCCGCCAAGTCATTACGGCCGATGAACTCGTACGCAGCGGCAGGCCAGTCTTGGCCCGGGGCTAGCTGGCATGACCTTGCAGCCTCCCGAAGCGGGGCCGCGAGACCGAGCGGAAGGAGGTTGAAGAACGCAAGACCAATTCGGTGGCCGACCATCAAGTGCATAGCGTTCTCTGCCCGCTTTCGACTATCTTCTATAGTCTTGTCTGCGAGACATCGATAGATAAGAGTAAGCTGGCGCAGATATGCGAGGGGTTCCAGTCTCCCATATGCGTAGCTGGGAGAAAGCTTGAATTGTGATGAAAGCTTGCGGATATCGTACCAAGGGAGTTTCCAGTCCGGGTTATTTATCCTTCCGTAAAACATTGCCGTCATGTCTGGAGGCCAGACAGGTAGGCGGTCATCGACGAACGACGAACCTATGAGTATGTCAGTAAAAATATTCGTCTGATGTGGTCCCGGGACACCGACGATACACCCATCCTGCAGTCACATCAGGGCAAAAGCGTTTCCAATAGTCTGCCCACTCCGGTCGTATGATACTAGCGATAAGACATATCAATTCTGCGAGGCGGTGTACATCATCGTGCCGATGGACCATCAAGCGGAGGTCTTCGCCTAGCATGTGCAGTGCATTGAGGACGGGAGCGAGGAGAGCATGTGGACGCTTAGGCATAGACGGGGGATCGGGAGGAGAGCGCGGTGGAAGCCGCAAGCCTGAAAGAACAATGTCGTCCTCCAGGCGGGCGTAGGATGCAGAACAGGAAAGCCTCTCCCAGGGGTTGTTTCTGGCCAAATCTTTTTGATAAGGTTCGACTTGGAGTATTGTGGTCAAAGCGCTCTTGAAACTATCAAACTCGACTTCAGGGTCGCAACTGAGTCGGCGAGTCCTCCATGCATCCGTGAAGGTTAAGTGTAAACCGAAGTACCAGTCCGCGGGGAGAGTAAGTGCGAGTACCTCCAGGCACTGCTTCGTGAGCAGGTCCTTGGGGGTAAAATCAATCGAAACTCGAGAAAGACTACCATCAAAGAGTTCGACAGTAACAGCAGAACGGATTGGGTGTTTGAGAGCCACCACCCTGTTAGCTGGCATGGGAGTACTCGGGCTATCCACCTCCATTGCTCCCACTGACGGTGATGTGGGAGGCTGCGGGAGGAAGTGTGGGACGATACCTGTTATACCCACTGTAGATGCGTTATATTCTCGCAACCCGTGAGTCAGTACGGTCAATGTGCCATTAGGTTCGGTAACGAGAAGATCATCTACGTTAGATCTCATTATGCGCATCGGCGCTACTGACAACGCAGGACGCTCTGTGACACGTGTCAGACGTAAGGTGTTGTCAGAGTCTTTCGCAACAGAAAGGATAGTTATGGTTTCCGAGGCTGGACGACAAACGCCAAGAAGGATACGGTCGACCTGACCATCGAAACGTTGATCAAAAATTGAGATGCTTATTTTTGACCAATCTCTTGAACTACGTAACTCACAGTGAGCAATAATAAAGCGTGACAACGTCCGCCTCACTCACTCGTTGTCCGTCAAGTCCATGGTGTACAACCTAGTGATCCAGTGGGTAGAGCGCATGCGGGTATAATCTGTTGGGCCTACAGCAATATCGCCTTCCGTCCTGGTTCTTCCCCCGGGAACCATCCGACTTATGTCAACGCCTGGCCTATCTCGCTCATGGGGAGGCCGTTGTTCATCCAGAAGCGGCAGCTGGGACCTCGATGCCCCGAGAACTGTGGGTGTTGAAAGTGAGGGTATGCTGGATAATGAAGGGACCGGGTGGCGGCCTGTATATGGGCCCGGAAAGGATTCCAAAGGGTGATTCTGTGGAGGAGACTGAGGTCGCCATCCGAACTCTTTATTGTTGGCAGCTGTCTGCCGTTGATTGTCTGGTGCGCCTGCGGCCATGGAGGCACGCTTTTTGCGAAATCGAGAATGTGCCTGAGAAAACGGGATGTCTCCAAGCTTCACGTAGGCATACCTCCAGACAGTTAGCTGGCAACGCTCAGGGTGGACAGTGACGAGTAAATCGCTATCGTCTCCGTGGCCTTGACAGGAAACCCAAATGATGACTTCGCCTGCCGAAAGAGGCTCGGACATATGATCAGAGTCGTAGTCGTCATCATGGACCAAGGTAAGAGGGACGGAATGAAATCCGCCAATTATGTTAGCTGCATGATCCACGACAGTAGCTTCAGCCAGAGGACTTATGAGAGAGAAGACAGTGGGAAGGGTTTCGTCGCCAGTCAATTCAGCCTCTTGGACTTCTGTTGGTTCCAAAACTCGTTGGATAATCACTCCATGTGGGTACAGAGGCCATGCTTTGCGCACGATGAAGGGTAGGGAAAATGTGTACTCGATACCATTGCTGAGGTATATCCACCCTACGCTGCGAAGGAAGACGAAGATAGCACGTACTTGCGACTCTGGTTCAACCTCACGCCTGCGCTCTTGCTCCGCCCGATCAAATGGTCCAAAAGTGGTTCGAGTACGACTTTCGCGCTCGCGTTCACGAAAGTACCCGGAGTGGGCGTCATTTGTGTAGTGACCTGAGGATCGTGACGCAATAACAGCGCCGGGCTGTTGGAGCCAGCCAGCGCAGGCCCACTGAACAGGTTGACCCTCGTGGGTGAACGACCATTGCTTCTGGATAACACCGCCTGCACAAAGTACCACCCGTTTCTCGTCCCAGAGCAGTTCCTCTGCCCTACCCTCCAGCTCAATGTCCGAGGAGACATCGTAGAATGTAGCATGTTGCAAATTGGGGTCCAGATTTGATCCACGGAGAGCAGAACGAATAGAACGCAGAAGGACCGACTCCTCATTGCGATTTTCGGAATTGAACTGTGATCTGAGGTAACGGAAACTCATGTCACTTCGAAGTCTTGGATGAGGGAGTCAATCCTGGAACCAAAATATCGGAATTTGTGTCTGGAGATAAGGCGACGAGAACTGTCTTGGATGAGTCCAGACGCGTTTGGCTTGGCGCTTAAAGTCACGTCTGTTCTTGTCACAATCACGAGATAATAGTCACGTCACGTCACCATCTTTGACAACCGCGGACCACCGACTTCCTTTACCAGCGCGAACTTCGCGCCTGCGGTGATGCTGCGGAATACAACCAGGTTCGTCTGCCATCATGATGTGGCAACTACACTGTGCCTTCAGTGTCCCATACCTGCTCGCAGCAACCGCGTTTGTCCTCCCATTCGCGCCTTCTAACAACGGTCCGCTTCAAGGCACCTTTCAAGTACAGTCCAGTATCTCAGCGGGTGGCTCAGATCAGGGGTGGAACTTACCCCCGAACCTAAATTCCACCCACCACCTAATTTTCAACAGCATAAGCGGTTTACTACAACAATGGCCCAACACCCTCCGCAGAAATGGTGCGTTAGATTTTTACCTATCTCATAATGGTGAACCAAGAAACGCTCTCTTCATTAGGCCACAGTCTCGTACCAGCGACAGTTCCCAAAGGGACAATTTTATACCACGGGCGCACAGACGGGCAAATCCCAAATGCGCCCGATTGGCTTGCATTCGACTTTGAACACGCGAACATATTCTGTCGTGGGCCCAGTTATATTGTTACGCTACAAGCAAGGCGTGACCTCCGTCTTGTATACTTTGATGGTTCAAGTGCGGCGAAAATGATGGATGGTCCCCTGGATTCTCAGGATGTCATCTTATGGGGACGACCCCAACCGGACAAGTGCCACTTAGAAAGAGAGCGCATCAAGGCTCTATGTGACTGGGGCAGACCACTTGGCCTGGATGGTTTCGTTCGAATGGAGTTTCATTTGTGCGTGCACGCCATTTCTGGATTCCCCATCACTCTGAGTGCTGACTGGTTACAGCGAGGTTATGATATGTGATGTCCTGGACGCCATGGAAGTGGTCACCTTCCTCAATCTATTACCCAAGAACGGAACGTCCTCACGTAGGCCTTTCCCGGGCGCTCCGCCGCCAATGCCCCCACCGCCTCCTCAAATGCCCCCATCGCCTCCTCGAATGCCCTCACCGCCTCCTCCAACCAAGCCCCCGTCCGGTTGGCGTGGTTCACTCCCGAATGGACATCGCGATTTCCCCGAAGCATATCTCGCAGGAAGTTGGCACGCCCACGCGCCAGGAGAAACACGTGTGCGCCTTGACTACTCAGGGCTCGTCACCTTTTACGACACTGCTCTGTCAAGCCTTGTTGAAGCACGCCACGGAAAGGATAGGTTACACCTTCGTTTGGAAGGGATCTCCGCACTAGACTCAGAGCGAGTACGTGGCGAGATTCAGGCCGTGCTCGCGCGCGAACAAGGCAGAGGGAGCGGCATCGACTGGGGCAGCATTGCGCGAATCGTAATGGAGCGATACGCTGGTCGCCTTGAGTATCTGCGTTTCTTACTCTCGCCGGACACGACAATCTTCGGAGACGAACTCGAGCGAGCTGCCGTAGCACGCGCGCAGCTGCTCGTAATGCTTGCGCCTTATATCACAACAGCGGACATCCCAAAGCAACTTCCTCCGTCGGCCAATTTAAGTTGGGTAGCACCGATCGCGCAGCGCTGCTCAATGACGCAGACGTCGCATATCCCGCTGAGCATTCTCACGCCGCAGGAGGCACGGATTCACGCTGCTGTGGAGAACACACTCCATGAAATATGTCGGCGGCTGGTTCTTGTGTGGGTCGAGTTCTTCGACGTGGAGGCGGCGGACGAGGCGGGGGCGACTGAAGCTACTGCAGTGGCGCGTGTGCATATCGAGGAGCTGATGGCCTGGCTTGACTGGTCAGTGTGGGTCCGGTGTGAGCCTGGGTGCAGTTTTGGAGTACGTCACTTGATTTTCTGTTTGTCCTTGGTGAAGATTGACGGGCGCGTTGACGGTGAACAGGAGCTTTGTTACATTCCATCCTGGCCGTTCGCACTAGGAGGTGACCCGTATGACATGACGCCTCGCTGCATATCACTCTACGATGGGGGTCGTTTGTGATCCCCGCATATCATATATGTCTTGCTCTGTCTACTGCTGTGGGTGCGGTTTTCGTCCCTAAAGCAGGGTCTACTGAGTTCCTATTGTCAAAGATTTGGTAATTAGAAATTGCTAACCGTAATGTTACATTTTGTCCTCGGATATCTCCGTGACCTTGTCATTGGAACTGGATTCCCCTTGGCTGAACGGAGGCCCTGCTACTCAACACTCCCAACGAAAATTCAGAATGGCTATGGCATGGCCCACCTCTCCAACCTCCTATGGGAAGCTACTGAGCTTGTACATTCTGTGATGCCCCCAAACAGTGCGGAGGCAATAGACCTGCGAACCTGCGAACATCATCCGAGTTGGGCGTCTGTTTTGAATGGACCTCGTTCAATATTCAATAGTCACCTTCACCTACGATATGTGGCAAATACACTGCATCATCAGCCTCCCGTACCTGCTTGCAACGGCCTTTGTCCTCACAGCCGGTTCCAGCTCCTGCGACGGTCCACTTCAGGCCGCCTTCTATGGACAACCCGAGAGTCCAACGCCTGGACCGGGTTTAGAGTGGAACTTGCCCCCGAAACCAAATTCTACCCATCACCTCATTTTCAACAGCGTGAGTGGTTTACTACAACGCTGGTCCAACACCCTCCACAAAAATGGTGCGACCTGCTACAATATATCTACGCTTATCTCATGTAAAGCCGCTTTCTAATAGGTCATAGTCTCGTTCCTGCAACAATCCCCATTGGGACAATCCTATACCACGGACGCTCCAACTCACGAATTCCAGATTCACCTGATTGGCTTGCATTCGACTTCGAACATTCCTACATGCTTTGCAGTCAATATTGCTACATGATCTCGCTTCAAGCAAAGCGCGACCTCCGCCTCGTATACTTTGATGGATTGAGCGCAGGGAAAATGAAGGACGGTCGCATGGATTCACAAGATGTGATCGCGTGGGGACGACCTCGACCTGACAAGCACTCCTCGGAATCGGAGCGGATCGAGACTTTATGTGAATGGGGCAAGCCACTTGGCCTGGATGGTTTCATTCGAGTGGGCTTTACCTTGTGCGTGAATCTTATCGCAGAATGTCCCATTTATCTGCGGTGCTGACCTCTCGCAGCGAAGTTATGCTATGCGATTTTCGGAATGGCATGGAAGTCGTCTCCCTCCTCGATATCATACCCCCGAACCGAACGTTTATTCCCTGGAATCTCACAGGCAACCCTTCACGCTCCATGCTAGGGCCACCCAGGCTCCCCTCCGGCTGGCGTGGCTCACCCCTGGATTCAGTCCGTAGTGCATTTGAGGCATTTCTCACAGGAAGTTGGGACGACCACGCACCCGGAGAGATACGAGTGCGCCCTGACTACGCGGGGTTCGTCACCTTCTACGACACTTCCCTGACGAGCCTCGTCGAAGCACGATACGGAAAGGATAGGTTACACCTTCGTTTGGAAGGCATTTCTACACTAGACTCCGAGCGAGTACGTGCTGAGCTGCAGACAGTGCTCACGCGTAAGAAAGACAGGGGAAGTGGTGTCGACTGGGGCAGCATCACTCGAATCGTCATGGAACGCTATGCTGGTCGCCTCGAGTATTTGCGTTTCCTCCTCTCCCCGAACACGACAACATTTGGGAACGCACTCGAACGAGCTAGCGTATCACACGCGCAGCTGCTCGTCATGCTCGCGCCATACATCACAACGGCGGACATCCCAAAGCAGCTTCCTCCGTCGGCCAATTTAAATTGGGTGGCACCGATCGCGCTGCTCTGCGCAACGACGCAGACATCTCACATACCGCTGGGAATGCTCACGCCGCAGGAGGCACGGATCCACGCTGCAGTGGAGAACACTCTCCGTGAAATATGTCGGCGGTTGGCACTTGTGTGGGTCGAGTTCTTTGATGTGGAAGCAGTCGACGAGGCGGGGGCTACTAAAGCCATCGAAGTGGCGCGTGGACACGTCGATGAGCTAATGGATTGGCTTAACTGGTCGGTTTGGGTCCGATGTAAGCCAGAGTGTAGCCTTGGGGTACGTGGCCTAATCCTTTACGTACTGCATTGGGTCTGATTACTTTCTTTGCGGTTTTGGGACATTCAGGAGCTCTGCTATGTTCCATCGTGGCCGTACTTGGAAGGAGAGGACCCATATGACCTGACACCTCATTGCCTATCGTTCGAAGACTTTTCTCGTGCTGTACAAGACGCTCGGAATTAAATCCGATGGCCCGTTTCTTCATTACGGTCATGACCAAGGTTGTCATGAGACGATTCATAGCTTTCTACTCTCAACTGCCATCGTAGTCTGCACGGCCGTACATACAGTCAAAATTTGGCTGTGAGTAGAAATACAACACTGATATCTCGGTTTCTTATACACTGTCTGACAAACTGCTGCCTCAGCAATGTCATATATAATTAGTCCCATCTCACACATTCAAGCTCGCATCTTGTTTGCGTGGCACAATAATGTTTACTATCATGTGCATAGAGTTAAGCAGACTCCAGCCATGTGGTCCAGTTATGTGACAATGGTGTGAGCAGGGAAGCGTCTCAAAGTGTTGTGCTTCAAGAGAAAAGCAACCACATGAAGATAAGGAATGGCACGGAAAGATCCGAGGGAAGACCCGAAAAAAGGTCGATAATAAGCCTGATATCAGGCCGCTGTTGTGGGAACTTGAGTCTACGCGGCAACACTGCGAACAAAGATTCAGTTTGGCAACGACATGGCCCACCGCTCCAACTTCTCATGGGAAATCACTGAACGTACTGAACTTGTACATTCTGCGATGCCTCCAGACACTGCGGGCTCAGTGCGGAGTAAATAAACCTGCGTACCTGCGAACATCCGAGTTGGGCGTTTGTTTTGAATGGACGACGTTCAACATTTAACGTTTTAACGTTCAACAGTTACCGGTCACCTTCGGCAAATGCGCAGCGTCCTCAGCCTCCTGTACCTGCTTGCAGCAACGGCCTTGGTACGCACGGCCGGTTCCAGCTCCTGCGACGGTCTACTTCAGGCCGCCTTCCTTGGACAACCCGAGAGTCCAACGCCTAGGCCGGATCTAGAGTGGAACTTGCCCCCGAAACCAAATTCCACCCACCACCTCATTTTCAACAGCGTAAGTGGTTTGCTGCAACGCTGGCCCAACACCCTCCGCAGAAATGGTGCGGCCTCTTACAATCTATCTTCGCCTATCTCATGTAAACCGCTTCCTAGGCCATAGTCTCGTTCCTGCGACAATCCCCATTGGGACAATCCTATACCACGGACGTTCCAACTCACGAATCCCAGACTCACCTGATTGGCTTGCATCCGACTTTGAACATTCCTACGTACTTTGTGGTGAACCCTGCTACGTGATCTCGCTCCAAGCAAAACGCAATCTCCGTCTTGTATACTTTGATGGATTGAGTGCAGCAAAAATGACGGACGGTCCTATGGATTCACAAGATATTATCGCGTGGGGACGACTTCGACCGGACAAGTACTACTCAGAATGGGAGCGGATCGAGTCTTTATGTGAATGGGGCAGGCCACTCGGTCTGGATGGTTTCGTTCGACTGGAGTTTAGCTTGTGCGTGAATCCTATCGCGGAAAGTCCCATTGCTCTGGTGTGCTGACCTATTGTAGCGAAGTTATGTTATGCGATTTTCTGGACGGCATGGAAGTCGTCTCCCTCCTCGATCTCATACCCCAGAACCGAACATCTATGCCCTGGTATCGCCCAAGCAACCACTCACCCCCCCTGCCAGGTCCACCCAGGCTCCCCTCCGGCTGGCGTGGTTCACCCCTGGATTTAGCCCGCAGTGTATTTGAGGCATTTTTCACAGGAAATTGGTACGACCACGCGCCAGGAGAGACGCGTGTGCATCCTGACTATGCAGGGTTCGTCACCTTCTACGATACTTCTCTGACGAGCCTCGTCGAAGCACGATACGGCAAGGATAGGTTACACCTCAGTTTGGAAGGCATCTCTACACTAGACTCCGAGCGAGTACGTGCAGAGCTGCAGACAGTGCTCACGCGTGAGAAAGACAGGGGGAGTGGTGTCGACTGGGGCAGCATCACCCGAATCGTAATGGAACGCTACGCTGGTCGTCTCGAATATTTGCGTTTCCTCCTCTCCCCGAACACGACAACGTTTCAGGACGCACTAGAACGAGCTGGCGTGGCACGCGCGCAGCTTCTCGTCATGCTCGCGCCATATATCACAACAGCAGACATCCCAAGGCAGCTTCCTCCATCGGCTAATTTAAGTTGGGTAGCACCGATCGCGCAGCGCTGCTCAATGACGCAGACATCTCTCATCCCGCTGGGCATTCTCACGCCGCAGGAGGCACGGATCCACGCTGCAGTTGAGAATACACTTCATGAAATTTGTCGGCGGTTGGCACTTGTGTGGGTCGAGTTCTTCGATGTGGAGGCGGCAGACGAGGCGGGGGCTACCGAAGCCATCAAAGTCGCGCATGGACACATTGATGAGCTAATGGACTGGCTTGACTGGTCGGTGTGGGTCCGATGCAAGCCAGAGTGTAGCCTTGGGGTACGTGGCCTAATCCTTTACGTACTGCATTGGGTCTGATTACTTCTTTGCGGTTTTGGGATATTCAGGAGCTCTGCTATGTTCCATCGTGGCCGTACTTGGAAGGAGAGGACCCATATGACCTGACACCTCATTGCCTATCGTTCGAAGACTTTTCTCGTGCTGTACAACACGCTAGGAATTGAATCTGATGACTCGTTTATCCATTACGATCGTGACCAAGGTTGTCATGAGACGATTCACAGCTTTCTACTCTCAACTGCCATCGTAGTCTGCATGGCCGTACATACAGTCAAAATTTGGCTGTGAGTAGAAATACAACACTGATATCTCGGTTTCTTATACACTGTCTGACAAACTGCTCCCTCAGCAATGTCATATATAATTAGTCCCATCTCACACATTCAAGCTCGCATCTTGTTTGCGTGACACAATAATGTTGGGTACTATCATGTACATAGAGTTGAGCAGACTCCTTCCGTGTGGTCCAATTATGTGATGTGACATTGGTGTAAGCGGAGACATGTCTCCGAGTCAAAATCATGCTCAAAGTATTGTGTATCATGACTGGACACGACACGCGGAGATTGTCCTCAAAAGGAAGCAACCACATGAAAATAAAGAATGGCACGGAGGGAACACAAAAGCTTGTTCGATTCGAACTAAACAGTGCAGAGAATAGTGATTGGCACGGAACGATCCGAGGGAAGAGCCGAAGAAAGGGAGATGCCGTCGATAGTGAGACTGGGTTCTTCACCATCATGGACGGAGGCCCTACTCAACACTGCCAACAAAGATTCAGTATGGGTATATCATGGTCCACCGCTCTAACCCCTCATGGGAAGTTACTGAACTTGCACATCCTGCAACGCCCCCAGACACCGCGGACTCAGTACGGAGCAAAGAACCTGCGAACCTTCAAGCCTGCAAACATCCGAGTTGGGCGTTTGTTTTGAATGGACGACGCTCAACATCCAACAGTCACCTTCACCTATGATGGGGAAAGTGCACTGCGTCCTCAGCCTCCTGTACCTGCTTGCAGCAACGGCCTCGGCACTCACAGCTGGTTCCAGCTCTCGCGATGGTCCACTTCAGGCTGCCTTCCTTGGACAACCTGGGAGTCCAACGCCTGGGTCGGATCTAGAGTGGAACTTGCCCCCGAAACCAAATTCTACCCACCACCTCATTTTCAACAGTGTATGTAGTTTGCTGCAACGCTGGTCCAATACCCTCCGCAGAAATGGTGCGACCTGCTACAATCTATCTTTGCCTAGCTCATGTACAGCTGCTCTTTAGGTCATAGTCTTGTTCCTGCAACAATCCCCATTGGGACGATCTTATACCACGGGCGTACCAACCCACAAATCCCAGATTCGCCAGATTGGCTTGCATTCGACATTGAACATTCCTACTTGCTTTGCAGTCAATCCTGCTACATGATCTCGCTCCAAGCAAAGCGCGACCTCCGTCTCGTATACTTTGATGGATTGAGTGCAGCGCATATGAAGGACGGTCCCATGGATTCACAAGATATTATCGCGTGGGGACGACTTCGACCGGACAAGTGCAACTCAGATTGGGAGCGGATCGAGGTACTATGTGATTGGGGCAGGCCACTTGGCCTGGATGGTTTCGTTCGACTAGAGTTTAGCTTGTACGTGAATCGTGTCGCGCAATGTCCCATTTCTGTGGGGTGCTGACCTCTCCTAGTGAAGTTATGTTATGCGATTTTCGGGATGGCATGGAAGTCGTCTCCCTTCTCGATCTCATACCCCAGAACCGAACGTTTATGCCCTGGCATCTCCCGGGTCACCCTTCACGTCCCATGCCAGAGCCACCAAGGCTCCCCTCCGGCTGGCGTGGCTCACCCCTGGAATCAGTTCGCAGTGTATTTGAGGGCTTCCTCACAGGAAGTTGGCACGACCACAAACCCGGAGAGATACGCGTGCACCCTGACTATGCAGGATTCGTCACCTTCTACGACACTTCCCTGACGAGCCTTGTCGGGGCACGATACGGAAAGGATAGGTTACACTTTCGCTTGGAAGGGATCTCCGCACTAGACTCCGAGCGAGTACGTGCTGAGCTGCAGACAGTACTCACGCGTGAGAAAGACAGGGGGAGTGGTGTCGACTGGGGCAGCATCACCCGAACCGTCGTGGAACGCTACGCTGATCGCCTCGAGTATTTGCGGTTCCTGCTCTCCCCGAACACGACAACGTTTCAGAACGCACTCGAACGAGCTGGCGTAGCACGCGCGCAGCTGCTCGTCATGCTCGCGCCATATATCACAACGTCGGACATCCCAAAGCAGCTTCCTCCATCGGCCAATTTAAGTTGGGTGGCACCGATCGCGCAGCGCTGCACAACGACACAGACGTCTCATATTCCACTGGAATTTCTCACGCCGCAGGAGGCACGGATCCACGCTGCAGTGGAGAACACTCTCCGTGAAATATGTCGGCGGTTGGCTCTCGTGTGGGTCGAGTTCTTCGATGTGGAGGCGGCAGACGAGGCGGGGGCTACTGAAGCCATCAAAGTCGCGCATGGACACATTGATGAGCTAATGGACTGGCTTGATTGGTTGGTGTGGGTCCGATGTGAGGCTAGGTGCAGTCTTGGGGTACGTGGCCTGATCCTTTTTGTGCGCATTGAGTCTGATTGCGCTCTTTACGGTTTTGGGACATCCAGGAGTTTTGTTACGTTCCATCGTGGCCGTACTTGGAAGGAGAGGACCCAAATGACCTGATTCCTCATTGCCTATCGTTCGAAGACTTCTCTCGTGCTGTACAAGACGCTCGGAATTAAATCTGATGGCCCGTTTATTCATTACGATTATGAACAAGGCTGTCAATAAGACGATTTATAACTTCCTGCCCTCACTTTCCAATATAGTCTGCATGACCGTACATACAGTCTTCCTTTATTTCGGGATCAGATAGTCAAAGCTTGGCTGTGAGTAGAAGAGCAAAACTGATACCTCCGTTGCTCATACACTTTCTGAAAAACTGCAACGTTAATTACGCCCCATGTCACATATTCAAGCTTGCATTCAAGGACTTGCAGTTCGGTGCAACTGAATGGTACCGATGATCTTTCGCCATCTTCCATTTGTCATCATAGAAAGTAAAAGTCAAACAATTGGACCTCCTTTGTGAGTTACTCGGTTACTCCGTGGGAAGGCTTAAGCGTGATAACCTTTCATAATCGATACCTGATGTGCCCGACGGAGGAATGTCGTCCCGACGGAGCTGTCTGTGCACACCGAGAAAGCACAAGATGAAGCCATTCACTAGCAAGCTCCAACTGGAAGCTTCAAGGCTCGGCCCCCGAGTTTGCACGATGTGGTTACTCGCCGTATCGTTTATCGTGTTTGGATCTTCGCAATTATACATGAGGTGCTCATACCATCACAATGGGTCACAAAATGGGAAACCCGATAACACAACATGCCAATCAGGCAGTGGGCTGGAGAAAGAGTTTTACATTTCGATTTTGGTAAACAACCAAAAATAAAATATTTATTTGCTGACGAAGCCCTTCGGCGCAATGTACGGCCGCGGCTTCAGTTGCAGGTCCACCAGAAAGATCGCCAACAAAGATTTAGAATGGCATGGCTACCGCCACCGCACCCACCCGAACCTTTTATGAGCGCTTACAGCCCTACGACGCCCATGTATCAGGGTAAATAAAAGTTGGGCGTTCCGAGTCATTTTGAGCGGTCAACGTTCCACAGTCACTTTTCTTTGTTATGTGGAAACTGCGCTGTGTCCTCAGCCTCTCATACCTGCTACTAGCAACAACGGCCTTTAGGCTTGCATTTGAGCCTCCTCCTCGTTCTAGCGATGATAGCCTGGCACTTCAGGCCGCCTTCCACGCACAGCCCGAGAGACCGATACCTGGGTCGAATCTGGAGTGGAATTTCCCCCCAAACCCAAATTCCACCCACCACCTCATTTTCAGTAGTGTAAGTGGTTTGTTTCATCGATGGCCCAACACCCTCCGTAGAAATGGTGCGACCTTTTACGCTAGCAGAAGGTCTGCTCCAATTTCACTTAAAGCTGCTTTCTAGGTCATAGTCTCGTTCCTGCAACAATCCCCATTGGGACAATCTTATATCACGGTCGTGCCGACCCCCAAATCCCGCACTCGCCCGATTGGCTTGCATTCGACTTTGAACATTCTCACTTGCTCTGCCGTGAATCCTGCTACGTGATCTCACTCCAAGCAAAGCGCGACCTCCGTCTCGTATACTTTGATGGATTGAGTGCAGCGAGAATGAAGGACGGCCCCCTGGATTCACAGGATGTCATCGCATGGGGACGACCTCGGCCGGACAAGTGCTACTCAGAATGGGAGCGGATCGAGACTTTATGCGATTGGGGCAGGCCACTTGGCCTGGATGGTTTCGTTCGGCTGGAATTTCATTTGTGCGTGCATCCTATCACGGAGTGTCCTAGTGCTGATTTATTATAGTGAGGTTATGTTATGCGATTTTCGGAATGGCATGGAAGTCGTCTCCCTCCTCGATATCATACCCCAAAACCGAACGTCTATGCCTACGGGAACCCCTCCGGGCCGTACACGTCCCCCACCGGGTCCACCCAGACTCCCCTCTGGATGGCGTGGTTCACCCCTGGATGTACTCCGTGGTGCATTTGAGGGATTTCTCACAGGAAGTTGGCACGACCAGGCCCCAGGAGAGACGCGTGTGCTCCCTGACTATGCAGGGCTCGTCACCTTCTACGATACTTCCCTAATGAGCCTCGTCGAAGCACGATACGGAAAGGATAGGTTACACCTTCGCTTGGAAGGGATCTCCGCACTAGACTCCGAGACAGTACGTGCAGAGCTGCGGACAGTACTCACGCGTGAGAAAGACAGGGGGAGTGGTGTCGACTGGGGCAGCATCACCCGGATCGTCGTGGAGCGCTACGCTGGTCGCCTCGAATATTTGCGCTTCTTGCTCTCCCCGAACACGACATCATTCGAGGACGCACTGGCACAAGCTGGCGTAGCACGCGTGCAGCTTCTCGTCATGCTCGCGCCATATATCACAACAGCAGACATCCCAAAACAGCTTCCTCCGTCGGCTGATTTAAGTTGGGTGGCACCAATTGCACAGCGCTGTGCGACGACACAGACGACCCACATTCCGCTTGCCATCCTCACGCCACAAGAGGCAAGGATCCACGCTGCAGTTGAGAACACGCTTTATGAAATTTGTCGGCGGTTGGCTCTTGTGTGGGTCGAGTTCTTTGACGTGGAAGCGTCAGACGAGGCGGGTGCCACTGAAGCTATCGAAGTTGCACGTGGGCACGTCAAGGAGCTGATGGACTGGCTTGACTGGTCAGTGTGGGTCCGATGTAAGCCAGAGTGTAGCCTTGGGGTACGTGGCCGTCCTTTATGTGCTGCATTAGGTCTGATTGCTTTCTTTCCGATTTTGGGACATTCAGGAGCTTTGCTACATTCCATCGTGGCCGTACTTAGAAGGAGAGGATCTGTATAACCTGACACCTCGTTGCCTATCATTCGAAGACATTTCTCGTGGTTTACCACACGCTAGGAGTTAAATCCAGTCACCCATTTATTCATTATGATTGTGATTTTGGCAATATGACAATTCATTACTTCCTATGATGAGTGATGACGCCGTTGATCCCCTAGTTTCGTTCTAAGTTACACGATGTCATGGCCCGTCTGATTTGTCGCCGTATAGTTTATTGCGTTGTGAGTTAGCCTTTCGCAGGGAGGTGCTCATACTGTATCATTACATTTTGTTGCGAAAATAATAACAGGCCAATTAAACTACGGCAAATTTGGTATAAAAAATTAATTAATTATTACTGACAAGCTCGGGCTTGATACTGACGTAGTCGAAGCCCTACTGTGTACCAGTACCCAAGACTATGAGACTCTATCAACAAAGACTTCTTTTAGCTGCGGCCTACAGGAACCCACCTAACCTTTTATGGGTACTTACATTCGACGCCCCCCAGCTGTTACGGAGGATATAGACCTTTGGAACCGTCCGAATCGGACGCTCGTTTTGAATTGGTTGACGTCCAACATTCAACGTTCCGAGGGATCTTCAGCCTTCGTTCATTGATGTGGCAACTGCATATTGTCTTCGTCCTCCCGTACCTGCTTACCACAACAGCCTTTGTACCCCCTTCTGAACCTTTTCATTCCGGCACCAGTCACCTTCGGGCTGCCGCCTTCCATGTACAGCCCAAGAACCCGATACCCGGACCAGATCAGGATTGGACCTTGCCCCCGAACCCAAATTCCACCCATCACCTCATTTTCAACAGCGTAGGCGGTTTGCTACATCGATGGCCCAACACCCTCCGCAGAAATGGTGCGACACTTAGATCTGCACCAATCTTACCGACTCACGTTAAGCCGCTCTAGGCCACAGTCTTGTTCCTGCGACTATCCCCACCGGGACAATCTTATACCACGGACGTGCCGACCCCCATTTCCCAAGTTCACCCGATTGGCTTGCGTTTGACTTCGAACATTCCTCCTTGCTCTGCTATAAATCCTGCTACGTGATCTCGTTCCAGGCAAAGCGCGATCTCCGTCTCGTTTACTTTGATGGATTGAGTGCAGGAAATATGAAGGATGGTCCAATGGATACTCAGGATATCATCGCGTGGGGACGACCTCGACCGGACAAATATTTCTCAGAATGGGAGCGGATCAAGATACTATGTGATTGGGGTCGGCCACTTGGCCTGGATGGTTTCATTCGAATGGAGTTTCATTTGTACGTGTAATCCTATCGCACTGTGTCCCGTTCTCCGAGGTGCTGACCTATCATAGCGAAGTCATGTTATGCGATTTTCTGAACCCCGTGGAAGTCGTCAGCTTCCTCGATCTCATACCCCAGGACCAAACGTCCATACCCAGACGTTTCCCGGGCTTTCCGTTTCCAAACCCCATTCCAGGTCCCCCCAGGCTCCCATCCGGTTGGCGGGGTTCACCCCCAGATATGCGCCGCAGTGCCTTTGAGGGATATCTCGCGGGAAGTTGGCACGACCATGCACCGGGAGAGACACGCGTGCACCCTGAATATGCAGGGCTCGTCACCTTCTACGACACTTCCCTTTCGAGCCTCGTCGAAGCACGGTACGGAAAGGATAGATTACACCTCCGTTTAGAAGGGATCTCCGCGCTGGACTCGGAGAAAGTACGTGCAGAGCTGCAGACAGTACTCACACGCGAGAAAGGCCAGGGAAGCGGTATCGACTGGGGCAGCATCGTGCGAGTTGTCATGAAGCGATACGCTGGTCGCCTCGAGTATCTACGTCTCCTACTCTCGCGAAAGACGACAACGTTTGGAGACGAATTTGGGCGGGCCGCCGTAGCACGAGCCCAGCTGCTCGTCATGCTCGCGCCGTATATCACAACAGTCGACGTCCCAGAGCAGCTTCCTTCATCGGCCAATTTAAGTTGGGCAGCACCGATCGCGCAACGCTGCACGACGACGCAGACGTCCCACATTCCGCTGGGCATACTCACACCGCAGGAGGCACGGATCCACGCTGCTGTGGAGAACACGCTCCATGAAATATGTCGGCGGCTGGTTCTTGTGTGGGTCGAGTTCTTCGACGTCGAGGCGGCAGACGAGGCGAGGGCTATGAAAGCTACGGAGGTGGCTCGTGGACACATTGATGAGCTGATGGCTTGGCTTGACTGGTCGGCGTGGGTCCGATGTGAGCCAGGGTGCAGTCTTGGGGTACGTGGCCTGATTCTCTATTCGCTACATTGGGTCTGACAGGCGTCTTTCCTTTGTCTTTGCGGTTTGGTGGCATACAGGAGCTTTGCTACATTCCGTCGTGGCCTTACTTTGAAGAAGATGACCCGTATGATCTGACACCGCGTTGTAAATCCACCGAACAATTTGCTCATTAGAGTGTACCGTTCATTGATCGCGGTCTTGACCAAGTTACCAAGCTGAACCATAGGGCGTTTCATTACTGCCTCAGCCAAGTTAGATATATCCCATGTGACGCGTTCAAGGGCTCCAAGTTGGCGTAAGACTGCAACTCAATGGAGAAAAACAGAGTATTTTCGCTTGAAAACGGCCGTGAGACGTTTAGTAGACCCACTACGTCCCTTACATCGTCTTAGAAGGAGACATAGGAGACAACGTGAAGCAGCCGGCGGTACTGTCACGGTAACATCGCTCGCTGTTTACTCCCACGTCCCCATTTGTTGAGGACGCCTTGGCTTGAAACAGTCCAAATGGGTGACGAGAGACTTGTGAAGAAGACAGAGCGTCGCCACCCGAAGCTACCGTGTGTCAGGCTGACTGCAATGTCGACAGGGCGCACGCCTTTGTGAGGAGCGGCGCTGCATATTTGCAAAATTAGCATCACTAGGGTATTGTTTTCGATCGTATCACCCCAGACTATGATAGGTACACCACCCGCTGGAATCAAGTTGGGCATTGCAGCATACTGTACAGTACGGTCTCGTGCCCTCCTATATTGTTTAAGTCACTGTATCACAGCCATCTTCATATCGCTACGCCCGAACAGAAACCTCGTTGGCAAACGGATAATCGATGTATCCAGTCGCAGACCCTGCGGCATAGAAAGTATCCCGATCATAGCGCGTCAAGGAGAGTCCTTCCCTCAGGCGCAGCGGAAGATCCAGCTACGATCTGCTTCAGTAATGCTTTTACCGACTGTCGAAAACACGACCCACGTTAGAAACGAAGTAACGACCAAAAGCGATCAACCTTCCGTGCTTCTCCACCGTGTCGCTGGCTGTACAGTAGCACGGTCCATTCCACCTGCTGCGATGTAAGGGCGATCGCCCGAGATTTTCCGAAACACCTCGTTCGATCGAGTCCGGTTTTCATCCGTAATGGGTTCGACAGTAAAGTTATACATGCGTGCTTCAATAACGCGAACGTAAGCCAGGTTTGCGTGTTCATCACGGATGCGCTCAACGAAGCTGGTGAAGGTAGGAAGCGGACCCTTCATACCCATACCTATACAACATACAGGGCTAGGGAAACTACGATGGTTGTTCCTCACCCTGAAATGTGGTCCATGGACCGAGCGGACGGCCGTCCTTTCCTTAATCCTTTCCGCACTAACGGCCTCCACAAAGGCCTTGAGCACCTCAAGGGGGATATGCACACAGTTGTCCACAAAGTTCATCTCTGTGAGCGCTACCTGGTAGATAACTCTGTGGACAGATACATATACTGTAGCCCTAATGAGTCACAGTGTCGGTTGTTATCCATGAGCGCATGGACTCACGGTTCTGATGGCATTATGGCACCGAATGTGGGTCTTTCTCCGAGTCAAGGGGAATACTGACAGACTGGGTGACTTCCCGTCGCATCTGAACACTCCAGAAAAATTTCCAGATTGAAATTTGTAATCATGAAAGTAAACACTGGCGAGAATTAGTTTCCCGTGGTGGATGAGAAATTTCTAGAGGTTCTAGATGACAAAGCCGGAACATGCACCATTATGACTCGGAACGGGCTCAGACTTCCTCATCAAGCCCGGTCGCCTTTCCACCGGGTCTAGTATTATCATTTGAATGCTTACAAATATTCTGTAGGAGGGTATCGACGAGCCCTACAGATTCAAGTTCTGGAAATTGGAGTCAGAGCTCGGAGAGTATTATGTGAGCAATGTGCCTGGCCGGCACTTCGGCCATCTGGTGATGACTCCAATCTGGAAACATATCTAGACCTGCTAGATGCGACGGGAAGTCACCCACTCCAGACGTGGGGCTTTGAGGAGTGGTGTACAAGAAGGCGTATAGTTTTCCCATTCATTCTTGGCTGACTGAGAAAACCCCCTGCAAAGATAAGAACGATGACTGATTCTGTGCCTTAAACTGTAGAACAGTCGCACCGTGACCGCGTGATCGTTTACTACACGGGTAGGATCAAAAATCCCGGGCCCAAACTCCTCACAGGCTCACAGCGCTCACAGTCCGTGCGACCCGTCACTGGTACAATACCTATAGATATTTAGAAAAAAAAAATTAGAAAAAAAATTCTCTAAGAACAAGAGAGACACCGTAACTTACCAGTTTGAGTAGGCATCAGGGAAAAACGCGAGGATTTTTGGGTGATTTTGGATTTTGTAATGGATTACGTAGATAATGATGCCATTTAATATTCAATTATGATTGCGGTGCTCAATGAGTACTTGTCACCGGTCACAAGCATTGATGTCTTATTATAAGTACTTATAATTTTGTGTGTGTCCGATGGCCTAAATGGAAGCACTTGGAATCCTGACATGGTTCTTATAAGCACTAATGACCCTCGTATATTGGTTGTAAGTACATGTAAGCACTGACAACTTTTTCTCAATTCTTGCAGTTGGATAAAACAAACTCAAAGTGGTTGTAATTCATAGAGAAATATTGTAAGCATATTCAATTTTATCAGTAAATAATAAAAACTCTTTTGACCACTTTGGAAAGGAGCAAAGCGTTAAAAGGTGCCTCGGGGATCCAATACAACCATTGTGACACTCCAAGCACGCTGCACTCCCGTAAGTGGTACTCATCTAGCACATCTGAGAAAAGTATAACTAGCTACTTTGGTGTACTGGGTAACACGACTCTATGTAATTTTTTGAGGCTGAGGGTTCAATTCCCGCCTTGGAACTTTTTTCGGCATGTATTTCCTATCACGTGCTTTCTTGGGACAGACGCAGAGTGGCACCGTATATAATCTGTCAGACGAGGGATCCGCGATGTTGTTTTTTTCCCTTTGCACGTTCATCTCCCCGTCTCATTCTCCTGCGTGCTCCCCCATACTGAAGGATACTACTGTCTTATGCCACTTGGAGAGGCTAGTAGTCAACACTTGTGACTCTCGCTTGCCACTCATCCGATGTGTGCAAGTTGCCCGGTCGCACCCCCTTTTCGCGCCCTCGTTCGCGCCCTCAGTTTTGGACCCCCACCGCCACGGGAGCGCGGGAAAGAGCAGGGATGGTAAGCTCACCATGTTTCCCCTCACCATCACCGTTGTCTATGCTCACACAGGACATGCGACCGTGGGACGACGCGGGACAAGCCCCCCTCATGTCGTGGCCATCCTCGTCCACACGCACACAGGGGGGCATGCAGGAGGTTTGCCACTCCCCCTTCTTTCACCCCCACTCCCACTTACGCACAAATGGGAACACAAATGCAGGAGGACGCGCAGCGACAAAGGGACAAGCCCCCCTCATTTCGCATCCGCCCCGTCCACGCGCAGACAGGGGCCTGTACAAGAGGGTTTTGCCCCCCCCCCTCCCCCTCTCACGCGCAAGGGAACGCGCAAGGTAGCCCCACCTTTTTTTTCTTCTTCCCGCCTCTGTTCACACTCCATAGGATGACCAGCCCCTTCTTCCCAGATTTGCAACAAAGGGGGATGTGCAAATGCGGTATGTTTTTTTTTTTATCTTTTCGAAAATTTTGTGCATTAATGGGACATGCCAACACGGGTGGCTTGGTGCGTGCCCTTTTCTTCTATCCAGCCCCTGTTTGATGTGCAGGTGAGCTAAACAAACACGGGAACAAAGAGCTATGAGGCACGTAAATGTGGTGCGTCACCTCCCTCTTGCATCATGTGTTGATACATGGCCCTCAATTCACGCCCCAACATTGGCTCTTGCTTACCACGCAGGGGCTATGCAAACACAATACGTACGTGCTCCCTTTGCTCCCATCCACCCATTGATGTGTGTATGGACAAGGTTTCTGTTTAGCCCACCCTGTCCGTGATGCAGCTGAAGACTGATATCACAGCTTGAGGGAACCGTTTTGAGCACCACATGGTATGTTTACATTCCTCCCAAAAGCAATTTGATGAATCAAAAACACCCTGCTTCAGATGTGATGTTATTTCTGGTGTCGGGGCATCTCCTGCTGGGGACCCACAGTAACTAGAAAAATATTTATGTAACCTAGAATGAAATATCATTGTATTTGAGAATTTTTTTATAATCAATCTTCGAATTTGTGAAATTCATGAAAGAAAATATCATTCCGAAATTAGTGCAAGGACATACAAGCCTCAAAAGTGTATACAAAATACAAAGTGATTACAAACTACTGAAACAATTAGAAGGATCTGCCAGACTTACAATGGACAGGAAGGATTGCAACGCATCAAAAGACTTACAGATTTGATGAGGTACAATTGCCGATTTTACTAATTGCAATCCAAGGACTGCTTTTGCTGCTTTCGGTGATCATGAGTAATAGTGATTAATAACGAAACCTCATGTTTTTCCCTGATGACTACCGTGACAGTGACTACCATATGCAGGCTCCAGGTGGTGCTTACACATCATTGACCGCCCTGACAAATGCGACTGCCTCACCAAGCACACAACACAAAGCACCATCTAATCGCTCTCATGACGCACTCAGCGCATGGCTATAAATTACCTCACAGTTTTCCAACAAATGGTCGTAGCAGCAACTTCCCTCGTACCACCGCAACAACTCTTCTCACAACCTCATCGTCACTTCATTCATGTCCTCTTCCGTTTCTTCTCTTTTCCAGCCCCTCCGCGTCGGGAATATCAATCTTCAACACCGCGTTGTGATGGCTCCTCTAACGCGCTTCCGTGCGAATAAGGATCACGTCCATGGTGAACTCGGCAAGACATACTACACCCAGCGTTCGAGCGTACCAGGAACGTTCATAATATCAGAGGCCACTTTCATCGCACCGCAGGCGGCAGGATATGCGAACGCGCCCGGCATCTGGAGTGACGCGCAAATCGCTGGTTGGAAAGAGGTTTGTGCTTCCCTATGGCCGACTACTACTTGCACTGACTCGTACCACAAAGATCACGGATTCCGTCCACGCAAACGGCTCTCACATGTTCCTCCAGCTTTGGGCTCTTGGACGCACTGCCGATCCTGCTGTCCTCAAGCAGGAAGGTGGCTTTGATCTCGTCGCGCCCAGCGCCATCTCATTTGATAACAACAATGTTCCGCGTGAACTTACTGTTGCGGAGATTGAAGAATATGTCCAACTTTACTCCAAGGCAGCGAGCAACGCCATCAAGGCAGGCTTCGACGGCGTGGAGATACACGCGGCCAACGGCTATCTCCTGGACCAGTTTTTGCAGACGGTGTCGAATGAAAGAAAGGATGAATATGGAGGATCTGTGGACAACCGTATGCGTTTCCCTCTTGAGGTGGTCAAGGCGGTCGTGGACACCGTCGGTGCGGAAAGGACTGCCGTCCGCATCAGTCCGTGGTCCCCATTTCAAGGTGAGAATGACTGGCTCCTTCGCTTCCCAAGCTCTAATCTCCTTCATAGGTATGGGTATGAAGGATCCGCTTCCTACCTTCACGACCTTTGTTGAACGTATCGGTGATGAGCACCCAAACTTGGCTTATATTCACGTTGTTGAGGCTCGCGTGAGTGGCAATACCGTCGTAGATGCCTCAGATGAAAATCGCGCACAATCGAACGAGATATTGCGGAAGACCTGGGGTGATCGCCCTTATATCGCAGCAGGTGGAATGGACCGTGCTACAGCCATCGACACTGTGGGGAAATACGGAGGGTTGGTAGCATTTGGTCGTCACTTCCTTGCAAACGTGAGTCGTCTTTTGGCAGTTGGTGTGAGTCTTACTGAGACCATGTTGCAGCCGGATCTTCCATTGCGTCTAAAGGAGGGACTTGCCTTGACACGCTATGACCGTGATACTTTCTACGCTACGGAGTCTGCGGCTGGATACATTGATTATCCGTTTGCCAATAACGCCGTTGCTGTTCAGGCATAGTGATACAGTCCTATGACTTAGACATAGAAGCATGACATTACCTGTACTTTATACTGTAGCAAGTAGACTCAAGTAGGTTGTGTATTATCATGGACTGGCTGGGAATCTCAACGTTGTGTGTTTGCTTCGGTAATCTCAAGCTTTGTGGTCACGATGGTGACTTGAGCCAACCAGCCCGACGCTTGGATTAGTAATGGACACCCAACAACCCGATTTCTTTCGTTCATTAGACAGTGATATCGATCCTGTTTCTTGGATCAATAACTTTCTCCAAAACGGTGCCCATGGGCCTTCGGATCTCAACTCTCTCGAAAAACACCTCAATAATGTCATTCCCGCGCTCGAGGTTGCGTCGGAAGACCTCTCGCTTCATATCGAGCGTCTCATAGAAGAGATATCGCGCTCTGCCTCGCGTTTGCCCTATGACCTCCACTTCATGCGAGATGGCGCGCTCTCCGTCCAGGTCGCCTTGAACAGCGTCACCAATCGGTCGGCTTCCTTCTCCCCGCAGTCATCCGCCACCCTTGACAAGCTCCATTCACTTGACATCGTCAAGAGACATATGGAATCAGCCCGCGACGTTCTCCGTGAGGCGGAGTCTTGGAGTACACTCGAGTCCGAAGTATCCTCCCTCCTTTCCGAACAGAATTATGAGAAGGCCGCCGAGAAACTGTCTGAGGCGAACAAATCCATGATCGTATTTCAAAACACGACAGAATACGAGGCCCGCCGCGCGCTCATGATTTCGCTGCAAAACCAGCTCGAAGCATCTCTCAGTTCTGCTCTCATCGCGGCCATCAACAGTCATGAAATCGCTCTCTGCCGCCACTATTACACCATTTTCGGCAACATTCAGCGCGGCTCCGAGTTCAGGGCGTATTACTTCGGTTCTCGCAGGAGCTCGCTCATCACCACCTGGCAGGACGCCCAGCTTTCGGACGTTGGCGACTCATCAGTCTCCCCGACTGCTACTCGCAAAACCACCTCCGACTTCCTCACGGCATTTTTCGCCGACTTTCTTACCATCCTTAACTCAGAGCGCGCATCTACCTCGGCAATTTTTCCCGACCCCCAGCTGACCCTCTCATCTTTCATCACCTCGACCTTCTCCGCCCTCCAACCTACTTTCACGGAGCGTCTCTCCGCGTTGTGTGACCACTATGGGCCTGCGGTTTTAGTCGAGCTCATCGCAATTTTCCAAGCGACAGAGAAGTTCACCGTTGCCGCTGATAAGATCCTCGAGCGCACAGAGGCGTCGACTCTATTACTGTCACCACCGAGCGACGGTACAAGCTCGGAATCGACGTACAGACGCCGATCCTCTCACTCAAGACTCTCCATCTCTCGTCGCATGTCCCTTTCATCCTCCGCCACCGGCGCGTTCCAGCTGGCGGGGAGCGGCCTCGACTGGGACACCGAGATCTACGAGCCTTTCCTCGAATATCAGGTTTCTTACGGCGCCCTCGAGACGAAATTCCTTTCTTCGTCTCTTCCCGACTCGACATTGCAGGTTGACCCCGCGAGAGGGCTCCGTGAGCGCACACTTGATGTGTTTTCTCTCGCGGAGGAGAGTCTTTCTCGCATGCACGCGTTCACACACGGATATGGGGCCGCTGCCCTAGTGGCGTCGCTCGATGACTTCTTGGCAACGTTCATTGACAGCTCGCGAGCTTCATTTGTCTCATCAATGCCAGCGTCGACCTCTTCAGTCATAGCTGGTTCAGGAGTGGAGGATCTGGCTGACCTGGATTACACTCTTGAAGATTATTCGGCGATCCAAGTATGGCTTCACCTGCTCGAGTCCCTTCGCGGTGTGCGTGACCGCCTATCCGTGTTCGAATCCCAGCTACGTGGGGCGCTGCTCCAAGTTTCCATCGCATTCCGCACTCACGCCCACGATCCACGTGCAAGCCTACCAGGCACGACACGGGGCGCGGTGCAGCTGCTCTCCCAGTCAACACTTAACTCTCACCACCTGCACGATCTCCTGGACTCTGTGCAATTACCGGAAGGGCGCCAGCCTACCCAGGACTCTGCTCGGCTGCAGAGCGCCTCCCCACTTCTTGGGAAGGCGCGTACCGCCCTCGACGCCGCAGCCAGCCTTGTACAGACGTCCCTCCAGGGGGCTATGCTATCTCCTCTTTACAAGTCGCTCGCTAATTACGCTTCGTCACCCCTTTGGATCGCCTCAAGTCAAGGGGCACCACGACGGGCTGGAAGCGGAGGGGCGACCAGCGATGCTGCAGTACCGACGTTCTCGTTGTCTCCTAGCGAGGCGATGCAACGGGCCGCGGAGGGTCTACTGAACCTCCCGCGATTGTTCGAAGTGTACGCAGACGACGACGTGCTGTCTTTCTCTATTGAGACGCTACCACACGTCGACTCGGCGTTGTTAGAATCGCTTGCGGAACCGACTGCTGGAGAGCCACCGTCATCCATACATGCGCGGCGCGCATCGACTGCGCGTCCTCCTTCCACGTCGGCATTCACCCCAGAGGCGATTGCGAGTGTCTGGTTGTCATCACTGAGCCTCTCCCTTCTGGAGCACGTCACCGAAAAGTTGCTTCCAACGATCGGGTCTCTAACGAGCGCTGGTGCTGCACAGCTGTCATCGGACCTTGGTTACCTGGGAAATATCGTGAACGCTGTGGGTGTGGAGAGTAAGGAACTTGGGAGGTGGATGGAAGTTGTGAGCATGGACGAGGATACGGGGAAAGCGACCGCGCACGAGGCGGATGGTGCTGATCCGATTTTTGTGGTGGTTGCGAAGATGCGGGGATGGACTCTCGCGTAGCGGCGAGGGGCTATAAAGATCATGGGTTGACGTAGGTTCTGTCTGTGTAAACGCGTGCCCGATTTCACTTACGAGTCGCCCAATTTCAGTGTCAAGCGATCTTTCCCACAAGATTCGCTGTATTTTCCGTGAATGAGACCAAGCCGTGTTGTCACTCTGAAGCAAGTTGGACGCTAGCGTTCAGGACGTCCAGTGCTTACATGAGGGCTCTCACCCTTAAAGCCGTTTTTTTTGAATACATGATTATGCGCCTGAGCATATAACCTATGTAGCACTATACTTTAGTTACTACTCTCAAAACCTGTCAAAACCTTGTCAAGAGACCTCCAAACGGAATGTCCCATGCACGAGCCATCCTGTTACGGTAACGTAACTTGAAGTTACTGTTAGATGGAACTACAGTACAGTACTTTCTGCCTCGACTTCTGCATGCAAATTGACATCATTAAATAATCATTACAAAGATTACAAAGTTACGCGAATAACCCATGAACCCATGCCTGCATGCCCACTGGCAACCCCAGTATCATAAATCTAGTCATCCGAGCCTTCGTTTTCACTGCACATCAAATTCTGATGAATGCAGTCCATAGCAGGTAACTTCACGTCTCTTTCAAGTACAATTCTCTCCAAGATTCCCTCCCCGGTGTCTTATCGCCGTCGGGTTCTCGTCTCATCAAATGCTCGTTCCATGCTCTGGGACGCAGGTAAGGATCTTTTTTCTTACCCACCTACTTACTTCAAGGAACTTATACCTTGTCACCTACACAGCGCCATCAGCCCTACGTAGACACAGAGATAGTTCATCCTGTCCCAAACTGTACTGGCGAGTAACAGCATTCAATGGGCTTCGGATACAATGCCCGTAATAGTCGCAAATGCTGCCACTCACCACAGAGATCCAGCCTTAAAGACTCCTCAGTGCCCTCTCAGTCCAATTTCTCCACGTTGGTAGCACTCGTAATTTTCCAGTAAATGGAGGTGTCACAGGTGTTCCCACTTAAGCCCGAGATTCAACGTTCAGCCCAGTGGCACCTTCTTGCTTCGTGATTGTGATTCCAGCTGACCCGTGTATCGGTTGATAAGTAGCGTGGTCGCAATAGCCTGGCAAGATGTGAGCTTGCCGAAGAGCGGGAGTCTACTGGCATAAACCAGAACTTGACGAAAGAGGTTGGCGATCCGTGAAGCACCAAAAAAAGGCTGATGAAGCGCGTCTCCAATTTATCGGCGCCATCCCTAAGGATTGTTCCCACCTTATGGTGCAACGGGACAACTAATATTCGTAAATTTGAAATGCCTAGGTCTCTTCTTTTTCGCTCCACGGACAAGAAATGCCGCGTACTACTGTAGTTAAGTTGAGGTATTGATCCAGGGGCAGAATGGTGAATATGAAAGAAAAAAATGGAAGTTACAGTAGTTTGTCAGATGTGGACCGCATGCCCGCGGTCTGTCGTAGATCTCCCCCACTTACAGTACGTATATTGCTTTCACGAGGAACCCAACGACGGAAGCGCTGATCTTCGTAGCTTCAATTCAAAGACCCCATTGCCGTGAGAGCTCGACGATCCTTCTGGGGGTGACGTGGCCAGGTACGTTTGATGGCAGCGGTGATACCATGCGGCTTCCGATGGATGAATAAGTCGACGGTTGTTACGCAGTGCAGGGTGGCCCAGCACAGTCAGCAACATTAATAGATACAGCATTTTCACATCCGGCGGTCATTGATAGGTGGTGGTGATAGGTGGTGGCGCCAAGCTTTTAGGTTTCCAGACACGGGACCGTCACTACAAAGCGAATCCGCAATCGATTGGTGGGAAGATGGACAGAAGGGACATCACTGTAAGCCAATCAAGTACACGAAATTGGCGAATACCAAGTACGACAGCACTTAGCGCGCACAATAGTACAACACTCACACGAGTTAAAAAAGGTTATATCTACCAATGCCACTGCTTCCACCGCGGCGAACGTCCAGTACATAAAAATAGGAGACCGTCCGATGCTCCGGAGATAATGGGGGATCCAACAGGCAACATTCAATGTCTTGCACGCATGGTGGAGCCGTCGAATTATTTTGGCCAGTGCCGAGTGATCTAGTGATGCATGTTTCGTTACACTTGATTAGCGCCCAGCGGAAGCAACGGTATCCTATGCACCGAAAAAAATGAGTGCACTAGAAGCCACGCACCACTCTTTCATCGTCCCATTCCCATTGACACTGCCAGACAGAGCGAGAACGTGGCGACATGGCTCAGTGCGAAATAACTGTCACTGAGGTGGAGTAAGAATCCATTTGTTGACTGATGGGAAGGGAGTACGAGCTAGGTAGGGCCAACTTTGACATGGCGTGAAAATCCCAGGACGACGCCAAACTTGAGACCCATTGAGAACGCCTTGGTCACAGCTCTGGAGCACTGTACATCATGCATTACTGTATACATTATGAACGACAAGCCACGTTTGTTTCTCGGCACTGCAAGGACCGATTTCTAATAATAATTACGCAATTACGCGGATGTCCGCTTGCCCCTACAGCTTGGTGCCCCTACAGTGACGCCACGGTCCGTTCTCAAGGTAATCTCCAAGTGGGGGTATTCTACAGTAAAACATAAACTTGAAGCCGCTAAGACGCAACCACAGGACAGGCTAGGTAATAGGACTACGTGAGTGGCAAAGAGAAGAAGTGTGTGGAAATGCTATGCAAAGGTGGGAGTTAGTGTGCCGGTGGGGCCCTAAGGCCGCCGCGTGAGAGGACAGATAGAACTTAAAATTGGTGTGAAATTATGCACTCTATGGAGTTGGAGGGGGCAAGTCTTGGGAAGTGCCATGCTGGCATGATCTTGTTCGTATTCACGATTTATATTCTTAAGCAAAATTTGAACGCAGACGTCTTCCTTCTATGTTGTGTTGCTGTAAGGCATTCTTTGTTAATATAAAAATTTTGTGATTTCTTGAGGTGGGACAGGAAAGGAGTGCCAATGGGGCATCGCATCGGCACTGACGCGTACTGACGCCGCATCGTCGAGATGCTGGGGAAGCGCCTAGCAAACGTAGCTAGCCACCCCACCGTTGAGGCCCATCCATGGACGACTGGCTGAATACAGCCACGTTGACCCAGTGAAGTGGAGTGCTCACGATAGGTCGAACAAACTGGCAAAGACTCTTGGACTCCCAAGATCCCGTACCGCTTTCCGAGGCATGGAACAAAAATGGCGTGCCAAGGAGCCCTGTCGAATAACTTACTGTACTAGGAGCGCCATCCTGTAACAATCATGATCGCGCTGGGTCTCTCCATCAATCTCTAAAAACGTCTGAGCCATGTGGAACACGCCAACGCCAGAACGGCACCTAATTGAGCGCTGTCAGGGACACAAGGGCGTACGCGGGTCTGAGTGCCCATATGGCACTGGCAACGAGCACTCACTCGTGAAGCAGACGAGAGTTACAAACATGTGAAAACAGTAGAAACACTTCCGGGCGACATCTTACTTGAAATATTTGAATTCATCCTATCAGGAGGTCGCGAATTTTATGTCCTAGACTACCCCATATGGACATGGCACAGACTTGTGCAAGACTTGTGGCAACGCTCATGGAGTATGTATTAGGATGCTGCCACTGGCCTTAGGATCCGCGTGCACAAGTAAGGATGAAGTAATTCGATCAGTTCTATCAGTGCCATTGCCTTTCTCCTCTTATGCAGACATAGGCACCGTTCCTAGCGTGGTATACTCGTGGTACTGTATCAAGGGAAAAACCTTGAGAAACACGGAGCTTAGGAGGGCCGGAGCTTGAAATTCCGGAGTCGTCCGCTTACGTATATAAATTCCTCGACTTCCAACACGTAATTTTTTGGTTTCTTTTGCTCGAATAAACTAAGAAATGATCTTGGAACATGAACTATTTCCGTCACCGTGAAGCATGCAAGCGTGCATCTGGGTGCAGTTCGAAAGGATGGACGTCCGTATGGACACTTTGGTGCGCACCAGCCCGGACCCTATTTTTAACACCTTCATCAGTCCAGACCAAGGTCCAGACAAGGTTTGTTAGCCTGGAGAGATTGAAGGGAACGGTGTGTTGGCGACTGGCTAACTCAGGAGTATGGACTGGGTTAGTAGAAATCCTTTGAATCTTCCGTCCCCGCCGGATTCACAGGCATTGCAACACATGACTAAGTTACTGTAACATTGGGTGAGTGCATTGCTTTGGGCGTCGGCCGGTTCACACGTTCACAACGCTAGCATCTCCAAGAGCTCCTGTCGTGTGCCACATGTGCCTGGTCTCACTGGGGACTGTCGTGAAAACCCGAAAACCCAGGGCTCGGAACTCCCAAAATCATGCTGTAGGGCGCGCTGATTATTCTCAGAATGGCTGTGGACCTCCAGCTCGGTTTCCATCATATGTCCCGATGCTTCTGGTTCTATTACATTTATGTCCCAGATGGACAGCCTCAGATCTCCCTTGCCGGATTCAAACGTCATATTAGGCGCCTGATGGTTGGATGGCCTACACCTATACGTGACCATCTTTGCTGCGATGGATCGAATGGCCAACTGTCGCCTCAGCGCCCTAAGTCGACCGTATAAATTGCCCACTAGGCGGCTTTTGCTCTGGACTCATTGCTCCCTTCTCCGTTGGTATTCCCACTCGCGATGTCGCGGCTTCGCTCCTCTATTTGCTTCCTTGCTGCTCTCCTTGCCGGCGTTTCTGCCTCTATCGGGCCCGTCATCAATGAGCTTGAGATCGTCAACGAAGTGATCGCCCCTGATGGGTACTCCCGCGTGTGAGTTTCTTAGGGTTGCCTCCAGTGTGGTCTTAACCCTAATTCGTTCTACGCCATAGAACTACCCTCGCCGATGGTGTCTTTCCTGCCCCAATAATCCGGGGAAAGAAGGTGGTGTTCACGGGAAGATCGCATGATCGATTCTAACGCTCAGCATAGGGAGGCACTTTTAGCGTCAATGTCGTCGATAGACTCGAGGATAACACCCTGGACTTGGCCACCTCCATCGTAAGTTTTTTTTGGGGGGGTGCAAGTTCTATTTCAGACGTGTTCAATTCCCCCACAGCACTGGCATGGTCTCTTCCAGAAGCATACCAATTATGATGATGGCCCAGCTTTTGTCTCTCAGTGTCCTCTTGTACCCGATGAAGCCTTCAAATACCACTTTAAGGTCCCTGACCAAGCGGTACCATCCCTTCCTTTCACATTCTGGTGCAGATGTCCTCACATAGACGTGATTTCAGGGCACGTATTGGTATCATAGTCATTTTAGGAACCAGTACTGCGATGGCTTGCGAGGGGCTCTTATTATTGAAGATCCAGATGATCCTCAGAGACACTTGTACGATGTTGACGACGGTGAGATATTAATGATTAAGGACAACATACGTACAATTAATATCTTATTCTGCTCAGACCGTACCGTCATCACCCTCGCAGATTGGTACCACTACCTGTCTACGCAGGCCCCAGGCATCCCGTAAGTTCAAGACTTGGCAGCTGCTCCAGTGTTGACAATCGTTCTAGTGCATTCAATTCCACTCTGATCAACGGCAAAGGCCGCTACCCTGGTGGTCCTCAGGATGTCCCTCTTGCTGTCGTGGACGTTCAAAAGGGCACACGGTAGGCATTTTTTCTACTCACATGCCTTTTAGTGGGCTCGACATATGCCGTGAAACCAGTTACCGATTCCGCCTGGTGTCTATCTCTTGCGACCCAGCTTTCATCTTCTCTATCGATGGCCACAAATTCACCGTGATCGAAGTGGAGGGCCAAAATGTTCAACCTCTGTTGGTCGATTCACTTCAGATTTTTGTTGGTACGTAAAATTCAAAACCATTATTTTGTTGTGCTAATCAGATCTCTGACAGGCCAACGCTACTCTGTTATCGTAAGCGGTCTTTTTCGTCCTTCATCCCGAGGATGTCCCTCACTTGTTTATAGCTCGAAGCTAACCAGCCAATTGGCAATTACTGTGAGTGTCGCACCCGACGTAATCGTTAGCAATCTAGCTCAACCAAACAGGGATCCGTGCTTTACCTGTGTCTCCGGGTCGGGATTTCAGTAACTTCACCAATGTTGCCATTCTTAGTTATGAGGGGGTCAATGTCCAATACCCGACAAACGACTCTAATGTGGGCGTTCCTGTGAGCCAGATCCCGCTCGTGGAGACAAATCTCCATGTAAGTTGCTCCTTTCATTTACTTTAAATGTCAAGCGTTCGCTGATTTGCGCTATACCAGCCACTTGTGCCCACTCCTGTGGTAAGACTTACTCTGATTACTTCTGCCCTAATTCTCACCGAGTGACTTAGCCTGGGAATCCATTTCCTGGAGGCGCAGACATCAACATCCAGTTGGACGTCGTGCTTGTGAGCTTCGCGTTCTACTTCAGACACACATGGTCTCACACGAGATAAGAATTTAACTTCAACCCCCCCTGAGTTCCTTGTCAATGGTGTTGCTTTCGTGCCTCCCACTATTCCTGTGTTGCTCCAAATCCTGAGTGGTGTTCAGAACGCCTCCAACCTTCTCCCTGCAGGCAGCATCTATGGTCTTGCACCAAACAAGAGCGTTGAAATATCAATTCCCGGTGGTGCAGTTGGAGGGCCGGTCAGTACCTACGTATAGTAATCGCCGTGATACTGTCGTTCTAACGACATCGCCAGCACCCCATTCACTTGCACGGGCACACCTTCTCCGTGGTTCGTAGCGCTGGGAATTCGACCTACAACTATGATAATCCTGTTAGTCGCGATGTTGTGAGTATCGGCAATGCCGGCGACAACGTCACAATCCGCTTCTTCACGGACAATCCCGGACCATGGTTTCTCCACTGTCACATCGATTGGCACTTGAACGCGTCAGTCGTTCCTCCGTCCTTTGTTGTGATTGCTGTACTGAAGAGAACGCCGTTTAGTGGCTTTGCCGTTGTCATGGCTGAGGATATTCCTGATATACCGAACCAGGTCCACCCGACTGGTAAGTTATTCTCCAGCTTCCACTTCCTGTAACTTATTGAAGATCGTCTTTCTAGAACAATGGGAGAACCTGTGTCCCGCCTACAATAAGTTTATTAGCCCTAATTCCTCCGGATACTAGTCTGTTTGTTCTTATACCCCGAGACCGTGACTGGACTTTAGTTTATACCAGTTTCACTTTGAGCTGTCGATCCTTCTGTCCGTTTATTCTAACGACTACTAGTTCGTCGCTCGTTTATTGATTCACCCTCGTCTCGTTTGTAAACTCTGGACTATGAAATTAATGTTGGACAATGTCCTCCACGATTTTTTCCTATCCCATTGCGTGATACAAATCGACAACGTCGACACACAATAAAAATAGTACGCGGATTGATCTTACAAAGTTATAGGCTCACAGCGGCTATCATCAGCTTGGCTCACCATCGTTGTACCAACTAGCTCGCGTGCAAGTGTCGATCGTCATCTTGGCCCTCTCTTACTTTGTGTAAGAAAGTTGGCCAGGCAGGAAGGCAGGCGACAATCTCAGTAGGTGCGATCAAAGTGCGACGATCGTCCCGCTGTTGTACCTACTACTCAGCCAGTTCAACGGATCTCGGGTTTGTCTAATCAAATGAGGAATGCTCTTGCGCACCGAGGCATGAGGCGCGGGGTTGGATAGGAGAAGGCGCGGGGTCAGAGATGAGACTAGCAAAATGCAATGCAAGGAACCAATGAGGAATGGCCTAGCCTGAGGACGACTCGGATGCACTCATGCAGTGCATAACTTGAACCGAGCTCAGACGATGTTCTCAGGGAAGATACAACGACATTAATGTGTACCTTGATTAGCTCGATTCAGCAGAGACAAGCTATTTAAGTACAGAGGAAATATTATCTAAATAAACATGGCAGTAGCATGAGCGAAGGCCACGGTGAGGAGGCCCGGGCCAAGCCTTTGCCCGGGCATCGAGCTCATCACGCTGACACATGACCAGATGACCGTGTACACAGTCACGCTTTCCCGTGCCTCTAACAAAAGCCTGTGCATGGTAAGGGACAGGGAACAACGATGAAAGACCAACAAACAGCAAAAATACAAAACGGTGATACATTTTAATCTCAATTAGACCTTGTCTCCTGCGAAACTATATGCCCTACACTGCTCCCACTTTGCGCCATGAACATAATTCTTCATATCAAGCATGGTCTCCAGTGCCCCGAGAATTCCCGCCGTCCGCGGGGTCCATAAGCCCGCCCGATAAATTGACGGAATCCAGCACATAATTTCGTTCGTGGACCCGCGTACCCATCCGTCGTCGGACAGACTAAAATCAGCAAGGATACCTTGTTCGTCGATGAGGCAGAACTCTGTCCCACGTGCCTTGCGCATGAAGTTGTCGGGCCACGCAGCGCGGCGGGCCATGTTCGTGCGCCAGACATGCACGCACCTATCCGCGTCGCTACAAGCAACGAGCGCGCCATCGTGCGACACAGCGACGGATAAAATCCGATTCGAGAGGCGCAGAGGAAGTGTGCACGATTCGCCGCTGTTTGAGTCGAATATCCTTATGCTGGCATCATCTGAGGCGGACACTATCCTCCGACCGTCGGGAGAAAGGGCGATTGCGTTGATAGGCCCTGTGTGACCGTGAAGAATAGATATAAGTGCGTGGCCGGTAGACAACTCCCACACCCTGATGGTCCGGTCCTCAGAGCTTGAGAAGATCTTCTCGCCAAAGACGCAGATCGAGAGAATCGGACCCCCATGTCCAGTGAATTGTAGTATACGCCTGTCGCTAACGCTCCCTTCCCAAACGGCGATCTCTGCGTCAGCAGAACCAGAGACGATCAGGCTCCCACCACGTGCGTACGATACAGCATTGACGGCGCTTTTGTGGCCGAGGTACGTGGAAAGCGGATTGTTGAGTTTGCTGAATAAGGGGTGAAGATCCCATGACCTGACAGTAGCATCCTCGCTCCCTAAAAAGGTATATCAGACTTTGATAAGGTTATCAGAGACTGGCATTACCTGAAACGAGGAAGTTCCCGCCGGGGGAAAATGCGATAGACAACACCACATCGGTATGATCGTCGAAAGGACCCAAGAAACGCTCGCCATTCTCTGCGTTCCAGATACTAATAGCGCGGTCGTCGGAACATGTTGCAATCTTCGATCCGTCAGGTGAATACGTCACACAACGTATCCAATCGGTGTGAGGTTGGAAACCGAGTTTATATTCTCCAGTGATTGCGTCCATCACAACCACTTGGCCGTCGTCACCGCCAGAAGCGATGCGACTATTGATGGGGGAGATAGCAATAGAGTGAATCTAGACAGTACTGAGCCCGTCACCAGAAACGTGCGGTGCAAACTTACCCAATCGTTGTGATAGTTTCTGAATGTCTGAGTCTTGGTAAAACTTTTGGTCCTCAATCCCCAGACTCGGACCGTTCCGTCCAAGCTAGCTATAAGAGAATATAATTTTTTGCGAGGGGAAAGCCAAAGAGACATAACGCACCCGACACAACCCCTGGCTCATCGTCGTTTGAGAACAGGCGAAAGGAGACGGAAGTCAAGGTAGATTTATGGCCCGACAGGGGCTCGCAAACAAGAGTGCCCGTTTCGACGTCGAACACACGGATGAGGTTGTCCAGTGCCGCGGTGACGATTTTTTTAGAGTCTGGGGACCAATTGACGCATCTGAGATATCCGCCATGGCCCGCCAAATCAGAGAACATGCGCTCCCCTGACGCAACGTTCCATATCACGACAGAATAATCATCGCTTGCTGTTGCAAGATAGAGGCCATTTGGGGAATACGCCAGTCCATAGATCTGAAATACTAATTAACGAGAAGGCTTTGGGATTACAACTTAACTTACCCAGTCCCGGTGGTGAACTAGGGGGTCAAGGACCTTTTCCCCACTGTCAACGGACCAGATAATTGCTGAGTTATCGGTCGACCCTTTAAAACGTTAATGAAAAGACTTTTTGAGGAAATGGAGGAAGACAATACCGCTGGCAACCTGCTTTCCGTCGGGGCTGGTTACAGTAAGTGGTGTTAAGCTCGGTTCTTGCAGCATACAGAGTATAGCACGCACCTGAAACATACACCTCTCACGGATCCCGTATGGCCTTCCATAGGTCCGCAGACTCCCTGGCCAGTCTCGGCAGACCACACCCAGACCTTTCGATCGTCACTTCCAGAGGCGACCATCTTCCCGTCAGCAGAAAAGCTGAGAGCAAAGATGTCTTCAGAATGTCCTTCCAGTGGACCGCACAAGACCTTTCCGGTATCGGCCTGCCATATCATCACTGTCCGATCCATTGCCGCAGTTGCCACAAGTGTTCCATAGGGGGATATCGACGCCGACTGGATGTTCGCCAAGTGCTCTGAGTGACCCTCGAAAGATACATTTTCCACGTGCCCATCATCGAAGTTCCATCTCCAGATGCCAAAACCATCGCATGCCAATACTGAGATTCCGTCGAGGAGAGAAACTGCGGCACGGAATGGACCTGTTCCTCCCAAGAACTTCCCCCAAATAGGAAGAGAATCCATGTCGAAGGACCTGATAGTACAATCTTCACCGCCTAGAAAGTACGATTAGAGAGCGTTTGCTCGTTCATGCGAGTGACAAACTCACCGACGTGAAGCTGTTTCATGTCAGGAGAAAATTTGACCGAGCTCACGTAGGACGTATGGCCGTACAGGGGGTCACAGATCTTCTTTCCTGTCTGAACATTCCATAGACGGACTGAAAGATCATCGCTGCCTGAGACAAGCAATTGGCCATCTTTTGAGAACGTCAGGCATCTAACCGCCTGCGCAATACCTAAGTCCGCAGATTCCTTGTACTCTAATCCAAACACACTTACCCCGGTGTGGCCCTTGAGCGGCTGGTTGATTGTACTTCGCCGGTCCATGTCGTAAAGTACGATGGTGTAATCGTCGCTACCTGCTGCCATAACCTTATTATCTGGTGATATTGCAATAGCCCTGATGTAGCCAGATTGTCCGGTTGCCCATGCTTCTCCTGACGCCGCTCCGGTACCCGCATCGTAAATCCTTACAGTTCTATCACCGTACTCAGCACAAAGAAAAAAATAAATCAGAAATGCTGCTTGCCTGTCATCAGAACCCGATATGAAGAAATCCGTCGTATAAACCACTGTGCGAACCCAGTCATTGTGGAAGGCTGTATCATATATGACTTGCCCCGTCTCAGCGGCTACGACTTTAACCTTCCTATCGTCGGAACCGGTCACGATTCTAGATGTATATGGAGCATGAGCCGGAATAAGAGACAATATGACTTAATGCATACCTCTGTCCGTCTGGAGACCACGCAAGACTTCGAATCCAGTCCGAATGGAGCTCGAAAGGCCCAAAGAGGAGAGCGCCATTCTCAGATTCAAATATTCTAAGTCGCCTTTCATCGGATCCTTCGCTCGTGGTTAGCATAGTTTGACCTTCTTAGACTCCCAACCTTACCAGTCGCTATCCTTTTACCGCTAGGGCTGTATGCGATAGTACGAATAGTTGACCCGTGGGTTCCAAGCTGATATAGTGTTTCTCCCGTAGTCGCTGAGACCACGACCGCGACGCTACTCAATCCGGCTGCAATCTTTTTACCGTCGGGGTGAATAGAGATGCTGAGAACGGAGTTGCTCGTGGGAATCGAGAATCGCATCGCTGGCCACTTGACATCGCCTTCGTGTATGACCTTGATCGTAAGAGGAAACTGGTCACGATAACGTTTATGAACATGAGAAGAGGGAGGAGAAAATGGCAAGGCGGATAAATAGATGTGGGGGACACTCTCCGCGATCAAATCTGCGAATGTGAGGGCAAATCGGCTGCCATCGGCGGCAAATATGGACAAATCTTTGTCTGTACCCTGTAAGAAATGATGGTGAATGAGGTCCAGCGATCGTCAAGCCACGGATATATACCTCTAGCCATTCAGCTGCCGTTAGGAGCGACTTCGAAGCTATATTAGACTTTGACAAGTGGCTCAACACCTCAAGCCAATACAGAAGGTGGAAATTGAGGAAATTCCTCAGCAGATTGACAATCTCCGTGTCGCGCTTCTCTGTTGAGGACAGCCCGCGGAGGTGATCTGCCCAAAACCGGCAAGCGTAGGCCAGGTGGGAGGGAATACATCGTTCAATAAGTGACTGCCTGTCCTCGATGTCGCTGTTCTTGCGATAAGAGGACTTCAGCTCGCAGATGTTGAACTTGAGTCCTTGTTGCATGATCTTGAAACACGAGATCGTCGTATTTCTGTGGGCTTTGGCTCTGTCGATATGAAACGAATCTGTGCAACGCTTAGGATCGATCAGATAGTCTTTATACGCTTTGTGGCGGAGCTTGACAGCCTTTTTTTCATCGTCGATGGAGATTATAGGCAACAACTTGTAACACATATCTTCCAAGGATAAACCAGAGCTTGACGGGAAACGATTTTGAAGAAGTTGCTCGAGATCGGCCAACGTCAGTGGTTCCTTGCTGAGCGCAATAGTCCCCATAGTGGCACGAAAAGCATCAGGCGTGTTGCCATCGACTGCCATCGACAGCACCTCTTCGAAGTACTGATCGAAGGAATCAAATTTCGTCGTAGTTCCGCCCTCTAGGATAGTTGTGAGATGTCTCTCCTTATCACCTCCGGCAGCTTGGATACCGTCGACAGCAATAGCAGCCCATTTGAAACACCCCCTGGCGTGTTCAGCCAGTCCATATAATGCGTCGTAGTCAGGCCAATTCTCCGGTATCGATTTGTCTTGCTTTCTCATCTCGGCGAAGCGATGAGTGAGATAAGTGCGCATATCATTATTCGTTTCGTAGTCGGCATCATCCCCTGTCAAAAGGTCGAGGCGCTTGACGTCTTTCTCCTCAAAAAGCTTTGTGATGTCTCCCTGCGGTCGGCTAGTAATAATCAGCTTGAAATGGCGTGGTAGCGACAGCCACAGTGGGAGGGTACTAAGAAGCGTCTTATAGCTAGAATAACCCTGTCCACACTGCTCGAGGCCGTCGATTAGGAGAATTGGGCCACGACTTGACAGCCGAGCACCCAAAGCCTTGAGCGGACCTGCGATGAGTTTCTCGAATGTTGTCTGGATGTCGCTCAAGTCTAGGTAGTCATTCTCTCTCGTTAGCACTTTGTAGATTTCGCCTTTGATAGCCGGGTGGAACTTCGCCATCTTATATGCGAGAGTAGTCCAGAGCTGGGAAGGCGTATGATCGTTTTGTCTAAAAAAGAATGACCCAGCAGAGCGCTGTTGCTTCTCCAGCTCAGAAATAAGGCTCCAAGCGATTGTCGTCTTTCCGGTCCCTGGAGCGCCACATAGCCACAAGACATTTGGGTCGGTATCGCTTTCAAACCAGGATATAATTTGTAACAGCAAAGATTTTCGGGTCCAATCCAAGCAGGGATCCAACAGGCTGGTCGGTGTGAAATCAGAGCTGAGAGCTTCTGTAAGCTTCTGGTCCTCATCCGCTGCGGTGGGAGTGGTAAGGATAGGTTCCTCTATAACGATTAGCGAAATGTTTACCTGTGACAGTATGAGTGTCTGCTTCTTGTTCAATCGTACTAATTTCGCTTCTGGTTTCCTCGACCGAAGGAAAAGCTGGGGTCAAATCAACTGCCTTCCTAGTATAAGGTACACCCCATTCGTATATGTCCTTTCCAGCAAGGAAGTTCCTTTTCAACTTCACGAACTGTCGATCGAACTCCTGGAGGATGTTCTTCCTAGACTCAGGGTCGCTGAGTTCCTCTGTGTATACGCATTAGAAATAGTTCCTCGCACAAAATACCGCGTACCACATACCTCTGAACTCGGGCTTCGAACAATCTTCTGCAAACATGGCAGCATTCCGAACTAAGCTCAGAAGAGATGATAACGTCTGCGTTTGAGACGTGAAACGTTCGGACAGCTTCGGAAGCTGCATGTGAATAAGGACTTCGCAGGCCTGTTCCCCGAGGTTCTGAATGTCTTCTTCAACATATTCAGTTGGCATAAACTGCAGGGTGTGATGGAGGATCAGTCCTACTTGATCCTTCGAATGGAAAATACTCACGCCACACGCAGTTTGGAGAGCATCCTTCGTTCCCCTGACCGTTTCATCGAGCTGCGACAAGCGTCTCAATCTCGTTGCTTAGGGATTATCATAAAAACTTACGGTCCAGTCAGACGGAGCCAACTCCATGAGCTTGAGCAAGGCATCGAGAGACCGTTTAAATGAATTCGGTGCTGTTGGGGGACCGAAGGGAATACCCTGACCATCGTCTCCAGGATCGACGCTACGGTCTTCAAGACCACTTCGGTTCTTATCTCTCGCCTTCACGTGGGGATGGTGAGGGGCGGTAGTTAGCATGAGACTCTGCTAGGTGTAACTGCACGAAGTGCACCTTTGAATCTTTCTGCAAGATGACAGAAAGGATCACGTCAAAGCCAGCGCAGCTACGCTCATATTCTGAGAGAAACAGTGACATCCGTCACGTCAAGACATAAATAAGGAAGCACGTACCATATTTATCTCCGGTTCCGGGTCTGACAGAACACGAACGATACACAGCGTCACCTTGGATGGTGACTGTTTCGACTTTCCTTCTCCGTATAAGCGTACGAGCCTCATAAGGCTGGATCGATATGATAGACTTTGCCGTGATGATGCTACGGCACTCGTAAAGCAGAGCAGGTAAAGAAGCTCCAAGCACTTACACTGCAGGTTTAATTTCCCATTGAAGCATTAACTGCGTCTCACGCAGCTGAAATGATGCGGATCGGGGCTCGCCATCCACAATAAGGTCCATAACCCGTGAAGGTTTGTAGGAACCACGTGGATTCGATTTGATCACAATGCCTATAGATCAGTTCAAAGCGGTGTGAATAAAGACATCCAATTAAAACATCCTGAGAGGAACACACACCTGTTAGCTTGAGTACGTTTGAACTTGCAATGGTCAACCCCCTTTGTGGACGACCAACCGCGACAGTCGTGCGAGTCATTTGGGCTTGGGCTCAAACTGAAGATTCACCTATGCACATGCAGCACAACTCAGGCTGAGATACCGTGACTTTGCACACGCTTGCAGCGGTGCAGGCTTGTAGTAGGCTTTGCCGTAGGAAGTGGTGTGAAAAGCGCCAATGTCTGCCAGTACTGTACAGCAGTGCGGTGCATCGTGGGCTTGATGTGTCATTAGGTACGTCCTCGAGTCACGTTCGAGCTCTCGACTTTGACACCGAGCGTCAATCACTGGCATCTACTAGCTTACCTCCTGGCGATCACATTCTACCCCTTTTGGCATCACAATGCAGTGTCCCGGCCCGCTTTCCCCGTTTGCCCGAGGCTCATATTTAAACTCCGCTTCTACCTCTGTTGGTCACCGTATCGCACGTCAAGTCCGTCATTCTCGCCGACAACAGACCCGCAAACCTGCCCCTTCCCGAGAACATTGCAACTGTGCCGAGACACCGGGTATGACGTCTGCGGGATTCCCGTCATCGACGAATCTCGTGGGGTTGCTACTGCCTGGGTCAAGTACGGTCTGTCGGTGACAATGGGTGAGGCCCTCACACAGGACTGGGTTGGGCAAGTCCTTAACGCCAACCCCGATGCCGTTGTGCAGATCCCTAAGGTCTATCGCGCCTTCGAACACGGTAGCTTTGGCTATATCGTCATGGAGTACATCGACGGTTTAGCATGCGACGACTCCGATACTCTGCAGGTCGCCAGTACCGTGGAGTATCTTATCCGCGTCACGGGTCCGACCATTGCACCCGGACCTGTCCCAACGGGTCGGCTTCAATGACGAGTTCGCGATGGCCGACGTCTTTGCCCCTGCGACATAAATCGTACCAACTTCAAGAAAGTTCTACAGGGTAAGATCATAGCGCTCGACTTAGGCGCTACGTGTTTCCTGCACCTCCTTCTTCGTCTTCGCAATGGCTGCGGGAGAAGACAGTTTCATTTGGCTGGTGGCCCAATATGTCGACTATCCAGCATCGGCGAATTTCAAGGCGATGATGGATGCTTCCTACTACCTGGTTCCGTTCGGTACAAACAATATTGGTGAGCAACTAAGTGTTTCGTCCCATGCAGACTGATTTCAAGGCTGGACAGGTGTTCCGCGCGAGCTCAAGCCCAAGCGAAACTAGCACACAATCGTCTTGGAAGATCTACTCGTCACGTATCTATTTATGTCTTTGCCGTATTATGAGCGCACTGTTGCTACTTCTCTATTTGGGCCTGCTTTGCGTGTTCACGATCTCCAATGTACAGCCAGATAAGTGTACACTGGCGTATAGTATCTATGTCGAATTGACTTCTGCGTTACCACCACTGCATGGCCTTCTTGATTTCAATTGACGTATGTGAGGAAGGCTGACTCCCCGGTGGCGAAGTGCCAGTGCGTAGGCAGTGTCTAGCGCGGTTGGCCATTGCGGCGATTTCGTCGCTGCGACTGCTTCCTCTCTCTGGTTTGGCTCATGCGGCTCCACTCACCTGTTCAATGGTGACCGGTGACCAGAGCAATCCCGGCAGCCGAGGCTGCTGTCGGCGACAAGGACACACGGGTTTCAGGAGTTGGAACTCGGGAGGAACCCGTCTCGGCGCGCTGCCGAGCCCTAGGAATTAAAAGCCAGCTGAACCAGGCTATCGCAGGTTTGCCTTCATATACAGACAGTCACCAGTCTAAATAGTAAAGAGCAGGTCAATCACAACCCTGTTCTACACATCGAGCTACAAGACATCATAAATATATATATATACCTCACCATGGCGTGTGAAGTGGCATACGTTATTGCAGTAATAAATATGTCAACCAATAAAATACTTGCGCAGCCTCTTAAGTTACTTGCCCTCGACCCCAACTCGAACCCTCACCTTGAACTCGACCAACAAAGGTACTCAAGTACTTAAGACTGGAGTCCGGATATCTCGTAGTCGATAGGGACATCCTTCCGCTCTATCCACATCGCGTCATCGCTCCCGAGGTCGACGCCTTTGCCACAGTCGAGCCGACGGCGGACGGGGAGCTCCCTCAGCTCGGCGCAAGCCCCGCCACGCATACCGGCGCCGCCCAACGCACCGCGCACGGCTGAGCTGCCCGGGTGGTGGGTGCGGACGACGACGAAGTGCTCGCCATGCCACCCAACGTAGTCGAGGCTCGGCACAGCCAGCGCGACATCGCACGCGTTTGCGAGACACGCACCCGTGTAGGCCTGCGGCTCCTGCATGTGGGACAGCCATTGTCGTCGGGACGACGAGTCGTGCAAGTGGAGCATGTTGAGAGCCCCGAAGCGCGAAAACGCGGGCGCGTACTCGTGCTGTCGTCGCCAAACTCTCAATCAGAAGCGGAGGGGGGTGGGGGGTGACGACGGCGGAGGGCACGCACCATGAGACGGTCGGACGAGGCGCACGCGAGGTGTATCGCCTGCATCTCGTGCGGCAGTCCGCGAACGAGCGCATCGACAGCGAGACTGGTGAGGCTCTCGATGCGCACGCGCACGGCGCGCAGGCCAGGGAGCTCGGGTAAGAGCCTGCGCACGAGCTCCCACGGGCATGCGCCCAGATCGAGTCGGCGCAAGCGCGGACGCGCGCGTAAGAAGTGTACGACTGCGCTGAAGAGGGGGAGATCGTTGTCGTGCCCGATGAGTGCGAAGCGGAAGGCCTCGAGGTGAGGAAGGAGCACGTGCATCTGCGCGCCTGTCATGTTGGCGCTTGCACCCGCCCAGCTGGCGATTTGGTTAGTTGGTACATGATTAGCGCCAAAGATCGCAGTAGCTTCTGCAGGGGTGTCGAGCGTCCCATGCAATGTGAGCGAGATGAGGTTGTGAGCATGAGCGATGCGTGTGAGGACGACGTGCGATATGCGCGTGTCGACGAGCTCTAGGTGAGTTAGATTCTGAATAGTCGGAGAGCCAAATGCGGAGTCCCAGGAGTGTGTGCGAGCGAGATGTGCCCCGAGCGTCAGATGCGTAAGTGTCCTGTTGTTGTTGTCGAGCACCGTACGGACTTCGTCAATCCTGGCGTTACCGTCGTCATCTTCTGCGCGAAGAGTAAAACGCTTGAGGGAAGTGAATCCAGATACGCCGACTGCATCGAAGTGCCATCCTCTAAAAGAGAAAAGGAAATGTGTGAGCGAGCCAAGGTGACTTGGTAGGTGGTCAAAACGTACATGAGACCAAGTTTGATAAGGTTGGGGTGGCTCTTCAGAAGCGCTTCGACCATATCGGCTTTTAGCTCTGGGTACCCTATCCACTCGAACTCTTCAAGACCTCTGAATTCTGGAAGTGCTGTCCGAAATATTCCTGGTGAAAGAATGAACAAACGAGCTCCGAGAGGGGCAATCCTCACTTACTAGACATAACCTTGAGCATCTCACCACCGCCATAATATGCCCAGTGTATTCGAAGAGCCTTGATACGACGCGAAAATAACGGGTCTATTCTGACTCTGTCAAAGATGTCTAGTGTGCGGTTCCAGTTTGCATCCTCCCCGAGATGAAGGTCGACAGTGTGAAATACGCGACGAAGGGCAATATCGCGATAGAAGGAGGAGACGGAGAGCCATGTGCGAAGGAAGTATCGGGGGATAAAGCTTGCGATCCTATCCCAGATCTCCGACGGAACGCGTTGAAGGGCGGGACCGCCTGCGAAATGAATCTTAGGAGAAAATATTACTACGTTACGGGCGATGAACAGTGTACGGACGAACGGCAGGCTCCCGACGCCAATGCATTTGGACTTCGTGACAAGACGTGTCGTAGCTGGAAGCCGTCTGAAAATCTGCGCAGAGCAACAGAAGCGTGCGCGCCAAATCGACTACGTAGTCAGCGCTGTACGCGGTTTGAAAGGAGTACCACGAACCACGAGGTGCCATCTGGTTGCTCGCGTTCTTCATACGTCTTGCGATTGCAGCGTCGTCCTTGGGTAAGTCCGGAGTTCTTAAGTAAATATCTAGGTATTCTGTCACTACAGGGCTATATCTCCAGTAGGAGGACCCGACTAAAATGAGCGACACCATCGACAGAAGTGGGCTCAGTACTCACCGCCCTGCTTCTAGCAGCGCATGACAATGGTCGAGTATGAGCTTCGCCTTTTGGAGTCTCGGGAGAGAGCCCACAATGGAGACGACGGTCTCGGTGAGTTCATCAGGGATGGAAGACATTTGAGCTTTGAGTTGGCGGTTTGCAAGCCGTCCACAGGGGTTAATATACCAGCTGTGGAACCGGCCAGCGTTGAAATTAATGTCTGAGAACATTTGCCCTGAGTGTTCGCACTATCGTTGTCCGTATCATGCATATGTCACGGTGGAAAGCGCGCGGAATTCGGTATGGTCAAATTCCGCTTCAGACACTCACTCACTCAATCATTCACACACGCAATGTCCCCGAGCCGAACACGCTCTCAGTCGGCCGCCATTACCAGATCGTACACGCTCTTCTGGGGTGGGCGACGTCCTGCGCCCGGCTATTCAGACAGGTTCAGCATTTCTATCACCGCTCATTGCACCCTGCGGACACGATGCTCAGACCACCAACAGCTGTGGTGACGTTCATTTCCCCAGTGTAGCGAAGGCTGTACATACGCGCGGAGGTGCGCGGAGCCGTGATTATCTCGCAGCCCTTCTGAGGCAGTAGAAAGCATCTCGATAGATCCTCGGTTAGACGCGCACACTCAGCCGAAACCACCTCGCTAGAGACAACGGTTCTCACTGCGGTCTTCTACTGGTCGATGCCACCCTTGATTTCCCCAGGATTTAGGGGCGTCCAAGAGGGCGATCTACGAAGCCATTAATTCCTGACAATAGAACTCGCACATTCGTTGTCAAATGTGATGCGGTGATACCTCGCAGAATCAGGACCGAACATCCATCTTTGGGGTCAGCCATCGAACGCGAAGAACGATGTCAACCCTACACGTACACTCCGCCTGTATCAGATGGCTCATTTATCTCAATTACCAGATTTAGAGGCGATAGAAATTGTTTACAGCTCTACCAAGTCTAAAAGACCCCGCACGATCCCGCCACACCGATTGCCGGGCCTCACGAAGAACAGCCCGCCTCCTGGAGAGGACCTCAACTAACCCGCAATAACGGTACAAATAATAATTTCACTAGCCCCTGTTCCTGATCAATATGCGCTTCTGAGGTTCGCTGTAGAACACATTCCGAGCTCACCGAGGCCAATACAAGGGAGACGGGGAGTAACCCCCGTGTGCAGAAAGTAGTTTGCGATCGTCGGGACCTCTGTGGCACACTTTCCGCTCGCTACTATTCCCCCTATGTGCGGGAGCATCGGTTCTTCACTGCTACTGTGGGGGTCGTCGCCTGCCTCCGCTTCTCGATCCTGGGGCCTTTGACAGCTGACAGTGTGTCCGTCAAACTCACCGCAGGCAACCGAAAAAAACGTGGGGGGGAGGCTCAGCAATGTGTCCACTCAAGCGGTGGCGCAGGCTGTCGTCACGCCACGTATGGAACGTGTTGTTTTCGAAAGTGAGACCCGACGAGGACAAACAAGTAGGGTTACCAGCCATCTCCCATTGGCAAGGAAGAGTAGGAAGAGTTTGTGGACCAGTGACGATGCTCATGACGACAAGGCCCAGGGCAGTCGAAAGTGGGGCCCGGCAATCTGAGTTGCTGCCGCCACCACCGCCACTCAGCCCCACAGGCCGAAGTTCATATCTCGTAGCTCCCGGCCAACGCGTGTCCACGACCATATCTCTGGACCCGACACGCCCAAGTATGTAGGACCCACTGACTTTTCTGATTACCTTCCAGAATCTGGGCTGAGTGCTAGACACGGCGGCGATGGTCAGGAGCATTGACCCCTTAGCAAGAGGGGGTAATAGTGACCATAGATTTCTTCGGAGAAACGCATGCAGTTCAGTCACAGAATTTGCAGACTAGCGCAAGGACAAGCGATCGAGAGCTTTTCGTACTGCAGAACCGGAATGACCATTGCCCGGAAGAAGCATATGGTGTATGCCTCACGTCTTTCCTGTGACCGGTGGTTTTTAGGCTGAGTTACGTTGGGAGGCTTCTAAGGCCGCAGGTGTTCTATGTGAGCAGGGAAATTATGACCACGCGCGACGCGCCAGGTTGCTCATATCCTGGTCTTTGGGTACAGTGAATCCGAATCTGGAAAGCAATTTCGAGATTATATCACATTACCTTTGTGCGAGTGTGTGCATGTGCGTTGAGCGGCCGCCGTAGCTCGCTTCCGCTCTGCACGTAGGTTGCAGAAGGGGTTGTAGCATGGCATGCCAGCCCATGCGATTTGGTAGCACGTTGCGCTGACCAATTTCGCGCTTTTCCGGGCGTCTCCTGCCGAGACGAGTTAATTATTGCAGATCGCTCCGACTCGGAAACCGTCGGGGACAGCCGCGCCATGTTGCTTTGACGCCCATCATTCCATATTTTCCAAACCCCAGACCTTTGGTAGCCCAGTGGAGATATATGTGTGATCGCAGCACTTGTATGCTATTGTACAATCAACCAATTCACATGCTGACCGGTGGTCGGCCAGTCGCGCTTCGTTTGAGCCATAAAAAATAAGTTACTACCAAATACACTGTAAGCACCATGTGCCATGGGAACCGTGAATGCAGACAAACTACCGTAGTCATGGATAGGCCACGAGGGATTTAACCGAAGTGGGCCCGGACCCATCCACATTCGTGACAAAGAGTGTACGCCCACAGACGAACCAAAGTTGCACGGAGCAGATCATCCGTGGGACACAGCAATTGTACTCCACACTGCGGACGACGCGGCCGTTGCGACCGATGCTCGGTGGTCATCCTCACCTACGTTTAGGTACTGTCCCCACTCCTTCACCTCTTCGTCACATGCCTCCGAGGCGATCCAATCGTGGCAGTGGTGTGTGCTATCGACGGGCGAGGCAGACGTTATCGATGACGACGACGTCGACAATAGCAGCGACGAGAGTTCCGTGTCCCACTCAAAGTCAGCGCTCGTGGGCGACACGGCGTCCGGAGGTGTGTCCCGAAGGGGATGCTGGGACGCCAGGTGCGCGTCCTTTACATGACTCGGTAAGGGGACACCGTGGGCGCGACACAGCTCGCGTACACGGTGAGCATATCTGTCATGCTGATAATAAAATGGTGAGACACCAGAGAGTGACCAGGGCACAGAATAAACAAAGCCGCTTTACGGCACAGGGCAACGGCGGGGATGGAAAAGGGGAAGAGAAAAAATTGGGGAGGTAGACTTACGATGCTCACGACACGCTCGACCTCTGCCTCGTTCTCTGGTTTCCGCGAACGGCGGGCAATGACCCATTGGAGAAGCTCGATGGCTTCGTTGTAGGCAGCGATGGCGGAGGGTATATCTGACCCAGAGGAGTCAAGTTGAACCGCGTGTCGCGCGCGCTGTAGGGCCTTTGACAACGTTTGTCGCGAGGATTGGCGGGACGAGCGTGCTGGACGTTTTTGGGAGATGATATACGCAGGTGGTGGTTGCAGAGTATATGGTGGAGGCGGGGAGGACATGATGCGGGCGTGGCGGGGAGAGGGTATACTAGGGCGGCGATGGATGTGGCGAACAACAACAGCAATTTAAATAAGAAGCTTATGCTAAGCTAATGTACTGCATATCGATTGGTAGGTCTCATTGAGGAAAGTTAGGTTGTTGGGGGTTCGTGAGTTAGGTAACATCGTGGGTCTCCTCTCGGCTAACACCGTTTACGTAAATAGAACAGCGCTGACGTCCCGAGCTTCCGAGTCCATATTATCAGATTCTAGACATCCCCAGTCCTCTCTGACGGTTTGTGCACCGTGACGCAGGCAGGATAGGTGTCTTGGTACTTTTCACCTTGCCTCAGTTCACCACCGAACTGTGGCTCCGGCCAATAATTTGATGGCTCGTCAATGATAGAGCAACATTGAGAGCCTCAGTCCTCGCCTTGATACTTCCTCTCTGCCCGTCGCTTCGCTTGAATTTGGGGTTACACCGATGTGTCGATCGAGCCTTCGTTGCCACGGCCATCGTTAATCCGCCCATTGTTATCCATATGCTTGCTCGCCTGAAGCGCAGAACACGGAAGGACACGGAAGATTTGTCACGACCACCGGTCATATCGCGCCCGCCCTAACGTTCTCTGCATTACCGAGTTGGCTACGGCAATGCGCGGCCCCGCTAAGAGGAAGACGTTATCCTGGTTACAGTGCGAACCGCACCTTCGGTTGATCTTTTAAAATAAATCGGGTAACGGGTAGCTGTGTTGCGCTGATCGCGCGTCCATTGGTTGACTGTCAGCGAGCACCGGTCTCGCTGCTATTGCTACTGCGTCCTCTGTGGATGTTCATCACTACGCTGGTATCCAGGCACTCTGTTTGCTCTGTTTGATCGCGAACGGAACCCATCGCATCTGAGTGCTAGGCCCCGACGAAATTTGAATTCAGCAGGAATCAACTGGATTGTGATTAAACGAGTGTCGGTAAGGTCCATTGAGGGTAAGTTACTGTAGTCCGAAATATGAAAGAACTAGTGGCGGAAATGAATGAGTGTTTTACAATAATCCTAGTCCAAGAGCTGTGTGGGTATGAAGGCTGCGCAAGAAAATCATAATGTTCGTGTGTGTGACGTCATCAATGAAACCCATTTGGGTATGGTCACAAGTTTTGTGGGAGAATCTTTTCCTGTGGTGGTCTATGGCTAGGTTCTGTCGTGTATGCGGGCGGGGCATCGACGGGGTATGCAGACGGCAACGCCTGTGAAGAACAATCGCCGCCGAACGGAGACTGGGAGGGCTGGTACTCGTACGGCGGGGGTGGCACCGCACGCACCACGGACAGCTGGCGCATCCGCTCGGTATACCTGTTGCACTGGATCTCGGGTAAGAACGAAGGTAGTCGCGTGAAAAAGTGAGACGCACGATCGTGGCTAGCTGACGAGCCTCTGCGTGAGCGCCGTGGCGCTCCAGGCGTGCCCGGATGCTGCGGAGACGTTGCACACTCTCGGCATATGCGAGCAGCGCCCCCGCGCGGTCCGTTTTTGTTGTGTCGAGCTCGACGGCCGATTGCGCTAGAGCAAGGGCGTCCGCGACCATGCGCCTCCAGGATCGAGCGGGGGTCGTGCCGCGGTGTGAAGAACGTGTTTCAGACATGTGCGTGCACGAGACTGGCCAGCACAGTGCAGTAATAGGGATGGAGGAGGAGAAAAATTGGGCAGGGAGGGTGCCCGTTAAGAGCCGGGGGCGGGATGACGTGGGAACCTCCGACTATAAAGGCCATACGTAAATGAGGCCCTGCAATTTGCCCACAAGCGAAGGCGCGCGCATGGAAACAGAAGGTATAATGGCCATATTTGGCCAAACATGCGCGATAGATGAAGCTCCCGCCCTGTGACCATGTGTAGTACAATGACCAGGTACAGAGGTTATCACGGTCATTGTCCGCGGATCTTCTCAAGAACGAAGGCGGTCGCACCACTGAGTTCCAGCAGAAAACGCGAAAAAGGAATGAACGAATGTCAACACGACTCGATCAGGGTATGCCGAATAGGCTGGCGGACTCAGTGCGTCGACCGCACTATGATCGACCGGAGACTTGCTTGTAGAGGTAAAGCGAGAAGAAGTGTAATTAACTACAGTACGTCACGGCGGCATCCGACTCGCGAGTATTTCGAAATCGCGACTCGAGACTGGAGTCTCCAGAAACGGACACAACAACAACCACAGTGCCAGCGAATACCCCAGTGCTGGTTGGCGACAACAAAGCAACCTAATTCGGGTATATGACAATGTCGGGATAAGTCTCTATTTGGCTATGCCGCCTTCGGTTCAGTAGTAAAAACCAACAATATAACCATTTAAGGCGACGTGCCCCTGCCCCCGTGGAGTACTCTCTTGCCCACACACATGAGGGTTCGAGTTTCGCGGGAGTTCCAGAATTCTCAACCTTCGCAATCCCACGGGGCCAATATTTCTCAATTGCGAAGTCTCAAGATCCTAACAAGTAAGGAAGGGGCCACAAATTATCGATCAACCAGCTGTCAGACTGCCTTTGTCCCCTCTATGACCGAATCCGCGGGGCCGCAACAAGCCCGACGCGCAGATGACTCGAATCGGGCTGCAAGCGCTGGATCTAGAAGTACAGTAGAAGGACATCGTGGTTACAAAGTTTGTTGCGCATATCACCATCGCAACTGTCTACAGTACTGGCAGAATCTGTCTGTTCCTACTCTCCCCGGTGGTTACCAATTGCACTCGAACGCATTTCCTCCACACTTCTTTTCTTGCCACGTGCAAGACGGAAAAACCAACTCGTGCGCTCTTTCCACGACGCGATACTCTTGACTGTGTACTCCGACCAGGCTTCAGATGGGTCTGACGACAGGATCGAGCTTGTCTCCCCGGAGTCGTTGTCAGCCCATACACCGTGGTCCCCGAATTCCTCTTCCACTCCCTCCTTGGGAGTTTCCAGTAGGTCTTTCATCTTTCCTATCAGGCCTATGAGGGCCCGAACTCGGGTGGAGTCTTCGACTCGAAGCTCGTGCTCCCCCTTTTTGTAAATGAAATCTATCACTTCAGTGAGTGGGAGGATCATGTCTTCCAGCGAATTCCCTTCATTACGCCCATCTCTGCTAGGTACGTAAGGTTACTGACTCGAAGATGACGCTGAAGTACGCTCACGAAGCCACCACCAACATTTCAATATCGTGCTTAATAGCCAGAACTGGACACTTCCCGCGGGGCCAAACGCGTCTTGCAATCGTATGCCAAAGTTGTCGAGCCTGCGCCGCCCATGCATTGGGGAGGATGATCCGTGTCATTGTAGTGCACAGCAACAGCAGATTCTTGCTTTGGGGCTCCATGTCCCCTGTGGTCTCGCTGTGCACTGATCGACCGGCGGGAGTATAAACCATCGCGAAAGTGTTCTAACAAGTTGCCTTGGTCAATCAACGCGTCTAGCGCGATTTATACTGTTCTGGTGCCAACACTCTGTAGGTGTGTCTTGCCCCCTAGACACCGAGGGCGACTGGCACATCATCAATCAGCGCGAGGGCCAATGTAACAACTATCTCAATGGATGGCCAAGCCGTTCGTTGGGGTGCGCCCTGGGCCAACTGGCATCTCATTTATATCAAACCGGATGCAAACTCCCGGAACGCTACAACGTGCCAATTACACGACCCTAACTCGCAGTGTCGGTGGCATAACTGCTGTAAGGGCCCACGAGCACTGTTATTTATCTCCAGGATTCGGATCACAGTAATTTACCCAAACCAGATGTGCCCTATAACTCTCACCGAGTGCCTTACCCGATTATGGCTACAGTATTTGGAAAGAACCAAACCGGTGGTTGACTCTGGACCGGTGGCTGTATGAATATGATGCACCTATAGACAGCATAATAAACATCTAGGATGTAAATCGTCCTCAAACACTTCATTTTTCAGATGAGCGTAATACTATAAGTCGCCTACCGAGGTTCACGTGATTTCTTGCTGGGATCATGATCGTCACTCAGGCTCAGGCCGGCAAATAACTTAAACAATTCCGAATCCTCATCTGTGCCCCCTTCCTTGAACTACCTGGCAAGGAAAAGCAAATAGTCTAGTTTTAAATGTCTTTTCCTCTCTCTGACCGAGTCTGTGGAGCTGCATTGAACGAGGACGTGCGGACGGGCTCAAACCGAGTTGCAAGCGCCTGATGGCCGGATCTGTGAGGGTCAGACTCGTTTGAGTTAAGGGCACATACGACCAAGAAGATCTCGGGGCGATCTGAGGTGTGCTCTACTGGGCGCGTACTGTTCCTGACGATAAGAAATCCGAAGACTTCGTCACACCCATGCCGAGTTTCGACTAACTTGCTACAGTCGAACCCCTCATAACCCATACCCCTTAAATGCATATTATCCAATATTTCCGCATCCCAAATGTATCCCAAATGACCATAGGCAGGTAGGCTTAGGGCCATAGTTTAAGAATTAGGGGCTATTGGTTTAGGGTGATATAAGTAGCAGTCAAAAAATCCTCAAAAGTGGGTATGGGTTATGAGGGGTTCGACTGTACCATCAAAGCCACTTCGGCGATACAATCCCTCATGTCCGAACAACCAACATCTACCGTAGTACCTTCCTCGGATCCTTTCTCTACGATCTTCTCGACACTTGCCTACCAGGCTCCTTACTTCTCACTGAGGACCAACGCAAAAGCCGCCTGCGTGTGTGTCTGAAGTTCCTATGGTATTGTGTAAGGCCATACAATCTTCCTGAAAACGTGGATGAGCCCTCAGCCCCTTATCTCCGCTCCGTCTTTGCCAGTCCTGAAATTATCAGTTAGTTCCAGACCGAAGAGGACCCCGCTTCCCGCTGATAGGACGTTGCTTTGGGTCATTGGTTGTCAAAAGCTTGGCAAATGATATGATGACGTCACCCACCCGCGCCAGGTATCACTTCGGAGATGGTGGTTTACGAGCGGATTGTTAAGAAGTTGAATGCAGTAGTTTGAGCTTGAGTCGTGACTACACGTCTTCTTGAGGACCTATCTCAAGACCTATGATGCCAGTGGCACCTAGCTATCTTACCGAGTCATCGCACGAATCACGACAACGAACTGCTAACAATGTCATTGGCCGAGTCAACGAGTCACCTACAAAACGAGCTGTTACATGTTACAAGTCAGAACGGGGTCGCATATTGCTATCTCAAAACCATCCAGCAGGAATCTTCATCTCCGCGGCACTCTTCTTTTCACTTCCCTTCCGAATATCAAGCGCGTTCTAGTGGCACGACCTTTTCTTGCCACATGCAGGACGGTAGAACCAACTCATGCGCTCTTTCCATGACACGACGCTCCTGACCGTGTATTCCGAGCAGACCGCTTCGGACACAGTTGAGCATGCTTCCCCGGAGTCGTTGTTAGCCCCAGATATGAAGCACTCCCCGAATTCCTTTTCTACTTCCTCCTTGGGAGTTTCCAGTAGGTCTTTCATCTTTCCTATCAGGCCTATGAGGGCCCGAACTCGGGTGGGGTCTTCGACTCGAAGCTCGTGCTCCCCCTTTGAGTTGTAAATGAAATCTATCACTTCAGTGAGTGGGAGGATCATGTCTTCAAGCGAATCCCCTTCATTACGCCCATCTCTGCTAGGCACGTAAGGTTACTGACTCGAAGATGACGCTGAAGTACGCTCACGAAGCCACCACCAACATTTCAATATCGTGCTTAATAGCCAGAACTGGACACTTCCCGCGGGGCCAAACGCGTCTTGCAATCGTATGCCAAAGTTGTCGAGCCGGCGCCGCCCATGCATTGGGGAGGATGATCCGTGTCATTGTAGTGCACAGCAACAGCAGATTCTTGCTTTGGGGCTCCATGTCCCTTGTGGTCTCGCTGTGCACTGATCGATTGACGGGAGTATAAACCATCGTGAATATGACCAAGTCGTCGAGAATGCTGTATTAGGAATCCTAGGAACATCTTAGTCGCACAGCCACGTAACACGAGACTTTGTCAGGCCAGTTTTACAGTAGAACTTCCACTTGTGTGCGTGCAAAGTGATGATAGTTGTACAGTATGTTTTGCACCGATCTCCGAGGAGGAGGCTCAGGCCTATATTCGACAACGGCACAGAAAGTTACGATTGCCGATTCTTTTCATCACGCATGGAGTGCCGCGATCTACAGAGCCGGACCAATGGGGGAATCCAATTGCACCTTACTGAAGTACCCTGAGGGCACCATGATGTTTTTCTTGCGCAGGCACAACGTACTGTACATGCTGTACAGCAACAAGTTAGTTCGAACTCAAGTTCCTAAGGATGATCTTACTATACCATTTTCGGTCTAACAAGACTCGGTCGGAGCTGGCCTTTTCGGAGACTTTTGGCAAGACTTTTAGGCTAGTTTAGGCACTATAGTAGCATCAGGAGGCACGAACGCCTGTGATCTTGGCTACGATGTGACATATGGTGTAAGACCCGGTACTAATCGTGTGGGTTAAACGTTACAGTAAACGCGCTACCGTGACACTGCAGTGGCAACACTTCATTCGGTAACACATCCGAGTCAACGGTGCCACCTACAGCAGTGTACTACCGTACTGGAAACGATTTTCCCGAAGCGTGGATGATACACGATGTCAATTGACTGCGACGAGATAGTACCTGGCACCAGGATATGCACCTCAGGCTCTTGTCAGGACTCATCTGTAGCAATGAACATTCCTCATTCCCTGGAAGACAGCCTTACCGTATCCATTCCCGATGGCCTTCGGTAGCTCAACTGCTGTTTGTCGCGCCCCGACATTCATTGCCAAAGGATCGATCGGTGAGGTACAGGAGGCAAGATGAGCGAATAAACCCAGAAGAAGCAAAGCCTAGCCCTGGATCAATGCTTCATTCGGTACCGGTGGTCGGGCGAACCAAACTACAGTCAACTCTCTCATAACCCATACCCTTCGGGAAAGGCCCAGAGGTATGGGTTATTGAGGTGTATGGGTTGTCTGGGAGGCATGTCACGCGTGACCGATCACGTGTAGGATGAAACCCCTCCATTTTTTCCTGCTTGTTTTTTCGTGTCCCCTGAAGACAAGTTTACCCTTGAGTTTACCACTCTCCAAAAAAGTAGGATTCTGGTCAATAGCCGGTCAACACTTTTTTTCAAAGTTTGTGAGCAACATGTGAGGACTAAAAAACAACACTTGAGTCTTGCTTGAGTCAACAAGGAGGATGTTCGCATTTTGACAACAAATGGCTTGGAAATTGCTCACTGCTGTATTGCACTGTACATGGCCATAAACAAAGGGATATGTTAGGGGTATGAATTGTCGAGGGATCTTCTGTGTCTGCACGGGCACTACTTTGGTGTGTGTTGCACCAAAGTTGACCAAACCGTGTTGCATCTCCGCTAATTTAGTTGACTTTGGGCATTAAGCGCCTGTTAAGCGCCCACTAAGCGCCCAAATGTATGGGTTATCGACCCCAAAAGAGTATGTGTTATTGGTTATTGGAGAGTATGGGTTATGCCTACAAAATCCCCGCATACCAACTTGGGAAATGGGAAAATGTATGGATTATTGGAGAGTATGGGTTATCACGGGTATGGATTATGAGAGAGTTGACTGTAGCACGAGGAACGCCGTGCACGAACTAACTTTTGGCGTTGCACGGTTATCAACTGCGGTCACATCATCGCACTGCATCGTGCCATTACTTCCAATTTGCAGTGAAGAGAATACAACGCAGAGTAAATAAAGAATATCATCCGTTGCGTATCCGGCTATGCAATAAGTTACAGATGCAGCAGCAAGGCCGTGCTCACCACGCACGCGCCCACGCCGCTCCTCTAGCTAGAGCTTTGTCGTGGCCTCAGGTGCGATGCGACTCTTGATCATCTTGATGATCCACAGAGGTAGCGCGCTTATCGCAACGATAACTGCGACTTTCCATCCAAACCGCACTGAGACGACAAATGATAGATCTGAAACAAGGGGAGCGCGGACGACGACGTGAAATGAAAGGAGTCATGAGAAAAACCGGAAATGAAGCGTAGGGCGGATATGAAAAGACAAACGCACCGAAATATTCGGGGAGGAAAATCATGCTGAAGGCGTACATGCCGAGAGTGACGACTTCCGAAATGATCATGTATACGTGCCTGCGCGCGCGGAAATATCAGAATTACCAAAAAAAAATGAAGCGAAATGAAGCGTGATGGTAAGGATGTACGGACGTAAGACGGACGTACCAAATTGTGATTTCCAAGGCGACCATGATAAGTTCATTGAGGATCAGCGCAGTGAAGGAGATAGCGACGATGTTCAGAAACTCATTCTCGAAGAGCACGAGTGAAATGATCATGATCGCAGCGCCTGACAAGTGTGAGCGTGTAAGACGATATACCGCGACGAGCCCGCGAACCTTGATAGAGGCTGATCATGAGCCACATGAAAAAGGTCTTGTAAGATAGAGCTCGGCCCTAAACACCGCCGCACGATTGCGAGTGAGAACTCAAGACACGGTGCGCGTCCGCACGCACGCGTACCTTAGTCAAGTCCTTATAGAGCTCTGGGTAAGACAGCGCTAAATCCTCGTTCAGGTCACGGTCGAGCACGAGGGAGAACACCGGCGCCATCGTGTACAGCGTCGCGTAGCCGACCATGAGCCAGCCCTGGTAGAGCGCAATGGGCGCAAAGTAGAAGATGGAGGAGAACACGGCCTGCATGACGGATATGATGAGGCCGCGGTGGATGACAAACTGCGCCAGCTTGGCCGAGCGCCGGTACGAGTTGCGGCCATGCCAGAGAAGGAGTTTCGTAAGGTAGCTGAACTGCGTCACGGAAAAGTCTGCCGCGAGCGAGGCTTGCTTGCCTTCCTTGCCGACGATACCAACGCCTGAAGGATCGGGATACGTCAGTGGGTGTCAGATAAGGTGGGAATGGGACAACGCACCAACGTCAGCGGCTTGGATCATGCTCACGTCGTTCCCACCATCACCAATGCAGCACACGCGCTTCTTAGTAAAACTCCGGATGAGCCGGGCGACATCTGCCTTCTGCGTCGGCGAACATCGACATGCGACAACGGCAGAAAGTTTGGTCGTAATCTCTATAAACTCATTTTTAAAAAGGTTGAGGCAGAGCTGCGAAAACATGAGCCGATCCAGAGCGCAATCATGGCAGTCAAAACACGGTTTAGCTGACCTGGAGCGACTCCCCGTCGATAACGAGACAACAATCTAGCTTATTCTGTAAAAAGTCTAGCTCGTTCTGGACCTCCTCGGCGGTTTTCACTGCACACCAACAAAACATGAGCAAAGTGTCATTGTAGAATTGTGGTCAGCTCACACTTTGAAATCTGATGAATGTACTGGTTGCGAGCGACCAGCTTCGTTGAGATGGCGATGACCGTTGCTGTCTCGATCTTATCTCCGGTAAGCATCCATATCTTAATGCCAGCGTTCCGCAACAGCTCCAGCGTCCCACGAACGTCGTCCTGCAGCTTATCCTCGACACCCGTCAGCCCGAGTAACTCGAGGTCGCGTTCGAGAGCGTCTGCGACGACAGCCGACATTGCTTCGTTACGGCCTTCGAGGCGCACGCTCGCGGCGTGGTGGCGCGTCTTGAAATCTTCATAAGTAGCCTCGGAGAGCCGGCGCCGTGCAACGACAAGCGTGCGCAATCCTTCGCGCGCCATGTTCGCCGTCTCTTCTTCCAGCCAGTCGTTGCGTTGAACGATGCGCGCCATGACGACATCGGCGCCCTTCTGGAGAAAGGAGAGTTCACCAGATGCAGTGTCTCTCACGACGATGCCCATGCGCTTAGACTCCGAAGTGAAAGGGAAGAGCTCGAGGACGTCGTAGGCTATCGTTGAACCGGTTGGCGTGCGAAGTTCGATGCGTGTGCGGTCGCGGAACGTAAGTGTTAGGCCGACTGACGAGGTCCACTTGACGATGGCAACTTCGTCAGGTGAAGAGGCTTGGTAGGTGACAGAACCATCGTCGTTGATGACGGGGGTGACCTAGAGGAGAGAAGTGACCATGGGATGTGCACCGGGAGAATGAGATAGAGCGTACGTTGTGACAAAGAGCAAGGCTGAGAACGACATCACGAACGCGTGCGGATATGTCGCGACGACCACGTGTGGCTAATTGGATGCCAGTTGACAAAGAGCCATGCTTCGCGTGAGTCGCTAGACATGGATGAGCACAGATGATTAGCAATAGGCTCAATCTTACCATCGGCCCCAAATGCAGTGCTGAGTTGGTGGGTGACCTCATCCATTGCGTCGTACCCAAATGACATTGTGCCCATATGAAGTTTCTTCATCTCCATCTCTGTAGAGTTAAAATATGTAAGGAAGCATCTTCGAATCAGTTTGGAAAGAGACTTGCCATTCTGAGTCAACGTGCCAGTCTTATCACTGAGAAGGTACTCAATTCGACCGAGTTCTTCGGGTAGCGTACTTGTTCGTACGATCGTGTCCGGAATCTCGTTGTCGTTCATAATAAGATGCGCGTACACCGTCTTGCCCATATCCAAGTTTACACGTAAACTGATATGTTGAAATGAGCCCTATTCTTCGTAATACCAGTGGGGGTTCGCTCACCTGATGGGGATGATAGACGAGAACAATATCAAGAACCGGAACACGTAGATGTACCACAACCCACGGAACCCATTAAATGCAACAAGAGCGACGGATAGCGCGAATGTGACCGCACACAAAATCTTTCATTTAAGCTATAAGCGCACACGACCCCTGGGGAAAGTGCAACATACGACTCACCTTGGCAAGTTTGTTGATCTCCAAGTCCAACAACCCAACTTTCGTTTGTGGATGACTCGTGTTCATCACTGCGCGCGTCTCTGGCCCTGTGTAAACCACGAAACCAATGGCAGAGCCCGAGGCGAGTACGGTGTTTGCCCACAGCACGTTCTCAGCTGAGAGCGGTTCCACTGTTGGTACTTGCACCATTGGTACTTCGTTGGAGGATATGCTAGGTGGTGTGTTGATCGTAAACGTGCCGACGAAAGTGTGAATGTCCTTGGATGGCGCATCCGCTGCGCGCCATATCGATAAATAAAGCAGAGGGGTAAGTAATGACTCCGATGCCGGGAAAGTGGCGGCGCACCATAGATCTCCGCGTCGAGGTTGAGAAGTTCCTGATCCGAAGGTAGCTTTTGCGTCGCCGGGACGGCGACGCGCAGCTTCCAGTCTGTTTCGCCATCCAGCTGGTCAGTACGGACAAAGCATGTCCCTGATGAGTCGGACGTGCGGAGGAGGACGAGGTCGGCTGGTACACGCTGGTTCTTCTCGAGAAGAACGAGGTCGCCGACACGGATGGAGGATGAAGGGACTGGGCGTGTGGGAGGGAGGTTGTCTTCGAGACGAAAATTCGATAAATGTTCATCATCCGACGAGGAGTGAGAAGCAAGGATCAGGTAGCGCGCAGAATTAGCCTCGCGATCGCGCAGATTGCGTTTGTAGTCATCGTAGGCTTCTTTCCCCATCGTCACGAGGAGAACGAAGGCTAACGGGGCGATGTACGTCACAAGGAAACCTAAGGTCGAGGAGAGGATAGGTAATGGTCAAAAGGGACTCGCACGGCGCTGGCGTGAAGGGCCACGTACCAGTTTTGAGAGCAGGAACGAACTGGGAAAGTGCGACTAGGAGGAAATAGAGGTTGAAGAAGAACTTGAATTGTTCGTAAAAGACGATGGGCAGGAAGGTGAACACATTGTATTTCTGGTTGCGGACGATATTTGGAGAAAACTTGCTCTGAAGTTTGTCTTTGTGGTACGCGTGAGTGGACCGTCAGAGGAGTCCATGAGGCGCGCACCTGGAGGTCGTAAGGGCACAGTCCGGGATTTATCTTTTGATCCTCGTCGTGAAATTGATCGCTAGCGCAGTTTCATACAGCCAAAGCGGGGCAGATACGAAGATGAACGCACCTGTGATGTTGTATCGGACGCTCTCTCGACAGCGGTTGACCCACCCTCTTCGCCATGCAGAAAGCCGGGATCGTGCTCACCCTCACCTAGGAGGGTTGCTTCTTCCTCTGGCTCTCCTTCTCCATATTGATTTCTCCGCTTCCCTTTCCTCCGAGAGGAAGACGTAGCATTGAAAGAGGAAAGCATTGGTGAGTCCGGGCCCGAGCCGGATGCGATCGAGTGCGTGGTATCCTGCTGTTGTTGGAAAGTGTCGAGTCGCGTGTAGCCGTTTCGGTTCCTTGATGTGCGAAATGTGTGCAGTCGAATATCGGACATAAACGTGACGCCGACCCGCCGTGGATATCAGATGGAATGGTATGCGGTAGAATGATGTCCTGACCGCGACCGACGTTGGTCGTCCCGTCAAAGTTGCGTCAGCAAAAAGGCTGGGAAGTCTATGGTGGCCTGCTACGGAACTGCCAAGGGACGCGACCGGATCTCCTAAGGCCTAAACGAACTACCTATGATCCACACTCCACGTACACACCTCCACGTATTTTATCATTATGAGACGTTATGCTCCTATTGGTATTGGCCCGTGACAGTAAACCTTAAAACACACAGACACAACTCTTTCGAACTTATTTCAAGTGACAAATGACTGGGACAATGCTTCGCGTCCTCTTTGCACGACCAGAAGCTTGACCAGAAGTGCGGTTGTCGTGAAAGTACATTGATGACCTGATTGATGATGTGGAGATCGTGGTGATTTGATTGTTTAGATACAATCATCGCGTTCAAATGGCCAAGCAATTAGAGTGTATGCGGTTTGTCGAAGTTGGGGATCGGACCGCCGGGCCGAGACGGAGGCGTGAGAGGACGGAATCTCGTTAGAGCCGCACTTGATTCACTTCTTGCACAACTACATCGACTCGCAGCTGATCGACGCTAGGTGAGCCCTTACGAACGCACGATATACTCATGCCTATTCCCGCATATGGGCGGCGCTAAATATCCGGCTTATACCCGTAGGTTGTGTTCATTGATATCTCGCAGAACAGCGGTCTATTCGAAGGCACGCGCATACACTACGCACACGTCCATATACTCGCAGAAGACGACATCGCATGGCGACTGGGAAGCAGAAGATTAGCATAGCACCTCGCCCGCCATCGCCTGCCGCCATTACACCAGAGGCGCACGATAAGAAGAACAAGAAGAAGAAACGTGCAGCTACTCCTAAGATGCGCCAAGACGACACCGATGCCCTCTCCCCGAGCGACACGCTCGATTTTGGCGCGCTACCTGCCCCCGATGAGGGGCTCGCCGAGGCGATCGCAGCGGTGCTCGAAGCGCCGCGCGCGGCGGTGAATGGTGGCGGAAAATGCAACAACCTCGGGGCTGCAGGCACGGATGCGACGGCAGCGGCGCAAGCAGAGCTGCTCGCGACTGCGAACGAGTTGTATCAGCGGATGGATGCAGGCGGGGGTGGGTTACGGCCTGATGGCGCGTATTGGGCAGCGCTACCAGCGCACATTCGCAACTTTGTACGAACTACCTCCCTCTCTCCGCCGTTACATGCTGCGGGTGGTAACGAGTGGGTAAAGGCGCAGGCTATGTACGCAATTGCACAGCAAATGGTGCAGACCGGCGAACAAGGCGAGGGTCAGGATCAAACCCAGGCAGCTTCCAGAAACGAGGTCGATGCGTCCGAGCGGGACATGACGTCGACAGGAACAGTGGTTGCAAGGTGGCAAGGAGAGGTGTCATTGCCAGTCGATCCGTCCTTTTTTGCGGACGCGACGTTCACTGCCACGCTTGAAGAACAAGGGGAGAAAGGAGGGGTAATTGGGGTAGAAGTGGGAGTTGCAGAAGTGAGGAGTGGGGAGGAAGAGGAACGTTCGTACTTGATGTCTGAGGAGGCAGTTGAGCCGCCGGTGGCCGGTGAGAGAGGCCGAAACCGTGGGCGAAACCGGCGGGGGAGTGGAAAGAGGACGGCCGGTGTTGTGGCCGGAGCTGGTGCCGATGAGGAAGGCCGGGACCGGGAAGAGGACGAAGAAATTCCCACGTCGGATCGAAAGTTGCTGACCAGTTCAGAGGTCAGCGATTCACTGTCAAAGGCAGAAGCAGCAGCAGAGGCGGAAGCGACAGTGGCAGCAGCAAGGGCAGCAGCAGCAAACGCCAAATCGACCGCTAACACCATGCCATCGCAGACCAGACAACCCTCTTCGAGAGCTCAAGGCAAGCAGCCTATGAATTATGCTCCACCTCCTACTTCCACTGCTACCGCAACCACTACCACTACCACCGCCGCCACCACCACCACGACAACGACGACAACGGCCCAGCAGAAAACTAATACACCTTCTCCTACAACTCGCTCTTCCTCCAAGGCCGCGTCAAAGGCTCCCCTTGCTCATCCGTATCCACACACTCACCCTCATCACCATCCATCGCCGCCCTCCTCAAATGCTTCACAACCCCAGAAACATAGACCGCCCTCAGCTCAAGTTCCGTCCTCTCGAAATCCAAATATCAGTAACAAGATATGGAGTACAAGCTCAACAGAGGAACGGGAGCGTATAAAGGAGTTTTGGCTCGGCCTCGGGGAAGAAGAGCGACGCAATCTCGTCAAAGTAGAGAAAGAAGCTGTCCTCAAAAAAATGAAGGAGCAGCAGCGTCATAGCTGCGCTTGCGCTGTATGCGGTCGCAAGCGGTCCGTCCACAGACTTTGTCTTGCAATTTTTTCCTCCCATCGCTGATGTCCTTGCGCCCCTTCTCGTGCGCCATATCTCTTCATTAGGAGCGCCATCGAAGAAGAACTCGAGGTACTGTACGATGCCTACTACGATGAGCTAGAGCAATACGCGAACATCCAGCAGCGCTACGTAGCCTCCGGTGGCGCGCACCCTCCGCCTCCTGGTCCTGGCCCTTTTCCTGGTTCCGTCGAGCTAGACAAGAACGGCGCCGTCATCGGTGCACCGCGTAGCACACGGGCGGCCGCAAAGCAACCTCAGTCCCATCCGCCTCAAGTCAATGGCCGAAAGTCCGCCAAGCCTCCACAGGAGAGCGAATTTGACGATGACGAGCAGGACGATGAGGACTATGAGGAAGACGAGGAATATGAGGAGGACGATGAAGATGACGATGACGATGAGGACGATGAGGATCCTGATGAGGACGACCCAGATGAGGTGCCGCCTGGCAAGACACGTGCCGGTGTTCGCTCCCATAGCGGTCGCGATCGCCGAGTGGCATCTAACGGGAAAGCTGTCAACGGCGATGGGCTTTTCAATTTCGGAAATAGCCTGGCCGTTACTGGTGCGTGGCAACTCTTTGTTTGCGACTCTTTCGTGGTCGTGTGCCGACTCACGTGCCACTATGCTTTCCCATAGGCAACATTCTCACCGTCGCGGATGACCTGCTCAAGAACGACGGGCAGAAGTTCTTAGAGATGATGGAGCAATTAGCCGAGCGACGCATGCAGCGTGAGCAGCAGGCGGCCCAGGATCTCGAGGAGGACAGCGATGCGGACGATGACGATGAAGGTGATGAGGACGATGAGGACGACGACGACGATGAGGAGGACGATGATGAGGATGACGAGGAAGAGGTCTGTCATGTCACGCGCTCCATCTCACCTTAAGTCAGTGCTAACGTATGCAGGCGCTCACCGAGGATCAGAAAATGGAGGAGGGGAAACGAATGTTCTCCATTTTTGCCGCACGCATGTTCGAACAGAGGGTCCTCCAGGCGTACCGTGAAAAGATCGCTCAGGAACGCCAGATGCAGCTGCTCCGCGAACTCGAGGCCGAGGACAGAGCGTCCAAGGATCGCGAGGCGCGTAAAGCCAAGGAGAACCAGAAAAAGAAGGATAAACGGCGGTCTGTATTATTTTCATTTATTTCTTCTCCCTTTGCTGACCGCCATCGGGGCGAGCAGGCAGCAAAAACAGGCAAAAGAGGAGGGACGTGCTCAACGGGCGGCTGAAAAAGCCGCCGAGGAAGCGGCGTTCAAAGAGAAGCAGGCCCAACTGGAAGCAACCCAAAAGAAGAAGCGTGAGGAAGAGAAGGCGCGGAGAGAAACGGCCCGAAAGCAGGCCGAAGATGATAGAACGCGGAAGGAGGAAGAGCGACGCCGCCGGGCAGCAGAGGAGAAAGAGCGCGAAGCCGAACGGGAGCGCAAGCGCCGAGAAAAGGAAGAGCGTCTGAAGACTGAGCGCAAAGAAAAGGAAGAACGGGAGCGCAAGGTGAAGGAGGAGCGCGAGGTCAAGCTGGCGACAGAACGCGCGGCAAAGAAGGAACGTGAAGAGCGCGAAGAGCGGGATCGCAAGGCACGCGAAGAAAAAGAGGCAAAAGAGCGTGCCGCCGCCAAAGAGCGCGAACAACGCGCCGTCGCCAGTGCTGCCGCTGCTGTTGCCACTACCAACAAGGGCCCACTTCGTACCCCTACATCTCCGCGTAACGCCACGCCTTCTGGATCGTCCTCACAGCGCTCCCCAAATAACGCACTGTCCTCCAAGAAGGTCGCGAACAAGACCCAACTGCAACCAACCCAGTCCTCTGCCGCTCCGTCCCCTGTGGCGTCCCGCGCGCCGTCGCAGTCACAGGCCCAGCCTGCTCCTAGTTCCCAGACTGTAGCTCCTACGCAACAATCGCAGCCCCAGCGTCAACCTATGACCGTCTCAACGACACCACAGCCACTGCTTCCCGTCACTCCGCAGCTCCCTCCCGTACCGTCGCCGCTCTTCTCGCCTAATGGTCCATCCCCTCGCGGCTTTGCCCCACCCTCGACCCCCTTTGGTGTCCCCGCGCCCTCGTTTGTTCAGCCCGTTCAGCCTCTCGCTCCATCAGCACTTCCGCCCGGGTTTCCAGGCGCACCTGCCCCTGGTCCGGCGCGTGGGCCGTTCGAAATGTCCTTCCCCCGTGCTCCAGTCCCGCCTGTACCCATCGGGCCGCCCAGTTCAGGGTTGGCACCAGGCGCTGGGCGCCGCCCGAGCTCAAACAACATCGGTTCAACACCGGCGCCGGACGTCGGTCTCATAGGGCGCCCCCTCGCCCCAATAGGACGTCCAAGCACAAGCGGGACGACCACTCCGCCCTCTGCAACCTCCACGTCGACAGTATCGCTCAGCACTGCGTCGCCCGTGCGCCGCTCGCCAAGTCCCAAAGGCGTACTGGGCTCGTCTGCGCTCGCGGCCGATGACGACGAAATCGTGTCTGACCGCCGCATCGCTGGCGGCAATGCAGGTGTCGGCGTCGGCGCCCCGCCCGGGTGGCGCGGCTTCGGCTCGCCACGTGCGGGAAACGTCGTCTCTCCGTGGGGACCCTCGGCCCAGCAGCAACAGCAGCAGCCGCACGGTTTTGGGCTTGGGCTCGGCGCACGGCCGGGACCGCCCCCTCCTCCTGGCCCACCACCTCTTGGGGCCCCGATGTGGGGTGGTGCTGGACTGGGTGTCGGTGTTATTGGCGCCGGCGCGCCGGACCCACCGTGGCACCCGGCTGCTGCGAACCACTTTTTCGCGGCGGCGCAGAGCCCGTTTGTGCATGGGTCCCCGACGTCCCCACACAACGGCGCGTGAGCAGCCCATCCCCGTAGAGGAGACGAAGCGGGGAAGAAGAGGGTTTTTACAGTAAACATCATTTGCACGACGTCTGCACTCGGCCTTGGAACGCACGCATTCACTCACTGTTCCTTTTTGCACCCTTAACTACTTCCCGTTCTCGTCCACGCGCTTCCATCCACTTCTCATTTCGCATAGTCCTTTTTTTCTGTTTCCTGTTTTCCTCCCCCCTCGAACCATTCAAGCCTGACTCTCCTTTGAGTAGTAATAGTAGCAGCAGCAGCAGCAGTACACTGACAGCAACCAATCAAAATGTTGAAAACTCACCTGACGTGTGACGCGGCTCCTATACGAGCTTGTTGTCACTGGCATTTGTTCTTGACAGTAGGTTTTACGCTACGTTTGGGGTGACATGATGATATCTCAGAGGTAAATCGGCGCAAGAATCCTTCAAGGAATCCTTGCAAGAATCGGCATACAGCACGTCATGCACATGCATCTCTGAAATTCGCACGAGTGGACAGTATATCTCCATGTCATCTCGATATCCTATTGCGAACCGACGTGGACCTGGCCCCATACTGGGACCATCTGGTTATTCTCATACCGTAGCGGGGCCATGAGCTTGCTTGAAGCGATGTAGCCGAATATGGTAATACATGATCGCATCATTGGTGATCATGGCCATGAGCCCTGACTGCGGCTTGGTGTCAATCACTCACAACAGAACGATAAACCAGCGCCATGGGTCTCCAAGTCCATCTCTATCTCGCGACCCTCGCCGCAACCCTGGCCTTTTTCGCTTTCCGAATCCTATACAACCTATATCTCCACCCTCTTTCCCATTTCCCAGGTCCTAAACTTGCCGCCTGTTCCAGGCTATGGTTGGCCTATCGCGAGCTCATCAATCGCGAGTCCTTGGGTGACTTGCGCGTGGAGCTTCATCGACAATATGGTGCCCAACATTATTCAACCTGTCACTTTACCTGATAGACCTTGTCTTTAGGAGAGATCATTCGCTTGACACCTAACGAAGTTCGTCTAAGTCAGCTCAATCGTTATGACATCCATTTTACCTTCCTCTAGCTTCACTTCTCCAATCCGGCTGCGTTCAACGACATATACAATCCCAGGAACAAGTGGGACAAGGATCATTTGCTCTACCGCGCCTTCGACATGGATATGGCAACAGTCGGCTTCATACACTACTCTGACGCTAAACAGCGCAGGGATGTCCTCACCCCCTTTTTCTCCAGGACGTCGGTCCGCCAAATGCAGGATCTCATAAAGGAACGGGTAGGATGCAGTCCCACCATGAGGCGACTGCTTCATTTGCTTATCAACGTGACAGGTGATCGTTCTTTGCGATGCCTTGGCTCATCAATCTGCGGCAGGTGAGAAAACCCTTTGATTTAGTCTGGCGTCGTGATTCTTACCATAAACCAAGGAAAGTCCAGTGATCTCGTGCTGGGCTTTCACTGCTTTTCTTTCGACGTAATCATGGACTTTTGCTACGCGAAAAATTGGGACACGACCAGAGTTCCAGACTTCAAATCTGATATTGTCTTCGCTTGTCAAGCAGTTTTGCCTATCCTCACCATGCGCAAGTATTCGGGTCTTTTAGTGAAGGCGATGCGATACATCCCTATATGGTTTGGCAAGAAATATGGTTCCGTTGTGACCAGGTCCATGTTTTCGCTCCGTGAGGTAAGAAATCGCCATGAAGCAAGGGTGATAATTGACGCGTTCCCCTCTCTCCTACCCCAGATGTATGTGAACCAGATTGACGAAATCCTACGTAACCCAGGCAGCCTCGAGAATACGCCCCACAAGATAATTTATCATGCGCTGTTGGATCCTGATGCCAATAAAGGAAGGGCGTTGCCCTCCAGGCTCAGTTTAAGGCAGGAAGCAGGGGCACTACTTAACGCCGGCTCGGACTCGACCTCGATCTCCGCGACGACGATCACGTATCATGTTTTGCGTGATCCCGAAGTGCAGCAACGACTTGTAAAGGAATTGCGTACTGCGTGGCCGGTTCTGGAAGAGGTGCCGCGTTACGAAGTTTTAGAAAAGCTGCCGTACTTGGCAAGTCCTCACAACCGTCGTTCGTTCAGCTTAAATCCTAAACAGCTTTTGCAGACTGCGGTTATCAAAGAGGGGCTCCGCATGTTTCCAGGAGGCTTTACGCTACCGCGTGTTGTCCCCCCGGAAGGTACGGTGATAGCTGGAACGTTCATCCCTGGCGGAGTAAGTCCTTCGGTATATCGTCCAGCCAATTCCATTGCAATGCTCACTCGATCGCAGACTGTCGTTGGTCAGTGTACTCTTTGTGTACACCGTTCACCTTCGGTGTTCTCCGACCCGGATGCGTTCATCCCAGACCGCTGGTTAGGAGAAGACGCAAAAATGCTCGACGCCTCGATGGTCGCATTTTCGAAAGGTCCCCGGAATTGTATAGGCATAAACTTGGCGTATTGCGAGCTCTATCTCGTCATTGCTGCCATTTTCCGTCGGTTTGACATGACTTTGGATGCAAAAAGGTTCGTACAGGATTGCACCTTGTGATTTCCATGTTACTTCGTTGCTGAAGAAGGTCCGTAGGTCAGGAGATTTGTCTGTTGTGGAGCATTTCGTGCCGGTATTCAAGGGCCCCCACTTGCACGCGTATTGTAAACCTGTCTTGAGTTAGTCTAGGTTCTCGCAACAGGGACTCGCGCGTCTATGAGTCTTAATCTATGACGGAACTGAGACTGTCTCCCTTCCACTCTGAAACCGTGCTGAGGGCGATCCGTCTGGACCAGTATAAGATGCGAACAATAAGCAGCCATACAGCCCGGCTCATGCTGAGACACGTGTTGCGGATCTTATGTTTTCCTTTCGTTCCGAGTTTGACATACAGATCTGAGCTGGAGAAACCGAGTTTCCGTGAACTGTGGTCAAGAATGGCTCGCTTATTGTTGGCATGGTAGATGAGGTGCAGTCCGATAGGCACCAGACCCGACTTGTTCGGACTTCATAGCAAGCCAATGAATTAAATTAAATTTGAGGAACGCTGCTATTGTTGAAATTAGAAGTCTTGAGATTGGCCCTCATAGATCTCACTCTTATTGTGCTCCCCTGGAGTAGGCGTTGTACACAGCAAACACGATGGGTAGCCGGAGACTTGGAGGACTTTTCACCCGGACAACATCCACGGTTCTCGAGCAGCCAACAAAACGTAGTCAGGGATTCCACTACGATATCGCCATCTTGTCCAAGCATGGGCTGAATCCTGGATCTTCAGGCCTGAAGCTTCAGGCCTCAGGCCTCAGGCTTCAAACTTCAAGCTTCAAGCTTCGAGGCTGCCATCGAGTCGCTTGGCGACGGCACGTCCGCGTCACCGCCAGGTGGAACGTTGCAACTGGTTACGACGATTTACTCTCATCCACGACTTTGTTCCCAGATTGCTGCCCTGCTGCCCTGCATCATAGATATTGGCCTCTTGGATCTCCTGCTCTCAGTTCTCATATCTAAGCGGTGGTGCAACTACATTGACTTTTACTGCTGTACGTTCAGTTCCCACTGACGCCAAATTTTATCCCCAGCTGCGACCGGAAACAGTGTTAAGCGACGATGTGTGTCCTTGCAAGATACTCGTACCAGATCGTTTTGTCTGCAAAATACCTCCTTCTCCTGTAAATCACAACTTAAGACTTAGACGGCGCTGGTGCTGTCCCCTTTAGGACCTCCCCACTGCTGGGGGGTCAGTGTTTTCTCCACCGCCAACATCAATAATGTGCCTCAATGAGAGTGGTGAGGGATAAATATACCTGGGTGAATGCATGGATCTGGGCGATCTGCGTCTTGAGAGCTTCGTTTACTAGTGAAAGGCAGGTGTTAAGAACAACATAGTAACGTCGACCGTCTAAATACCCATTTTGTGCCGGGCGAGTGTTGTCTTTCCCTCGAATTCCTAGTAAAAAACATTCCACGGTTCAATAACGTGCAGCCGGTTCACGGTTTCAATCCACCACCTTGCTGACGATGAGAACAGAAAAGTTTTCTCCACAACCGCTTGACTTGTCCTCTACTTCCACGTGCGTGACCTGAATCTTTGCGCGTATAGTCGCTTCGAGTTCCTCGCGAGTGACTGGCATCGTCGTTGATCAAACGTCTGTCTGAGCCGAGGATCTGATAAGATGATCGTAATGGTTGCGCAGTGGCGTCTCGTCCCTCTCACACTCACGTGCGTCTACAACTCCAATAGTGAGCGCTAGTGAGCGCTTGCCAGTGATACGTGTTCGTTACAGATGCGGCGGTTTTGACCATGGCTAGTTCTCATCATTCAGAGTATTACATCGACATAATCCACAATTACCCGGCAATCGACAACCACGCACACCCGCTTCTGACCGCTGAGAACCGCGATCGCTTGGCCTTTGAGGGCCTGACATCCGAGGCAGAGGGCCCAGCTCTCGAAGATGCAGTGTACACACTCCCCCACAGTACCGCAAGGCGGGATCTAGCTCGCCTGTACGGTCTCCCCCTTCACACCTCGTGGAAGGACATAAAAAAACATCGCTCTGCGCGTTCCTACGACGACTTGTGCCAGATATGCTTCGAGAAGGCGAAGATACAGTGTATACTGATCGATGATGGGCTTTCGGGCGTGAAGGAGATGGCAGAGGAGTACCAGTGGCACGACAGATTCACGTCGAGCCCTACACGGCGCATTGTACGCGTGGAAGTTGTTGCCGAGGTAAGCCCTGGGCATGCGATCTTCCGCGTGCGAACCCTCACCACCGAAATGCATCCAGGAAATTATCGCAAAGCTCTTTGAAGCAGGGCACCTCGGCTCTGATCCAGGGATAGAGCAGCTCACACGCTTCGCTGCGATACTGCATGCGCGTTTGAAGGAAAGCGCAGAAAACCCAAGTGTGGCTGGCTTCAAGTCAGTCGTCTGTTATCGCACCGGGCTAGATGTCGATGTAGCTTCGAACGTTCCGGCGGAGGTGGAGGCCCTGCGCAGTGTATGCGGTCAGCGAGCCAACATTCCTGTGCGACTCAAACAAAAAGCTTTGAACGACTTTGTTGTGCGAATGACGCTGGAAATTGCTCAGGACCATAATAAACCAGGTATCACTTTTTTTTTGGCTCGTCTCGCGTGACATGTCATAAGGCCGGTTTGCTTACCCCCCTCTCCATTTGCAGTGCAATTCCATACAGGTCTTGGTGACGCGGATATTACGCTCACGCGTGCGAACCCTGCCCATCTCCAACCACTGATTACAAAATATCCCCGAGCGAAATTCGTGCTGTTACACGCAAGCTACCCGTATACGCAAGAGGCGGGCTACCTGACTGCTGTGTATAAGAACGTGTATCTTGACATTGGCGAAGTGTTTCCGCTGGTGTCGAAGCGCGGTCAAGAAACATTAATACGGCAAGCCCTAGAACTTGTTCCGACAAATAAGCTCATGTGGTCAAGTGTGTTATTACCCACCTTCCTTAATGCAGTCGTCACGTGGAACCAACACTTATTCGTGCATAGGTGATGGGCACTGGTGGCCAGAGACCTATTATCTGGGTAGCCATCAGGCACGCCAGGCACTTTCCTTGGTAAGCGCACCTTGCTGATCTTCGAGATGAGCGTCGCGTGAACAGGGTTTTTCCAGGTCTTGCAGGAAGCTGTGAGAGCAGACGAGCTTACTGGAGAAGAAGCTGCGAGGGTTGCAAAGGATATATTATTCCATACTGCAAATCGAGTTTACCTCCTTGGGTTGGAGGTGCGGCATACTTAGGTGGTTGACACATCGTGTACGTTAGAGTTGTTGTGCGCTTTGATACACGCCTAGTTCGGCAGATCTTAGAGCCGCTACCTGCCGCAGGATCGAGTCTTTCTCAGTCAGTTGGTACTGTAAGCACGATTTCCGCGGTCCCTGCAGCTTCACTTGAATAAATTTACAGTAAACTTCTTTCCCATATACGGCTAGCCATGCTTCTTACTGACCCCAACAGTCCTTATTGTGCCAGTTGGATCAGTTTACCCTTACATCGTCAAGGCACCTGTGATCTAATTGTTCCAATTGTCTTCATAGCTCCAAAGCGGAACGTGTTCAAAAGCGCGCTCAGTTGAGTCCTCAAAGTTTCCCTGACGTGCCACGCTAATTTTCCTCTATTGTCTTGGAACAATTGCAGCTCTGCCAGATGTGATGAGATCTTGACACGACGACTCTCTCTATTCTCTCCATCCCGTGCTCTTCACACCACTTCCTTTGGTATAAAACCTCGGCTAATGGGTGACAGCTGAGGCAGCACCGCAGGAACTTTCATAACCCAAAAGTAACTGCTTACACACCCCACTCGCGTAAGTTACCTCAATGGACTCCTTCCTCCGGCTTCTCCGTTGTGAGTCTCCGTCCGGAGACTACGCCGTCGCGATTTATTTTCGACTTTCAACCCTGTGTTTTTACTTTTTTTCAGAGATTTGGCGCGGTTTCGCGCATGAATTACCCGCATTCGATTCCCTTCCCTTTCCCCTTCGGTCAAATGAAGGGATAGCAGCCACTTTTTTGTAGTCGTCGACAATATCGTGTAGCACAACCAACATGATCAACGCATTTGTTCACTCTTTTCGCGGGCAGAGAATTATTATAATGTTTTCCGACCCTGGCAATAGTCGAAACGCCTCCAAGGCACAGTCCCCGTCTCTGAATAACTTACATCATAGGTTAGACAATTTCCGAGCTGCGCTGTAATCGACCGCCAAGCGATGGGAACACGGCCCGACCTCCCTTCAGCCAGCGACGAACGCAACCCCCCACGCTCGCATTCCTGGGATGCTACTAGCTAACACTGGGCCACACTGACCGCTACCCACTTCGTTTCTCATTTACCGTCGCTACACGTCCCCTTCATTCGACCGCCGGTGCAGAGACCTCTTTCAAGCCGCCTTCCTCTATATCTGGTTTGCTTGGAACACCACGTCTGGTCCGGTCAAACGTCGCAGCATCGTGACATCTTGTCATCTCGTGATCACACTAGACATTTTTAGCTCCAACCCGAGGACCTTTTTCAGTACTTTATAAACGCATATACTTCCACGTGTGCGCCCGCGATTCCGTGAGAGAAATTTGGAGAGAGGGGTGCCAGGTTAAGGATGACGCCTTGTGCTCACCCGTAGTACGACGCCTTGATGGTGCGGATACGGATCTTGTTCCTGCTCTATCCTGAACGACGACAGAATGACATTCGGTGACCGCATCTTTACCAGCCTCAGAGCTGTCACATCCCTATCTGGCTATATCGACCCCGCCAACATGACGCCACCCTTCGAATCACTGGGTGTTTGACGGCTTGTGCCAAGCCCGTGTGACTCGCTGCAGCCACGCTAATTGAGGCTTTAGCAAGTTATTCCCTCCGGTCGCCATGCTAAGTACGGGGTGGATAAGTTGGGGGGGGGGGACCCAACAACTTGTGTTATAAGGTACTTCAGCCGTAGCTATGGCCATTACGCACCTTAGATTGTGTTTGTTAGCACGCAGTCTGAACTTCCATCCTTGGTGAGCCCGCTTTACTTCTCGACTGCGGGTCCGAGCCTTGTATGAACACTGGACAGGTTACTCTCGATATGATTGATTGCCATCAAGACAGAAGGACTTCGGAAAGAGAAACTGCCAAATGGACTTGAGACTACAGCATTCAACAACACGGAACATTCGTCCGGATCTCACGGTGCTCTTCGCAGCCATGAGTTCCTGTACCTGTATGTATACTTCTGACCCAAGCGGTCCTGAAGCGTCTTTGCCGGCCTCACCGTCTCAGGCAAATAGTCACAGAGCCAAGCTGGAAGTTATGTGGTTTCCGCTAGATATTTTCACGTCGCATCGGCTCTCGGGACAATTTTCCTGGCCCGCGCCTTATTGTGCAACCCCGGCTTTACAAAACCTTGATCGAGAAAATTTCTCCAATGTCTTTACCCCGCTAGTTTCTACATCGCACCTGAGCTGGGCCTGTGCGCAGCACGTTCTGCTCGTCCAGAATGGGAAAATATACTTACACGTGCCCCGGTCGAAATGGGTCTCCATTGTCTCTATCTTCGCCGCGGCATAGAGTATATTACTTCGCTATTGTGGCGCTGATGCGTCTAGTCGCAGAATCAAACTGTGAGCCACACTGTTTTCTACTGGATATTTTCAGCTCGCACCGGCTCAGCACGTATAAAAGAAGGCTTGAGAAGAGCGATGAGAGCTCCCTACCACATCATATCAGTCACACACCGAGGTTAGCAACAGCTCATACTTCCATCATTAACCACCAATGGATTTCTTCGCCTCGCACAATTTGATTGCTTCCATCTTCTCTGAGCCCGAAACGGAGGTACAGCCCATTCCGGTGGACACCGGTGGCACTGTTCTCGGGACCGGGGGCGGTGCCTACTGCACCATTTCGTGAACGATTCTTCTGTCGCGACGTGTTATACCTGTCATGGGTAAGTTTTACCCTCGAAGTCATTTGCAAGAGTCGCACGCTGAACATATTTGTTCTGTAGATCACATCACTGCACTCTATCCACCACTTTTGTTCTCCCGTGTTCCCCTTCTCCGATCCTGGATGAGCGGAGGAAAAATGGGCAAACACAACAATTTATTCTGGAAACCTATTTGGCATTTTTTTTTGTATTTCTCCGGTGTTGTACTACCAGCGATTGTGTTCTTCTCGAGGGGTTGGTCTACGATGGCAGCATCGTTTTGTACTTTCAGTCACGCAAGAGCGTTTTGTGAAGATCGATGGCTAAAAAAATATTGATATTTCGGATCACAGTTGAGGGATAATCGATAATCGATAATTAGTTATCTTTATTCTCCGTTCGCCCAGGTTGCCCAACGCTACAGTATGGAATCTACTACGGATTTTGGAAATTTGGCTTTGGCGCCGTAATTGGCAACATGATCACTGGAAACCAAAAAAGAAAATGTTCCGTCCCCTGTCCAATACAGTAAGTTGGTGAAGCGAGGAACGAAGCGTATTCGGCAAAGAGCGGAGTCTTTGATGGCCGGCACGTGTTCATCCCCATCTGTCCACCATCTCCACCCATTTCCTTGACTAGGTTTGAAGCTTGAAGCACCACTGGCCTCGCGCGTCGCGTCATGATTTCCTACCAGGTTGGGTGTCGCCTCGCCTCGGACGCATGAAAGCCTCATCCTCGATCGAGAAGCACGTCGTGCTTCAGCCCAATATCTATGCAGTTTCCTACTAGATTCTTCTCATCGCTAGTACTAACAGCTCTCTAATTGGGCCTTGTGCCCAGCGCCCATTCTTCCCGGGCACCACCCAGGACCTAACATGTAGAGCGAAGTAGTAGCCCATAATTATCTTGAGGCAAGACTTTATATGTGTAGCGAAGAGAGAACTCAGCTTGACTCGTTCAACATGCTTGGCTTCATCCAGAATTCCTACGGGGTCCCTTTTGTCGGGCTGCTTCTCAATGTTATGTGAGTTCTCCCTTGTGCTTTTTATTTACCAATATCTTCTCCTGATTCGGCAGACTTGTGGTTTGTTTAGAAATAGTGCAAGCGTAAGCTCAAGAAAACGCATTTTCCTTTCTCGTGTTCACACTTGACAAATTTGCTATTGTTATCGATGGATATACTACTGGTTACTACTAAATATTGCCGGACGCAACAAACTGACCACTCCCAGGAACGACGACAGAATGACATTCGGTGACCGCATCTTTATCAGCCTCGGGGCTGCCACATCCGAGTCCCTATCTGGACCTATCAACCCCGCCAACATGACTCCATCCTTCAAATCACTGAGTGCTTGATGGCTTGTGCCAAGCCCGTGTGACTCGCCGCGACCACGCTACTAGGCCTTAGTAAGTTTCTTTCCCTCTGGTAGCCATGTTAAGTACGGGGTAGGTAAGTTAGGAGGGCCCAACTACTTGTGCTTATAAGGCACTCCAGTCGTAGCCATGGTTGTTACGGTGGCGCACCACCTTCTGTCGGCACGCAGCCTGAACTTCCATGCTTGGTGAGCGCGCTTTACTTCTCGACTGCGGCTGCGAGTCTTGTCTGAACACTGGACAGGTTACTCTCGGGACGATAGACTGCCTGAAAGACTTTAGAAAGAGAAGCTGCCAACTTGAGTTGGGACTACTATTATCAGCGCAACACAACACTGGCACGGAACATTCGTCCAGATGTCGCCGTGTTCTTGGCAGCCTACGCTGTGATGAGTTCCTGTACCTGTATATATCTGATCCGAGCGATCCTGCAGCTTGTTTGCCTACCTTACTTACCGGCTCCGTCAAACAATAGCTTCAGAACCAGACTGTGAGCTACTGTTTTTTACTGGATATTTTCAGCTCGCACCGGCCCTTGGGGAAATTTCCCTGGACCATGCCTCATTTGTGCACTGTGGACAGAGGCACGAATATGTGAAGAATAATCACAGCTGGCTTCACAACCCCATGATCGACATTTTTCTCCGGATGTGTTTGCCCCGCTAGTTTCAACTCCGCAACTGAGCTCTCCCCGCACACAACACAGCGGCTTTAAAACATGCACGCCCCTTGTCTAAATGGCACATTATTGTCTCTATTGTCTCTCTTCGCGCATACTTGGCTAGAGTGACGCCGATCCGTCAACATGACGATCGCCCCTCAGGCCATTGTTCAGTGCCTACTGACCTCCTCAGACTGTGAAGTATTCCTTTCCCTGCTGCTCAGCGCTCAACGCCCAGCACGTATAAAAGAAGGCTTGAGAAGAGCGATGAGAGACAGCTCCCTACCACATCATATCAGTCACACACCGAGTTTAGCAACAGCTCATACTTCCATCATTAACCACCAATGGATTCCTTCGCCTCATACAATTTGATTGCTTCCATCTTCTCTGAGCCCGAGACGGAGACTCAGCCCACAACTCCCGTGGACGCCGATGTTGGCAACGGCGGCGTCGGCTGCACCATCTCCTGAACGATTCTTCTCTCGCAAGGTGTTCTACCTGTCATGCGTGAGTTTTATTCTCGAAGTCATTTGCAAGAATCGCACACCAAATATATTTTCTAAATCTGTTCTGTAGATCACACCACATCTGTACTCTATCCGCCACTTTCGTTCTCCCGTGTTCCCCCCTCCCCCCCACCTGGATGAGCGGAGGCAAAATGGGCAATACAACAGTTTATTTCGGAAACCTATTTGCTATTCATTTTGTTTGTATTTCTCGTATTGTACTACCAGCGATTGTGCCCATCCTCGAGGGATTGGTCTACGATAGCAACGTCATTTTGTAGTGGTAGTTGGTGTTAGGATGTAGCAATGTTCATTCACTCGTTTTGGATGGTCAAAAAAAATTCGGATGACATGGATAATTGGTTATCTTTATTCTCCGCCATTTACAGTAAATGGATTTTTGAAATGTGGGTTTGGCGCCAGGTCGACTTTGTCAACTGAAATCTTGCTTGCCTTGGAAATGTGACTTGTGGAGGGCAATGTGATTGACTAGCTTTTTTGTTGCTACAGTAGATGAGGAGGCCCTGGGATGTTAATAACATTGCACATTGAATTTTACAAGCAACGTTATAATTCGTGGGACTACAGAACAATGGGATACCACAAGTTGACGTATTTAATATGTGTTTGTACTACTGTAGAATACAAGTATGGTCAAAAATAAAGGGCAGGGGCGAGGAACTGTAAAAAAACCGAGTGCGGTATTCCTTAATCTGTTTCATTCAAGTCGCTGTGAGTGTGCGTGAAATGAGAATGTAGTCCGATGTGCAAGGTCGCAACCACGAAAGCGTTTGTTTCTTCGACAACAGTTTGAACACAACCTGACACAGACATCTTGGCTCGCATCCTGCCGGAGCAGAGAGCGGACAGGCGATGAGCGGCTATGGATCTGATAGTAATGTAAGGAAGAGAAATGTACGGGCGGAGCAAATGAACAGTGGGGACGTTTCCCATAAAAGCGAATTCACGTGGGAGCATGTAAGGAAGGAAAGCTGCAACCTGCACGTGTTTGTGTAAGACAGACACGGTGCAGGAACGTACAGGCTCGTCTCACGCGCCACTCGCCCGCCCGCACCTTCTGTCACTCATTGATGACGAACTCCCAGATCGTGAGTGGGATGAGCTTGGCACTGACAAGGTCAACAAGAGGGGCAGCTGCGGAGGGATTGACGTCGGGGGATGCAGGTCTGTGCCCGCGTCGCGCGTCTGCGTGGCAGGACAGAGGGGGGAGACGCGCAGGCGATCGATAGCGGGGGGAAGAGGCCCGGAACTGCACGCAAGGGAGGCAGACGAGAGGGTGTTGGCAGGGGCTTGCCTCCTGTGAAGTCCAACGGAGAGGGCAAGGAGAGGTCTGGAGAGGTCTCAGGCTTGTCAAAGGGTACGTTGCTCTTGAGGGAGCTCAGGTGCTGCCCGTCCTTGTTGACCAGCTCCAATGACTCTGCCCACCCAGGCCGGAGCACGAAGTCTTTGAAGGCGGGTCGCCCACGATGACAGTGCCACCGTCGAGTGCACAGCAACACCTGGCGTCTAGTGTGCCCCTGATGGACAGGGTGTGTCTAAGCTGAGAGTAACAACGCTTGGCTTTATGTCATTAGTCATGCACGTGGCGAGGCCGCCGGACACTTGCCAGCGATGACGGTGTAGTCAAATTGTCAATGGCCGCAGAAATGAATAAAGGCTGTGTGAGAGCGGTTGAGTCATAGACATGTTCGCTAGGGAACGCAACGACTGGCAGAGTAGACCTTGCCCTACTTCCTGAAGTACCGCACACCACGGTCTCAGTCATCGTCACCTGGCCGCTTGGTGCTGTACACGGTGACAGTGTGGGGGAAATAAAGATTGTGGAGGGGTTCTGCTGCTAGGTGCTTCACTCGGTCTATGTATTCTTGATGTATTATTTATGATTGACAGCAGTCATAGACATATGCAATGAGCGAAATGGTCGCAGAGAGGAAGATAAGCCGCAGCAAGACGGGAGTCAAGGACAAGTGACACACCTCCAGACCGGAAGCGGGTCAACTCCGCTAATGCCCTTGGAAGCCGGAGAACCGTGTCATCTGTTCGGAGCATATTAGCAATGAGCCAACAGGTGGGTCTCGTGCGCCCCAAAATCCTGCGATGTGCGATCTCAATAGTTTTGTACCTGAAAAGAAGGCATATAAAGGTCGTGCGGCACTGGTAGAAAGGACGATGAGAAGGGCACACCTTTGACCTGGAGATGGCAGAATGACCTGCATGCCAGAATACGTCTGCTGTGAGCCAAAAAAAGAGGAGCAAGGTAGACGACGTCAGAAGGAGGACGGACATGGACATGGCGCGGAGCAGCCTGAGGACCCGTATGCATTCAGCAACAAGCGGAAGTTCATGAGGCAGTCCGTGCATACGTTGCGTGGCGGGCGGTTGAGCAGACCCCTTTCTGGCAGCCCGAAACACATGCTGAGCGCCGACAGGACACCGGTCTGCGTGGTGACACAGAGTGTGAGCCAGTGCCATATAGTGTGTAAGAATGGGGTTGTACACACAGCGACGCAAATAAGGACCATCTGGATGTTTCTGAGCATTTGTGGGGCGCCAAGGCAAACATTCAGGAGGAGGGCATGAGCCCGAAGAAACTGGCGTCGTCAGACCGTTGGACCATCAGAGCCAACACATGTGAAAAACAGGTTGCTCACCTGCTGGCGGGAAGGAGGTATAAAGTCATCTTCTTCATGTTCGTCTTGCTTCAGTTCGAGCGTCTCGTCCTCCGCGCCAGTTATGGCGATGCTCTGCAGCAGATCATTCAGGTCGTGCTGCGCTGATATCTCGAAGTTATCCTTGTCCTTGAACGAGCTCTGCTCCAGCAGGTCCGACGCATGGTGCACCGCGATGGGGTTCGTGATGATGCCCGCTTGTGCTGCGATGGCAGCTGCGGTAGCGGGGTGGACACTAGTGACGACGATAAAGTGGATCCCAGTACCACTACATATCCTGAAAAGGAAGAAGTCAGTACAGAACATTTTCAAGGATGGAAAGGCAGGCCATTGTTCACCGAACGGAGTCTGGGATATCGGGCTTCAGAGGGTCGAACAGCCCTACTGACGATGATCAAATCTGAGTGCAACCCGTCGACCAATTCGTTGATGTCGTCTTAATATGGGTCGATTTCCTTGGGTAGGGCATCATGTGGAACCACACAACACGCAAGGAGGAGCACATGGCGGCCCTGTGCATCCCACTGCTCCCGGATCGCAGCAATGTGTTCGTGCGCAGCGTAGGTGAGGAATAAGGATTGATCGGTGCCGGAAATGACGTGAGAGCAACGTCCAAGGAGGATCTCTGGAGCACCCTTGACACAGAGCAGGAGATCGCCAGGTCTGAATGAGTCCCAGGAGGCGAGTGGCATGGGGAGAGGACCTTCATTTTCATGGGAGGGATTGTCTTGGAGAGCGTGAGCACGAATTTTGTCTGGAGATGTCGTCAGTGGCGCTCCGGTATTGTCATAGGCGGAACGTAAGACAACGTACCGTGGATTGTTAACATGTTGCCAGCGCCTGCGCACCACGTCAACAAATGCAAGGAGAGAATCCGCAAATTTCAAGAGTGCCGAGTCTGGCGATATGATAATGGAGGGAGGAAGTGAAATCGGATCTCCACCGTTGGGTTTTTCGATTTGAGTCTGATGGGGAACTCTCGAAAGATACAGCATTGCAGAGGGCAGCGACGGTGGCAAGCTGACGTTCAAGTTGGTTCTTGACTGCGTGCGTGGGCGGATCTAGCGAGCCGCGAAAGGACGATACAGTGTACATAATGGACGTCATAGACGCGGTATCAAGCCAGCGGACAACCACACACTCTACCTCATTTTGGCACCATGATCAGAGCATCAAATCGCCGGTTAAATCCAAAAATGAAAATGTTCTTTCCCCTGTCGCGAGACCTTTTATACGTAGTGAAGACAGAACCTACAGTAACTATGATAATTAACTAACAGCAGCGCGCACCTCTGAATGTGAACTCGCAGGTACCATTAATCCTTGGCGGCACCCATAAGTGCTCTTATTACCATCTGGGTGATACACCTATAATTTTCTTCCTTCGTGCCCTTTGTACTAGTCGTCGCAATTGGTGTGTTACTTTCTTTGCCTTCCCTGTCTCGAATTACTTCCAAACTTCGCATGCTAGCTCTCACCGCAAAAGTGTATGTGCGCTTTTCAAGTTCCTTGGGCGTTCATCCGATGATTTGAACGCACTGTTAGGGCCGTTGTAAAAGAAAACTCCGAGGTTCACATCTTGCTTGTATGTTTGAACTTACACCACATTCACGCGCGCTAACGGCTTAATAGTGGGTGCCGAGCCTATGGATGGGCACAATCGCTTTGGTGGACTTCGTGATCACTGTGGCGATGAGGTGGACACTCTACCGCAAGAGGACCGGGTTCGCGAAGTGAGCTCGTCCTTGTGACATATATATCTTTTTTACATCCAATCACACAGAGATGATGACCCTGATGGCTTACACCATTAAATCTGGTTTCTATTGAGGTGAGTTCTTCGTCTACATTGATCAAGGAGCCAAAACTAACATGAGCAGCGTACTCAGGGGCATAGCCATCAGCGTATGGGATTTTCTTGCAATCTTTTCCTTTTAAGGTTTCTTATTCTATGACAAGTACCTTGTCGTAATCTCCACTCAGGCATTCATTTTTTACTTGGTGATGAGTACATGTATGTTTAGAATAGTGCCGGCCAACTGACATTTTTCCCACAGGCTATATGAACACTTTGTATATGTGAGGAGTTCGTTATCTTAAGCTCGATTTGTCACCAAATCTACTTTCAGGCTGAACACTCGGGACTAGTACGTCCGTGACCGACAACCACGAACACCTCGCCAAATTCACCACTTGTCTCTTGACTCGTCCGACGCTTCGGGTGAGTCAAGGCTGTCAAGACCAACGCTGTTACAATTCAGGAAAACGAGGACAAAAAAGCTAAGACAGTCATGGTTCTGACAATGGGAAAGGCAAAGCTCCAAGATCGGAGCTCTCGGAATTACGCGCACATCGACGTCTTTGTCAGCAATACAGACTCACGATAACCAACATGCCGGAAAAATCAAAACGCCCCCAAGGAAAGACTCGAAGAATGAATCACTGTCACAACTGAAGACAATTGTAGAGAACACATTCAAAATGCATTGATTCCCATCTACGGTCACTACAACTCAAGTCAGCCTATGGCATTGTCCACCCTTCTAGTCTGTCTCAGGCCGTGGTTAGCAATTGAAGCGGGATGAACGTATGGCCCTACTTAATGATACTGACCTCTCTGCGTTTCCTGAACAGCTGCCTGGTACACTAGATTGTCGGATCACGAGTGTCTATTGTCATACTATCATATGCTGTAGGGAGTGCGCACGCGTTTCAAGAAGCAGATTCTCACTGGCATGTCATTCCGTCGGAACGTGATGCCGGAGAGGCGGTCTATTGTCTCAACTGTCTTCGCTGCAGTTTTTTTTGGCTCTCTCGAGTCGATTCCCACGGGTTTGCATCTGGTCCAGAAGCACGTGTTGCCCGGGTGACGGAACATGACTGCCAGACAGCAGCACCTGGTTTCATCGGACTTAAGGAGGCTGTTGCACCCGTGGGTCCACGGCAGTTCTTGCACATGTCTTATTGTCTGGTGTCACGGTCGCTGCTTTGTGTATTGTGAGGCCATACATTCTTCATCACTTCTTCGCGTCCACTCTTCTGTACAATGGAACTTTTTCTTGGCTCTGTGCATGTATAAAAGGTGAGTGACGGGAGACGTTCATCGACACCCCCAGCTTCGACCCGAGCTACAGCGAAACCCCCGAGTCTAACAGCTCGTGCACCTACACCCTCCTAACACTTCGATCTTTGACAATGGACTCCTTCACTACTCTCTACCCAACCGAGCCCATCTTCACTGAGCCCGAGCCCGAGCCCGAGCCCTCAATCCCAATCAACTCTGAAAGCAGCTTCAGGACTGGCATTTGGTGTACTATCGCATAATGGACAGTTCCATTACGAGATGTCATATGTGTTGCCCGCATGTTCGTCTTTTCCACAGTTGTCGTGCGCGGTTTCTGATGTTGGTTGCAGAACATCATTCAATACCGTCTGCATTACGACCTTTGTTCACCACGTGTTCCCGCTCTACCTTGATTGGGGAGATTAATGGCCAACACACCGTTTCTTTTGAACGAACTTTCATTCTATATTGGTTTTTTTGCTTGTATTTGTATTATCCGAACGGTCTTTCCTTTCTTTCATGAGAAAAGGGATCTACTACGATAGCGACGTTATTTTGTACTCGAGTACTGGTTGGCGTACCAGCCTATCTTATGCAGCACAACCCACGACATTCCATTCGTGCCTTAATAGCACGCCAGTTCATTATAGACCGTCGGCTAGCGCTCTCGATCGTGGGCCAACTTACAGGATTTGGCGCCTAAAACAGAACGCTTAAATAAACTCCCAATGACAATGGTCGCATGACCGGTTTCATCATTCAACCAGCTTCTACTCCTCCTTCTGTGTCATCTATCCACCTTCTTATCACTATGAATCCCCATTGGGCCTCCTTCTTTCTATTCAAGTGCCTCTCTTCCTACGCTCTTATCAGCTTGGTCTCATATACCCCAAGCAAAAGGTCAAGCGATGTCGGTAGACATTCGAAAACAGCGCAAGCAAGCCATATCCAAGGCTGATGAGGAGCTGCTCGCCGAGCTGGGTTACAAGCAGGAATTCCGGAGAGCCTTCAAGCCCATCGAGGTTTCTTATCGTCCTTGCTTTCCCATCGCTTGCTTGCCCAACCTCTCTCTTCTTTGTCTAGGTTTTCGGAATTGCGTTCAGCATCGTTGGTCTCCTGCCTTCCATCGCGTTAGTCCCGGCTCTCCTCCCACGCGAGCGTCCTGACTGACTCTCCGACCACAGTTCGGTCTTGTTCTATTCGTTACCGAATGGTGGTCCTGCGGCCATGGTCTGGGGGGTCCGTTTCGCTCCTTCACTTGCTCAAAGCCCCACAACGTACTCATCGGCTTCTCAAGTGGGCCGTCGCCAGTTTCTTTATCCTCATCGTCGGCATGTCGATGGCAGAGCTGGCTTCGGCAGCTCCTACATCAGGAGGCGTATGTTATGACAGTCGAGCCGACTTTCCTCTCGTTGACTTCTGCACGTGACGCAGTTGTATTTTTGGACGCACTCTTTCTCCTCCCCAAGGTGGCGTAATCTCCTAGCTTGGATCGTCGGATGTCGGTGTTTTCAGATTAGAGGAATGACGTCGTCTTACCTTGGTCGTTTACGCAGACGCCAATACCATTGGAACTATCGCCGCCATCGCTTCGATTGACTGGGGTGCAGCTATTCAAATCATGGCTGCGGCAGGCATTGGTTCAAATGGTTCCTTTTCCGCGACGAATTCGCAAACTTTGTTTGTCGTGCATCTTTCACTCCGATCTGACTTACTCACTCGGGTTATTGCAGTGGCGTGTACGGAGGCATTTTGCTCAGCCATGCCGTCGTATGCAGCTTAGGGACAAAAGTACTGGCACGACTACAGAATGTGTACATTGCCTTGAACATACTGTGAGCTCCCCTTTCTCAACTGCTATCTGATGTATGATGTGCTCAATGCTGGTGCCATCAGGCTCTGTCTTGCTGTCATCATCGCGCTCCCCATTGCGACTCCAAGTGAGCTCAAGAATAGTGCAAGCTATGCCCTCGGAAACTTCACGAATTGGGCGTCCCTTCTTGGTCCACGTGGCCACTGGATGCTGACTTTGGAACTGCAGTGTATGACTGGCCGGACGGCTTTGCCTTCATCTTGAGCTTCTTAGCGCCCCTTTGGACCATATGTGCGTCTTTCTTTTCAAATCAGTGATCGTACAGACGGATATCCCAATACCTTGCAGGCTCGTTTGACTCTACTGTCCATATCTCTGAGGAGGCTTCGAATGCAGCAACTGCTGTTCCATGGGCCATCGTCTGGGCCATCGGTATTGGTGGCGTTCTTGGCTGGGGTACGTCTCCCCTTCTCACAGGCACTGCGACTTGATCCCAGTTTCCGGGATAGCGGTCAACGTCGCTCTCACGTTCTGCATGGGCCAGGACCTTGAGGGTATCATGAATAGTAGCTTCGGACAACCCATGGCCCAGATTTTCTTCAACAGCTTCGGGAAAGAGGGTACGCTTGCTATGTGGTCATTTATCATTATAGCACAGTATATGATGGGTTCAAGTATGGTTCGTTTCTGTCCCTTCCCTCTGGCCAGCAGTTAGTTGCGTTTGGACTGACAATCGTTCCAGATGCTTGCTGCATCACGCCAATCTTTCGCCTTGTAGGTCTTTTCCCTCTGCCCAACGACTCCCTGACTCCTGTTACCGCTTAGTGCCCGGGACGGTGCTCTCCCATTCTCCAACTGGCTTTACCGCATAAACGACTACTCCAAGACGCCTGTAAACAGCGTCTGGTTTTGTGCCTTCGGTGCATTAGTGCTTGGTGCCCTCGTTTTCGCAGGCACGCAAGCAGTTGATGCCGTCTTTGCGATCTCGGTGACGGCATTGTATGTCGCGTACTCGATCACGATCGCCACACGGTGGATCTGGAGGAAGGAGAATGGATGGACGCCAGGAGCGTTCTCGCTTGGTGCGTGGGTAAGCGCTCGTCTTGTTCTAAGACAGGAATGGGAGAACTAATTGGGGTCGGCAAGAGCGGACTCTGCGCGTTCATTTCGGTCGGCTGGATGACGTCCATGTCGATCGTCTTCTTCTTCCCAACGACGAAGCACACGAACGCTCAGGGGATGAACTACACCGCCGTCGTTCTCGGCGGCGTGCTCATACTTTCCCTCATTTGGTTCTACCTCCCCGTGTATGGGGGCGTGCATTGGTTTAAGGGACCGGTGCGTACCGTGGAAGTAGATGTTCCACGCCGCAAGTGGGCGGCGGAACAGGAGTAGCATGCTTTTTACTTGGTTTGCAGAGGATAAAGATAACCAATTACCCCTGTAATCCGAAATATTAAATTTTTTGGCCATCCAAAAAGAGTGATTGAACATTGCTACAACAAATTGCTACAACAAACACTAACTACCACTACAAAATGATGTTGCTATCGTGGACCAACCCCTCGAGGAAGAACACAATCGCTGGTAGTACAGTACAACACAAATACAAAAAAAAATTGCCAAAAAGGTTTCCAGAATAAATTGTTGTGTTTGCCCATTTTTCCTCCGCTCATCCAGGATCGGAGAAGGGGAACACGGGAGAACAAAAGTGGTGGATAGAGTGCAGTGATGTGATCTACAGAACAAATTTAAAAAATATGTTTAGCGTGCGACTCTTGCAAATGACTTTCGAGAGTAAAACTTACCCATGACAGGTATAACATGTATAACACGTCGCGACAGAAGAATCGTTCACGAGATGGTGCAGTAGCCACCGCCGCCGTTGCCAATATTGTCCACGGGAGTTGTGGGCTGAGGCTCCGTCTCGGGCTCAGAGAAGATGGAAGCAATCGAGTTGTACGAAGCGAAGAAATCCATTGGTAGTTAAAGATGGAAGATGAGCTGATTGCTAGACTCGGGTGTGTGACTGATATGATGCGGTGGGGAGCTGTCTCTCATCGCTCTTCTCAAGCCTTCTTTTATACGTGCTGAGCAGCAGGGAGAGAAATAATTTACAGCCAGAGGAGATCAGTAGGCACTGGAGACAATAGGTGCGACCATCGTATCAATGCATCACGTCAAAGAAGTCAAGTACTGTACTGCGTGCGAAGAGAGATTGCGAAGAGAGACAATGGAGACAATACTGTATGCCATTTAGACTACCGCACGTGCTTGCTTTTTCGGAGGAGGTTGTATAGTATACACGGCAGGCAGTAGTGATGGCTTTGTAAAGACGTACGTGCTACATGTCAGGTGCACGTTAATGGAGAAAATCTGCGGCACGTGCAAGTTTACTTTCCTATTCTGGAAGATCACCATGTGGTGTGCGGGCCCAGCTCAGGTGCGGTACCATCTAGACAAATAGACTTTACAATTATGTCGATCCAGGGGTTGTGAAGCCCGCTTATTCTCCGACTATTCGTGCCTCTGTCCATGTTGTACAATGAGGCATGGGCCAGGGAAAAACTACCCAGAGGGCTGATGCGAGCTGAAAATATCCAGTGAAAACAGACTTGCTCACGGCTGCAACTATTGTTTGACTGAGCCGGTTGGCAAAGAAACCTCAAGATCGCTCGGATCAGATATATACAGGTACAGGAAAACATGACAGTGCAGGCTGCCAAGAACACCGCGTCATCCGGAGGAATATTCCATGTTGTTATGCGCTAACAATAGTACTGTAAGTTAGTCCCAACTCAAGTTGGCGGCTTCTTTTTCCCTGGGACATGGGACTAGTCAGTTTATTGCGTCTGGAGGCAAGATTAGTGGTCACCAACTAGCAGTATATCGATAGCAAATTTGTCAAGAAGTGAGTGCGAGAAGGAAAACCGTTTACTTGGGCTTACGATTGCATTATTTCCAAACCAGTGAAACTTCGAGTTCGTTGGCTCAGGAAAAGATATTGAAAGAGGCCAAAGGAGAACTTCAACTCACATAACATTGAGAAGCAGCCCGACAAAAGGGGCGTAGAAATTCTGGATGGAGCCGGGTATATTGACAGAGTCAAGCCACTCAGTTCTGTCTTCGCTACAGATAATGTCCTGCGACAGGGGAAGGGATATTTTCATTTTTTGGATTTTACAGTGGACGGGGAGGAGGGTGACGCAAGAATATTGATCGATTGATCGAGCGAACGCAAAAGATGCTGATTTTTGTTACATAGTCTTACATGGAGAGTACTATAATAGAAACGTCCCTACGCGACCTTGTGTTGCGTTGGCTTGTTATGAGATAAGAGGACAACGTTGGGCGGTGGGCGTTCATGACAAGCCGCGATGCCGGAAGAAGGTTCTTTGTTGCCGTGTCCATGGATTGTGTGTTTCCGTGGAAAACCGGGAGGAACTTACATTGAGGAAGATAATAAGACCGGCGATAATTTCAAGTTCGCTCGTAATAATCCACGGCACTAGTAGATACAAATTGCCTACCGTATTCTCGTCCCTCCACTGCATTTAATCGAAGTAGAGACCTCCACATAACGCGACCTATTGTAACGTCAGATCAAATAATCATGATGCCCGAAAGAAATGAACCGTACACATTGACCTTCATAAATAGCGTGAAGCCAGTGGAGTTAGTTAATGGTTGCGGGGCCGTGCTTCAGATATTCACGTACCGGTGATAAAGCTAGCATCGTCAGACGCAAGATAAGACACTAGACCAGCAACATCCTCTGGCTTTCCAATGCGCCGAACTGGTGTTCTCGCAATGACCTAAAACCTCGCACACATGAAGCTTATTGGGCAGTTCTAAGGGACGCTTACGGAAGTAATTGGTACTGGGCTAGTCCCATCGGTGGCTCTGAACGGATCAACTGTCGGAGGTGAGGGTGAGAGATGACACTCAAGCAGGGGAAAGAACTGACTCATGGACGTGTCCATTAGTCCTGGAGCATATGCGTTCACGGTGATCCCGTGCACGCCAAACTCCCGAGCTGTAAAAGACCCCTGCGTCATCCAACAAGTGTGAAACAGCTGGTTCGGTAAATGCACGTGCCAGCCGCTTGCGTGAGACCGCGAACAGCAAACTTAGTTGCGCTGTACGCCGGGAGGATGGTAGAGGCTGTGTTAGGACTACGTTGTGAGTTTCGTCTCGCCACAGCGTAAGGAAGAGATATCGGACCCTGTTTTCCCGCTAATGAACATGCCCCTTTGTGTATCCACGAGTCAGTGCGAATTAAATGAACAAAAGTGGATGGCGAGTACCGAGAATACGCCCGCCGCGGCCTTGTGCGATCATTTGCTTCCCCGCGTGCTTGTAGCACAACATTGTCCCGCGAGCGTTGACCGCCATCAACCGGTCGAAGCTCTCAACGGTAACTTTTGTCACTCTCAGCAGTGGGATAGTGTCAGCCAAGTGGTCTCAAAAGCTCACTATCCAGAAACGACTCAAAGGCTATTATCCCCGCATTCGCCACCATCTACTGAACGTGTAAGCACCAGGATATCAAAGTACCACCAGTCAGACAACTTACCACGTCCAGGCTTCCCAGTTCTTGCACGACTTTCTGAACCATCTTCTCCACTTCTGCTTCCAGAGAGATGTCCGCGGGGACGCCAAGTGAGCGCCGCCCTTTGCTCTCAATCTCTTGTACGAGCTCATCTAGTTTGGGGGTACCTATTATATCATTGACTGCGACATCGAAGCCGTCCTCGGCGAGACGGAGCGCAATCGTATGCCCGATTCCGCCTGCTGCACCAGTGACGAGGGCTACTTTGGTCGTTGTGGGGGCCATGGTTCGTTGGGAAGTGTGAGCCGGAGTTTGCTCGTAGGGACACGTATCGCATGGTTTCCGGCGGGGGCTTTATATGCTGTTCCAAAATCGAAATCGTGGAAAATTCTGATCGGTGGTTGTGATCCTCGGGCGTCGATGTCGTCTTCACATGTATGGAAAGAAGTTCCGCACAATACTTGGCCCGTAATGCATAATGGGGAATGTGGGGGTCACTTCCTCGGTAAATGGCATGCGTACCCTGGAAAGTTACTGCCAGTGTAACCAGTAGAACAACGGAGACTCGACTGCGGCCATAGCTCTGCTGGTTTTCAAAATGTCGGCGGAAACGGACGCATCGCGGTTCTACCGTGTTGTCAACAACCCAGTTCGGCCGAGTAGCGGCGCCAGTGCGGCACCCGACCGAAGAGACATCAGGAACAGACAAAGACAAAAACTCGCTTACACATCTATTCAATCATCTTCCCGAACCGAACGCGTCTACGTCACCAGAGTACCTTGCTGTGTACAGTAAAGTGGCACCAGTGCTGAACCGAACCATCCGAGGTCACAACAGATACCTATTTCTTTATTTTTTGATTTCACTTGGCATCCTGGGGCATGTAACTAAGATCAAGATAAACGTAATCATTCATTCAAGACTCACCGATCTAATCGATTGATTTGTGCATGATAACAATGATGGCAGCTCACATAGACTCGGGCGTCATCACTGTCCGCGAGCTCGCACACTCTCATCAACCAGGATGCCTGACTATGACTATGATTCCGGCCGATACGAATTTTCTCGACCCGCAGAGCATGTCAAGGCGCTAAATGTGGGTTCTATCCCACAGAACATATTCGATGACATGACCAAGTACAACGACTCTTCCCGTGGCATGTATTCCTTTCCTCCAGCGGTATATCAAGGTTAAATAACCTGTCTGGGAGGCAGGTTTCTCCATCCACGGGTTCGAGTTCGCCGGGAAGAATGCCAGACACCATATTGTCTCTCACAGACCAAAGGACGCGCAGGTGTCTCAGCTCTATCGTATCTCCACAGATACCAACTCTTCCGAGCTTGAGCGATTGACCTATTTCAATATCGACTCGGGAAGGACCATCCGATCGTTCGTTCCCCTACTAGGAGAAGACTGGCGCAGTGCTTGGCGCCCTGGGGGTGCTCTCATGGTCATGGACCTCACGGGAAACGAGAATTTCCAGCTTTGGTATGGACACACCCGTTGCGTTGCTTAAGCTCTTTCTTAGAACAGATACATGTGTACAGGCGTTATTGGGAAGATGCGGATAGCGAGGCAACGTTCCCGAAGATCGACGGGGAGCCCGACAATCGCCCAGGAAGGGGCCGTTTTGAGCGCGTAACGAAAGATGATTTCACGTACCATAGCGTAACCGTCTCTCACTCGAATAGGTCTGTGCGCACTCCTTTTTTTGATTTGCGTCTCTGCCCTAATGCGCCGTGTATCGCCAGGTTGTTGGTATTTGCTTCTACCAAGGAGAATGGGAAGGACACCCTGGTTTACTCCGCCAAGCTGATCGACTCGAAGACGGGAGCCGTGGCCGACAGCAGCCCATTTTTATTGCCTTCGCGCCTCATCGCGTCGAAGAAGGCGGACCAACGCACCACGCTCTGGTCACCAGAGAGCATTTCACTCGACGATAAACAAGTGGCGCTTGTTCTAAACAATGGCTACGCGGACTGTCCATTCTACATCGTCGACGTATCTGGGGAGGGCCCCAAGGAACCGGAGTTGATCACTCTCCCTGGTGCGACGGAAAAGCTGGGGGAGATATCGTACCAGAGCCCGAGGTTCTCCCGCGATCCGGCCCAGGCGCACGTCCTATACGTTATCACGAACGCGTTTGGCGACTTTGCAAGCGTCGTCGCGTACGATACGCGTGCCAGGATCGTCACCCACATTACGACGCCCGAACCCAGCCTTCGTGCGCTCCGGCCGATCCCGTGGGAGACGCGCGGACTGCTAGTCACCCCCGCGGCGCTGTTCTTCCGCGCCAACGTCGAGGGCTGGCAGACCATGTACGTTGTCCCCTTCTCTGGCGCGCACGCCAACAGGGTACTCGAGGTCCGCTGCGCGCAGGGTTGGGAGGGCTCACCCGTCGGGTACGCTACGAACGTTCGGAACGACCGACCGAACGAGCTGGTGGTGCACTTTAATTCGTTCCGCATGAACGGCTTCCTCGCGTCCGTCGACTTTTCCCATGCGTTCGAGACTGAGGCCGCTGCGGAGCGGGACGAGCAAGGCCACTTATTCGTCTCTGTCGCCCCGAAGGCGTATCGCCAGGCCGCGCCCAGCCCACCGCAGTACAAGGTGTACCCACCGAAACTGCTGAAGTTCAGGAGCTTTGATGGGCTGGAGGTGCCCTGCATGTACTACCATCCCAACGGCGGGAAAACGGCAGTTCCTGTCATCATCAATATCCACGGAGGCCCAGAGAGTCAGAGCACCGCCGACTCGAGGATGTCCGTGTCGTCCTTCCATGCGACTCGGAACTGACTCACGACTGACTCTTACTGCTTCCTAACTTAGTCCGATTCATGGATACCTGCTGAACGAGCTCGGTTGCGCCGTTATCTATCCCAACGTCCGTGGAAGCACCGGGTACGGGAGACGCTACGCCTCGCTGGACGATGTGTTCAAACGAGAAGACTCGGTCAGGTCTGGCGTTCGACCTGCTCTTCTCTGAATTGCTACTGATCATCTTTCCTCAGAGATATCGGGGCTCTCCTGGACCACATCGACCAGAATATGAAGAACCAGCTCATATCGTCTCGTATAGCCGTCATGGGCGGATCCTGTGTGCATCCCTCGCACCATCCTGAACTTCTCACTCTCTAACACTTAGTTCACAGATGGCGGCTACATGGTATATGTAAGATTTGTTTTGTCGTCCACACAGCATTGCCTTGCTGAGTGATAAGAATGCACACCTAAGGCTTCGCTCGTACATTTTTCTTCCAAGCTCACGTGCGGACTCGCCAATTTTGGCATCGCGCATTGGCCGTCCTTCCTTGAGAACACGGCGGACCGGCGGCGGGACCAACGGCGGCGCGAGTACGGTGACGAGTCGGACCCGGACGTGCGCGCGTTCCTCGAGCGCATCTCGCCGCTAAACAACGCGGAGAAGATTACGGTGCCGCTCTCGATAGCGCACGGCGAAGAGGACTCGCGGGTGCCCGTAGGCGAGGCGCTGCGCATGTGGGATATCGCAAGCAAGAGGATCTACATGGAGTTGATGGTATGTGAGTTGGAGGGCCACGGTACGTCGTCAGCAACGAAGAGACCAAAAGAAACTAAAACGCTGAGTTGGGAGCTTAGGGTTCAAGCAGAAGAGCGTGATTGAATTCACGAATGCCGCCAAAATTCACTTCTTGGAGAGATTCCTGCAGCCCGACGTGGTTCCTTCGAGTAATCTTTGAGGGCCGACGGCATATGCACACCCCGATACAACTCGACTCTATACCTAGGCCTTTACAACCGCTCACGAACTGAAACTGAAACTTGTACATATGTTGTCCAAAGTCACGTTACCTTTTTACCACGAAATGAAGAATCGCTATCACTCAGATCTCAGAGCTCACATCACGCCATATTAACGAATCAAAACCCACAGGAATTATATTTCGCAATGGGGTGAGCAGCAGCGACGCGTCCTGGCCATTAAAGGCAAGATAACCGGTTCTAAACCTCGGGACCATTTCCTCTTATGGGCGGGCTCTCAGCCTCTTGCGTCCTTCGAGGTGTACGTGTCCAGTCCCCCAGTACTCCGTCAGAACTCCCCGGCATCTGGACGCGTCGCTGCCAGCCCGACAAAACTCATAAACTACGAGTAAGTACAAAAAAGGCGCGAAAATCGGTAAAAACGAAAGCTCTTTTTCCTCCCCTCGTCGAACCCCCCAAAGCCGGCCAGCACCCAACCATCAGAGATAACCCGAAATTTGCCGTGTTTCCGCTGTGTGACACAACACAGCGAGCGGGCATAAGAGGGCTCCCTTACATGATCGGATGTGGTGGCGAGCGGCAGTGGGGGAACGAGGGGCGCCACAGACTCTCTCGAGTACTGCGGAAAATATGTACAGTAAAAAGTAAAGTAAAAAGCGGCTTCAGGGATCGATTACCACCCCTTTAACCCCCGGTGATCCAGCCCGCGGTGTGGATGCCATAATAATGACAGAGGACGAAGCAAAGCGTGGGGCGCGGGCGAGAGGTGACCGATATGAAGAGAGAATGGAAAGGTCTACAGTATAGTAGTACAGTAAGTAGGGAACAGGTGTAGAGAAACGACGACGATGTGGAGGGGCTTTTATAGCTTGAGGCGAAGGCTATACGAGCTATTCCACTCGTGGTTCGTTTGGCATTTGGCTGACGGTCTCTCTCGGATCCGGAGGCGGCTGGGCTCGCGGATCGAAATACGTCCAGGGATGAAACATACTACACATGCGCGTGTCAGTTTGGAAGGCAATAACACCCGAGAAAAATGCACAATATCCAGGGTCCCTCCCGACAAAAGAGGATGCGACACAGAACGTTCGTTATGTGTCTGTACGCTGAACCTTCTCTCTCTACCCCCATGCTTATAGCGCGAGACGGAAGAAAAAAAGGCTTTCACAGTTGAACGTTGAACGACCAACTTCGATTGATATGCATACAACATCTTCGGCGGGTTTCAGGCTGTCGCAGTTTGGCCTGGAATGGGAGTTTTCGCACACTATTCTGTTTCCATCGAATTCCTGACAAGTTCGGAATTCAACAACCAGCTACGCGAGACGGCATAGTTACAAAAGGTATTTGTCGAGTCGCTGTACTACACACAGCGCAAGCTCGTCTCCGTGTCTATGCGACTTTGATTACGTCCGCGAGACCACGGTCCTTCTTCTCGTAGTCGTCGACACCACCGCTGCTCGCGTGTTCTGAGAGCGTTTCCTCCTTGTCCAGGATCGCGCGTTCGAGCATCGTTTCGTGCGCAGGGAAGAGCTTCGAGAGGGTGAAGTAGACTGTCGACGCTAGGGTGAACTGGACAAAAATTCAATTCTGGGGTATTAGTTCCACTCTCGAGCTTGCGAAAATTGTGATAAAAATGAGTCTCTCGCGCCCACTCACCCCGAGCAAGTACGCGATGTCGAATAGGCGCCCGCCCGCGGTACCGATGTGCACTTTCGTGTTGATGCTGCTTATGAGACCGGGAAAGGTTGGCGGCACAGAGACCAGCAGAGCGACGGCCGCGCGCCAGTTCTGCGAAATGTTGGGGTGAGAGGGTGGATATGTCCGATTCGCGGCGGAAGGCATCATACCACGCCATACGTATACCGATATCTGCCGTGCGGCCGGTACATCGAGGGAACATCAACACGCGTGCGGTGTATGAACCAGTACTATCATATTCGGAGTAAGGGACGTCGCTGACAACAGAACAGAGAACAGTAAGCCTACGTCGGTGATCATGATTCCGGTGATTGGGCCGAGGAAAACAGTGTAGCCGTTCATGAAAGATAGAAAGCCCGTCGCGCTGATTAATTGCAGACGTAGTCAGGCCAGCGATGACAGCGTCAAGACTTTCCTAACGTACGCACTTTGCGAGTATTTCCCAGGGGCAAAGTGCCCACCCACCGAGAAACGCGCAAATGACTTGCCCACGTCGGATATTGATATAACGCGGACATAGCGCTGTCATGTCGTTCCCGGCGCTCAGCGAGTTGGCGGAGATGTTCGTGCCCAGAGTAGAGAGAGCAAACGCAAAAGACGTGAAGAACGCGGCGGCGCGGTTGTCCCACTTGTCAATCAGCTTGAGCGGATCCCAGAGAACTTCGCCATAAAGGGTGATGCCCGCACTCGTGACGGCGATGCCAATAAAGCCGGCCAACGTGAATGCAATAGGAATAATGGCAATCTGTATATATTGGCTGTAAAACAGTTTCAGCGCCGTTTAGGTCAGGACAAAGGTTCACGTACGCTCTTTCGTTCTTTGCATATCTCTGGGTTTCCGAAGTTTTCGCATGATCAGAATCGACGGTCGTAAAACAGACATGTGTGACTCACAGTAAAATCTGGAATGTTTACGCCAAGAGTCGCGTAGAGCCCGAGCGCACTATTGAGTGCACTCAGCCAAGCCCATGAGAGCGCACTGCCACTCAGCTCAGCCTTTTGTGCAAGAATCCCACTGTTTGGGGGCACTTTGACAAACGCCCAAATAAGCAACGCCAACCATGTCGGTGGCACAATGATCGCTTTGACTAAAAACAGCCAGCGTATCTTCTGCGGTGAGATGAGCATAAAAGGTAGCTGGATGAGCCAGTACAGAAAGTAGCAAATCATCCCTATAAAACAAGCAGCGTGAGAGCTGTCCTGACTTTGGAGCGGGTCCCGTAGACACGTACCAGCAGTGGTGACGTTTGCACTGGGAGGGAGGTGGTTTGGGAGACGGGCTATAGACGGCCAGATGGCTTTCAACATCTAGGGGAACGAGAAGCGTTGTAAGGAGCCTAGTGATAGGAGGAGAACACGAGGTTGAACGCACTTGATAAACGCACTCGGAACCTTCGAAGGTCTGAATGCCGAACCAGAACATCGCCAAAACGACGCGACTGATGACGCTGAAGTAGCTCAACCAAAAACCAAAAGAGGAGCGATTGAGGACGGGGAAGGGTACATGAAGCCGGGCCCCAACGGTACCATTCAGCACCATAATGGTGGCAATTATGATGTTTCCTACTGCTATGGCTGGTAGTGCCTGCCGCCTGCGAGCTCTACATCAGCCATGGTCCGCGGGAAAGAGTACTGGACATACCAAGACAAGCCTATCGCAAGCATAGACGAAGCAAATGCCCACGTGGCAACGTTTGTGGCATCTGAGATCCAGTACGCGATGTAGTTGAGCGTCGTCCACGTCCGCAAATGGGGGGGCACGGGATCCATGTCCTTATTGCTCCAAGCACTGCTAGGTGCGAACGTCGATGGCTCCGGTTTGAGCCTCCATGTAGGCAGACGAACAAGCCTAGACACGTGCGACAATTTGCCCATGGCGGTAGGTGCGGATGAGGTGGCCAAAGAAGGGCAGAAGCACGGCTGGTTGTGGGGGCTCTGTGTGTGTCACCTAGTTTTATATTTATATTTGAGGCAAGGCGCACGAACTGGGAAGAGAAGCATCGAAGCCGTCAGAGATAGCGAGGCGCGGCTAGTGCTAGTCCGAGTCCAGCTTGGCACGGTCGACTCGGAGAAGGTCCGACATCGGAAGATAAAAGATAAAATGTGGGCACAACGACCGAGAAACACCCGAGTAGCATCCTTCAGGCTCTCCTGGGAAATACCTTCGCCGCGGGTGGAGCTGTGGCCAATTAAAATGCAGAATTCACGGCTTAAGTGTACTCTGGCAGGCTAGAGAGAACCCTAACTACAACGGCTTCTGTACACGTCGGCGGAGAGCTTTGTCCTCTCAGGCTAGTTTGGGGCAAATATTACTTTATGGATCACGATGCTCCTCACCCCTTGGCAATGTCCTTGCGCTTACAGTACCTTGTAAAGTCGGCAAATGCCGACTCGGAGCGCCGGCCACCATTGCCATTACATACAGCTTGACTACCCCACGTTTAGCGTTCACGCGTTTACGTCCAGGTGCTCATGTAGTCATGGTTGGGCTCACCCGGCGTTTTTCGAGCCCATGTCCTCATTCAGCTGCTTCAGAGAGTCGAGCATGCGAGCAATGGGAAGAAATAAATTTTGTTTTCGTCTCGAGCAAGGGTCCTATCCTCGTGTTGGCGACACTGGAAAGTCGACCGTCTTTGCGACGGCGTTATCAGCACACAAAAGGGGAAGACTAGAAATTGGTAATTGCGTATCCTCTTTTTGAGCCCGCCGGCGGCTGTTGGACAGTCTAGCCTAACCTCACTTCTCTTTGCCAGATGAGATCACCCCCCTGAGTCAGGGATCGATCCCCGCCCGCCGTTTGGAAGGTGACAAAATTTGCCAAGGGTTTGCGACAGGCGTTCATACAAGGTTTATGCCTCGCATTTCCAATGTTCATTCAGTGGGATCCGCCGGGTACAATTGTGTTCTGAACTCGTCTAGTCCTGAATGATTCAAACTCGCATCCTGACGCCTGATGGGATCAGAAGATCAAAGGTTCTGACAAAGAACAGCCGTGACTGGCCACGAGTAGTTGGCAAGGGTAATTGGTCCACAACAGCGCTCTACCATCGGTAGGGGATAAAAAAGATACGCGTCACATCGCATGTGTCCAGTCACCCAGACGTGGGCAGTCACCATGATTCGAATTCATCCACAACACCAACTTGCAGTAGACTGCCCAAACTTGGTTTCTGGACCCCTGATGCAGACCCAAGTTCTCAACAAGGTTCGCAACTTCTGCATGTCCTTCAACACGTACACCATATTACATCACAGGAACCAGCATATTCTCTAGACAACGGGCGCCGCTGCCACTCTTCGAATTTTCGGCTTATGCACCTTTTGTGGGATCGCTGCTCAGATACCGAGAATTAAGACCAAGAATAAGCGCTGCTCTCGCCCCACGCCGCCCCTCCGGGGTTAGCGGCTGTCATCATAATAAGTTAGCAAAGCGCTTCGCTGCGTCGCAGCTACGTAGGTCAACCTTATAAACATGCGATTCTGCCTCTTGGCTATACTGTATTATCTCTTTCACCTCACGTTTCGTTCTTCCCTTGGATGTCCGCGCGCTTAACGTTGCGCTCCACTGTGAAACCATGTCCCACCTTGTCCAACTGGCCGTTCGGGCTCCCCAGCAAAGCACGAGCGACGTCACAGCCCCAGGCATCGTTGGACTTTTTGTCCAAGGGTTTCAAACTGGACTTGTCCTCTCACAGTTGGCTCAATGGCTTAACCTCAAACGAACGGAGAGCGCCCCAATGATAGCGCTCGTTGCGTTTGTCACCCTAATCGGTTTGTCAGTCTTTAACTATGCCTATACTTTAGACCAGTATCACCTGAAATTTTTTTGCATGTAGGTTGGAGACGGGCATATCCTTCGCGTCGGCGTGGCGGAATTACGTTCACAACTTCGGGCAGCTTGTGAGGAGACTTCTGGCCGAATGCTGATCCGAGAGGCTTGTTTATCGAGCCTACGCCCTTAGATTCACCCCAACTGGACCGAACTGATCCACGCATTGCTCGTGCGTAAATTTTCCGTAGCTCACCGTGGTCGCGGCTTCTCTGACAGTGTTCTCGATCTCGACCAACAGTCCACCCTTACAGCGGTGCCTATCCAGGCACTCTTCATTTGGCGCTGTTATCATGTTTGTCTGTCCTGGCTGCCATGCATTTTGAGACTGACCCTTCGTAGATTCTAAAAAGGAGGATATACGTGATAGTAAGTTTGGCCTGTCAGACATCAGAGCCACGGCACCTCTAACTCGGTTTTGCATCTCCCGAGATTCCCCTTGTCTTCGCTTTGATCACTTCCGTCGTCTTGTCTGCCTGGGTCACCGCATATCTTTTTCATCGCCACTCTCACCCTGACCCAGCCCACCCTACAGCAACTACAATATGGTGGCCTTGTGAGAGCTCTCGATATTCGTGGATGACTGTTGCTTACCATACTGTCGCTCCGTAGATGTTGCATTTCTCGCTGTCCCTGCAGGTAAGATGCTCCTTCTCTACGGGCCATCATACTAACATTACTTACCATCGGATGCAGCCATTGATCTCACTATCACCAGTATCCGTACGTTAGTTTCGTAATTTTTCCCCACACATCCAGCTCAACCTTGCATACGATAGTGCTTTATTCTCTGACTAGATTCTTGAGACGTATCCATACGGAACAATTACGTGGGGTACGTCGCCCGTGCGTCTTGGTCACCTGCGTGATTGAAATAGTAGGAAGCGAATTACACGCTTTATCATTGTCGTATGGCAAGCCGCCATTCCACCCGGCCTCTGTGCCATCGCTCTTATGATAAAGTACATGATCTTTACCGAGACACACCCAGTGCGTTACCTCTTCGCACTTACTTGTTCCCTTACTAGTGGTCCGCTTCCTTCAACGGGTCTTCACTGACAGACGGGTCCTGCACGCAGGGAGAACCACAGGAATGGTACGGTGCAATTCAAGCCATGCTAGGAAAACTCTATATCCTGTCCCTGTTTTATACACTGTAAGCTGCTAACTCTGAGACTTTGGAGACAGTCTCCTGACCCTCTTACGTCACAGCAATAATCGGATGGACTTCACTCGTAGGCCACTGGTGACATCGACACTAGACCCATCGTCACTCGATATCGCAAGTTCGCCCGCACAGCCACGCGTTTTTTCTGTGTACTTTCCTGACATAGAGGAATGTTAACGACTAACACTACGCACTCGTACCTGACGAAACGTGGTTGCTTATTTTGCTCGAGAGCTTGAACACGTACGGCGTTTCAATTCTTCCTCACCCCTCGCAATTTTTTTTGGTTTTGGTTTTGGTGGGACAAATACACACTGGCAGAAGTCGGCCTAGCTGTCGGAGCACGGGCAGATGCATGATATGACTGTAGAGCGAGATATTACAATAAAAACCGTGCAGATTGCACTTATGAAAACAGGAGCGGTTCACCCAATGAAACGAACCAGGCGGACACGCTTCTCGTCGTTGACAACATTACGCTTATGGGGGGCGGTCCGAGAGGTACCATACTGTATCCACAAAAGCACGGACTAGGTGAAATTTTCTCAGGTCCAGGGCCCAAAGTCATGTCGACCTGCTACGGAATTGGCAACCTGAGAAACCACTTGTTCGGAAGCAAATTACGCAGGATGAGTAGAACGAAGCTTATCCAGAGCACAGGCAGTGGTAACGACTGAGACATAAGCATCAGCTTTACACTTTCACTATCTCTGCGATGACTAAGATCCTCCGTGCTGCTCGGGGCCTGCTTTCACACTCCCCCCCTTTCTCCCCCCTTTTTTCCCCTGGCTTGTCCCTTCTGTCTGAATCAGTCTCTTCTTCCATCGTCTACTAGCTGCGCGGCCGTTGACACGGGTTTTGGCTATTCCAACTCATGCTAACTCGTACTAATCACATTCAAATGCGCTCTCGCCTTCCCAACGCGGCCCATCGCAGTCGTGAACCACAAGTGAGCGTGGAAGTAGGGGGTCACCACTTGATTGTGTGCCTCGGGAAGCCAGCGCCCGTCGCGACGACAACGGTATAAAAATGCTTGGTTTATGGCGGACTCCAGGATGTCATTGCATCTCTCTCGTCGCACAATGCCTGCAGGGAGTTAGCATTGTCATACTGGGTATATGTACAACAGAAGGCGTTGAGTTCTCCCCGTAGTTCCTCAATAGAGTCGCTTACGATATCCCTTATGGGTCGGTGAATGTTATAGAGCTGCGGTCATCTGGGTTGAAGTGCAGGAACTGGACAGAGAGGCAACGTCCCGCCTGACAGTAGCCTCAATGGATATTCCTGGGTAGGTTTTTCCGAGTCAGAGGCCTTTGCCTTTCGTAAATGTGCACGTTAACATCGTCCTCACCAGAAAGGATAAAGCGCCTAAGGAAAGTGGCTGCGAGCGCGGATTGTATGCGCTTCGTACGGTAAACCTCACATAGTACGTGACGAAGGCGACAAGGTTCTTTTCTGTTATGGTCTTCTTGTCGTAGTCCATGAGGCCCCCAGTCACTCGCTTAGAGGGGGTCGCCGGGATCGGGAGGGGGCATTCCCTCAGCGTGAGCCAGCCTGGGTGAAAGGCAAGTCTCGTATTGTGGATGATCAAGCTTCTCGACTTGGTCCCCTTGGTGGTATTTTTTAGCCATCGAAGTGAATGCCGCGGGTCAGGCGCTGAGGCTGCATTACATAGTTGGGACAGCTTCGACAGTGATAGAGCTGGATCCAGGGATACTTGCAGTTGGCTGGACGTCCTCCGCTCTCGAGTCTGGTTTGAATCGCAGGAGTAGTCGCCTGTGACATTGCAAACAAGTAAAACAACTGGCAATGCGAGCCAGAGGGTGACCTGGTGACAATTGGCAACTGAAGTGGCCTGTACTGTATCTCAGACCGTACTGTAACCGGCCGAATGAAGGGCCCGGGCCGCGGTAGCGTCAATGAATCCGACTTGGCCGTGCTGGTCTACCTCACCTATCGCCCCATCTATCGCCCCATTGTCCAGTTCTCTGCGGCCCATCATATCATAGAGGACGGCTCTTGCGTCTACTGTCGGCGTACTATGTCACGGGCCCGTCTATTTTTTGACCTCTGAAACCATTACTAAAAGACACGTTATGAGTTCTGCGGCCAACTGTTCTCAATAAATTTTCCCTTCTTGAGTTAGCGCCTATTCTTCCTTCCTCTGGCGTGACGCCCATGATGTAGGATCAGCCCTGTTTTATCGCTCAAGGCCTGTATTCCCTTGGCGCCTTTCTCGTTGCTGTGCTCACGGCTAATTGGTTGCCATCCGTACTGTATACAGTGCTCTCAATATATATTGTGTCTGTCTTGATGGAGTGACGTTCCCAGTTTACCACCTTTGCTTTCTTCCCCCCTCTTCCGTGACGTTAGAGCTCAGTGTCTCATAAGTTGGGACATGCCTAACCTGCCAACACATGCCTCTGGAGGAAGTCCAGCCAATTTTCTTGGCCCTGGTATCGTTGGCCTTTTCATCCAAGGGATCGAAACGGGCATGGTTTTCTCTCAGCTTGCTACCTGGCTGGCTCTCCCAAGGCATACCGAACATCGTTTCGTCACTGTCCTAACCGTATTCATAACAACAATTGGACTGTGGGCACTTTATACCCTCTCTTAATCTCCCCCCTCATCGCTTGAAAAGCTTACAGACGGCACTATGCTTCCTCTCCTCTCAGCGACTCTACGTAGCACACTACGGGGAACCAATGTCTGACGTAGCAGTCCCGACCTGGATTGATAACCTCCACATCCTCCTTGTTCGTCGTCCCTCATCAGAGATTATCGACCACATACGAATGTCATCTTCAGACAGTGCTCGTATCATCTCCTGTTCAGTTGTTGCTGATTTGGCGCTGTTATTATGTATGCATCGCTCTGTATCACGGTTCTACTTCTGATAATTTACGCCGACCACTAGATCCTCCGAAGGAACGCATATTTCATCGTTAGTTCGACAGCCATGGCGAGATAAGAATGGTATACTGAATCACCTTTCCAACTCAGATACCACTTCTTTTGCTTCTACTGTGCACGTCGACATTGGCCATTTTCGACACTATTGGCTTGCTTCTGCCTATATCGGGTGGGCCACAGTCGAGCCGCTCTCCCGTGTTCTGGTGTCGTGAGAGGACCCTCTTCCTATACGTCTATTCTCGTGACCCTCCCTTTCTAACATGAGCCCCAGTGCCATTGTACGGCGCCCTCTCTTCAAGTGAGATAAAGTTGTGCCTAGGAAATACAGTTTTTCGAGTCATCTAACACAGCCCTCTTATCATAGTCTTGGATGTCACGCTCAGTAGCATTTGTGAGCCTTACACATTTGGTTACTCTAGGACAGCGATTCAAGTTAATCATCTCTTACCTCTTATTTCGGATGGTCATCCAGTGTTCTATTATCTCACTCAGTCAAAGAAGCGGGTATACGCAGATCGCGCTGTTCAGGTGTGGATCACAGTACCCGTGTCCTCCGGTGTTGCTCAATTTTTTCCTTCCCAAGTGGATTTCTCGTCGCGTCATTATTGTGTGGCAATCAGCGATCCCACCAACTATTTGCACCATTGTTATTTCCATAACATATGTCACATCGCAGCATTTGAATCCAGTGCGTTCCATCATGGTCTCGCTTTCTCGTGGCGTGCAGACTGACAGGTGCACCTCTGACATCAGAGACCAGTGGAGATGTGGTTCCCAACGCTGCAGGCGATGATTGGGAAGCTTTACGTTCTTTCACACTTCTATAACACGTATGCCGTACCTACTCCGGTGCACATCATGTTAACTATCTTGTTGTCGGTTTCGCAGTAATGCTCGTCCGCTGTTCGCTGCCAGCGGTGAGCAAGAGCAACCATCGACGCACATGCTTACGCTCACTTTGCCTGTGCTCCTCGAGACGAGCAACCCCACGCTCAATGCCACAGAAGAGTACCAATCGGAGCCCTATACAGATTCCTTCGAACCCATGGGCGGTGCGCAGCGATAAGTACCAGCACCCCCCCCGCCCCCCAATGACCGATGCAGATTTAGAGGGGGAAGGAAGGCGTTAGGGATCGGAATTACATACTACGCTGGTGCCCTTTGGTGGCATTCTACCTACAAACGTAACGATTTGAGATCATCGGGTGCATGAGGCTTCGTTCACTGCTGCCATTCCTCAGGCTGGTCCTTCAGGCCGGGCTTATATGTGTCTGAGATCGGCTATTGGAAGCGGGCGCTGATACTGGGTGGTATCCATGACTGTACAGTATGGTGCTGGTGGCATCTCGATGGAACAAGCGATCCCCGCATGGCCCTCCCGCACTCTACGCCACGGTAATGCTTGCGGCAATATATGTTCCTTCACTCGATGGTCTTCCCTTCTGCGATGCAAACACAGACTCGTACTATTGCTCGCGAGGTGTGGGAATTCTCGACGCATGGATGTACACTGCAGTCATAAAGGATAGCCTGTGTTACAACAAGCCCAGTAATAAGGACCTTGATATGTACTCGAGTACACGACGGCTACAGCTAGATCCAATGTAGGGGGCCCCTGGGGTCCGCTCAGACACAACGGGGTTCCAAACTTTTGACAGCTGGGTTTACCTTTACTGAATTGGTTTTAAATTCGGGCCTTTGGTTTGAAATTGTTGCACATACATTTCTGGTGGCAAAATCCGTCGGCATAGTCGCCGAAACAATCTTTGTGACTCAGCTTATGTGCTAATTTCGGGAAAAAGGGCCTCCTACATTGGATCTAGCTGTAAAAGCAAGGCTAAAAGGGATGGAGGAGCAAGCCAAGCTGGTGGTTCCGGCGATCTGCTATGTACGTACTGGAATCGGATCAGCCCAGAGTCCAGAAGGTTGGCTATATCTAGTAGTTAGTGCGGCTGCAATTTGTGGTGCGACCATCGCCCTCTGAGATCAATCTACACATTTCGAATGGCCTTGCCAGGGCACTAACGTTGAAATTTAAGTCTTACGTGCTGTAAGAATCAGATCCGCTCGCCTGCTCGCCTGCGTTCCATCTTTTGAGCTCGGCCAGGGTCGGCTACTTATGGGTTCTTCCGCTCGGCTTGACCCTATTTTGTCACGGTGCCTCGCTACATTCTTGGCACCAATTTTTATCAGACAGCAAGGCCACTCATGTTTTGTCGCTTCACATATATCATGTCAGGTTTTACGGCGAAACGCTCTCCGTGTATCACATACACACTTTCTCCTTCCCTTGTGCGTATGACCCAGAGGAGGTTGTCTTGTAGAATTTGGTCGTCATGGCTGATTCACCCCTTGGCTCCTCCGGAGAAAGTCGCGCCAACATTCTCGGACCTGGTATCATTAGCCTCCTTATCCAAGGAATCCAGACTGGTGTGGTTTTCTCTCAACTTGCGACATGGTTGTCTTTTCCAGGACGTACCGAACATCGCTTCAACACCGTCCTGACCGTGTTCCTAACAACAGTTGGACTGTGAGTCGGTCTCTTTTCATCCTCTTTTCATTTTTGCCTTATCGTTCTTTTTGTAAAGTGCGCAAACAGCTATATCCTTTTTCTCCTCTTGGCGGATCTACGTCAACCTCAATGGGGAACCTGTATCTGAAGTTGCCACCCTTATCATTGGTCGTTGTGACATTCTGACCCCCATATAACCCCAGGTAACCCCATTTGGAGTGAAAAAATCCAACTATTTCTTGTTTGTCATCCTTCCTGATAGATTATCGACCCCATAACAACGTCACCTTCAGACCTTGCTCACATCCACTCCTGTTCAGTCGTTGTTGCTTTGGCGGTGTTATTATGTGCGCCATCACTCCATCCCATGGTTCTCTTCGTGACCCACGCCGACCAGATCCTCAAAAGAAACTTGTATTACATTGTTAGTTCGACGGCCGTAGCAGGAAAATAAATGGTTTGCTGAAGTTTCCAACTCAGATACCCCTTATGTTGCTTCTACTGGGCTCAGTCGTATTAGCCATTTTCGACACTATCGGTTTGTTTTGGGGCATGTTCAGTGGGCAAAACCCGAGTGGCTCACATGCATTCTGGTGTTGTGAGAGGAGCCTCTTTTTCCACGTCTTCTGACTCTTTCTGACATGCCTTCTCAGTTCTTCTATACAGCGCTCTCTGTTCGAGTGAGATGACCTCCATCCAGAATTTTTCGATGCACCTAACACTCCCTCACTTATCATAGTCTTGGACATCATCCTTAGTAGCATTTGTGAGCTTTGTACATTTGCTTCCCAGGGAAGTGACTTATTTCAGACATTCAGTATTCTATTATCTCATTCAATCGAGGAAGAGGGTATACTCCGATCACGCGGTCCAGGTGTGTCGTATTACCCATGTCAGGCGGTGTTACCTGTGTCACTCACATTTTTCCTTCCCCAGTGGACTTCTCGTCTTATAATTATCCTGTGGCAATCGGCTATCCCACCGACTCTCTGCATGGTTGGTATTTTCCTAGTCTATATCGCATCGCGGCATCTGTACCCGGTATAGTCTTCTTTGTGGCCCGCGGGATGAGCATGACTGACACATGCGTACCCCAAATATTCAGGGGGAGATGCAGATGTGGTACCCAATGCTCCAGGCGATGATAGGGAAGCTTTACGTTCTTTCGCACTTCTACAACATGTATGTTGAACCTCTGGCTGGTCCGATTCACATTATCTTTACCACCTGTCTCCGTTTTCGCAGCAATACTCGTCCACTCATGGGTGAGCAACCACCGACGACATACGTATTTACACTCACAGAACCTGCGGTGAATGGGACGAGCGCCTCCGCACTCAACACCCCCGAAGATCTCCAATAGGTGTCCTTTACCAATTCTTTCGGGCGCACGGACAGTGGGCAGCCATAAAGCGCCGCGGCTATACCTATATTCCGATGTGCATTCAGGGAGGGAGGGGCATTATGGTTCGGATTCAAAACTACGTTCTTGCTCCATGGTGGGGTCCACCTTATAAACGACCGACAGCTTTAACGTCGCCGCATAGTGGCAAGTGTGAGACTTCGCCTCTCCCGTTTTCAGCCCTTCTAGCTGGGCTATTATTTGTCCGACGTCGGCCATAGGTTCTCGCGCTCGATGTTGTTTAGTAGGGTACTACTGCACGACTGTTTCTCGGGGCACTTAACCCTGAGGTCATTGCCCTGAGACTTGATGACGGCCTACCTGCAGTTAGAATACGGCAATGTAATGACTTTCCGTCATCCCAAAATCCCATATAAGTAATCGAATGTGGGGTTTACTAACCCCAATGCGGCGATGCCGTCGAGCCCAAAATTGTTCCTCCCAACCAATTACTCAGCCGTGCTACAGTCAACTTAGTCTCTTGCTATCTACGATAATAAATCGCTTATCCAAAACAAAAAAACGCGATGTGCCCACTTCACGGCGGTGCCTGCGCCAATGCGGTCCAACATTCCTCACAGAAAATAAATCTGTGTCATTCTAATAGCTTTTCTAGGGCACTGAAGTTGAATGCTCCCGGTTCCCACTGTAGGAATTAGAACCACCTGTTGGCGTGTACTGTAGCATCTTCTGCTTGAGGACCGGCAGCTTGGACAGCGGACAGCCCAGTCACAGATCCTCCTAGTTTTTTTATGATTCGCTCCATTCGGATCGACCCTTCATGGTACCTTCCTTGGCGCTTGCTCAAGTTTGCAATCATGTCGGTTCATACAATAACTAGTACTGATTTGTCTCCGATACACTCTTCATATATTTATCACATCTGTTTCTCCGACGTGGCGTTTCCCGGGTACCACACTTGCTTTCCCCCTCCTCTGTGCGTATAAGTCCGAAGAGGTAGAATTTGGTCGTCATGGCTGATTCGCCCACCCCGCCGTTTGGGGACGCCTCTGGATCGCAAAGTCAAGTCAATGTTCTCGGTCCTGGTATCGTTGGCCTTTTAATTCAAGGCATCCAAACTGGCGTGGTTTTCTCTCAACTTGCGGCGTGGCTGTCTCTTCCAGGGCGTACCGAACATCGATTCATCACCACCCTGACTGCATTCATAACAACAGTTGGGCTGTGAGTTGGCCACTTTTCGCTCCCTTTCCATTTTCTCCTCATCGTCTGCAAAGCGTACAAACAGCTATAGCCTTTCTCTCTTGTTGGCAGATCTACGTAGCGCGCAATGGGGAACCAGTGTGTGCAATCGTGACATAGTTATCGTTGATCTCTGACATTCGGATCCTAGGTAGTCCCATCTTGGACCGAAAGGATCCAAGTGATTCTTGTTTGTCGTCCTTCCTAAATGGTTATTGACCCCATAAGAATGCCATCTTCAGACAGTGTTTACAGCGACCCCCGTTCAGTCGTTGTTACTTTGGCGCTGTTATCACGTGGGCTTTCCATTGACCTCACGGTTCTCTTAATGACCTAGGCCCGGCCAGATCGTCAACAGGAACTTGTATCTCATTGTTAGTTTAACAGTTGTAGCACTGGCAGATGAAGATGATGCACTGAATCAATCTTCCAACTCAGATACCCCTTCTTTTGCTTCTGCTTGGTTCAGTCGCAACGGCCATTTTCGACACTGTTGGCTTGTTTCGGGGCTTTTACAATGGGCCAAAGCCGCACGCACTCTGGAGTTGTGAGAGGGCCTTCTTCCTCCACGTCTTCTCATGACCCATTCTAACATGACCCCCAGTGCTTTTTTATATCGCACTCTTTTCGAGTAAGATAATATCTGTCTAGCAAATATTTCGAAGTACCTAATGCTGCCTTAGTCTTGGACATCATTCTCAGTAGCATCTGTAAGCCCCCGCACTTTTCTTTTCAGGGAAAGTGATCATTGAACTCTCATTTCGCATAAACGTCCAGTGTTCTATTATCTCACTCAATCAAGGAAGCGGGTATACGCAGAACATGCGGTCCAGGTGCGTGTACTACATCGTACCCGTCCCGCGTGTTGCTCACAGTTTTCGAAGTGGACTTCTCGCCTTATTATTATCGTGTGGCAATCGGCCATCCCACCAACTATCTGCGCCGTTGGCCTGTTCATAACATACATCGTAACCCATCGTCTGTACCCGGTGTGTTCCTTTATGGTCTTACTTTCGTCGTAGTCACCTGATAGCCGCACACAACACTCAGGGAGAGACGGAGATGTGGTACCCAACGCTCCAGGCGATGATCGGGAAGCTTTACATTCTTTCGCACTTTTACAACATGTACGTTGTACCTCACTCCTCCTGTTTACATCATCTTTACCGCCGTGTGTCCGGTTTCGCAGCAATGCTCGTCCGCTAATTGTTGGTGAGCAACAGCAAGAGCAATCATCGACGACATACGTGTATACGCTCACGGTGCCTGCGCTGCATGGGCCAAGGGCCTCCGCACTCAACGCCTCCGAAGTGCACGAATCGGAATCCTATACCGATACTCTTGGACGCACAGACAGTGCCCAGTAATAAGGCACCAGCGTCGCAGGTATACATATACATCTAGAAGGGGAGCGGCGTTATGGTTTAGATTCAAATATCTACGTCCCTACTCGTTCTTTTCCAAGTTGTCCCTGACTCTTGAGGCTTACGCACGGACAAGCTTCGACTTCGCCATCTAGGTGCAGGAGTGTCAGGTTTCACCGTTTCCAGTCCTTCTGGCCTGGATGTAGTACTGCATTAAAAAAATTCTTGGCATTTACGCCTGGGAGGAGCGACATTCCGTTCTTGATTCTGCTCATCAGAGCGCATTACGAGCGACCGAGTGTCAATCCAGAACGTTAACGTAACTCTGGAGGATAACCTCACCCACTGAAACTAACTTCGTTTGGAAAAACGCGGCACCCAACGTGGCAACGACCATAGACCCTGACAACGGGTTGCATTCATTTCATTTGCGCTGCCGCAATTACCGAGACCGAGATTCGGAGCATACCAAATATTGATTTTTGAATGCCATTTGAGGTTAGCGCATCCCGTCGATCCTGCAGAACCTGAACCCACTTGCAACTGCGAACCCCTCTATCAATGTCGGCCGCCGTTCTGTTCTCACCACCGTACAAACCTTACGATCCCACAGACAAAGCAGGGTGGATGGCGTTCTCGTGTTGAGCGACCTTCCAACCGCTAATTCACCTCATTTAGGTTCTCGTCAGTTGGCACTTATTCACCTGTGCACGCTTCCTAATATCTATACGATCCACTAATCTACAGCTATGAGACCGTGGTCAAGCGATGGCCCGTAATCCTTACCAGCGTCATAGATAGCGTGTATTCTGTCAACCACGAACTTACACACTTTCCTGACAAGGCGGCGAAGCTAGAGGAGGGTAAAGCGCTAATCGCTGCGATAAGTCGCCTCAAATATGGGATGGCGCGAGATCGGGCCCTCGAGTAAGTTGAGTCGCCTGTCCGAAATGGTGCCCTTCCTGAACCGCACCTTGCAGGCCGATTCCAGCTGATGGCGAAGCCCTCATAGAGGAGTACAACGCGGAGCTCGTTCGTCTGGAGGAGTGCGGCCAGAACACGTGGTTCACAGCGCCGTGGCTCTATGCAGAGTACGCCCTCACTGCGCCGCGATTTCACGGGGTTTTTCACGCGATCGTGATCGCAGGTGTTACTTGTGAGCTACCAAGCTATTGAAACGAGACCTCAGTGATCTGAAAAGCGTAAAGATACCAGTTAATTCGCTCGCTCTTTACCACGACCCAACATTGGAAAACATACGACCCGTTCTTCTCACAGAAGCTGAATACGTACCAGGCCAGCGGAACTGCCGTTCACAGTACGCGCTCCGTTCACCCTCACAGGTCTCTTGTAATGGAAGGCCTTTTGATGTAGAGCTCGCTGCAACACTCGCCGAACTCGAGTTGGAGAAAGACACGGTTGTTAATGATCCACAGAAACTGCAGGTCCTGTTTCGCGAGATGACGCAAATGTGTCTATGGTGAGTCCCATGTTTGGCTGGCGGAAGGAAGAGATGAAACCGGGTCGAAATCCTTTCAGGGGGAACGCTACCGTAGGTCCCCACGCTCACGATGGCCCATCGTTAGCTGACGGCTTCGTCGAACCAGGACCTCAGTCTTCTCACCAACATGACAATGGAAGACATCGAGCACCTCCAGGCGATTGGTCGGGATGCCCAGAACGCGCGCAAAGAGTTCATTCTCAAGGACGATCAGGATGCCGCATGGCAGCACATAACGACTTTGAAAGACGCCCGCATTGATTTCGTGCTGGATAACGGTATGCCTGACCCATACGACCCTCACGTCCCACACCTAACGTCGGCGACGCATCGACTGGGAAGCTGGCTTTGAGGTCAGCCTTACCCCACCCCTTGCCGTATAGTCAATAGATATCCGATCACCACAGCTCTTCACGGATCTCGTCTTCGCCGATTTTCTAGTGTCCCACACTCCATACGTCTCCAGGGTCGTTTTCCAGTTAGTTCTCTCACTATCGTTCCCCCTTAAAAGGCGACTGACCCACTTTCTGAAGCCCGAAATCTATCCCGTGGTTCGTGTCTGATGTGACGCCGCCTGATTTCGCCGCGCTCCTCGATCCCTCGGCCCTCCCTCGTGGTCCCGCGCCAGAGCATCTCGAGCGTGCCATTGCGCGTTGGAATGGGTATCTCGCGAACGGTACGTTCGCGCTGTCTGTCGCACGTGATGCGCCCATTGGCGCGTCCGACGAGGCGTTCAACTTTTGGACTTCGCCGTGGCCCTACTGGGACATGCAAACTCACGCACCAGGAGTCTGGAATACGCTCCGTGACAGCGGGCTCGTGATATTCAAGGTGAGATATATTTTTTATGATAAAAAAAAATTGGGGATAATTGATGGGCGCTGGTGTTGTGCCAAACTGTACCTTTCGGAGACCCTGACCAAAATTTTGCTCGTAGGGTGATCTAAAGTAAGCATCGAAAAATAAATAGCTGAATAATTCAATGGAACTGAGAGGGTCCGCTTTTGCAGCTATCGCAAGTGAGTGTCGCGTGAGGCAAATTAGTTCACGGCGATGATCGCCATCTTGCTCAATGGAGAACTGCGACGCTGGCTTGACAGATTGACTGGTGACGTTCGATGGCCCGTCGATACCCCATTTGAGACGGCCGTGGGTGAGTTTCATTTATCCCCCCGCACGGCCCACCACCACTTCCCCACACAACTATTTCCGCAGGGCCGCTTGCGCACGCGTTCCCCATTTTGAGTCTTCGGACGAACAAGGCCGACGTCGTGGTCGGAGTCCCCCGCTCGGTCGCCGACGCGCTGGACGCGCGTGGCGAAAAGTGGAGGGTGAACGGAAGGTACGGTTCCCCATTACAATCCCTGACGAACGGGCCGTAACTCGTGCATACTTTCTCCCGCAGATATGCTCTCGTGTCCTTTTTGCCGCGAGGGGAGATTGTCGATTGATTGATGCGCGAGAAAATGCACGCAATGAAGACGGTGTTCAGTTTGTGCTTTACTTATTTGGAACGTGCAGTCGCGAACGCTTTGTATCGTGATCAACGACAGGTTGTCAACGGCTTGACAGCTCGTCTGTCCTATCACAAATGACGCCATTCCAATACAGTATGATGTTTTTCTTTTTGGCCAAAACGAGACTTGGGACTGTATTGTGAGCGTGCAGTTTCGAGGTGGAATCCCTGAGTGTTGGAAGCTTTAATGGTTCGTGGGCCAATCTATCTGGTCGGGTATTGGTCGGTATAGCCAATACACGATGATATGGCAGTGGCATTCAGCGCTACTCAGCGCTGATAACGAGGACAACAACGTAATTGTAAATTATGACACGTACCGCACTCAGAACCAGTTGGGCGCTTACCGCTTAGACGATCAGCTGGTCAACGATGGGCCCAGAATCCGACTCTGTGACCTGGTCTAACTCGCCCTTTGGCTAGCTTGAAGGAGTAACGGTCTTCCAGTCTTCCCGTCAATCCCTGCCTGCGCCAAAGTGTTTAACTGAATTATACATTCAAGCGAGAAATACATTGGGCGCTGCCAAGAATTCTTGACGAAAACTGCGAAGGCAAAGCAAAGACAAAAACGTACACATTCTAATGACAGCGACACAGCGAGAAACGATCAAAACTTTTGATAGCAAACATTCGAACAACGCACACGAAAAAGCGAAGCAAAGAGCGAGCACGTCCTTTCTCTATCCAGACCAAAGCTAGAGAGTTCCACACGAATGCCAAACCTGTGGCGAGTTATACAAAGGGAGTCGGGTCCTCCCGTAAGAGGTCAGGGAGCGCCACCTTGTAAATCGATGCGCGGTCCCCGTCGGCTTTCCACTCCTTCTCTGTCACCTCCGTTGGGAATAGATCAGGTTCAAACTCGTCATTCCCGAATTTCTTTTCTATGTATACTGTGCCGCCAGGTACGTTAGCCTCGTCTCCAAACAGAGAAAATGAGAAATCATGCTTACTCCACTCCGCGAGGCCCTTGCCGTAGTTGCGTGAACACATGATCGCGAAGCCTGTGGAGCAGAGCAATGCCACGAACGAAGCGACGGTCATTGAACCGAAGAAAGGCCAGTCGATGAAGGTGAAGCGGTAAATGCGCGAATAGAACATCATCGACCACGCAAACAGGAAGAAGAACGCGACGGCCAGGAATACCCAGGTCAATTTACGCCATTCGCGGCGCACAGAATACCAACCCTGCACACAATTGTCAGCGCACGAGAACATATGACTATTGGTGAACCAAACATGCCATCATTAACCAGGGGATCAATAGCTGAGTGAAGATAAGATGTCAACCCAGGTGAATATACATGATGCAACGATGAGAACGTACGATAGTGGTGAGGATGAATGTCCCATCGTATACTGTTGTGTGCGACGAGAGTTTTTTGATCACACCGTGAAGAAGTTGATCAACCCAGAGCGCCATCGCATTGACGAGGATGAAAATGGATAGTTGGATGCTGACCAAGACCGCGAGAAAGTACTGTACGAAAATGTCAATACATCCGAAGAGCAGCACCAGATAGCACTCACCCTGTACATCCGCAAGATATTTTTCGGTGGACCGACGCGCCTAAAGGTCTGAGTGCGATAGACCTGGCACAGGTGAGCAAAGGAACGCTGTTTAACGAGGGTTAAAGATTCAGACCTTGTAAAGACGCCAGGAAAGGTACGCAGAGATCAAGAGCGCATCTATGTGCAAAACCAGGTCGGCAAGCTAAAGTGCGCAAGATGTAAGAAGCTGTGCTAAGACGTAGTACACTAAACGAACCTGCAGCGCGAAGCGTCTCGCGAAGTACGGCGAGTACAGATCGATATGGCAGGGTGTGTTTGGTTCTTCGATAATGTGAAATATGCGGCCGCGGATATTGTTTGTGCGCCATAAAGCATAAGTAGACCAGCCAGTAACGATCAAGCGCGCAATGAGGAGCGCAAGTCTGTGCTCAACACACATAAGTCAAAGGGATGAACTCTTCAAAAGAGACGACGCATACATATGAGGGATAGATTCAAAGACGATCTGTAACTAGTCAGCAAGAGTACGATGTGTAGAATACATACGGGACTCACCGCGAACACGGCCAGTCCAAAAAACCAGAACTGAGAGCCTATAAGTGACAGTTCCTCCCGACGTGCCTGACTCAATCTGACAAGACACGTTTAGGCAACTAATTGAAAATGAAAATGGACCATGGTGACTCACTTGGCCTGTGGGTACAAAAGAGTGAAAGAACAGACAGGGTCAAGGGTGATGAACACGCTTCCATCATTCGAAGAGATGATGACGTCTGAAAAGCCATCAGAACTCGGTTCGGAGTCGATTTGAATCTCTTGAGAGAAGCTAGTGCCAGTAACCGCCCACGAAAGTGAGGTCTGAGGTGATATAAGAGAGGGTGGAGATGATAGACGTAACAAAGCGCTCACCGTGTTTGACTAATCAGGGGACGCCAGACGACCACAAAAGGTTACTAATTGGCAAGGAGGAATAAACCCAGAGACGTACCGACGAATCACTTGGAACGCTCAGAGGAGAGTCTGTAGGCAGGAAACGAGCTGGAATCGAAATGGGCTCTGGCTGACCCGCGGTGTAGAAATGGTCACAGGGATCTGGCTCTCCACCGGTGACAGGAACTTGACTGCACATCTCGAGACTGTATAGGCCATGACGCCCAGTGTACTGGACAAACGCAGAAGAGTTGAGGTGTGCCTGGTCAACAATGGCAGATGTAAATGACCCCCAAGCGTCGTCTGCGGTGAAGAGAAAAGACTGGATAGTGCCCTGGGCAAAGCAGTGGATGAAGGAGAAGATAAAGAATGATAGGGTGATCCAGTTGAGCGTGATTCTTATATACTACGCGTCGGGTGAGCCATGCTGCAAAAGGTGGGGTTCGAGGGACTCACGAAAGATTTTGTGGTCGACCACAGCCAGTGGGTAGCGAGCATTGTGAAAGCACAAGGAGGAGCAGACCAGCTGAAAAGAAAGGCGAAAAAGGAGAGTGAGTTGTTGGCCCACAGAGGTGGGGAAAGGAAGAGACGGTGATTGAATTGGCAGGCATAGATATAGCGCTAGAGACAACAACGTGAATGTGAAGAACATTCAATTCAAAGCCCCAAAGCGGCGACATCGTCAACAAGGTCGGCGGATATGAACGCTCTCTGGTGCTACAATTGATCATATCGGGCATTCCGGAAATGATGAGCTGATCCATGATGGTGGGAAAAACACACATCGATGCCATGCCAACCACACTACGCTAGCCGATACTGTATAACTTACGCACCTTCAACAAGGCAACCTCTTATCTGGGGGTGTTCACTGTTCAACGAATTGACGATCGCTGGCTGCATAAAAAGATGACATGCTCGGGGTTACTTAGGAAGCTGCTGATGACGTGAAAGAGCTTGATAGGCTCTACCAAGTCTTCTTTCCATGACCAGGCTTTGGATACATTAGGTGATCCTCATCACCGATGGTACACAGCAAGGCGCGTCAATTGTAAACACTGCGCTCTTTTTTCTCCCGAGGGAACGTGCTGATGTCGTTTGTTTGATAGCTGATCCTAGCGGTACACGGAAACCATTCTCCCCGCGATCCCCAGCCACTCGAGCAGTGCACCAATCCCTCTGGCGGTCTCTGCGTGTGGAGGCTTCGACTTGGTTGCGATCCAGGCACATTCTTGGCTGGTCTGTATCAGGGCTCCTTCGCTGAGCATTGGTTTTACATCATCGCCGATCATCGCCGTGTCTGTCGACCAGTGTGCGTTGTACTCGTACATGTCATCCTCCCGGATTAGAATCGCCTGCTTTGAATCCCCTTACTTTCCTGTTTGCGACCTGAGGTGATTCAAATCGGTTTAATGGAGACCATGGTAAAGATGGAGACGCTCCGGAGCAACCAACAAGTCCCAGCCTTGGTTCTGTATGACCTTCGCATTCCCGTGCGGTGACGACTACGGCTGATCAACTCTGAACGCGACAGAGGGAGGTGAACCCAACGTCTCCTCTGGCTTGCCTTACACGCTAACCATCCTTAGTGCAGCCCACCATAGGCACCGATTGTCCTATGCAAAGTACGTTCTCTTGCTTCCCACCTTCTTCCACCGAGGGGAAAGTATTGCACGATTTCTTCCTGGGCTATGCTACGGAGCCTCTTGGCTCTTCGTGAGTGAGGATGGGAAACACGCCGCTCGAGCTGATGGTGTTAATGTTCCCACAAGGACGCAAGTGCGCCATCTTTCCCATCACCGAGCCAGCGGTCCCGCTTGGTGGACTTGTACCGTTAGTATTCATCAGAAGATTTTATCCGTCTTCCTCATACCGCAAATCACGCATCGCACGGACCCCTAAGATCGCGGCTTCTTCACCCGTCAACGCGTCAACCCGTGCGCTTCGTTTCCCTCGACAACATCGCATTTACACGCCGACTTCCGGTCTAATTTATTGCACGCCTCACACCTGTGACGCTTGCGATCCTCCCGAACTGTGGCACATGCCCGTCAAAGCCGAGGTGTTGGATGCGTAAGCGAATAAACAAATGATTTCCGGTTCTCGCGGGCTACCGAGACCGATGCTCTATGCAAAGGCGCGTGGTTCCGAGAACATATCGCAGTTTGCCTTGGGACCGGATCAGAGGAGAGACTTGGGTTTCTCATCGTTATCGCTATGATGTTGTACTGTAATTAGAGAGTTTCAATGTTCTAATAACCCCCGTTTTATCATGTGATCCGACGCGTCGCGTCTTGTCGTTGGAACCATGGGTGTCACTGGTCTCTGGGACGTAAGTACGCGCTCGACCATCTAAGATGTCCCTCTGACGCCGCTCAGATCCTCAGACCGTCGGGGACCCTGCGGTCTCTCACCCACATCGCCGTCGTCGATGGTTTCGAGGCCAATCCCGCCAATCTTCGGGGTCTCCGCATCGGCATCGACGCGTCAATCTGGTTCTTTCACGCTGCTCATGGAAGAGAGGGCGAGAACCCCGAGCTTCGCACCCTGTTCTTCCGTTGTGCGAAGCTTGTGAGCACGCCATTCCTTCCTCTGTTCATATTCGACGGCCCGAAACGCCCCAAGGTCAAACGCGGGAAGAGAATTTCAGGAGAGAAGCACTGGCTGGTCGACAGTATGAAGGGGATCATCGAGGCGTTTGGATTTGAGTGGAGAATGGTATGTTCAAAGTTTTTATCTGTCGGCATTCTGCTGACCACTCGAAGGCCCCTGGAGAGGCGGAAGCCGAACTGGCTTACCTCAATTCTATGGGCATTATCGACGCAGTCGTGTCAGACGACGTCGATAACTTTCTGTTCGGTGCTAAGATGGTCATTCGCAAGTGCGCACTGGCTAACCCTCCTGCGCAATCCGCCTCACTATTCTCGATGTAGTGCAAGCGCCACCCTCTCAGGCAACAGCAAGCACGCTACGAAGAACGCAGATGGTCGCGTGGACGGCAACCACTCGACGGTCTACACTTCCGCCGACATCCTCGCGCATGCGTCCGTCCATCTGACCCGAGGCGGGCTTATTCTCATCGGCCTACTTTCCGGTGGCGACTACCATCAGGCTGGTCTCCCTCGCTGTGGGCCCGGGATAGCTCATGGGCTCGCGAAATGCGGCTTCGGCGACGAACTCCTTAAGGCCACCCAGTCTATGTCCCGCGACGAGCTTCCAGACTTCCTCACCACCTGGCGCGAGGACCTGCGCGCCGAGCTGCGCACCAATGCACGCGGGCACCTCGGGTCCAAGAAACCTTCTTTGGCAAAGACGGTGCCGGACTCGTTTCCCGACATCGACGTTCTACTCTCGTACACCAATCCGATCATCAGCGCGACGGACGCTGGCGCACGCCGCACACACACGCCGCCCAAGTGGGAGCGTGAGCCGGATCTCGGAAAGCTCGCGCATCTTTGCGAGTTGCACTTCGAGTGGGGCCTCAAGGACATTATCATCAAGCGATTCCGCACTATAATCTGGCCCAGCATCGTCCTCCGCGCACTGCGGCGTTCTGCATTGGAAACGGCCAGAGACAGCCACGGCGCGTCTGGAGAGCCGCTCCAGGACGTGTTTGGGACGCCATCGAAGCTGCTGGCGCGCCATTTCTCGTCTATGGGCGTCGGTGCGCAAGATACAGAGGGTGAAGGAGACAGCGGTCTGCGGGAGCTCATCGTGAAGATCCACAGCTCGCGGACGCACGCATACACGGACAGCATCCTGGAGTATCGTCTCGAAGTCGCGCCCGCGCAACTGGTGCGCCTGGCTTCTGCAGGTATTCAAGGGCTTCGAAAGCCCGCAGACACCACTTACGACGTGCTGCCCTCGGAATCTGAAGACGATAGTGGCGCAGATCCCGAGGAGACGGGGAGAAGAAAGAAACGCGGCAAGGGCCCCCCACCGGAGCCAGACAGCCACCTGCGCGTCTGGATGCCAGCGTGCATGGTGCGTCCTGCGCTCCCGGAACTTGTCGAGCGGTATGAAGCCGGGCTCGAGGCGAAACGAACAAAGAAGTCAAAGGGTAAACAGCAGCGAGCAGCTCCCGTGACGACGAAAACCAAGTCGTCCTCCTCCAAGAGGAAGGTGGTCAAGCCGCCGGTACCGCCTGTAGACTCGGACGCTGAGGAGTTCGACCTCAACGTCAGCTCGTCAGAAGATGAGGAGGGAGGCGCTGGAGGATCCTCACCCCCTCCAAGGCCTCGTACGCAAGCTACTCTCCCTGCAGCCCGTTCTCAACACGCCGACTCTATCTGCAAGCGCCCTACTCAGGGATCTGCACAACAGCAGATCTTGGATATCTCCACATCCGACGAGGAGGTAGACGCGGCACCTTCGAAGAAATTTCACTCTCCTCTTTCGTCGCCTTCCAAGGTCCTGCAGAAGCTCGACCTTAATCTCAATCCAGTCGCCAATCTCTGTGCCGCCCCACCGCCGCCTTCCGTGTCTTCTCCTTCCTCACGTCAAGGACCTCCAAGTGCACTCCGGCCGTTCCCTATGGCCTTCGAAGAGGAAGAATCAAGCGACGACGAAAATGGGTACCCAAGCGCCAACCCCTTTGCAGCAGCAGCAACGACATTCCGTGCCCAGCCTAGAACGTCAACGCCACCTCCACCACCAAGACGCCAGCCGCTGCCGATGATGCCACAAGAAGAGGAATTGAGCAGCGATGACGACCCCGATATGGTAATCTCCGATCTTCCCGTGCTCGTCGACACTCGGGGCCTTTCTCCAGAACGCGGCCCACCAATATCAGGCGGCTCGACTCGTCCATTGTCCCAGACGTCGCCTCGGCGGCGAGCATCGCGATATCATCCATTCCCGCTGCCGGCGAAGGAGGCACGCACGGACGGGGGGCGGGTCCCGCGCATGCAAGGTGCAGCAGCTGAGACGTCTATCATATCGATATCTAGTGGTGGTTCTGATGACGACGACGACGGTTTGGTGCTGGCTCCGTTGCTGATAGCGCGGTCACGGACCTTAGTCCCGCAAAAGGTGGTTACCACAGGCCGAGGTGCAGGGGACGAAGTCATCGATCTAACGTAGTCAAAACACAACACATATACCTTAGATTTGGATCACTTGTATCAATGCCGTACGGCGTCAGTTTTTTTGGTTACATTCAATATCCTGTACAGATGAGAAATGAAGAAAAAACCACGACACAAGACGTTGAAAATCCAAAGATTGTAATACAAATGCGTATCAACAGGTTCCGTAGTTGTTTTTTCGTGGGGTTACAACCAAGCACAAAAAACAGAGACACAGAGAGATAATGATAGACCTATCCAACACTAATACTCGACCGTGAAATCGCGCGAAGAGTCCTCACCGCCGTCCTCGGGCTGTTCCGCCGGCTCTGGGGGCGGCGGCATCTGCGTGCGGAAGCGCTTGATGGCCTGCAGGCGCGCGCGCCAGTTAGTCTGCACCTCGACCTGCACGGTGTCGCCCTGTGTGTGCTGGAAGACCGACGCGAACCAGTCCGCGAGGAGGCTGAGCTGGCGCACGAGCAGTGGGAGGTTCTCCGCCGATATGAGCTTAAAGTTCCCTATGGGCGTGAACTCCGTCATGCCAGGCGCGCGCTGCACCGTCACGCGGAAGTACTCGTTTTCGTGCTGCGGCTGCGAGCCGGCTGCGGCGGGGGCGCGGGGCGCGGCGGCGGCGGTGGTGGGTGTGGTAGGTAAGGATGTGGAAGAGAACGTTGCGATAGCGCCGAGGGGCGAGTGCGGCTCGATGACGATATTGACGAACTGGAACTGCGTCAGGAGCGTGTCGAAGCGGTAGGGCATGCCCGAGTCGTTCCATATGATGCGCACGAGGTCGTTTCCGATATGGCGTTTCTTGTAGTCGAAATGCGGGTCGTGCGCGTGGTTCGGCATCATCGTCGCGGTGTGGTACAGTATCTGTCCGATATCGTCCCACCACGCATATGCGTATTCTCCGTCCTCGTCCGGGTCCAGTCCCCCAGCGTATACGTCCACCTGCCCGCGCAGGTTGATCAGCCGCCCGATGCCCTCCAGGAAACGCGTGTAGGCCGGCGAGCCGTGGTTGTTCCCGAGTATCTCGCGCTCGTGCGTCTGTCCGAGCGCGACGTACATGATACCCACTTTGTGCGTGTCGATGACGGGGAGTCGGTCGAGCGTGCGGAAAAGCCCGGGCAGGCTAGACGTGTCGACGACTTTGCTGCGGCGCTGCCCGGTGTTGCGCGTGTATGGCGATAGCTGCAGTGCGAAGAACGACGGGTCGATCGCCACGTCTTTCCGCCGCTGGGACGGCGCGCTGCCTTGCCAGACGTAGCCTGTTATGGGGTCTGGTCGTGGCGGGGGAATCCCCTCCTCTGATTCCTCCTCCGCTGCTGGGGGGTACAGTGTCCGGATGATGTCCTGCGAAGAAAGGATTGTGACGGAGTTCATAGGAAACACGCGACGGATAAACGCACCTGATACAATTCGTCGTCGTCTGAAAGAGGCTCGTGGTTCATGGATAGCACTGCGGGGACGGAAAGCATGTCCGGGTCGACTTCCCCTGGCCCGACCATGGGCACGTTCTCGATGCGCGCCAGGATGCGCGTGAGGCCCGACGCGCGACGCGCGACGACTTCGACCCATCCGATCCTGGTGAGCGCCCGTATCGTGACGAGTGCATTGCCCACGACCCATGTTTTCTCCGCGACAGACTCATGATGCGCACCAGCGTTCATAAGAACGTCACTGAGCATCGAGTTTGCCGGGCGCGGATCTGCACTGGCATACGTGTATCGTGCGAGCCAATCGAAGCACACCTCCGCAGGCTCGTCGATCTCGTCTTGGCCGCCGTTGGCCAACAGCAGCTGTCTCGCGATGTACTTGACGTGTTTGGGGCGGTCTGGGAGCTTCACGGCCAGGAACCAGAGATAGACGATGTAGTACGACATGACGCGGAGGTGCTGGGAGAGCGCCCAGGACGTGTCGGGCGACTGCTCGGGGCGGTTGTGTAGACGGAGATACTGCAACGCGACGCCGAATACGAGCTTAAAGTCCGCGTCGGTCAGGTTGGCGTACAAGTGGGGCAGCGATCCGACGATGGCGAGAAAGTCGATTATGTGCACCGCCATGCTCGCATTCGTCATGATCTGCGACAGCTTCGTCAGGATGTTGGGCAGGAAACGCTTCATCGAGTTTGGGAGCTCAAAGGCAGAAAGCGACAGCGCCTGGAGACACGCTTTGATCGTCGATGGCTGGCCGCTCAATCCGGCGATCAGAACCTCTACTAGGACGTGCTGCCTCGGCGGCTCGAAGCACTTGCGATAGCTGATGAGGACGGATAGGGCAAAGTACGCCAAGCCCTGTGCATCCCGCGGTCTCAGTCCTGGTGACCAGTTCAAGATACCCGACGCCAGCTCCCCCTGGGAGATTTTGCCGCACAGCGTGGCTAGCAGCTTTGCAATCGCCGCGCGTGACTTAGGTCCACAGAAAAAGTGCTTGTTCGCGAGGAGTGTCGGTAGGTGGCAGAGCACGTACGACAAGATCTCCCAGTCTTTTTCTTCAGATATAAGCTCGATGAAGGCGAGAAGGAGCGACGACACAGGCAGCACGATGCGGTCCCCAGGTCCCGCAGGGTCGTACGAGATGGGACCATCAGACGGCGTGTCAGATTCGGGAATGGTGAAAGGTAGTGACTCGGGAATGGTCCACAACGGCTTCCGAGGCTTGGTGTCTGCAGAAGCTGGGACGGACGACAACTGGCGATTGGGAACTCGAGAACGACTCCGGCTGGACGTCGAGCGAGAAGGCCGCGCATCACGGCCGCGGGATGAGTGTCGCCCATTACGCTCTGGAGCACGCGCACGCGCCTTGAGGATCTCCTGCGGATCAGGCTCTTCATGCGCCGGCTCTCCTGTACTCGGGACGTCCACCCTGCCAACGAGACCTGCAAGCACTGCGATGCTGCCCAGTCGATCGTACCTATTGTAGACCGAGTACAGACGATGATCGCGATCGACGCGCAGCCTAAAGAAGAACTGCAGGATCGCAAGACGCGCACGCGCAGATTTGGCGGTCGTGACTAGCTCGACGAGGATGCGGAACACGCGCACGGCGAGCGTGCGGTTGCGGTCGGATAGCGAGTACGGCGTGAATGCCAGCTGTGCGAAAATGTGCACGAGCGCAACGACTGCTCCAAGCGCGGCTGGCATGCCGGGCGGCTCGGGAGCAGATAATGGGACGTTCATAGAGGACGTGTCGTCTGGACGCGGTGGCGCGTGTGGTTGCGAGCGGGCAGCAGCAGCCGACCCACCGGTCGCGAACGACGATATCAGAGACATGACGGCGGGCATTGCGGAGGATTCCCTGTCGCGCTGGGATCCGAGGTAGTCAAAGTGCCCTCGAGCGGAAACGGGTGAGACGTTGGATGACATCAGCCCAGTCGGGGTGGGTGCAGTTGAGGTTGCCACGCTCGCCGCAGTGTCACCATCGCCGTCCTCACCATCCGCCGCTGTGGTCCTGAGTAGATCGAGCATGGGAGTGGTCAACGTCTCTTCCAATACGCGATCAGCGTCCTCGGCATTCGCATCCTTCTCCTTCTCCTGCGCCTCGATTGTCCGCAGCACCAGCTCATCCGCGAGAATGTTCCACACCACCTCATACCCATCACGCTCACCCTTGCGGTAGTCCTGCCGCACGCAAAAGTCCATGACGAGGTCCACCAGTGGGTGTCTGTGCATAGGCACGTCCCGCACCGTAGCACTCACCGCCTGCAGTGCGTCGAGCAGCGCAGCACGCGTGAGCGGTCGAGCGACCGAGCTGATCTCCGGGAGGCTGAGAATGGAAGTCCAGCTCGTGAGCCAGTCGTGGGCTATTGGGGACAGGTCGCCGCGCTCGAACATGACGTTGATGATATTGGCAGTATCGGAATCAACGAGGTGTTCGGCGATCGAAAGAAGGATGGTGGACAGGTACGGATTGCAAGGAGTGCTGGGGTGGTCTCTGGACAACAAGGCTGACAAGGTCCTGAGGAATGACGTTGGGGCATCACTTGGGCGTGCGAGCGGCACGATAAATGCGCTCCCGTCTAAGTTCCTGCAATACGTGAGTTCCAGCGAAGTGGCACAATTAGAAGCGACATACTTGAGCGGACGAACGTAACGTGCTAGAACGAGCAAGGTGTCCCCGACGACGTTCGTTTCGTCCTCGGCCACGTCGACATCGTAGCTATCTGCGCGTTCATCATACTCCTGGAAGATATCCCGCAATGCGCCGGCGATCTCCAAGAGCACCTCCTCCCTCTCGGAATCTGTCCCACCGTCTTCTAGCTGCACGCTCACCCACGCTTCCGCAGCTTTTCGCAACATGCGGCCAACCTTGCCAAGGTCCCCGCGCGTGAATTCGTCTTTGGCCCATGCGCGCTCCATTAATCCGTGCTCGAGGGTAAGACTGCCTGGTACACCGCTGGGTGTATACGCATCGGCGCTCATGCGCGCGATGTACGATCTCGCGAGGCGGGTGCACAACGCACGGCGTACGTATAGGCGCAACGTGCGGCAGGCGCCGGTGGCAGTTTGCACGCTCCCGCGCCATGCGGCAACCCCTGCGCCGGTGCGGGGCTGCAAGTGGTGCCGGAGAATGATGAAGCAGCTCGCTGTGTAGGGACCATTCAATATCGGATCGAGGACCTCGACGATGTGACGTTCGAGCGGGAACTGGGTCTCGAATTGGTCGCTCGAGCTCAGGGAGAGACGAGGGAGGTGGCTCGCGTAGAACGCCAGGCAGCGGAATAGCACAGGAATGATGGCTTTGAGGTGCACTGGGCTGAGATATCGTGCCTGGGCATCGAGATGATCCAGGTAGAGGGCGACGGCCATGTCTGCGGGCTTGCGGGGTGTGGGTCCAAGTGGTGATGGTACGATGGGTGATGCCAGGGGAAGTGAAGCAGAGGAATGGTGGCGTCGATGAGTGGTACGCGTCGGGGTGGGTGGATGTTGACCTGGGGTGAATTCCTGGCTGGCATGGGCAGAAGGAGGGGTGGGATCGCTCGGGAGTGCAAGCGCACGCTCCACCAATCCGCCCAGGAAGGCAAGAACGTTGCCGATGGTGGGTTCGCTCAGCCTGGCCAGGGTCTCTAATCGCGAGGTGGTCGTTGTCAAGAAAGCACCGAGGGCGTCGAGGCTGCGCTCCCTCTCGGCGCGCTCGGTGGAAGAGACGGAATCGCGCACGAGAAGGCCAGTGAAGGTTGCCTCGATCCAGGTCTGCAGCATCTCCAGCAGCTGGATCTCGATGCCTGCGATCTCTGCGCCGCCCCTGGTGAACGCAGTAAAGGCACGGAAGCGGGCCTCCCATACATCGGCATGCCAGGCATTCAGGCCGCGAGCGGGGAAGAGAGAAAAGAGGGCGATGCGATCGGAGGCCTTGAGGGCGGGGGTACGTTCGAGGAATGAGGCGAGGATGTCGAAACCTGCTGCACGAAGAGATGTGGGTGCATCTGCAGCACAGAGAGCAGCGAGAACGGGTGTGAGTGAGTATAGCTGGACGGTGGATGCATTGGCGAGTGCTGCAGAGAGTGCGCGCGCTGTGGAGAGAGAAGGGACGGCGGGGGGAGTGAGTGCAGCGATGAGGTCGTGGACTGAGAGAGCGGGGTCTGGTGCTACGGGGGTTGACTGAGTGTCATTGCGGCGTCGCCAGGGAAAGTTGGAGAACGTCGTGTTGGTGTTTGAGCGACCACGAGAGCGGAACGCGGGTTCGACCTCTTGCCCTGGAGGCGACATACAAGGGGAAGCCAGTATCCCATTTCAGGACACTGCTACAAATCGCGTACAGAGATACACCCGTGACGACCCTACATCCATCTCTTGCCACGGCTCCCACATCCCCACTCGACACCCTGGCTTCGGCACATTCGGAGCTGCTGCAGAGAACAACACAACCATCGATGCTTCCTCTCCCACCACCCGACAACGTGCTAGACAAACAAACGTAGCCAGTGCACCCCGTTGAGGAGGCGGCTTGGATGCACTCAACACTTGCTCGATCTCCACGAGCATGTGTGCAGACTCTGGCGAGGGGTTGCTTTTACGCCACAGCGACACGGACGTCGTCTTTCGTCCGATCACTTGTGATGCTCGTTCGGCCAGCCCTCCTCTAAAGTGGCGTTATACCAGTCACTTCGTTACCTCGCACCCTGCTTACCTCGTATATCGGATCTCCTTTCCAATGCCAGCCTTTCGAGGTGTAGTTTCCAGTCCCCTTCGAACCGCCTTCTCCATCGGTGTTGCATCATCCCGCACTAATGTCAAACCGAACAACTCTGCCCTGCCACTGTCCGTCAACACATCGGTTGCTCTCGCGATATGCGTGCTGGATACGGGTTTCGATGGGCGTGAACGAGAGGGAGAGATAAACGAGGTCAGTTTAGGCGTTGGAAGACTCCGTGGAGGCGTAGATGGCCGTGGAAGTGTCTTGCGTATATTTGGAGGCTCTATAATTTTAGTGACTGGCAGGTGTACGGGTGCCGCAGTGGTAGCATTCTCATTATTCACTGGCGCGGTATCCACAGCACTTGGGCGTGGGGGCTCAATTTGGCGTAATGGACGGTCGCCCGCTAAAGGGACTACCTGCACCCTTGCCCGTTGCCTCCGCCTAGGGGAATCAGGAGTGTTCCGTTGACTATCACCGAAGTCTGAGCGGAAAACAGGAGGTGGTCTAGGCGCATGGGGCCGTGGGGGTGTGGTCGGGGAACCATCGAATTGTGGAAATGTTCTTTTCGTTCTGCTCATGGTGAGAGTCAGTAGCAGTCACGGTCACAGTCATCACGCGTCACATCTGTTACCCGTCGCTTAGATCCCCAGTTGGTCTTGATACCCATCCCGCCATGGGTGACCCGTTCGATGTAATCCCATTTGACGTGCGTGTTCTCCCCCTACAGAATCTCCACTATCTGCTCACCCAACCTAGGACATCAAAGGCGGCTGGTCAAAGTTGGGTTCAGGCTCCTTTGGCAATGTATACAAGGGTGCGGGAAACGACCTATATCCTTTGCGATGTATTCTCACCCCACCGTAGGATCATATCTGGGAATTGAAGTTGCCATCAAGGAAGTGCTTCCCTCCACAGAGTACGATGTTGCCAAGTACTTTGAGAGAGAATGGCGCCTTCTCAAGTCCGTCTCTCTCCCTCTCCGTCCATGTCAGGTCTGACTCACCCCCCTGCAGAGAGTCCAGACATCCCAACGTTGTCCTATACCTCGGCCTCTCGCGTGCTCCTGATCCTGATGGCCGCATCTTCATAATTTCGGAATTCATCGAGAATGGTATGCCTCTCTCGCGTGACCCTGTTCATGTACCCACTCCCTCCCCCAGGCAACCTCCGCCAATATATCCACGACAAATCAAAGCCACTACCCTGGCGTCTCCGACTTTCTTTTGCAACTGACATCGCCCGTGCCCTCGCATACCTTCACGCTCGCAAATGCATACACCGCGACCTCAAGGGCGAGAACCTGCTCCTCACCGCCAACGGCCGTCTTAAGATCACCGACTTTGGATTTGCCCGCATCGCCGCTCGCAACCAAGAAGAGTCCCGCCGTCTGACCTTTTGCGGCACAGACGCATACATGTCTCCTGAGATTCTCTTGGGCTTCGAGTTTGATCTCCCAACGGACATCTTCTCCATGGGTGTCATTCTCGCCGAAATCGCCGCCCGCCGCCTCGCCGATGACTCCCACTTTGCTCGTTCTGCACCTTCGTTTACCATCGACGTCGACGAGGTCTGCACGCTTGCAAACCCAGGCTGTCCGCCCGACTTCATCCAGCTTGCTGTTGACTGCATCGCTGGGGAACCTTCTGCGCGGCCTACCACCCTCGTTATCCTGGACCGTCTCCGTGCCATCGAGGCAGAAGTCCTAGCTCGTCCAGAAGAAGCGGAGGTGCACACGGGGAGTGTCAAGTTCATGACAGGCAACCGACGTGCCCCGCGCATCCCAAGCTTTGGTGAAGGAATCGGGAGGGGCATCCGTTCGAGTTCAACCCAAGAGCCACAGCTGAGCGAGGAGGAATCGGACGACGAGTTGAGTGACGCGGTGAGCAGGCTCGAGAGTGTCACCATCATTGAGAATGGTGTGCCCTTGCCATCGAGGCTTCCTGGTGTGCATTTCCCCCTCACGTTGTGAAACTTCATCTGACGAAATACCAGACAACGGTTCGGGCGACTCTCAGCAACCTCTTCTTGCCACGGAAAGTTCATACTCCAACTACAGCACAAGCGTCATTCGTGGACATGGTCAGCAGTCAAGTTACTCGACCATCGCTCCTCTGTCCTCTATCCTCACAGTCCGCGCCTCCCCAATCACTTCCAATCCGCCTCCAAATCGTCCTCTCCCTGCTGAGCCCGAGCCCGAGCCTGAGTTCGACCTGACTCAGCGTCGTTCCACAGTCTCCATAGCATCCTACTACACCGCCTCGGAAGAAGAAGTCTCCTCCATCGCCGCGGCTACCGAAGGCGGTTCGTCCCTCGCGCCAACGCTCGTACACCGCTTCACGCTCGTCAAACCCGGCACGATATTCACGAAACGCTCCCGGCCCGCATCGCCTTTGGGCGCGCCCTCGTCGTCTACCGGCGGGTGGAGCGCGCTCGACTTTTTCTTCGCGAGTGGCCTTCTCCCCGGTGGAGGTGGCGGCGCCAAGTGCGATATCTGTGTGAAGCGTCTTGGGCGCAAGGCTGCGCTCGAGTGTGATGATTGTGGGTTGCGCGCACATATTAAGTGTGGCGAGGTCGCTCCGCGCGACTGTGCGCTTCGGGCGTCGTCGTCGATCCTCACACGCGTATCCTCCGCACCGCAGCCTGCGCCGCCCACTGGTGGCAAGCCGAATAAATACAAATCGCCCTCGCCCTTCTCGCATCGCTAGCTAATGCATACTTTATGACACGATTTTACGACCCATTGATGATGACAGATGACTTTAGTTGGGACATTCGTTTCTTTTCTTTGTTGTGTGGTTTCAATTACAGTAGCACGACTACGGACGAAATATTCTATTATATCTTAATCGCATAGGGCTGAGCGAGGAATGGTGCCAAGCGCAATGCTCGTGATTGTACGTGGGCGTCACATATCGTGGGAAATGGTGACGATGTGTGTGACGTGTCGCAAAGGAATACGTGGCGGTTGTCCGTGTTCGGAATATAAAGACAAGTGGGAACGACACTGGGCGCTCTCCATCTTTTTCCTCCCTCAACATGTCTCGTCCAACACGGACGCATACAACCCGCCTCGTCTCGGGCTTGTCCTTCGCTTTCTTCCTCTTCCTCGCTCTTATTCTTCTCTGTCCACCCGCCGTCTCCGCGGACGATAAAAAGGCCGAATATGGCACAGTTATTGGCATTGGTACGTGTCCCCTACCACTTTCTCTCTTGACCCAACTCACATCGCATATTAGACTTGGGAACAACGTACGTACTTACCTCTTAATCCAGCGTCAATGAGTCCTCACCAACATCCTTCCGACCAGTTATTCTTGCGTTGCGTGAGTCATTTACTTGGGCCAGCGACACGTCGACGTTTCCTAACCCCATTGTCCCCAGCGTGCAACGCGGCGGTCGTGTTGAAATTATTGCCAACGATCAAGGTCATCGTATCACACCTTCCTGGGTTTCTTTCACGGACGAAGAGCGATTGTAGGTGTTCTTTTCACACCACATTCCATTTGGCCGTCGCGTTGACCATTTATCCAGAATTGGCGATTCTGCCAAGAACGCGTACCACACCAACCCACAAAACACAGTCTTTGATGCCAAGCGCCTCATTGGCCGTAAGGTCGGCGACCCTGAGGTGAAGCGCGATCAAAAGCATTGGTGAGCCTCCTCGTCCCCTCTCAATTCGTGTTCCTGACTTTGTCCTAGGCCTTTCGCAGTCATTGATAAGAACGGCAAACCTGCCGTACAAGTTCAATACCGCAACGAGGAACGTGATTTCGTAGGTTCCCACAGCCTTGTCTAGACGGATTACGATTGACCACTTGGTAGTCTCCCGAGGAAATCTCTGCTATGGTCTTAGGCAAGATGAAGGAGACTGCTGAGGCTTACCTCGGCAAGAAGGTCACCCACGCTGTTGTCACTGTCCCTGCCTGTGCGTTCCTGCTTATCTGTCAAGCAAAACTCCCTCTCACATCAATGTAGACTTCAACGACGCTCAGCGTCAGGCGACCAAGGATGCTGGCACTATCGCAGGCCTTCAGATCCTCCGCATTATTAACGAGCCCACCGCTGCCGCCATCGCCTATGGACTTGACAAGAAGTCCAAGTCCGAGTCTAAGATTATTGTTTACGACCTTGGTGGTGGAACCTTTGATGTCTCTCTCCTGTCTATCGACGACGGTGTCTTCGAGGTTTTGGCAACTGCCGGCGATACCCATCTTGGCGGAGAGGACTTTGATAACCGCCTCATTGACTATTTCGTCAAGCAGTATAAGAAGAAGACTGGCACGGATGTCTCAACCAACCTCCGTTCGTTGGGCAAGCTTAAGCGTGAGGTGGAGAAGGCAAAACGCACACTATCTTCGCAGCAGTCCACGCGCCTTGAGATCGAGTCCTTCGAGGATGGCAATGACTTCTCGGAGACACTCACCCGCGCCAAGTTTGAGGAGCTCAACATCGATCTTTTCCGTAAGACCATGAAGCCCGTCGAACAGGTTCTCAAGGACGCAGGTGTGAAGAAAGAGGAAATTGACGAAGTACGTATGCTTTGTCTGTTCTTCGAGGCGGTCTTTAACTTTTGAATAAGGTTGTACTCGTTGGTGGCTCTACGCGTATCCCCAAAGTTCAGCAGCTCCTCAAGGAGTTCTTTGGTGGCAAGGAGCCGTCTAAGGGTATCAACCCCGATGAGGCAGTTGCCTATGGTGCTGCAGTCCAGGGTGGCATCCTCTCCGGAGAAGAGGGCACCGAGGATATTCTCCTTGTCGATGTTTGCGCTCTTACCCTTGGTATCGAGACTACCGGCGGTGTTTTCACCAAGTTGATCCCCCGTAACACTGTAATCCCCACTCGCAAGTCTCAAATGTGCGTGGTCCTCTCTTTCTTGGGATGTTGTTATTAACAGTACATTCAGCTTCTCCACCGCCGCGGACAATCAGCCAACCGTTTTGATCCAAGTTTATGAGGGAGAACGCTCCTTGACCAAGGATAATAATCTCCTAGGAAAGTTCGAGTTGTCTAGTATCCCTCCCGCACCGCGTGGCGTTCCTCAAATCGAAGTTACTTTCGAAGTTGACGCGAACGGTATCATGAAGATCTCGGCTGCTGATAAGGGAACGTGAGTCGCGGGTTTGTTGTCCTTTGCTCTATTAGTGCCTGACATTTCCTCGTCATGTATAGTGGCAAGTCGGAGTCTATTACCATCACCAACGAGAAGGGCCGTCTGTCGAAAGATGAGATTGATCGTATGATTCGGGAGGCTGAGGAATTCGCGAGTGAAGATGAGGTCGCTCGCAAACGCATCGAAGCTCTCAACTCACTCTCCTCGTTCGTCTTCGGTCTCAAGACACAGCTCGGTGACCAGGAAGGTCTCGGCGGTAAGATTGACGACGATGACCGCAAGAAACTCCTCGCAATTGTCAAGGAGACCGTAGACTGGACGGAGTCAGAGGGCGAAACCGCCACTGTAGAGGAACTTGAGGAGAAGCTCGCGGAGGTACAGAGTGTGGTCAACCCGATCACTAGCAAGCTTTATGAGAGCGCAGGTGGACCAGAGGGATATGGACCTGGCGACGATGATGAGCAGAGTCCTTTCCAGAGCCACGATGAGCTCTAATAATACAATGATATGTATAGTCACAAATAATAATGCCACGCACGATATCTATTAGACGTCGCTCTAAAATCCTTCGAATCCGTTCCACTGTCCCGTCCCGCCTTGGCCCATTGCACCTTGCTGGCCCATGCCCATGCCACCCATACCCATTCCACCCATACCCATGTTGCCCATCCCCATATTCCCCATCCCCATGTTGGCCACACCATCAACGATCATGCCCTCGTCGCCGCCCATGCCTCCGCCTTCCCACATACCACCAGAGCCATCCATGTACTGAAACTGTCCGCCTTCTGAGCCATGGCCGCCCATCCAGCCCATGCCAGGCTGCATTTGCATGCCGGTGCCGTCGAATCCCGCACCTCCAAATCCAGGGGCGACCATGCCCATCATCCCAGCAGCGCCAGGCATTCCCATCGGCATGCCCATGTGCGGCCAGCCCATCCCGACGCCAACACCGAGAGGGTTCATGCCCATGCCCATCATGCCCATGTCCATCACGTTGTTGGGCCCACCACGTCCAAGTTGCGCTTTCATCATTCCGCGCGCTGCCATGGGACCGCCTGCGCCGCCACCACCGCTGTTGGGGCCCATCGACGCGCCGCCGGACTGGGCGTTCCCTGGGCCACCGCGCACGGGCGATTTAGGCCGCAAAGCGTCGACCTCTGCACGTTTCGTCAGAATATGTTCTGGGGTGTGTGAACATAAAACGTACCGGGCGTCATGGGCACAACGGCGCGCCCGCTCTGTAGCCACGCCCGCATTGCACCCTCCCATTTGTCTTGGTCCCAACGCTCCGCGCGATCGACGCCTAGCTCCTGTCCGAGAACGTTCACGCCGCCGTCGAGCTGCTCCGGCGAGAGTCGCGCGTCAGCCGCGCATGCTTGTACGGCCGGCACGTGTGCCTCTTCGCCGTCGGCAAGCACGCTGACCCACCCGCGGCGCAGGGACCGCGCGCGCGCGAAGAGCTCGAGGCGCCGTAGGCCGAGACAGAAGTTTTCGACGAGCGTGTACATCTCGGGTGGCTTGCGCGTCGGATCGGTCGGGTCGCCTTCCCAGAGTATCACGTCCGTATCTGCGTGGTTTTTTTTTTAGTGGCGTGCGTTGTGATAGAGGAGAGGGGGGAAAGGCGCGTACCGACGTTGCAGTGGACGAACCACGAGTCTGTAGAGCGACGCACGGTCCCGCGAATGCCGATGAGACAGTGTTGTTTGGTGCGCGTGAGCAGGGAGGTCGTCGGCGGGTCTGTCTGGGGGAAAAGGGAATGTGTTATCAGTCGGCGAATCGCGAGAGGAGGATGGTGGTGTCGTACACCAGGTCCGTGATTGCTCTCTAGATTTGTCTTCACCCAGCACACGTCCTCACAGCGGCGATAGCCCCACTTGGCGAGGACTTCGCGCCCGCGTTCGAGCCCGTCTCCGGCGCCGCTGCCTACCCATAGAAATACAAATGACGGATCTGCCGCGAGCGTAGCGAGAGGGAGGTCTTGGAGGGTGTCCCAGGAAAACGATGAAGATAAGGGCGGATCGAGGACAATGACGTCGAACTTGCATGGCTGGAGCGAGGCAAGCTCGGAGAATGGGAGATACATCGGTGGTAGCGCATACTCTGTGACGGAGACTTTTTTGAGGGCCAGTAGTCGCTGCTGTTTGGGATATCTGGTGAGAACAAATGTACATTCAGTAGGTGCACATCTGGGAAATATACAAAGCAGTTACGAACTCTTCAAAACGTCTCTCTGGTTCTGCTCCAAGCACCCAGTCCTGCGGCCATTCACCACCGTCAACATACCGCTGCGAGTAGTCGTTCCGGATGGTCTCCTCCTCTGGGACGTAATTCTCATAGTGAGCAGCACGAGCGCGCTTAGGAGGGGGTAAATCGGCTCTTGGTGGTTTCCGCCGAGGAACTAGAAGGGGTGACGACGGTGGGGAAGGTGGTGGGGAAGGTTTGGGAGACGGAATGAGCGGGAGCCTGAGTATGGACTGTGGTGGGGAAGAAAGGGTGCGGAGCTTTCGTCTGTGGGACTTCTGCGAGTCCCTCACCCGCGCGACTAGGGCGAGATGTTGAGCCAGTAGATCGTTGGCAGAGGCCAACACTTCCGTGACGGAGCCCGTGGCCATTGAGCCCAAGCGTGGAGAGTCGCGCTCGGTCCGGTTCATTCTGGGACGCTCACTCGATGGCCAAGAGGGGCACAAAAGCTACGCGCAAGTTCGCTGCGAGCGGCCAGCTCACTAAAAAGATTCAGGCGCGGAGAAAACACCAGCAAATCCAGAGAAAGAATAACAAGGGTGCGAAGAGCAGACGTCGGGAGCCCGCTCAGGCTGGAGACGGCGAAAATGAGGAGCGGGGAGATGCTGGCCGCACAAAAGCAAGGTGCGTTCTACACATGCTCTCAATCCGGGTGGCGAATTCATATCTCCCGTGCTGGGATGTAGTCTCAAGGACATGTCGGTAGACGACTTTTTGGGTGCAGGCTTTATGGAGGAGGACGACGAGGTGAGTGCATGCTTCGCGTCTACTTCCATCCTGAACATAACGCACGTTGAAGGCTGGAGAGCCGGACGACGGTGCCTCGGAATCAGAGGATGGGGACGAAGGCGAAGATCGCGATGACATGGACGACAGTGACGATGCATCTTTCGCGTCCGTAGACGAGCTCGAAGGTACTTCACTCTGCCGAATGTCTGGCCTTTTCACTTAAGCTACTCCAGACGAAGGAGCTGCACACATGTTGGAGCTGTCTAAACTCGCTGAGAAGGACCCCGAGTTTTTCAGGTATCTCCAAGAAAACGATCGCGAGCTTCTTGACTTCAACATGGAAGGCGGCGGTGACGACGACGACGACGTTAGCGACAACGCCGACGAAGCTGCAGGACCTGAGGGTGATCAGCTCCCTAGCTTGACGGAGAAAATACTGCGGTCTTGGCAAAAATCTCTTCTCGAGGTGGGTGCTGCGTCCTCCACCCACATCTCCAACACATCGCGCTTCACAGACACGGTCCCTAAGGGCATTGCGCAAACTTCTCATTGCGTTCCGCTCTGCCGCACTCATGAATGAAGAAGATAAGGTCCTCGCATGGTCCATCAATAGTCCCGCAGGTGCGTCTCCTGCTGACCGAACACCTACGACTGAACTCACGAAATGCAGTGTACGACAAACTCGTGAGGACAGCATTGAGATACACCCCTGTCGTTCTGGAGTACCACGTCCCGTACAAATCCCTTCCAAATGGTCGATAGTGCGTCCACATTCGGCATCCTTGTGCTTTCTGATCTGACGCATCGCAAAGCAAAGCCCCAACACAGACGCGGAAACTAAAGGCGTTGCAAAAGCTCATCATTTCGTTTTTCCACAATATCATCCACATCGTCTCACAGCTCTCTGACCCCGATTTGCTGAAGACTGCGGTCACAGAGAGCACGAAGATGATCCCATATGTTACCAGCAGTCGCAGGACTATCAAGCAATATCTCAAAGTTAGTCATCTGCCGTCTCTTCATTCCAGCCCCACTTATCAGTACGTTAGGCGTGCTTAGGTTTATGGTCCACGGCAGACGACACTGTAAGAATAGCTTCGATTCTCGCCATCCGCAGACTCGCTTGTGCAAGCGACGAGTCCATCTTGGACCTTGTGCTAAAAGTCAGTGTTCAAACAAAGCGTCCGAGTGATTCCCAAACCTCTTTATTTTCTTTAGAACACCTACCAAACATTTGTGAAATCTTCGAAGAATACCAGTGCCCATTCCTTGCCTTCCATCAACTTCATGAAAAACTCCGCTTCGGAGATTTTCTGTCTCGATCATCAGGCGGCGTACCAGCATGCCTTCGGGTATATCCGACAGCTGGCCATTCATCTTCGTAATAGTATGAAATTGAAGACGAAGGTAATTTGAATGCTGATAATCTATGCTTAGGCTATAGTTTATTATCTCGATTTTCTAGGACTCATACAAGCAAGTTTATAATTGGCAATATGTTCATGCTGTCGACTTTTGGTCACTGCTCCTCGCGCGTGCGTGCGAAACCCAAGGGTCTTCTGATGGTTTGAAGAACAGCGACCTGCAACCTCTCATTTACCCACTTGTACAAGTGGCTACGGGAGCTATAAAGTATACTATACCCATCGCCCTCAGCCTCATGTACTCACACGCGCCTTCTCCATAGGCTTCTCCCGCACCCTCGGTCTTATCCCCTTCACTTGCATCTTGTTCGGTCATTGATTCACCTCGCAAGACATAGTCGCACATACATTCCTCTCGCGCCGCACCTTTTGCCGATATTGACCGCCACATTGACTTCCAAGTCGAAGGCATCGACATTACGGCCTTTGGACTTCGAAACTACTCTTCGTGCTCCACAACAGTACTTGCACATGCACGTATATGCCGAAAACCTTGCGCAAGAAGCTGCCTTCCTGACCGCGGAGTGGCTTTCTGTGCGCATCGTTCATGGCAGCATTGCCTTCCCCGAACTTGTTGTTCCCATCGTCGCTTCCTTACGCCGTTCGCTGAAAGCCGGGCACGGCGGCCCCAAAGTCAGTGCTACCACGAAAGCACTTGTGGAACGCATCGAGGAAAGTGCTCGTTGGGTATCCGAGCGCCGCGCTGGTGTCACTTTTGCGCCTGGGGAGACCGCTGCTGTCGATCTTTGGGAGGCAGACTTGCAGCTCGAGGACGCGCCACTCGTAAAGTACGTCCGCGTGCTGCGCAAGTCCCGTGAAAGACAGCGTAAGCTCGTCGAAAAGGCGCGTCCATTTCCCTAACGTCGTTTTGTGTTATATCTAAATTACCAATATCTGACCTCCCATAGGCACGCAAGGGCGAAGACGAGGTTCTCGAAGAGTGAGCATATTGCGCCTCTTGGGATCAAAGTCGTGCACTCCGCTTCTCGCGGCTCTGGACCCTAACTTCAAGTGCGGAGATTGGAGAGTGGTCCACTAACGTGATACTACCCAACTTGATGTATCCTCATGAAACGACTTCTCTGATACATCTGGACATGCGGTTGTGGGCAGCCCCCTATGTCGAAAGCGTTCTTTTCCGTGTTTACCGGTCAAACACCTCAGGGAAGGTCACCTGCAGCGACCCAACTATGCCCGCAGAGACGGTTATAGCTAGGTTTGTTACTCTATTTGTTACTCCGAAAGTGATGCATGCGGTAAACGGGGGCGCCGTGTTGCTTCACCTGACCGCGAGCCATGTGTTGCTAGTCTTCTTTGTGATTTTTTCGCGCCACAAAACGCGTTAATGACGGGCGAATACGATATAGCGAACTTCACGCAACGAAGTGTGATACGGAGTGAGCAACAGAGCGCGTCATGGCTGTGATGCAGGATTGGCGAGCGCTTCCAACAGCCATCGGCCCGCTCGTCTCAATCGCATCTACCACCCGAAGAGTTCGAAACATTATGCCAGGAATATCTTGGGCCCAACACCGGGAATCGGACACCTTACTTGAACTAAGTTACGTGGGTTGGGGATTTGTCGGGTCGGTCGGTCCACTGGTACGACGAAACGTCTTGGTCAAGATCTCAGCCTGCGTATTTTTTTTCCTGGCCTGTGTTCTTGGGGGGCACGCCGCTTGCACGTGTGACAGGCAAGGCATCATGGTTGGAGCAGTTCGCGGGTAGAAACGAAGTCTCGGAAGCAGGAGATACCCGCCAATGACCGCCAGCGTGTTCATCACGACGCCTATCACCCCGTTCTATTCTACCGTCACTGCTGTGAACTCGAGAAGCCTTGAGGGCCGCGTAAACCCCTTAGTGGGTTTGAGTGCCATTGTGCGTGCGTCTAGGCGGGTGTAGCGGTGACCGCGGAAACCTGCTCTGTTTCTCCGCCCGCGTCGTTTGAGTTTGGCGTCAGTGGGTGACAGTTTCCTTGAGCCGTCTCGGTACGATCTACCGAACGCTACACCTCACAGCCAACTCCGTTCTCGCTTTGGTGCGCAATGCGACTACTGTAAGCGCAATTTTTTTTCTTTCTTCGGATAGAATTTTCCTAAACGGAACGTTCGGGTCGTTCATATTTCGAAACACTACTGTAAATCCAATGTTCAATGTGAGCTGCACGTCTCCAGGTACACAAAAGGAAGGAGCATCGAAGCCGTCGACGAACCGACGACCATGACACTGTACATCACGAAAGTAGGAAAAGGAAAATTCGACATCGACCGCGTCCACCTTGGCGTCCACACGCAGCTTCCAAACCAGGCCAGACTGCAGGCAAGTGTCAAATGACAAACGCGTGGACATTGACCGCTTCTCCAAGAGCTCATTGCACATCTTTTGCGCTCAGCTCAGGGCGTTCCCGTCTTCGATTTAGTTGTCGAACTTTCAGAGTTTCCCCGTCATCGCGTTCAATTCCCTCGCTGTCTGTGCACGTGTGTTTCTACGGGCGCTTCATTTGAACCCAGGGTAAGTGCCACAAGTCCCTATCTAACATATACGGAAAGCAAGTTACTGCACTCCTCGTCTTATCACGTCTTATCAGATATTTTTGGAAGCGGATGCAGCACATACATACCCTAGATAATTCCTTCTCTGAACATCGAGCGCCACTGCCGTTACCGTGGTCTGGTGCACAAAGCGGTTCAGGATAAGTACTGTACTCAGAATAATTCCTTGTGGTTGAGTATTTCTAAGTGAAATATATGTCAGAGCGATGATGGAATTTGTGATGCATGTTGTGAGGGCAAGCTCTGCGCTGTTCAAATCTGCAAGATGTGGCGCTCAACGTCCAGTCCATACGGATGGAAGTACACCACGATTTATACATACTTGGACATACGAGATACGCTCTGTCCCGTTCAAGTCGACTGGTGATTCCGACACGACAAGCCCAGCAGCCTATGGGACTGCCAAATTGGAAAAGGCCATTTTTTATGGAACTCTCGGCCCAAAATACCACCGGCTGTAATAATCATCCACATCGTCCAGAATCCATGCTCCTTTGCAATCAACACTTCTTGTGTGGTTGTACGTACGTCTCCAACAAGTTGCGGTCCCGCAGAAACTAGCCCTGTCGGCTTCACACAAGTCCAAGCCACATTCTTGGGTGGGACTGTCTATGACTCGTTGCGATAGCTGTCTTGCCACTACCATACACCGAAAAAGATCTTCCACCGAGGACGTCCAATGCCTTTAAGGGTCTTCTCATAACCCTCCTTCAGCCGGACGTAGTGTAGCGGCATTGATGCAGGTCGCAACACTGTTTGCGGAATTGGGACCTAAAATTTCCAAAGGGCGGTGGTTTTATTTGATTTTTACAGCCGAAAAAAAAGACCACTAACTCGACTTGAGACTTGGTTCGTTTGAAGCGCGTTCGTTGCGGCCACGGCGTTTGCAGTCAGCGCAGGATGGTCCGCCAGGGCGTACAGAAATGTTTTCAGCTGGAGGTTTGGACGGAGCGGATCTGCTGGCCATTCTGCAGCGATTTGCCGCAGCCGCTGCTGCGCATGCCTGAGATGGTTTGTCGACATGTCGTCGTCGTGTCGGACTACTGGCTGAGCCCAGTGCAGGACTTGTCCACGCCACCGTGTCCACGTGGTCAAGTCCGTCCCGGCAAATTGGCTTGTGCATCCACATCTACGTCCAAGCAGGATGAGATGAGAACATCGAATCCAGCTTTGATCCAGCTTCAGGAAATTTTCGATAGTACATGGTATGAAGTAGGTTCGCCTTTCCGCTTCCAACTCTCACATATGATATAGTCACTCTGGTACTACTCGTACTACTTCGGTGCAACTTCACCAGCATGCGGCACGGCAGCAGCGAATCCTGGAGCGCAGCACTCCAGGAATGTGTGCACTTGTGATCCGACATGTTAGGACGCTGGCTTCTGTGTCTGGGATGTCCTCCTCGTTTCGATATGGGAAAACGCACGTTGGTGGCATCATCTCACATCTATCTCACACCTCTCTCCAGTTTTCCGGAGTAATTGTTAGCTCCGCTCTTCCATTGAATTGACCGTCCCCCTGAAGCCTTGCCCGCGTGGTTGGGCACGAGCACAATTTGGTGGCTCCCCTTTACATCATACTTATGTTCCGGTAAGTTCAGTTGGGTGGTTGGTGGCTGAGGGTTGTTGTTCCCATCTTGGCATCCGCGCTCAGGGTTCAGGAATTTGTCCCATCTCTGTGACTTGGACAGCTTCTGCGGTCCATACAGCTTCTTCATCAAGTCCGTCGTTTGCTAACTACCCAGGTCGACAGCACCGGAAATAGGTTATAGCGGTCGTATCGGATGAATCCACGGACACCCCTTTCCTTGCCCTGTCGGTCCCACATCACGTCTACTTCTGAAAATGAGGTCCTCGTCCCAGTCAGTCCCACATGCTGTGGCGCTCTCCTTGGCTTCCCGGGAATCCTACTTCGGGTTGTATGATGATGCCATACTTTTTCGTCAACTCGCTTTACTCCTGCGAAACTCCGCTGCGTATCTCGCTTCTCTATCGTGTCTTCCACGGTGCGGTGCGCTTCAAGTCGGCTTTGCTCATTGATAGACCGAGGTCAAGTTGACCATGCACCCACAGTTACCTCACGGGCGCCGATTTAGTCCCTGAAGGTGCCACTCTTCGTGACTTGGCCCAACCGTAATTGGCCAGATCAGTTCTGTGCTGCTCCACTGTCCCATCGCCGCGGCAGCGTCTCATGTTGGTGCTTCTGCCAAAATAGTTGGCACGTTGGTGTTGATAAGAGCTGACGCTTGTCCCAGCGCCTGTGGTCGGATATAGCACCACCTGACCGAACGCCGTGGAAGCTCGACTGGCCTGGCTTGTTCTTCTTTCTTCTTCATCTAGATCCGATAGACGTAGCCAAAGATAGGTGTACCATCGAGCAATTGCCCCTATATACATTATGGGGTTAATCTGGTCTGCTGAGGTACTTTTGCCCGTTTCAGATTCCAACAAGTTTATCGCGACCTGACAGACGCCTCTGCGAACGATGCACACGCGCACTCTGTGGCCTTGCAGCTAGACAGTATAGTACCCTGAACTTCAGTCAGGTGAGGGAGCGAGAGGTTACGCGCGGCGTTGTCATGCAAATATACTTTTAGTGGTCGTCGAAGTCGAGACATTGTGAGCGAGAGAACGTGAGAGGGCAAGGCACCTGACTCGGTGGGCGCCGCAGCGGTGAATTACCAATGTTGACTAGCACAACGGAGACAGAGAGGCCGTGCGGCTGTGCATTCACGGCGCACGGCCGAAATGACACCACCTTGTTCCTAGTACTTCCACTCCCCCAGAGCAGCCCCCCGTGACGGTGTACTCGCGAAGAAGCGCTGCGCAGAATGTCGTGCTGTGGTTCAGCTCGGCCCCACGAGGGGAACAGCAGGAGCGCGCCAGCTGGCGGCACGGTCCAACCGTTCCCCATTTCTCATCAGCCAATAGCCCACCCCGAGATCAACCCCTACGCTGAAAAGTCAACCTTTCAAGTCCCCAGCATATCCTCTCCTCCACCGGTACACGCGCTCTCGCAGTTTGGTGGAACTCAATCCCCGCCCCCTCCGTCGTCTACGACCCATGGCTCCGTCGCGCCTTCCCCGCCTCCCCAAAGCCCTCAATTCAATAGTTCGTTCCACGGTAGCTCATTAGCTGACCTTTCTGGTTCCATGAACACATTGCGACGACCAAGCCCTTCTTACCCCGCAGCCGGGAATTTAAACCTGCTCTCCACGTATCGACCTTCTGTTGCAATTCCTGCGCCGTCAGTGCCCACCACAGACGAAGGAAAGATGTCGGTTTCTATCGATTTTGGTAAGCTTAGTGCTAGTACGTACTACGTCAAGCTTTGAATTAACGGTTATGGTCCAGGGACTACTTTCTCTGGTGTGGTGAGTTCTCCTCTCCTCTAGCGTGTGACTCACGGAACGTCGAACCATCATGTACGTCAGGCGTACGGCTCTTCTCGCATTGCTGCCGGAAAAGTGCAACAAATTCTGCATTGGCCAGGGGCAATGGAGACTTTTAGGAAAGTTCCGACTTGTCTGCTGTACGATGAGCGTGGACAAGTCCTCGCGTGGGGTCTGGAGGCCAAAAACGCCAACCCAGTACCGGGGTCCATCAAGTGTGAATGGTACGACATCGTAACGGCAACTATGTCCGGGCCAGCATTACATCCCCAACAGGTTCAAATTATTCCTCGAGCCACATGCTCTTCGGGATCAGAACACAGTCGACCCACGATTACCCCCTTTACCTGTAAGGAAGCCAGCGCCGACGATCGTCTGGGCTAACGTCCCTTTCCGTAGCCCGGAAAGAAGCCCATCCATCTCATCGTGGACTTCTTGTATTGCATGTGGGAATACGCAAAGGAACAGATAACCCGCGAGATCGGCGCGGTCGCGGACCTTGGTGAGAGATAATACCACCAGTTTCCTTCTGCGCGTACATCCCTCTGAGGTCTAATGGTAGATTCCGCGGATGTTTGGCTGACGGTTCCTGCTGCTTGGGACGCAAGGGGTTGTGACTTGATGCGCGAGGCAGCGATCACCGCTGGCCTTGTCCACTCAGTAGGAGCACGAGACCGCGACTGGCGAGATCGCCTCCACATCATCACGTACGCTTCTTTCGACCCGCGCCTCTACCTCATTTAATTTCACTGGGGCTCTTGTCATTCAGTGAACCCGAGGCAGCGGCCGTACATTGTGCGCACCTGACCGACCTTCATAAACTGAAACCCAGTCAAATATTCATGATCTGTGACGCTGGGGGTGGCACAGTTGTATGTCTTCAACTAGTTTTGGACTCGTCCGCCTCATGCCCTTCCACAGGACCTAGCTGTGTATCAAATTTTGGGTCAGCTGGCCACTCTTGAGATAGCGGAGATGTGCGCGCGTTCAGGGGCGAACTGTGGCTCCCTATTCCTGGATTTACGCTTTCGCGAGCTTGTGCGGACATTGCTAGCCGACCATCCCGCTCATCTTGACGCCGCCAGCTTGGCGTATTTCATGCATTCTTTCAGCGAAACAGAGAAGATTACATACAGGGGCGAGGTTGATGATGGTGTGATGAACTCTCTCTTTCCCCGCGCTCTTGATTAGGGAACTTTGACAGGTTCTATGTTCAACTTTACGTGCTTCAATGTGGAGGACCCGCATGACCCCCAAGTTGGCTTGTTCAATGGCGAACTTTCCATTCCTGGCAACCTCCTGCGCCGGGAAGTATTCGATCCTGTTGTGACTGAGGTGCGGTAACTCTCACGGTTTTTTGTAGTTTAGCCTGTGCTATGTGAGCTATTACGTGTAATGCTAACGTTTACTGTTGTGCAGGCACTAGAACTCATCGAAGAACAAATGAAGAAGGTCAATCAACGCATTGATGCCCTCCTTCTCGTAGGAGGCTTCTCCGGAAGCACGTACCTATTCAAGCGAGTCCAAGTAAGTGGGTTCTGCGCACGCTGCGTACCTGCTCGGTGGAGATATCTTCTGAATTTTTTTTTGGCACCTAGGAACGGTTCGGCGGACGAGTCAAGGTCATCGCGCGCCCCTCAGATGCCGATACGGCTACAGGGCGTGGTGCAGCACAATATGGCTTGGCACGACGTCCGCTCGTATCTTCGGTGGTTGCGCCTCGGTCCTATATGATGAAGGTACGCCGCTTGACACGTCCACGTATCCAACGCGACCCCGTGACAATGGTTTCTATCCGCATCATTCAGGTTAAATTACCTGCGGAACCGGAAGATTCTATGAGGCGTCCCGCGTATGTCTCTCAGAATAACGCGGGGGTTCCCATTTGCGAGAACAGGTAATGATTGTTTGTGCGTCCGATTCTCCTGTAAGATAACCGACGTTCCGTTGTAGGCTGCAGTATTTGGTAGCGAAGGGCGCCATTCTGCGGAAAGGGTTCGTGGCCTTCGTTTTTCGAGCTGATTCTTTCGGGCTGATTTTGTCGTCTAGGCAAAAGATTAAGACCAAGTTCTGGTGAGTGTGGACACGGTATGTACGCCAGGAGAACACGATGAATGACACGTCTCGGAAGTAAATACTCGCAGACGCCACATGGTAGACCAACAGTCTGTTTTATTTTATTTTTAGCTCACGTTAAGCCGTACAGACCGCATATTTGTTGCGACGATGTATACATCGGACGCTGACAAGATCATGCGATACACGGATGAAGTGCGTGTATCAAGTCTGAAAAGCGATCTCATATCTGACAATAGCTTCTCAAGGGCGAAACAGTTGAGTTGTGTAAGTGGACCGTGGACATCGGTTCACTACCGTCATTCCAGGAAAACGCGAGCATGCCTACTCAGAACGGATTTTATACGGGTACGTAACAATATTTTCTCGGTGATGGATGAGCTATGAGCCCTGTTGCACAGATTTTGAACTCGGACTCGAACTGGACGGAGCGGAGGTACGCGGAATCTTGCTATACGAGGAACGTGAATGGGGCCGGGTGGTATTTGATATGTTGTCTTGATGATAATATCTCGGTTGGGTTTAATTGGTTGCTTTGTGAACATTTTCGTCATTGTCATCATCATCGTATGTCATCTGTGCGGGTCAGGCCCGATTGAGATCAGATTGAGCCCGGGATCTGCCGGCTGACCCTGAAGCGGACGTGGAGACGGTCGGTGGAAAAACGCAGGTTGTTTTCCCTCCGTCCATGTTCCGTGGTACCAAGCATATGATACAGGGGAAAGCAGGCCAGGGCTGTGCCAAGTCCATGGTCACAGCAGCCAAGAGAGGTGTCGTGTGGCGCCGCCATGGATGGTTAACGTTGATGATGCTCTAGATCAATTTTTTTTCTCAGGTCCCGCGGATCGGTGTGTATGTGTATGTGTGTGGTTTTCGCACTCCGGAATCTGGTGGACCTAGCCTGCTTGGAGACACTCAAGGCGGGCGATCGCGGTTATGTTATCGGATAGTTCGCACAGGGGCCAAGACTGGGTCAAGTCACTCAGGCGAAGGCGCGGGCGGTGGTGCCAATGGCACTGTGCACCATGGTATGTCCGGGCCAGGTGCCCAAGACCACCAGCTAACGGACTAACTGGCACGTTTAGTTGACGCCTTGGTACCTATAAGGCACAAGTAAGCTATTGACCTGCCAACCAAAGAGATGTCCGGTGAAAAGGAAAGGGCGGGCAGGTGATTCAGGTTAGCAACAGATGTAAGTAACTTTTGGTCTGGCAGGCCAGCGCCAGCGCGAGCCAGCAAGACGGACTCGGAGGGAAGCGTGACCGGAGATCACCGAAAGGGAGCAGATTTGAGCTACCCGATTTCGACTTCTGGCCAAGCGTCCGCCGCGCAACTGGGGCCATGGAACACGCACTGCTCACTTAACCCCTTCCCGAACCTTGGCTCAAAACTGCAGATTGCCGCAATTGATCGGGGGCCACATCCGACCCAGTGATGCACGAGTCAACGCCTCACCCAAGAAAAAAAATATAACAGGAAAGATCAAAAATCTATAAAGTCCACTGCCTCTGCGCTCTAATGCTTAGCAATACCTTCATCTGTTCCCCATGTCGGCTCTCTTACTCCCCCCATCCGACCTTCCTCTCGACGAGCTTTATAGCCTTTTAAACCCGGTCACCATCGACCGATCGTCATCCGCTGCCGTCTTCCAGAACTGGGGTTGCACATTTACCTGCACGCCCTCATCCGTCTTCCGTCCCGAGAATGAGAGTCAATTGGAGCTCATCCTCGAATTGGCGCGTCGCGAGGGGCAGACTGTACGTGCAGTCGGTGTTGGTCACTCGCCAAGCGACCTCGCGTGCACGTCAGGCTATATGGTTCAGATGAATCGACTTGACAAGATTATCGAGGTACGTCGCGTCACCAAACTAGCTTATCTTGTTTGAGTATGTTTATTACCCCGATTCGACCGGTGACTCTTCCTTCTCTCCGAAGTCATGTAGCGTCTGTTCGCACGCCGGGTACTGCCCGCCTGTCCGCCTGCTTTCCTAGTCCCGTTTTTTTTTGGGTTCTTCTTTGTCTCGTCTCCAGGCACCGGTATACATATTTTTAAAACTAACGCCCTTCCTTCTTTTCTTCAATCACAAAGGTCAATTCTGAAAAACGATATGTCCATGCCGAAGGCGGTGTCACCCTGCAGAGACTCCATGCCGCCTTGGCTGCCCGCGGCCTCGCCATGATCAATCTCGGCTCGATATCCGAGCAGACCCTCGCTGGCATGCTGACTACAGCCACGCACGGAACTGGCGTAGACCATAAAGTCCTCTCAACGCATGTGCAAGCCGTGCGCCTACTACTAGCTGATGGTACCAAGGTCAAGTGCTCCCGAGACTGCAATCCGGATCTTTTCGTCGCTACGTTATGTGGTCTGGGGAGCACCGGTATCATTCTCGATGTCCGCATGGAGGTCACCCTGGCATTTCGTCTGCGTGAGGTGCAGGAGACGTTCAAAATCGATGACGTCATCAACCGGCTCAACACTATCGCGCGCTCGGCTGAGTTTGTGCGCCTCTGGTGGTGGCCACAAGTGGGAGACGTTCGTGTGAGCGTTATGGACAAGACCAAAGAGGTGCGTGGGGACTCTCCGTTCCGATCCGGAATCGAGTCTTCTGACCTTTGTGTTATTTTTTCCAGCCCAGGCGCCCGCTGCAGAGCTGGCTTTGGCATTCTCTAATGGGGTATCACGTTATCCAATTTCTCCTCTTCCTCGGCCTCTTTATTCCTCGCTTCAACATCTGGACCGGATGGTTTTCGTCCTGGCTCGTTAGAGATAAGACCGTATCCGTCGATGATAGCTTGAACGTTTTCAACCTTGACTGCAAGGTCCTTCCACTATCTTAGTTCTCCGTGCCCTACTGTACGCTAACGCCCGCGCCGTAACAGTACCGACAGTACACCATCGAATGGGCAGTGCCATATTCAAACGCCCAGTCCTGCTTACGTGAATTGCGCGATTGGCTAGAGACGGAATTCAAAGGTTCTGGCGGCCTGCGACCCCACTGTGGCATCGAAATACGCTTCTCCGATGCCGACGATATATGGCTCAGTCCCAGCTACGGACAACGGACTTGCTGGATTGGAGTCATACAATGGAAGTGCGTTCTCCTTTTTGGTATGACGTGGGGTGGATCTGTACTCACCCTACTCGTTCTTGTTAACAAGACCTTATGGCCTCCCTGTCCCATATCGTCTTCTTTTTGAGCGCTTTGAGGGCATCGTGACCCGCTACAGGGGACGACCGCACTGGGCAAAGGCGCACGCTCTGCGGCCGGACGCGCTATCCGGGCTGTACCCGCGCTTCGAAGAGTTCCGAGACCTGCTGAGGGCTATAGATCCGGAGGGCGTCTTCCGCAACGAGTATGTGTCACGCCACGTTTTTGGCGCAACCGGCGTGCGCTTCAGCGAGCGCGTCTTTAAGGCCAGGCAAATATAGCAATAGCAAATAGGTTAGGCACCCCAGTCCTCGCTCCCTCCTCTCGCCCCTGGCTGCGCTTCTGCCAGTACCACACAAGTTAAGGAGGTGCGGATGGGGATAACGTAAAGGACCACCCCCACCGCGCACCCGATATCGCAATTCGAGTTTCACGCTTCACTCCCAGACGACCCCTTTTATGGAGGGGAAGATCATCTCGTGTCCTCACCCCCTAAATTATCTAACGCTCGTAATCAACACCACCATCTAATCCCTGCATTCACACGTAAAGTAAGGTTTTTCGAATAGCACGTATGGAACACTATCCCCCGGTTCGACGTTCATGATGGTTTGTATTGTTACAAATCTTGACTTGACGTTCATCGTAATTTGTATACACATCTCATCGGCCTCCAGTCAGGAGGTGTGCCAATTATATTTAGTGCGTGAAAAAGTCAGAAGTTCTACTTTGCGTGCACAACAGTCAGTAAAAAAAAAGGTTCCTCCGTCATCAAACCTTACTGCTACGTGACGATGTCGTCTATCTTCTCTCGAGAAATCAAATAGGAGCTGCCCTGGATTGGTGATGAACACGCAGGAAAAGGAGGCAATAATACAATTGTTATCAAGCTCTCAAAACAGTACGCAGAGTAACGGGAGAACCAGCAGGGGCTTAATGTGGGCCAGTGACAATGGAGGGTTCACTAAATAGTTAGGAAACCCTTCACACACTTCGAAACACATTTTAACAGCCGTGAGGCCAGAGTATAAAAAAGTAAAGAGATCGAAAGCAAGACCCTCCAGAAAACATTGTGTGTGTGTGTGCGCGCGCGCGCGTATGTACTTTACAGACCCAATTGCTGTTGGATCGATTCTCGGACGATCCGCTCGTATTCCTGCAAAAAGCGACTTGTTAGAAGAACATGCAAGGCGGCTCGGAAACACGGACCGCATAGTTATCCCGATAGAGCTTGCAACAGTCAATGTTCGCGCCACTCTCGAGATTCGGTTCTAGTTATCGTTATCGTACATGTGTTGTGTGTCGCGTCGCAAGTTGTGGTAAATATAGGTAGCGCGCGGCTAAGCAAGAGGGGTATTGCATTACAAAGCAGGAAGTGAAACACATACCAGCAAGCATCGAAATGACACTGAGAAGCACTTTCTCAACGCTCTGGACGGGGCTCCACCGCTCCGAGGCTTGCTCGTACATCAGCGGGTCGTCGCCAGGGGTGTGCAGGATGGAAATGCACACGTTGCCATCTGCGTAGACTGGGAAAAGGAGACAGGCGCCAGCGTCGACGTCGTCACCGTCAGTACCGTGGCATTATTTCGTTGAGGGAGCATCCAAAGAGGCTAGTCGAGGGACGGGGAAAGAAGGAATCGCCTAACTTACTGTTTGGGTGGAATAAGGGAGGCTCAAACTTCATCTTGAATGGGGATAGCGGGTAGTCCGGTGGCTGCAGTTGTAACAAAAGGACGAACGAAGAAAGGAAGGTGAAAAGGGAAAAAGAAAAAAATAATTGTGTATGGGTGGCGTGGAATAAGCATGGAAGCGGGCGCACGAATGTCAGTTTGGCTGCGAATACACCGCCTTCCTGGCAGATTGAAATTTTCAGAAAAATGGAAGAGAACGGATGAGAGGCGATACGATCGCGCAGGATGACGACTTACGAAAGGCGTGTCCTTTGGTCCGCAGATGAGGGCTTCCCAGGTGAAGAAGTCAGATTCGGAGATCGGCCCTGCACACACACATGGTGCGTTGAGTTAGCGCACGGAAGCGACGAGTGACGTGTTCGATGGTAGCAAGGTTTGTTTGTAAAGCCGTTCTCACCGGCTGTGAACATGCCATCTGGCGCGCCTGTGCCAGTGCCAGTACCGGGCGTGCATAGTAGGGTTTGATGAGATGGGCCATGACGAGCAGGGTCGCACAGGACGTACCGCCCGAGGTCAGCTGCTTATACTCGGTCATTAACCGCCTGAGCGCCGTAGAGCTTCCAGAAGCGCGCGAGGACATTGTCAAACTATTCTGGAGGTGTGAGGGATGTGGGAGATAATGATGGACCGCGACTAAGGACGGAGACCAGTCCCGGTCCGGCTCGAAAGCCGAGCTTGGCCCCTGCGTGACAATATCGTTCCTGTCGTTCCTGATAGATCGCTCACTCAGACACATTGCGGCGTGTACAATGGTACGATCTCACGGAACTAGATATAGGCATAGAGTGATATGTCAAGTTGACTTTCAGATTCTAGGCGTAAATCGCGAGCGTTCATCTGTAAAACGGGTGTGTCTCATATATCCGATCATTTACAGTAATACACTATATTTCACCTTATCTCTTAAGCTCACAAGCACCCAGAGTTGGCTTACGTGGTCACGAGTGTGTCCAGAATTACAAATGACACGTTCTTACGCTAGGTAGAATGAGAATTACACATTTACTTTGCGTGAGACCTGCCATTTACACACTCCATAAATGATAGCTGCGACTCGAGATAAGGAGGAACCTTCTGAGATGCAATCAACTAGCCGAGAAGCGGCCATCTCCTGACCGAACTTAGCTCTGTAAGATCAGATATTTAGGCCAGCCCTGATGAGAACCGCATCTGTGAGCACTGTAGGTAAAACAAATGGGGTAATATCTACCGGAAGCGATCACTTTAGGCGTCGTCAAGGACCAAACGAGGTACAACGTTCATCGCCATAAGCTACAATCATATGTGTATGGTCACGATCAATGAGCGTTTTAAAAATGACAACTTGCATGTCATACCTCTTGAAAAAGTAATTTGGCCGCGTAAGGGATCGTGAGCTGAGCCACGTTCTTGGAGCTTTTGCAATATGTACACCAACCCCGGTACCCAAGAAGACCACAAGTTTGGCACGCATTCACTTCAAACTTATCAGAAGAAATCATAAGACGCTCGAGTAGAAGCTGTGTCGCTCCGTAGCCGATGAGGCAATCCCGTTCCATCTCGCCCAGGCGCAGACCACCCTCACGGGAGCGGCCCTCTGTGGGTTGTCGAGTGAGCGTTGCGCGGGGGCCTCTGTATACCAGCCAGCCAAAATTTGGTCAATGATCCATAAAGAATACGGTAACAGTGTACCTTGCCCGAGCGTGCATCTTGTCCATCACCATGTGTTCTTGAATGATACTCAACCAAGCAGCTCAAATGCTGTGGACTGAGAAAACTCACTGAGTTTCTACTCAAGATGGTCAGGTGAATCAGGTCTGATCATCCAAAGCCCAACAGGGTGAGCTCACTTGGTAGTAAATTGGCCCAAAATAGACATATGCTTCCAAGGGTTCGCCAGTGATACCACTTGTAAGCATATCCTTTCCAGCGTAGCTAAATCCGTGCTCGATAAGGATACGAGACATATCTTCGACCTGTGTGACAGGCCCCGCTTAGTAAATCAAATGCGCTGCTGGGAACTCGGAACATCTGTGCTGACTTTGGATCCACCAAAGGCAGTACCGTACTGAAGCTTGCCTGCCAACACGCCTGCCTGGAAAGGACAAAGTTTCCGTCAGCCATCGTAAAGTAAAGTAATAGGGACCGACCTTTCCTGCGAGAAGTTCAATCATCTTGCCAACTGTCATCCTCGAGGGGAATCCGTGTGGATTCATGATCGTATCTAACTTGCGTCAAATCACATCATCACTTACAAAACCGCGAGACGTCGCTTACCAGGCACGATCCCCTGATCGTTGAATGGCATGTCCTCTTGATTCACGATTAGCCCACAGACCCCTTTCTGACCGTGTCTGGAGGAGAATTTGTCCCCTAGCTCGGGTTTTCGCGTCTGCCGCACCAGAACCTTGATGAGCGTCTGATCGTTGTCAGTGTCGGAGATCATGACTTTGTCAATGTGACCAGCGACGGGAGATTTATACGTCATTGGAGCGTTCTTGTATGGTGCTGACGCGGCTGGCCCTGAGAAGGAGTTGTCGTTGGCGTTTGAGGGTGTCTGCTTGTTGACATAAACGTCGCCTGGGTCCACTCGTTCGCCGACCCCAGCAAGGCCATCGAGTTGAATGATGTCAAACTTCTTCTGTATTTGGCCGTTTTCATCTAGCGGTGCATCCGCAAGACGATCGTAGCTAAGTGGTAGGGGTCACGAAGATTTCGAAGATCAAGCGAAATTGTTACCCACGTCCCGTTGGGGTACTTGCGGATGAGTGTCATGTTCTTTCGGAGGACTTGACACCGCCCATATCCACGATCTAAACTAGCCTGAGTAGGGAACCGGTAAAGAGACTAGTTCGTAAGTCAGGAATTAATGCACCTTGTTAAGAATCAAGGCATCTTCTATATCATAGCCAGAATAGCTCATGACCGCGACTGTAGCATTCTGTCCTGCTGGAAGTTTGTCGTAGCCAACTAATTCGATTGTCTTCGTTTTGACCATGGGTTGTTGCGGATAAACGGACAAGTATAGCAATGTATCGATGCGGTTGAATTGATTGTACCCAATGGCGCCAATAGCCTGTTTCCCCATAGCACACTGGTACGTGTTACGAGGCGACTGGTTATGGTGTGGGTACGGAATAAGGCCGGCGACTGCGCCGAGTAGAGTGAAAGGTTCGATCTCAAGATGAGTCGTTGTCGGCACGATGTCTAGCTCATAAAGAGCAATGTAGGAATCGTTCTCCTCGTTGACGTCCAGATACTCGACTAGGCCTTTTCGTAAAAAGTCATCGAACTCCAGTGCACCTTGTTTGAGGAGCTATGAAAATGAGTCAGAGCACAACTATTTCGCTACAGGTCCAATCGCACCTCCGTGTGATGTTCCGTGACTGAAGGCTTACCACCATCCACAATAATCATGGGGCGGCAGATACGACCGCCGTCGCTAGCAATAATTACTGTTCGATGGTGGTGATTGATGTAGATACTGACAAACTCGCTAACTCGCCCGGCGCGTCGGAGTCGACGGAAGTTGTGAACGAAGCGTGTGGGAAAGCGCGTGAGGCCGATAATTGTCCCATTGACCTGCACCACAAAGTTACCAGGCGCGTACATTTCTGTCCCTGTTGCCTGACAGATGTCTGTAGGATCGATTGTCAGTGTCGCACAGTCGCTTCGGATAGAAAAGTAGCTACCCACCTTCCACGCCAAGCATGAAAGCGATCTTAACAATCGGCTCCTCCTCCACGTCAGTCGTAATGTGTGTCATAAGTGCCAGATTCTTGACCAGTCCGCAGGCCTCCCCTTCGGGTGTGTCACTGGGACACAGCATTCCCCATTGACTGGGCTGCAACGCTCGCGGGCCGCTGACTTTGCGTGTTTTCTCAAATTGGGAAGATATGCGTGTCATCATTCCCAATGCCGAGATGAAACTTAGACGCGAAAGGACATGCGTGACACCTGCTCGCTCCATCCGGAACCGTTTTAGCGACCAGTTTCCCGTGGAGATGGCGCGCACAAAACCAGTGGTGATGTGATCCCCCTGAAATTGCATGGTATTCCAGGCATCGAACTCGTTCGTACGTGAGGGCTTCTTGAGAACTTTGTCTATGGATGACTTGAGGTTAGTGTTGAACGTTTTGAACAGGTCCTCAAACAACAACGCAAGTAATTGGCCCGCCCTGATAAAGGCTCGTAAGCTAGAGCAGAGTGAACAAGTCACCCCTTTCACTTACAGCTCTAGCCTCTTATTGCCCACGTAATCACGATCGTCTACCATCTTCTCATCGTTCATCGCCATAAGCACGCGTCTTGTCATGGTGGCGACAAAAATTGCTTTCGACCTAAAGTCCATGCCCAAGACAGGGACGTGGGCCAGGACAATGGTTGCAAGCGCCTCGAGAGCCTCTTCCCAGGCTGGTCTGCGTGGGCCAATCACCCGGCGGTTTACCTTTACACGGGTCCCAATCCACTCGAGGGCTTGATGACGTGTAAAAATGCCCAGACGCGCGGCTTCTTCTAGATTTGGCGCGAAGGCATTGACATACACCTCGGAATCGCCTGAGGTAAGGAGTAGTATTTCCTTGTCCGACTGTATGCCCAACGCCTTGAGCGCTACAGCAATGGGGACATCTTCATGTATTGAGTTGTGTCGGAGGTAAATCTTTCCCTTCTTGGTTGCGATATAGGTTTTTGATTTGAGACCGCCATGGGTTGAGCTTGTTGCGAATATCAGGACCACGGTGAAGGACGAAGTGAAGGACGTACGAAGTACAAGAAGCTTGAACCACACCCTTGACAGGGTCGGTCTCAACAATGATACGGTTCTTGCTCAGCTGTTCCTGAACAAGGATGACCTTTTCCGTGCCTTTGACGACGAAATACCCACCAGGGTCAAGCGGGCATTCGCTCATTTGAGCCAATTGGGCTTCGGTGCGACCTGTGAGCACGCATTTGTTGCTCCGGAGCATGATGGGAAGACGTCCTATGTTCACATTTGATCTTCGGACAACATTCTTCCCTCGGGTATATTGAATGGTAACGAGAATGGGGGCACTGTACGTCGTATCTCGCAAACGGCACTCGTGGGGCGTGACACTTTTGTCAATCGCGTCTGCGTCTGTACGGTCGGGAAATCCAACATGGATGTCGGTGTACTTTAACCAGAAGCGAGGGTCTACATCCGACGTGACCTTGTTGTTCGCTTTCAAGATATTCTTGATGTCCACATCCACAAAATAATTGAAGGAGTCAATGTGTTGCTTCACCAGACCCTTGACCTTTAAGAATGCGGGTAACAACAGCCATTTATCCTGAGGTTGGTTTGTAAATGCGACGCAATTGCAAGCTCGTGAGGAACATTACCTCGACCTTCTTTATAGGATCTGTGAGGCCCAGTCCGTGCCATTCTGTCCTGTTCAGCCCACCCCATGATTCGTCCCCTACGCACTCCATCGCAGGTTATGGAGGTGAGGACTGACTACTAGTACTAGTACTAGTCCTGGCGAAGAAGCATGTCATCGCGTCGTCACGTGCATGCGCTCCGCAACTACCGCAGCACCAGCCATCGTTCTTGTTAAACAAGCTTGAAGGACCAAAATGGCGAACTCCAGCGCAGAAAGCAATTTTCGTAGCAACCTTTCGCAATTTCGCTGGGCCCGAGGAGCAACCGATGATTCGCAGCCTTCGGGCTCTCAGACCCAGGCTGGCAATTCGCGCAACCCTTTCTCGCGTTTCTACAACGCGGTCGGTGGGGCTTATGTCCCCTTGCGATCCAATGAACACTCGAACGAAGAGGAGGCATACTTTGCGCTCTCTCGTTGGGAAAGGTTCGAGACACGTGTCCTGTCCCCCTTCTCAAAGTTTACTTACTAGCTTCCCATCACAGATTGCTGGGCTTTCTCGCGTGCCTCGCAGGCGCCGCAGTGTGCTTTGCAATTGCTTTCCTCACCCTTCCGTTACTCGCCATCCGTCCTGCGAAGTTTGCACTCTCATTTAGGTATGTGAATGGTGGGAATTCCCGTTCTCTTCACGGCTCATGTATCTTGCGGTATAGCCTTGGCAGCTTGCTAGTTATGTTTGGGTAAGGATTGCGTTGGAATGAGCTGTGCCAATTACGGGATGTATTAACGGATCGCGTCACACAGCTTCTCCGTTTTAATCGGCCCCATAAACCACATAAGACACCTCATGTCGAAAGAGCGTTTGCCGTTCTCCATCGCCTATCTGTCTAGTCTCGGTTTGACGCTCTATTTCGCATTGGGGGTGCGTTACATGTATCACCTTCCCCTTGATCACTCTAACAAAGGTTCCTAGCCACATTCATATTTCGGGTCGCTGATTGGTGCCGCGATTCAAGTCATCGCCCTGGTCTCATACGTTCTAGCCTATTTCCCTGGCGGCACACAAACATTACGTTTTGGGGGTCAAATGGCACTCCGAGGTGCAGGATCCCTGCTCCCCGTTTGACCCGTTGCATCTATATCCCACTTCTTTGATTGTACTAATAGCAAATATCACACACTACGAACATACTTCGGCTTGTCCGAACTGCGAACAGTTTACGAGGCAGAATTGGCAGGGTGGCCTGCACCCCATTAATACGAAGCGAGTAGGGAAGGTAGGCTGCGCACTGAATGTCGGCGACAATAGCAGAAGTCAACACGATCCGATCTGTGTTCATAAAGTCGCGAAACATCTAGCGGCATGGATACCGACCCTGGAGAGGTCAATCCTAAAGGACGTAAGCTCAAACGGATACTCATCACCATACGGCAGGCTATACTGTAGGGTACATTGAGATGCTAGGGAACGCGGACTCGTACAGGATGACCTTAATCAGGGTACCGTATTGGCGGCCCAAATGGACACGCGATGTCCCCGAAAAAAGAGATGAACCGAAGCGATGGCCTAAAACTCCCGGCGTCGTAGATTTCACTTCAAGACACATCGACGGTATGACAGATTTATAACTCTTTATAACTCAGAATATCTACTGGCAGAAACACGTCCAGTCATATATTTTTGCGTCTCATCGTCACGCCATATTCGACGGATACCAGTTCAGAATTCAAAGAATGGATGGCGCCAGGAGGCGCGGATGCAAGAAGCGGGAGACAGCATACTCACTCCTTTCTGGAGGAGGACGGTTCGCTTCCAAGACACGGAGACGCATCATACTAAGGCGGAAATGGATTCCAGAAGACGCCAGACAGCACCGAATCTTCGCACTCACAGACGCTAACACGCGACAAACCCAACCAGAATCACAGCCCAGATTGTCGGACTACATCTTGCCCTTCGCGTCCGCAGAGCCATTGGCAAGAGTGCGTCGGATATTATGTCTTTCCACGTGCATGCAACGTTTTACTCTGCGGGACGGCCGCCATACTGAAACCAGGGAATGTGCTTTTGCAGGTGGATGGTAGGGAAATCAAGGGAGACAATGATACAAAGGATAGCATACTACGTAGGGCTCTGGAACCCCGTAGCAAATATATTACGCATTGATGCCGTTCGCCTCTTCGCTCTCGAGACGCAGACCGACGGACTCACGAACTCGTCGCGTCATGATTTCGATGTAAGCCTGACTTTCGCGCCATTTGTGGTCCTGCACGATATTGTGATGGACCGTAGCACTAGCATGACGAACGAAGACTTACAAAGCTGAGCCCACTTAGCTGGTGGAGGGCGTGCGAGAGGCGCTTTGCGGCCTCTTCGCGAAAAACTTCACTGTCAAACGGTTGTGGCACGGACCGTAGTACCCCTGCGGTTGATGCCTTCATTGTTGGGTTATTGATGTGTCGTGACTCGCAGTAGTAAGTGATGTGTCGCCAAAGAAGTAAGAGCACCATCTCCACCGATGCTATGCTTATTGTCAGCCAGTCAGAACTTCGGTCGGCGTGACCCTTGACTTACCCAGAAGGGTATCAGCCTTGTTCCGTGTCCGGCCAAGCGAACGCTCAAGCTCGCGGCATATCAGAGTGCGCTTTTGTCCAATATCGAGATCTCTGAGGCTGTCGATGTCTTGTAATGGAACAAGCTGTGACCGGCACAAGAAAAAAATGGTAAATATGAATTACAGAGATAAAAGAATCTTGCTCTCACCCGACGAATGTTCTCAACTTGAACGTGATCACGGGCGTCTAATTCGGCACTGATGGCGGCCATTTGTTTCAGTGTCTCCACAATTTCGTCACAAAGGTCCGTCAGCTCTTCAATTGCATTACCCACGGTGGGGACAGTGGCTGAAAGAAGTGGGACATGAGAAATGTGCCAAGACGCGTAATTGTCTGCATGTGTCTGACCAATGAAGCGTGTCGTCTTGTCTTCGTGCCGCGGAGAAGTAATGATGGGGGACAGCACAATAGTAATTTCCGGCTCTAGAATACCTGCTGTGGGTGGAGCAACGGCGTGAATGCATGGAACAAACGCACCTGTGAATTCACTCGCTGTCCCTAGATACGCGATCAACGCCTTGCGAAGGGATAGCTCCTTTCGCTGAAGGATCACATCAAAATTGCAAGCGCCCCGATGACCTGGTATGCATTAGTCCAGTCTCAGTGATACTGCATACTCGGAAATCCGGACCTGGTACTGTGGAGTTCGCATCCGATTTCTCGGAATCCGTTTGTGGGTAGACGTTCTGTAACCAATGAGTGGTTCCGAAACACCGAGCTGCCAAACTCAAAATCGCAGCGTGGATACCTCCATAACCACTGGTCCCAGAAGCCTAGGGCCGGTGTGAGTCATTCCATTCCATTCCAAGGCTAATTCGCTCACAAGTTCGGACTTCGGCGCCGAAGGGTGGACCACCGAACATAGATAAACAAGAAGATGGATCTCGTCAAGTACGGGTAGCGAAATTTCGGCATCATTTCCGAGCAGCATGATGATTGTGTCGCGGTGGCTAGACAAAAATTCCAAAGCCTTGATCGGCTCAGCTTGTCAACTCGGGTGGCAATACAAAGTACACTGTACCTGATTTACAGCGAACGTATGTCCTGAACCAAGTGTAGCCAGAATCGCATCAATGAGTTGTAGAGCGGGCAGGAATAACTGGTGATACCGCTGAATGGCGGAGGGAAGGAAATAATCCTGATCTGGTCAATGTGTCAATCAGGATGAGCCAACGAAACTTGAGGAGAGGCATACCAATAAAAGTCTGATCAACATCGGGGCGAGTGTCCAGAAAATCGCAGACCGCAAGTGTAGGGAGGACCCTGGCTTCTATTAATCGTTCAGCCCCTTGGCGTGTTTGCGCGATGCGAGTGAGAAGTGACATCTTCGCTTCGTAGATATAGAGGGAATTGAGATCGTCTGATTAATCAGTGACCGTCAGCTACTCTCGGCGGGAGGTGGAATTGATGAGAGGGCGTACCAGGCTCTGGTTTGAGAACGGCCTGCAGCCTCTGATCAGAATCTTTTATATCCTGGACAAAGACGCTGAGGAAGCCATGTCGGACAAGCGTTGAGAGAATGGTTCCTTGCTTGTCGCCACGTGAAAGATCGACGAGACAATCGAGGAGCATGTACGCAACCGTCTTCCACACCTCCGTTCCGTCTGTTGCGTCGCGCGAGATAGTGGTAACCAGTCTTTCTGCAACCGGTTTGAGGATTGCTAATATCTCCGTGGAGGTCGTGCTTGTTGACGGGCCTGGCCGTTGAGCGACTACCAGACCACCACGCAACGACTCGTCCCGCGTCACGGATGAAGTCATGGTGGTGAGGGGCTTGCTCGCTGACAAGGCGCTACCGGGGTCATCTGTTGCAAGATGAAAGTAGTTGACGAGTGCTGCATAAAGGTTCCCGCGCACGAGCTCTACCCGGTAGTCCAGGACGCACTCCAGGAAGCTCCGTAGTAGAGCGTATAATCTCTCAGAGGACAGTGAACCCGAGTGCGAAGACACTCCTAAGAGCTGTTGGCCGCGCCAGTCCTCCCGCAGCTTAGTGATGAGTGACAGAGAAACCTCAGAGAGTAGGACCGCTGTAGATTCAGTCACGCTACCCGAGCGAATGATGGGGGGTAACTCTTGGAGTAAATCGGAGAGCATCATTTCCCGTCGGTCTCGAGGCAAGCGAGTGAAACACTTGACCAGCGTCATGTCCACCAGCCTTCTCCATGATTCGAAGCTTGTGGTCACGGCAAAGAGCACCTCCCGTTGACGGTTCTCGACTGCGCAACTCTCCAGGACGTATGCTGTCTCTGCATTGAGGTGCTCTAGATCGACAGGGGTGACAACTCGGCCTTGCGTGTGTAGAAGGTGCCTTGCTGCGGAAAGGAGTGACAGCACGGCTGCCTGATCGACGACCTCGCATCCTTTATCGTCGAGAAGAAGACATGAGGTGAGATCTAGTTGGCCAAGAAGTTGCAGTTCGACGAGGTCTACGTTGAGGGCATCGACCCAGTCGAAAAAGAGAGATTGTACGTATTCAATGATGCGCAAGTTTGACTGCCCCATCGCGTGGAAGGGCTGGAAAACGTCATCCCAATCCCCAGCCTCGGCCTGTCTCTGCTCGTTTCCATAGATTAATTCAAGCAGCTCTGAGACGCCTTTGAAGTGACCACGATTAGTGAGCGTGTGAAGGTCCAATGCGACAAGGTCGAATATGTAGGATCGCAGTCGAAGGAAATAAGTAAGAGACTCGACAGTGGTGGCAACTCTTGAACCGTCAGAATACTGGACCTCGACGCTGGGACTGGGAAAGGACGGGGGCTTAAAAGGGAGTGCGGCCAATTGGCGAACGAAGAAATCCTCGTGGGTACGTAGGTAGCGCATCACGAAGTCAGACGTGTGGGGGTGCATAGATAAATTGTGCAACACTCGATAGAAGCGTTCCGCCAAAGCGGGCATGGCGTTGAATAGGGGCTCGGCGTGTGTGGTCAGTTCCGGAGGACCTCTGCTTCGGTTAGTCCGAGGAATCCCGATATTCACCCAGTCGAGGATGACATGTATAGAACTCCTCTGTGCTCCGAGAGCGTGCGGGTCCTGAATCTGTTGTGTATTGGTGGTCCCTAAGAGCAGGAAGTGCGCAACGTTAGGGTAAGTGGCGCCCGGTCGGGTGTTTTGAGCAAGCAAGTCGAGCACGGCTATCCGAACGGCCTGCGGCAAGCCAGCAGGCACAGCATCCGAATCCAACGCGCCAGCTCCCGTGAACTTGTCCTCATCGTTTTCAGTTACATCAAGGCTGCAAAGGGTCTCGACATCTAAGAGCTGGCGATAACCAACTATGATCCGATCCGATTCCGGGCTGCGTTCAAGTAGCGTCGCTAAGCTGGGGAAAGCGGGGGATTTGGTTAAGAGATTGAGAATCTTCACAGACAGCAATGCCACCTCAGGATGTGAACGGAAGGAGACGTAAGCGGCAATGGTTGGGACATAGTTAGGTGTGAAGGAAAGAGCTTGATCTAAACGGGTGTAGAAAGAACGAGGTTGGGTAGCGCTGGGAATTTCGGCGAGCAACGGCACAAGAACATCCAGAAAGACATCCTGAACCTCGAGCACTCGATGAATGATCCGAAGAATCCTGATAATTGTGCTGCTGAAGAGAGGTTCGTCGTCGTCAAGACCTTGGTCGAAGCCCTGAACTCCTTCGGCGAGGTAAGCCAACAAACTTGCCTGAAAAGGGGAGCTCGTCAATGTGCGTTGGAGGATGCCGAATCCCGGGTGTGCCATAAGCCCCTTGAGAGCTTCCTTTCGAACGTGGTTCTCCTCGGCGAGCGTCAGGAGTATTTCCACGTTGTAGCACGCCAAACAGCGTTCAACAAAGGCCAAGCACAGGCCATTCATCTGCCAACGTTCTCGATTATCCTGAAACTCCCTGCTTGGGATACGCAAGAAAACTTCGTCGACAACAAAGGCTACGAATGGGTCAATGCCTGTTTGACGATATGGCTGACCAAGGCTCTCGGGTATGGTGTTGACAGGCTCCGCATCTACAACCCTGCTCGTGAGCGACAGTTGCTTGGGAGTATGAATAAGCGTAGCGAGCAACTGTAAAAAAGGGATGGTTTCAGGGTACACTCTGCTTGCCTCCTCCACAAGCTCGAGCTCCGCCTGTACGCCTTTCTTGGCAAGTCCACCCCCACCGCGTACGTTGATGACCTCCAGGCGTTCCATGAGTAGCCACACCGCGCGACATATCTCAACTCCTGGCGGGCCGGCGCCAGCCTCGCAAAATGCCGCTAGAGCTGAGAACACGGCACCTTTGAGCTCCAGTGGCACGCCTAGCGGGATGAGGGAGACAAGAGTTGGGATCGCACGCAAGTGTGCGTGCCCGCCAATCGCTAGTCGCGCTGACACGGAGTATTTGGCGACGGTTGCGAGAAGACGCAGAAAGCATTGTCCGAGCGAGACGTCTTTTTGCGTGAGCGGGGTATGATGCGGATGGTGCTGTGCTTGGTGGGAAGACATAAAGCCGGATTGAGACGCCGCGACTTGCTGAGACCGAGCGTTGCTAGATGTGACAGCCCAAGAATCGAGAATGCTGAAGATGGTGACCCAAGGTGCGACCGCGCCACTCGAACTTGCGGCAGGCAGCATGCTTCCCGGGAGAATCTCCCCACTACTTCGTGCTAGGAAGTTGTAGGCAAGGTCGCTACACTGGTGACCCTTGGCCAACCCAGCAAGCATGTCGTATAATGCGATCGACATATCCAAGTCGCGAAGATGTGTGGACCATACCGCCCACTGCAGGAACGTTGGCAGCTTCCCGGCTTGTGCTTCGATAGTTTCCAACCAACTAGGTCGCTGGGACGAGGAAGGCGCCGAACCCCAGAATTGAAGGCCACGATCGGGGGGGAGAGCGGAAAAGAGTATGCCTATGAAGGAAAAGAGCATCGCAATGTCGGTGCGGGGTGCTTGGGTGGGTCTTTCTGGCTCTGTACGAGCAGTAGACGAGCGGAAGTGCCGAGAGCGGTCCTGTCGCGAACTCGAAAGAATGACATCTTCCTGACGTTGCTTGATTTTGCGTAGCTCGGACGAGGCGTATGAGATCACAGACCGCACGAGCACTTCGAAGCATTGAAGCACAGCTGGTTTGAAGTCATCAGCTGGAAGAGGTTGCAGCTGGTCTGCTTCACTGAACCGAATGATGGAACCGGCATAGGAACCTGGCGGAAAGGAGCCCTCACGCCTAGAGAGCTTTGCCACCGACCCGGCAAGGAACGTAAAGGCGTCACCTTGCACCGCGTTCCAAATATTTGTCTCCAACTCCACGGCTTGAAACCCGTCCTTGTGTTCAAGAGAGGCATCACGGTGCCGCGCCTCCGTCAAAAAGAGTGTCCACTTGAGTTGTATGGTGGCCTTCACGCCCGCCTCCTTCCATTCCTCCGCCGGGCTCAATTTGTTCGTCATAAGCTTGAGGGTGGAGGGGAAGGTGGCGAGCTTTTGCCTGAGGATGCCGCCAGGGGCTCCAGGGTCAACGAGGTCGAATGCGGCGAGTAATGAGCAAAGGATGTAATAGGACATGTGGTGTCGTGGATTTTCTTGGAGCCAGGGTACCATCTTCTCGACTTCATGGGGGGACAAATAGCCGAGGCGAGCGATGAGGAAGAGAATTGTGGCAAGAGCGCAGCGTTCCTGAGTTAGGGATTCAACACGTATTGAATGTATTTCGGCCCCTAATCTTATATTTGCACCTGGGTGAAAGTTAGAAGGCGGGTAGCTTGAGAGAGGAAGACGACGCACCCTGCAATGTGGTACAGCTCCCAGCGTTTTGTTTCGCCGATTGGGATTGAGATATTACCTGCTCGAGGGCTTCAATCTCGAGCAACACCTTCCAACCGAGACCCTTTTCCCCAAATGTCACGCCGTTGGTTCTCTCCTTTGGTGGAATGAGTTGCTGTTGTACAAAAAGATCTAGGCGAGCGTGGAGGGCTGTAGCGCCAGGAGAACCGACCGCCTCAGCTGCCTCAAGAAGGAAGCGGATTGAGTCAGCCAAATCGCGTCGTCTTCGGTGGTGCTCAAGGACAACTTCCTCCAAGATGTTGACAGGGCTAAAGTTGGGGTTATTCGAGATGACATACTGCATGAGTACAGCAACATGACGCTCCGAACAGGAGAGGACGCGTGCGAGGTAAATAACCTGAGTTGCAAAGTCATTGTTGACGGAGATTTGCCGGCCGTCAACGGTACATTTGCCTGATGTGAAATGGATTAGCCGGGTACCACCAAGCAAGATAGGTTACGTGCCGCTGTGTAATTCTATCCGTTCGTGTTCGCTGGGGGGGTTGATGTCGAACAAGTCGATGAGGTTGCGCCGGTGCAGAACGAGCAAATCAAATAACTCCTGCTCGTCGATGTTATTTTGAGGCTCTAGCGTTGTGAGGAGGATAGAGCGAAGACGCGGCAGGGATTCCATGTCGGGGGAGTCAAGCAAACGCGTGCGCGTGCCATCGAACAATGAATGAAACAGGCTTAGTCAGCGGCTACGCGACATTATTGTCATTCAACACAACAGTCCTTCGTTATACAATTGCTCAACAGTCCTTTTGTCCTTTTTCTATAAATCGTGCATCATGCTCTCAGTCGACTGGAAACCCCAACATCACCCACCAACATCACACCATGGATTCCTTCTTAACGTTCAACATCTCATCTGAGTCGTCCTCCACACACATCCTTTCTGAGCCTGAGAACTTCGCTCTGGGCGCCAGTATACCCACCAACGAGCAGCAGCTCTCAGATGGAAGTTACGATGCGGGTAGTGGGAACGGCTCTTGGGGGGGCTGTGTTATTGCATGACAACCTAGTAAGTGCATAGCCGATTCTCACTGGCATTCACAGAATCGGCATTCATGATTTCTGTGTGTTATAGTCCAAAGGCTCGTGATGGACACTGTATGATGGACACTGTACTGTAGGACACTCTACTATGTAGCGGGCTGAGTCAGCGGGTGGGACTCATTCTGTATTGCAACTGCATCTTCCTGTTTGCGCTGGGACGTATTCTGGATGTATTCTCTTCCAATCCTTTCTTTACTTTCGTCAACCCTCGGGCTCGCCTCAGCCCAGTCTGATCCCTATTATTCTGTATACCGCCCACCGAATCAAGTAGTGTTTGGCGGGAACAGGGGTAGCGCCCCTTCCGCTCCCGGCGCTAGTTATACTGGTCTTGCCGCTTATGACCCCACAGTCCTCCAAGCGCCCACACCCCCGAACCCGCCAGTTCCGACGAATCAGTTCGTCCAACTCTTCAGCGGGGGCATGAATGGCTTATCCAAGCAGCAAACTGGCGCTTTCTTTGGCTTTTCTGTCGAAATGTCTGTCGCGACCCATATCTGTTGGTGTCCTCGCCCCCTCTTGCCTATTCGTTTGCCGACTTGTCTATTCTCGCAGTGGGAAAGAATAGCTCCTTCTTACAAGTGCCCTTCCTCAACTTGATGGCAAATATCAAGCAAAGGGCCGGTTGGGCACAGGTTCGCATTGGAGGTAACACTCAGGAAACCGCAGAGCTCGTTCAAAGCCTTCCAAATGGCACAATTCTCGCAAAGGACCTGTCAAACACCTTTAATCCCACTGGTACGCCACCACTGGCGTATACTACGGACCTCCTCTACCTTATGAGCAACATTTCCTCCCTTACGAATACGCACTGGTACCTTGGTTAGTCTCACCACCCCGTGCTGCTTCACGCTCTTTAACCATTTTGTTAGGTGTCCCTTTCTTCAACGCAACACCGTTTGCGCTCGGCATTGTTGAGCAAGGCCAGGCAATCCTCGGTAGCAGTCTCCTCGGATATCAGGCGGGGAACGAACCAGATCTCTACGCGCAGCCCCCTCGCACGCACAGACCGCTGGTGGGTGTTTAATTAGTCCCGCCTACTTGCGGCTTGGTCGTATAACTGTGCGCCTTAGGGGTATAGCCCAACCGACTACATGAACGACGTCGGCACGTTAGTCAACCAAGTGGCCTCGGACTCGTTAATCCCCCTTAAGGACAATCTTTTTATCATTCCGAGCATCTCTGCGAGCGTCTGGACTCCGGAGGACGTCTGGAACACAGGCATCGTACAAACTTATTCAAATAGTCTCTACGGTCTTGCCGTTGAACGGTGCGTGGAACCTCTGGTTGCCTTGTAAGTCGATCACACACTGACTTTTACTTAGGTATCCTAATAATAACTGCGCTGCGCTGTACAACACCGGAACTCCAGTCAATCCACAAGACATTTTCCCGTCTTATCTCAATCACAATAGCACCTCTTCACTAATCGCTGGCTACGCGAACTCTTCCCAATTCGCCATGAGTAACAATAAGCCCATGATCATGTTTGAGACAAATACTGCTTCTTGTTCTGGATTTCCTGGCATCAGTGACTCATTTGGTGCTGCACTGTGGGGTTTAGATTGGGCATTAATGATGGCTTTCAACAATTTCTCCGCTGCTCTCTTCCACGTGGGTGGACAGAACACGTATTATAACCCATTCACGCCACCTCCCACGAATCAATCAACGTTCCGTCAATGGACCATCGGCCCGATTTACTACTCGGCACTTGTCATGGCTGAAGTGCTTGGTCCTAGCAACGCCTCCCAAGTTATCGACATTACTCAGGACACGTACACGCCTATTTATGCGATCTACGAGAATGGTACGCCAACGAAGCTCGCGTTGTTCAACTTTGTCACGGACCCATCTGGCGCAAATGACTGGACAGCAACGATTGCCGTCGGTGGCGGTCAGACGGGCCAGCCGGGAGCGACCCCTTCGTCTGTCAAAGTCAAGTATGTCACATTTGTTTCATGTGTGATTATCTGGCCAATTATCAGATCCTGACGTTTCGCAGGTACCTGAGGGCCCAGTCTGTCGCTTCAAAGAGTAATTTTACGTGGGCCAACCAGGTGCGTCACCCAAGTTGACCCCGAGCGCGTCTCACTGTCCCGCAGACGCTCGGCAACCAATTCCAGTCAGATGGCCGTCTCCAGGGCAGCCTCGACGTTCTCACTGTGAATTGTGACACCTCTGCTGGGACGTGCCAGATCAAGGTCCCAGCGCCATCCTTCGCGCTTGTCTTCCTAACCAACACGGAGTTCTCGGCTGTCACGCCAAACATACCAGTAACGTATCCGACGACCGCAGTGACGCGCACCGCCAATACGATCTTCATCGATCCCAGCATGCTTGCAACCAGCAACGGACACTATGGCATGGAAAACAAACAGGGTGCTACCTCTTTTGGTTCGTCATCTGGTGGGAGGGCGTTGGGAGAAACATTGTCATTCGCGCTCGTGAGTATTGTCGCTGTCATCGGCACATTTATCATTGGGTGCCTGTAGTGAACGAGCACCACGACATTCTTCTTTTCTGTGAATCAAAGAGCACCATACTGTATTCTTCTGTACAATAATAACACGGACCCTTTCCGAATAGGGTAGTAGTGTCATACCATAACGTAAACCAGCAGCCTAAACCGTTGTATTTCCACATAACCCTGTTACAAGTTACTGTTACTTTGTGCGAGACTGTGCGACCGCTATTAAGAATGCAGAGAGAGACCTAAGCGGGGCATAAGCGTGCGTTTGAGGCGCATGTTTCATATAAACTGATTTCTATGTCGTCGGCGACAGTGGACGTGGTGGGCCAATTACCTCTTTCGAGATGCGCTTCCTTTTCTGCTTATGAGAGGGAACACACCACGACTTGTCCCCCTCCGTTGAAGCATCACTCCCGCCCCTCACACCACCCAGGACACGGCGAAGTAACGAGCGCTGGTGTCGCCTGAGGAGTGGCCCGGGTTTCGGCGCTGTCGGAGGGATGGGCTTCGTGGATACACCACCTTCTGAAGGCGAATTAGCGAGACTTAGAGCTTCCCAAGACGAGTTCAAGTCGGCAGAGGTATCACACTCCCAGGATGGAGTAGGGGAGCCCTCTTTGGCGTCCTCGTAGTAGGGAGACACAGGTGCAGGTGGAGAGCCCAGCTCTTGGTCCGAGTCAGCGAGAGCAGGTAATTGATTTTCTGCGTCTGTGCGCGCACGGTAGGTGGTGGAAGGCGGAGCAAGCATATCCACTTCCGGAATTGGAGGTTGGGGCAGAGGTACCGCCGGGGTTACCAGGGCATCCGTGGGCGGTAGAGGGTCGCTTTCAGACGTCACGACGATGCAGGGGATCGGAACGCCAAGGAACGTCTCGCTCTCTCGGTGTATTTCCATTTCTAGGATATGTAAAGAGGTACCAGGGGCATCTAGGAAGGCGTGCAGGGTGGGAGGCAAAGATGGGAAGGGAGGAACGTCGGACATATAGAGTAAGTCTTCGCTATCGAAATTACGCATCGCTTTAAGCTCGTCAGAGACGGCAAGCAGCTCTGTGAGTGGATCACAGCCAAGAGCAGGAGCGGGAGTAGCCGACTGAGAGGCTGACCAGGCAGGTAGACTAGGACGGGTGGTGGATTTGATGCTCGGGGAGGCACGAAGCCGCTGCTGCACGAGGGGTGGGGAATCTCGAGCGTCTAGTGTCGTAACCAAGGCTTGTAACTCAAGAGCCGGGTCAAGATCCGTTTGCGCAGATTTCGGGGTCATGTCCTGCTGAGCTTTGGTTGAAGCGCGTATGGAAGGTGGCGTAGACAGAGCGGGCGGCGTCGTGGAAAAGATCTCATCGACTGGTGGCGGAGGCCGGCGACGAGGAGGTCGAGGTGGAGGTCGAGGCGGGAGCAGAGTAGACGGCAGCGAGGTCACAAGCGTCGCCTCAGAGCGTACGGCGTTCAGAGCACGGACCTCTTCAACTCTTCTGAAGAACGAGGAAGACGAGAACGAGACGTCGTCAGTGCTTGGCAGAACCAGCCGAGTCAACAACGTAGAGCCATCGCGTCCAGTATGGCGTGAAGTATCTGGTCGCACTCGAGGCAGCGAGGACAGCCGCCGCTTTGGCGCTTGCCTGGATTGTCGCCGAAAGAGTGCCATGGTCCTCTGGATGAAAGTCCGAGCGCCTGATGGCTGGTTGCTAGACAGGCCCGCCCGGGTAAACGTAGATTCTGCAGAGACAGGGAGGTCTTCGCGTCTGTACGAGTCGTTGGACTCTGACTTGCGCAGAAGTTTGAAGCTTTTGCGCACGCTAGACTGGAAAGAATCTCGAGGGCGAGGACGACTACCAGTAGAGGAGCCCGCCGTAAGCATTGTGGTATCTGCTGGGTTGGCGCAGGCGCACAGATGTTCGTGGTGCTCTTCCCCGTGACCGTGAGAACCCTGTAGACACATCGCCTCCGTTGCCTTTTGCCTTGTTGCCTTGGCTTTCTCGACTAAATCTTGTCCTCTTCATCTTCTCTAAGGTTTGCCTGGTGCACCACCCCTTCGATCTTTTTCTACCTGCAGAGACAAATGCGTTCCATTGCCCTCTTCGCTTTTGCTCTCGTGCTTGCTGGTCAAGGCAAGTCTTATGAGTCGTATATAGGGGACTCGGAATTAACGCCCATTTGCGAGCAGCCCTGGCATTGAACATCGCCATTGGTGGTTCCGTTGGGAATGTTACGGCAGACAACTTCCTAACGGTGCAAGATACCACTCTCACCAACCAAGTGCGTCATTTGGGGGAATCCGACTTTGGATCTTTCTAACCATAATTCCGTAGTGTCAATCCTCCTGTGGCTCCGCGACTACAGCTATTCAAGTGCGTCGACCAGTTTTTTGCAACTGATCGTCCGTGCTCACGTAGTTTAACAGGCTTGCAATGACGATGATTCCTGTCTCTGCAGTAACGAGACCGTCACAGCCATCACCGCTTGCCAGCAGTGTTACTTCACGAACATCATTAAGGAGAATCGCCAGATGCCCGATCCTAGGGCAGGATCCACCCCTGCTCTTGCAGGTCAGTCAGCGTACTGCGTCTTGTGAGGTTTCGGTGCTGAATTTCTATACAGCGTACGTCGCCGCCTGTCTGGCTTCCCCCGCGAATGTCACCGTTCCAGCCACCGAAGTTGCGCTCACACTCCCTTTTGATTGGGATGGACCTGCTGATGAACACTTGAACCTTGGCGAGACGATCATCTACGTTGGAGTTGGTGCTATGATCAGTGTTGGCTCTCTCGTAATTCTCTGTACTATGTAAGGGAACATGTGCTTCTGTTAGTTGAGTCGGCTCGCGAGGGGTTGCTATGGAGTGTTCGGCGGATTAGCGTACTTGTATCACTGTACAGCGCCGAATCCAGTGCATGAATTTGCCAGTGCACCAAACACCCGCGGTCAAAACAGCCGACGCGTCCATTGGATCTTCCTCTCAACTCGATCAATGCCAAGTATGGTCGCGCGACTCTGGGCCGACGTCTCTTTCGCGGTTGGCAATTCTAGCACATCGCTCACTCGGACAGCGTCGAAGGCCCGAAGTCCTCGCAGCGCGGTGTCTCCGAGGAGAGTGTCTTCGTCTGCACACAATATCGTTCCGCGTCGTCGGCACTCCCCACCCAGGCGATCATTGGCGACCCACGCAGCACGCGCATTGGAAGACGAAGCATTCCAGGAGCTATTGTCGCAGTCACACGGATTACCCCCTTCGACCGGGCGTGGAGTGTCTGTCTATGATGAATCCTATGATCAATCACTCAAAGCGGCGTCACCGCTTCGTTCGCCACCGCTCGGCCCTCCTTCTCCTCGTTTCGACTGGCGACTTAGGGCCACATCGCGTGCAGCTGCCAAGGGTGTTGGCCTCCAGCCGTCGCACGGCGAGACAGACTCACGGACATACATCAAGCGCGTCATACCGCAGCACGCTGAAATACAGTCAGGGGAGCGTTTCCACCATGAGGTGAATGCATATGAAGAGAGGTGAGGCTTGTATATCTTTTCTGTAATGCCCTCAGGTCAGGTCACTAGACGGTCATTTTCTTTCTAGGTTCTTACCCCTGCTAGAGCTTGAACAAGCTGAAGAGGAGAAGGACATGCGCGAAAGGCTGGCGAAGTGGCCCCTCAAGAGATTGTGCGATGAGGGCTACTGCATCACTGGGATGTCGGCATTCTGGTTAGACTCCAAGTATGGCCACATTGCCTCTTTTGCATTGGGTCCTGGAGTGGCACTCCCAGACAACAAGTTTGAGTGGGTGATTTGAGCGGGCATTTTGACATTTCTTGCTAAGTGCTCTTCCAGTGGTGGCACATCTGTCCTGGTCACGCGAGTGGACCCACTCCATGAGAAGCCCATCCATGGACGCGTGCTATCACGTACCTCCACGCAATTGCGAATATCATTTCAAAAACTGTTTGCCCTCGACGACCAGCGATGGAGGTATGCGACATCCTTTACTACGTGACATGCTGACCGCGATCACCAAGGTTGGATCTTGGCCAGTCGAGTGTCGTCTATGAACGCATGTGCCATGCGATCGCGCAGCTGCATCAAGACCCCCATGCTATCCAGGAAGACAATTCGAATCCCGAGAGCGAACTCGTCCTCCTGGGAACCCGCATGCGCGATGTCATCCTTCGTTCATTTGCGCCGTCAGACGACTCCCACGAACCGAAGCACTTCCAGGCTGCAGATGATGCTTCGTATGCCGGCCACGACGCGTTGGATCACTCATGGAAGATCGGGGACGAGCATGGGGGCATATTCAAAGACGACATGCGGATCCAAAGTTGGGCAAAGAGATATTCGCGTGTCAACCCAATCCGGGTAGAGGGTGACCCAGAACTGCATGGGCTGAATGCAACCCAGATAAGGGCGGTTGCCATGATGGTTGGTGAGCGAATCAGCCTCATTCACGGGGTAAGTGCTATCTCCTTCCTTATTTTTCTTTACTTTTTTGACCATACGCTGGCCCATCTGGTAGCCTCCTGGAACGGGAAAGAGCAAAACGATAATAGAGGCCGCGCGATTATTGAAGGTGTGTTTATACGCATGCATCTCGCGGTTTTTACATGTGTGACGGGATATAGGCTGAGTTTGAGGTGCCAATGCCTATCCTTATCTGCACGTACACGAATATGGCACTTGACCATGTCGTCGAAGGCCTCGTCGGACGCGGCCTGAAACCTCTGCGCGTGGGCATTGATGGAAAGGTTCAGCCAACTCTCCGAGAGTATTCATTGGAAGCCTACCTTGATAGGCATCCTCGGCGGAGTGAGCTGGAGCGCCTTGTTCGCGACGAAACGACGTTGCAAGAGAAATTGCGGACATTGGAGAGAAACATCGATGAAGCTCGGACGAAGGACAAACAGAATCGTCAATCCAACTTACGGGCAATCTTGGCGAATGTCGACCGTCAGTTTTGGGCAGTCAGAGCAAAGCTGTACAGGTTGCGCCAAGTTATGATAACCGACGTCCTAAAGCAGGCCGATGTTGTGGGTTTGCGCACGCGATCTCCGTTCCCGTATTTGTTGACGGATCCGTGTTCTAGATCTGCACGACGTGCATTGGCGCCGCATCTTCAGAACTGAGGAACATCGACTTCCCGGTCGTCTTCCTTGACGAAGCGTCTATGGCCACGGAACCTGCATCGCTGATCCCGTTGATGAAAGGCGTACGTGACGACATCCTCGACCAACGCGTGGCCCACTCACGAGTCTCCTGACACAGTCGCAACATGTGGTTCTGATCGGCGACCACAAGCAGTTGCCACCCGTGATCAGAAGTCGCGAGGCCCAGATCCGAGGCCTTAACATTGGCCTCTTTGAACGTCTTACAGAGGAAGGCGGTATGTCTATATTGAATGTGCAACGTCGATTTATGGGGTCTAACGCGGCGTCTGTCAGTGATACAGTCCATCATGCTTGACATGCAATATCGGATGCACCCCGAAATCTCACGCTTCCCTTCTTCGGAATTCTACGCGCGGTCGTTGAAGGACGGAACTGTCGACTCTGGTGGCAATATACTTGCCCGGTTACGACCTCCGTTATCTGAGCACCTGGTTATCAACACACTAACTGGTGACAGACCATCAGTCGTGTTCTTAGATCATGATGGTCTCGAGGCAACGAAAGACCGGAGTAAGATCAACGTGACGGATGCAGCCATAGTATGCGCTGTCGTTGAAGATCTGCTACGCCAAAACGACGTGAGTCTCAGCGTTCTGTTTTCTAAAGTATATTCTCAGTTTTACACGCTCGAAGGATCTGCGTGGCGAGGATATTGGAGTCATATCCCCGTACATTGCGCAAATTTCGCTGCTAAATTACCTGCTCAACGTCGATCCAGACCGCAGAGAGCACTTTCGTGGTATTTTGGGCGCGAAGCGTGCGGAAGAACTCGCGCAGATCGAAGTTAAAACTGTGAATGGGTTCGAAGGCCGGCAGAAAGAGATTGTGCTGTTCTCGACGGTGCGAAACAATGCTGCTGGTGCTCTGGGCTTCCTCGCCGACCGGCGACGGCTTAACGTGGGACTCACGCGAGCAAGGCGAGGCTTGTTTGTGATTGGAGGACTGTCAACATTACGGGCTGGTTCGGCGGTTCGTGGTGCCGCCGCATGGAAGCACTACGCCGACTTTCTAGCTGGGGCACGACTGGTGCGACCACTGAAAGGCGACGCGCTGAGAGAGGTGCTGGATAGGTCTGGTTGGGGTATCAGAGAATCTGCATGAAGCCTGCGATTCCAAGTTCTGCAACGAGCATACCATACACACATCTTAAAAGTACCCCCTTATAACCGCTTATTATAAACCCTATCACACATCGAAACTTTTGCTGAGATCAAATTACGGAAAGTAACCAGGAGTGCCACGACGAATAAACTCGTGATGCAGGTGTCCCTGGCAACTTGAATATGAGACGCTGAGAAAATGAAGGCACTGCGGTCACGGAAGTCGAAGGCCTCGTATCGGCACTTGCCGGAGATACGATACGGACGCATGAAAACTTTGTGAAAGGGCTGTGACGTTAACCTGCTGCTGCGGTAGCTCGATCGTCGGTCAGCGAGGATATCATTCGGATGTTCGCGTCAATGTGATCGCATGATCACCGTACGCCGCGGAACATATTTGCGGCGCCGTATCGAGCGCCTCGGACGGTTGCTGAAGCTGAAGCGCTGGGGTGCCAAGAATCGGACGAGGTGGGGCGGAGAGGGTGTTGAATAGGGCGCACGATAGAAAAGGACGTAAGGTACCAGAGGTGTGGAGGGCAAGTCACGAGCCCAAGAAGGGAATGAATCTCGGTGAGCCGGATCTGGCGATATTAACCTACTCAATCTGGGCATAGATCTGGGTGAGATCTTCGACTGAACTCGCTCCGGTGTCAAATTATTTCCGAATTCCGTCGCGTCGACAGTTGGTTGACGATTCTTCTTCGTTTACTCACGGGGTCCCATTCCCATTCCTTAGGCAAAAAGAAACACGGCGCTCAAACCGGGCGAGAACGGTTCTCCAATCATGGCGATTGGACAGACCCGCAACGGGCGTTATGCTGGTTCCATTTGTGTGGATATCCCCGCCGAAATTGAATCGTCAAATGACGGGGATGGGCTCATTTGGGCCGTAACGAAACAATGACAACAGAGAAAAGTGCTCGTCGGCGTCTAGAGCGCGACTGGGTACGTCCAATCGACTGTGTTTCGCTTTCCCTCCCTGACCTGTCACTCGCCCTCTCCAAGGCTCTGCAGCATACATCTTCTTGCTCCTGCGACGATCGCTATCCTCGCCCCCTCTCTTTCTCACTCCTTCCTTCTCACGCTCGTTACTTCTTCACTCCTTCCTCTTCATTTCAGACGGTCATTTCCATCCTCAAGAGCCCCGGCCTCACTGCGCAGCACCATGACTATTCCCCACAACCCTCTCTCCACGCAAGCCCTGCCATTGCATCACGCCGTTCTCTCCTCGCCGTCCCCGACCGCCATGTCGTCCTTTGAGCGTACTCCCACGTACCCATCCTCCAAATCTTCCTGTATGTTGGCTCCCCATTTCACCCCGCATTCACTTCACTTTTTTCCCTGCAGATGAGCAAGGGGACACGTGGAATCTATCTCCGGATGCCTTCCTCGATCGAGACACTCTGTTTCTCAAGAGTCACTCTCGGTTTTTAAGAGTGAGCCTTGTCCTGCCATGTATCATCGTGTTCTCACCCGCGATCATTTTTTGTAGTTCTATAATCTGCCGCCGCTCCCGTCGGTTTACCTATATAACTTCTTCCTCAAAACCGCTCAGGAAGCCAATCACGTATGTAACTTTGCGCCAGGACGGAGGTTATTCTCACGTTACTGCGGCCGTTTAGCCTGTTCCCATCCCCAAATCCCTCTGGACACGTCGAGCCGAATATATAGGCCCAGGTGTTTGCGACGGAGTTTTGGCGGTCTTTGGCACCCATGAAGAGGTGCGTTTGTTTGTGCACAGCCACCATCTCGTAAAACGAAATTGGGTGGTGATGTATCCCCCGCCGCCCCGCGGGGTTCCCGACAGCTGTGATGCGACGCACGGTTATTCGTCTTCTTAGACATCAGACCGTTGCTCTTCGTGATGTTTCAATTTTTTTTTTCACTCCCATTTATAAATACAAGCGAGTGTTGAGCTGATTTCCCCCTTTCTGCAGGCCTGTTCCGCTTTCGCAATCTTCAGAGCCTCTATCTCAGTTTCGCCTGCCCTGAAGTCTGACTTCCAGCCGTTGAACAGTCTGCAGAGGCTCCAGTTTCGTAGCGTACTATTGTTTATATACTCTCTTTATGTACCCCTCGCTTACATTACTTCTAGGCAGGTCCCCTTCCGCCCACCTCCATGGAGTCACCAATGGCGGCCAATGGACACCCCTCGGCTCGAGGCGAGATCATTGCCATACCGACAGGGTCTCTTTTGCCCCCTCATTCCATGTCGTCGCCCCGCTGCTTTTCCGGTTCTGGGTTCACCTTATCGAGCAATCCACCTAATCCCCGTACTGTATTTCGTCTGGGTGACTGGATGTAAGCCGTTTTGGGGTCGGATAGTCCCATTCGTTTTATTGTCTTGTCTGACGTGATCTGGGACCCAATTGTAGGTGTCCATCCACTAACTGCGCTGCCCACAATTTTGGGTAAGCTCAGATCATGTCCCGCTTCCCCTATCTGGGTTTCAACCCTCTTCCCCCTATTCCCATTTCTAACTGAATTGTCCAGACGCAACTTTTCCTGCATCGGCTGCGGTTGCCCGCGTCCTTCCACGACGCACGCTCCTTCAAAGACGCCTTATCTACCCGTTGGCGGTTCAACACAGGTCCCTTCCCCTCGCTTCGTAGCGGCTCTTGAACCCCAAATGCCTGTGTCACCGCCTCAGAGGGTTCCTCATATTCTCACACCATCTGGCCGCGCCTTCAGCGTTGGTGGGAGAGTGCAGGATGTATCTACAGACCCGTTATCACCTTGCATCATTTTCTGGCCAGACAACGAGCCTTTCCCCGAACAAAGTCAGATACGGCCCAGCATCCTTGTTGGAATGCCTGTACGTGTAGCCCTTTCTCGTTGTACCGTTCGTCTTGACTCGTGACATTCACGCAGCATCCTCCTATCCTGAACACTGGTAACAGAGGTCCAATAGAACATCAACCAGGTGATTGGATATGCCAGAAATGCAACTACCTTAACTGGCGCAGACGGAAGGTCTGCCAGACTTGTTACCCCTGTGAGTCGTGTTGATGGATCGTTACCATCCCTCAACTCAATAACTCTATACAGATGCCGAGGGAAACGGGGACTCCATTCCTGCCGCAGTTCAGGCCGACCGTATTAAGCGACTTCGGGAAGCTCTTTCCGTGACACTACCTCCCTCGCTCTCCAGCCTTCAGACTACGTCTCTAGACGTACACCCTCGGTCTCCGGTTGCACACATACAACGTCCACACTATCGCTATATAGACTCATGCGCACCCCGCCCCATGTGTTCCCCGCCAGCCTTGAAGAGTCGCGATCAGATTCGGTCAAGTGTGGAACTTGGTTTTCACTCCAAGGACACTATTTACCAGACATCGACCGCCCCCGCTTCTTTGTCGTATTCAGAACCTGCGCTCCTCTCCCTCGACAACGTCTCTGGTCCTTTTCTTCCATCCTGCCTCCACGATATCGTGCAGTCGCCATCATTATCGCCCACGTCCACGGTTTCTGCTGACTTGTCCGTGGATGAGTACGTTGCGACCCCCGCCTCTGCTTATTCGACGATAAATGCGAAGCATCACCCAAACAACGAACGCCCATTGCACGTACGCCGCACGACTTCTTCTGTCAGCCTTGGTGTAGGTAATATCTGGCAACTCGATGGAGAAGAAAGCAAGGCATTTTCCGGTTCACTATCGTCTCCGAACGAAGTCCCTCGTATATAAAAGCTCCCGTTCCGGGTCGCAGGACGATGTATTGGGGGAGATAGTTGGACATTTCTGCGGGCTCCTCGGATCTCGCATGACTTACTTGCCTGGGCGACGCGTTGTGATCACTCGTTGCCCATACATTGCTTTATTTTTTTTTGGAAGGATGGATTTGTAAAGGTCGTGCTCGTGCTTTTGTGATGCTTCGGTTAACATTATGGAACAATGTACTCACTCCCTGCCTCTTAGATATTGCCTGCACAGTCTGTATCTAGAAAGCGAGTTTTCTGATGAGTGACTGGTCCAAGCACATCTCTGACTCACCGTCAGGAGTCTAAGTTCAAAGTTCGCAGTCTGAGCACTGGAGCCGTTATTCCATTGTGAGCATCTTTCGTCGGTGCAGACGATTCATCTTCGTGCGTTTAGGAAAGCTCTTTACGTTTACATTTCGGAATATTTATCTGATATGGAAGCCTTTATTTTCACCGTGCTGCATGTTGAAAAGACCCATTCTCAGTGCCAGTAGTAGAGGCGTTGAAAAATGAGAGGTAGTACACCAAGAAGCAGGCACGGCTCACGCGGGTTACGCAGCAGAGTAAGCTATTTTATTTCCTAAAGATGCCTCCTCGGAGTAACCGTTGGGGACAAGGCCATATGAGGAGGGTTTACCGGACGGTTGCTTGAGAGGGGAACGTCATCGGCCAAGTCACCAGGCTGGCTACCCTATTGGGACAGATGCACTATGGGTCGTGGTACTGCACAGACGTTCACAAGTGCTGAAAAGTGTACCCAGCCTCTACATCACTGTATTACCAAGCTTTCACTTTGCGGCGGCGGCAAACGAGAAAGGTTGGGAGCACGAGCTATCTCGCAAAACTGGACCACTTTACCACACCTGTGCGAAGCTGGAGATCGATGGCTTATTCTCTGCCCCATTGTATTTCTAGTCTAGTAGTTACTAAGTATCGAAGGTTTCCTGCACACACTTCCCGGATCACAGAATTTCGGTATCAGTAGTAAATCGCGATTGGCGAGCACTTTATGCGACTATTGATACCATCTCTCGCGCAGGTGCTTCCTTCGTACCATCGGTCGCGTGGCTAAAATCGCTGCGGCTAGTCCACAGATGGTGAAGACAAGCTGAACCTTGTTGAAGGTCTCGCTCAACACGTCGAATGTACCTGACGGCGCAACACGCGTCCCGAAAAGGTCGAGCCCATACGCAAAGACGAGCGAGGTGGATTCCAGCAAGGCTGGCGCAGTTAATATTTGTCTTATGTTTGCGACCTGCCAGGCCAAAAAAAGAAAAGTCAGCCTGACCGGTAAGTCAGAGAGGGCGCATAACGCACGTGATAGTTGTGCGAAAGGACGCGGTGCGCATCGTCTGGCAGCACCGGATCATATTGGACGAGCCATTCTTCCTGCTCCTCTGAAGTCGGCTTATCCTTCGACCGGCGCGGATTTAAAAGCAGGCGGGGGAACGATTGGATCTGACCATTTTCATTTGCCACTAGACGAGTTAACTTGAGTTTGCGTTGGGCCACAGCAAGGTGTTGGGTGAACGCACCAATTATGTCCTTCATCGAGATACCATACTTGGTGGACGTTGTGGTAATCGATGTGATTGCGTGAGGGAAGATATAAGACTGTTCAATGGCAGTGACAGCTAGGGTATTGTTCGAATAGGACGATAGTTCCGAACTGGACACCGATCAGTCGTATACCAGGTCCCACTCAGATGCACGAACGTACCTCCCCGTCTTGTCGTCTGGCTTGGACCCTTCATACAGTTCAACGGTCACCAGCCTCTGGCCTTTCGTCTGCCCAACCCACTGATACTGCTCCTCCCAGTATACATATACTAACCAGTTCTCTACGAACGTTGCGTGCAGATCACACCCCCCCGCCCCTTGTCTAGCGTCGATACTCGCATGATAGACGATGCTCCCTTTTGCAGCATCTACCACATATACGCCGCAGGTATTGGATGATGCGGTAGTTACGGCAAAGAGATGTGGGTTGAGATATTTGTAGAGAGTAGTGCGGTTTCCGAGTACTTTTCCAAGCGAGGCAACAGGGCCAGATGGGCGAGGGATAATGGAAAGTATTTCTTCTCCAGCAGGCAAAGAGGATGCCCACGTCGCAAAGGCGGTGGGCTTTCCTATTTCAGGATTGCTGAAATGGTGGCCCGTCAGTTGCTGTTGTCCGGGTAGGCCTGTGCGCAAAACGACGTTCAGTTTACCAAGAGCTTTTACAAGCGTCCTCTCGTTCGTCGACGTCTCAGGATACACATATGCCTACGAACGAGGAAGGGTGAGCAAAAGAGGAGCTTCTTAGGGAGGTTAATACGAACCTGGAGGAACTCGTCAAGAAGAATGATGGCCTTGCTACTTCCAGGCAGTTGGTAGGCCCCCAATACGGGTCCAGAGATGATATCAACGCCTTGGAGAACAGTACCAGCCGGTGACTTGCCCAAGGCATCTGCCCCAGTGAGAGCGTTAACGTGGAAAAGCACTGTGTCAACAAGTCCCTGAAACAGGAATCAACCATGTAATCGACAATCTTGGACGGAAAGCTGTACATTGCTTGCCCGTCGCTGTGCAACCAACACAGCCTCCGGGGAACCCCCATCAGCGATCGTCCGTACGACGAACAACTTGCTTGGAATAATTTCGCCGCCGATTTGCGCCGCCCAGCCAAGGCCGAGCACTCGGGTCCAGAGAACGGCGCCGCTAGTCGAGTCAAGACCATAGATTTTGCCTAGGTCATTCGCGGTGACAATAACCTGACGAAACCCAAACTCGTCACGGGTGAGCAGGTCAAGTTTGAGCTCTTTCTGGGAGATTGGCAGAGCGCGCTTGTGGGTGGACGCGTAGGGCCCGGTCACAAATCGTTTGACAAAGTTGAGCATGTAGAGGTGTAAGCCCTGACGAACAATAGGATGAATCCAATTGCACCCGACACGGAGCCGCCAAAGACGTACCTTCGCGTCAGTTAGTTGCCGTCTGAAGCGCTCGACGAATGTATCTTGCTCGTCAATGGCGTGCGCTGCCATGGTCTTCTGCTCCGGCAGCTCGACCATCTCAGCCACCTGGAGCCTAGAGAGACCTTCTTCGCGCGTCCACTGTACGATATTGCCTTGCCAAAGTTGGACAGCGCCAGTTGAAGTTGTCACAGCAAGGTAAGGAAGTAAATCGACCTCTTTCACATATGCCGTATGTAATGCAACCTGAAAATTGAATTAAGCGGTTGCAATAGATAGATAGTAGATGGAGCGGGCGATCTACATGGCTGATGATTCCGTGTGTTTCGGTGTCGAAGTTGAACGTGAAGCCAGAAACAAGACCTTTTCCCGCAGCAAGGTGAGGAGCATACACGTGTGCTGAAGCTTTCTGAAAACAGGTGGGCCCTTGAGTGAGCTCAGAGAGGAGGGGCTGACACGGTCTGACTTGCCCCCAACTCAAATGACCAGAATATGCGCCCAATGTAAGGGAAGCCGTCGCGGTCAACCCCACCAATGTAGAACGAATCAGCATGTCGACCAGATTTTGCCTGATGTCTATCGCGTTAACAACGTAAGGGATGAATGCTGGATATGGACACTCACTGAGTCAGGAAACTCCCAAATCGCTTTTAGCTTATCTACCTCAAGCTTCAGGATACGGCCGGTACCGTCAGCCGTCTGGGCAACAAAATGGCCCTTGTTTTGCAAACTAATGTCGAAGATCCCACTATATGCAGTACCCGACGCTGAGGTTGGCTTTGCCGTCAGGTTAGGGACGAGCTCAAGAGAGCGAATTGTGCCAGCCTCGAGCCAGACAAGACGAGGAGTGAGAGTTGCCGCGTCAGAAGAGAGCACAAGTACGTCGGATGGCCCCACCGCAACACTAAGATGAATGTCCGTGGCGGTAACTAGCACTCCGGTTGATGTAGATAGGGAGGATACGTGTATGGTTTTGGAAGCCAATGTTTTTGTAAGACCGATAACATAGATAGTAGATGGTGTGGTCACCAATTTGAAGTAGACAACAGAAGCCCTGTAGAGGTTTCAGACCTCGGGGCGTATGAGGGAGCAAGACACACTCACGATTTGTCAGGGGATTCCCAAACCCAATGCTCAGTACCATCAGCTCCGATGCGCTGAACAGTACGGCCATTGGTCAAGGTGAACACACCGACAGTTTCTGGAATGAAGGCAATTTCTGCCCCAAAGCCAGAGTTGTGAGGGTCAAGATGGTCTGTATGGGGTGCGTGCAATCGCTTGTCCAGGATGAGTTGTCCCGTCAAACAGTCGAACGTTCTTAGTGTTGAGCCACCAGGTCCGGATAAAGACACAACCACTACGAGAATGAGTGAGTGAAGATGCACAGAAAAGGTGACATACTATCTCGATGCTGTTTATAATGTATAATGTGGTCTGTGGGGGCAAAAATGAACCGCCATGCTGTACCAGAGTCAGATGACAGTAAGGGCCATCATGCGGCTGGAAAGCACCTAGTTGGCCATTTGAGGCGCGCAACGCAGCGAGTACGTTACTGCTCGTTGCAGTGAGTAATAATGCTTCCGTTGGTGGTCTTTTGGGAATGGCATGGAAAGCAGGCGCCGTGTTGAGAGACGAGGTGAGCGGCACACCCACGAGAGGGAGGTGCCAGTCAACAATTCCAACGTCTGATTCGTACAAAGCCAAGACAGTCGAGCAGAGACCGGCCAAAATGAGGCCGAAGAAATGGGGACAGCGCATGGCCGTCTGATGTGAGCGTAGGGACCTGGATTACATAATCAGAGAGAGGGAATATAAGGGATACTCTAAGGGCCGTCCGTTGTTGGTGAACCTCTCTCGATTCCATCGCACAATGTCGACAAACTCACCATCGCCCGCATCAAACACACTTTTACTTCGTCGCCAGCTCACTGAGCTGACCAAGCATCCCGTAGAGGGCTTTTCTGCTGGTTCGTACCCCAAGAATATCCTGCAACCCTTCCAACGCTCCCGTCCTGATAGCTATCTTCGCGAAGGACTTGCTGATGACAACAATCTCTATGAATGGGATGTCATGATCATCGGGTTCGCCCTTTCTTCTCCTTTCGCTTCCCCGGCGTTGTTTTGCAACTTTGCACTATCTAATGCTAACGTCTGATGTTCGATTAAAAGCCCCGCGGATACTCTCTAGTGTGTATTCGTGCACGCCAGTGTCATTCCATATCCTGATGTCAATCTCCAGTGAAGGTGGCTTCTTTAAAGCAAGATTGACTTTCCCGCCGGAGTTCCCCCTTTTGCCTCCCAAGATGCGCTTTATCACCCCCATGTGGCATCCTAACAGTGCGCCTTTGTTTCTCTTTTCTCTACTTTGCCTCGCTCAAGTTGGAATTGCTGCCGATCAGTTTATCCTGATGGTGGTGTATGCATCTCGATTCTTGTAAGCGTGTTCGCTCCTCCAGTGGCATAGCTCGATCAAAGCTGACCACACCTTAAAGCATGCGCCTGGTGACGACCAGTACGGCTATGAGGATGCCGGAGAGCGATGGATGCCCGTGCACACCGTCGAATCCATCGTCAGTCTTGGCTAGGAGATCGTCACTTGCTTACCTAACTATATCCATCCCCAATCGCAGCTATTGAGCGTTATCTCTCTCTTGTCCTCTGAGAATCCAAACATGGATAGTCCAGCGAATGTCGATGCCGCAAAGGAGATTCGGGCAGACCTTCCGGGTAAGCAATCCACGTTCTTTCTTCTTCCTTTACGCCTGACACGGCCAATTCCAGCCTACAAGAAGAAGGTTCGTCGCCTTGTTCGCCGAAGTGCCGAGGAGGCTTTCGAGTAGTTGATCGTCCTTGTACCTGCACAATTTCTACTCAGTATTTTTTTCCGGGCACTTTTGTTTCGCTGACGTCGCTTCTGTACAATCCATTCATCCGTTTTCCTATTCCTGATATCCGACTGTTATTGCAATATCCCCCACGGTGTTGACACAGGGGAGACATAAGAAAATATGTCAAGTGGGATTATCGGACCAGGCATCGTTTCTCTGATAGACGTCATCATCAGATCTCTGCTGGTCGTCGACATTGTACACTACATACGAGCGCTCATTCAATGGCAAATGTTTGTGGAGTGCACAACCTGATATATTGTACACCCGCGGCAGCGAGCCAGGGAATCGTACAGTCATGAACAAATAAAGAAAACTCAAGGAATAAAGTTGTAAAGCGGGACAAAGGAATAGGGATGGCCGCACGGATGGCCACATGGAGATATCCAACACAAGTAGAGGAGAGGAGGGACACGGTTCATGTTGTCTGCTTTATTGTACGAAAACGTAGGAGCGGCGCAAGTCCAGACAGTGCGCAAGTCTTCTTCAAAAACTCGTGCTACGTAGAGATGGACTATCAGAACAAGTTACGATATCACAATTGGGGCGCACCTCGAGTAACTCGCTTGCAGTCGCACGGCTCTTCACATCCACACACAGGCACACGCTCAAGAATGCTTTGAGCTCACGCGAAAGCGCCTCCGGTTTCTTGAGCGTAGGTGTCCCATTGGTTGCGATCAAGTAGAGTGCTTTGAGAGGCTCCTCGTCAAGATACGGTGGCTCCTGCTCGATCATCTCGATCGCCATGATGCCAAGGGACCAGATGTCCACCTTGGCGCCGTACTCTTTCTGCTTCACAACCTCGGGTGCCATCCAATAAGGCGTGCCCACCATTGTAGCGCGCTTCGACTTTTGGTCAGTCAACTTGGCGCAGAATCCAAAGTCGGCTTAAACACGGTTCGTAAGATACTCCGCAAAGCACGGAAGGGTTCAAGTAGGGCCTACTGATTTTGACGCGCCCCGAGGCGTCAAGAAGAACGTTATCAGATTTGATGTCACGATGGATGATGTGCTGGCTGTGTAAATGTCCAAGGCCCTTACATGTCTGCCAGCTTGTTAGTGCGCTTGCATCCAATCTAAGGACCGGCGTAGCTACCTCGTTTGAAATGCAAGCAATCTGGTCTTCCTCCAGTGTGTTGTTCTCGATAATATCGGTCAGCGCTCCACCTTCCATAAATTCCATGACCACCCATAGCTCGTTCCCACGGACGAGATATGAGTTCAGGAAGTTGACGATATTTGGATGGCGGCTTTCCTTCATCACCATTATCTCGTTTACAATAAGCTCCTTCCGCGGTTGTGTCGTGAGGTCCATCTCCTTAATCGCCACCTTCTTTCCTGTCGCAAGTGTCTTCGCGACGTACACATGCCCGGAGGCACTACAGCGAGATTACGATCACCCAAGAATGCGAAATAAAAGATACCGCGTACCCCTGACCGATCTTCTTAATCTTGCTATACAGTAGCTTTGGGTCCGCTGAGTCTACCACGCTGCGCATCTTGTCCATGACCTGTGACTCAGTCATCGTACTAATTCGCTTCTCAATTTCCTTTGGCTTCGGTTTCTCGAGTGCTGCTGCCGCAGCAGCCACGCTCCCGCCAGCAGAGGCCTTGCTGTCATCTGCATCGACAACTGCGGTGATACCACCGGGTTGAGGCAGCTTTTTAATAGTTTGTAACGGTTTGACAGTCGGTGGGTTGACGGGGGCGCCGGAAGCGCCGACCGCCGACTGGGCGGCATTGGAAGTGCTTGCTGGTGCAGATTTAACGGTGGCAAGCGCAGGCTGTTGGTCCTTCTCCGGCTGCTGCTCGCGCTCGACCGCTGGATGCTCCTTGTCTCGGTCTTGTTCCCGCTGAGCCCGTTGACGTTGTTGTTCACGCTCGCGCTCACGCTCACGCTCCCGGTCACGTTCGCGTTCCCTGTCGCGTTCACGTTCATGAGAACGTTCGCGTTCGCGGTCCTCGGGACGTGTCGCCTGGAGTGAGTCTTTTCGGTCCGGGAGGGTAGTATCACTTGGGCCCTGTGCTTTCGCACGTTGTCTTAGGTCCGCGGGGTCTGGTTTTGGCGCGGATGGCGCGGGCCGGGTGGCAGTGAGGAGTGGGCGTGGGGGTGCGGGTCGGGAGGCCGAGATACCAGGGAGCGGAGGTCTCGGAGCCCCCACTGGTTGGGATACCCCGATTGTCTGAGGGTATGTGCCATTGACGTAGTCAGCAGCGCGCTGGGCGCCCAACGCGAGATTCGTAGTAGCTGAGTCCGATCCAGTGGCCGCTGGTGCCGAATCTTGTCGGAGGAGTAATGGTCGAGGTGATTCGGCAACCGTTGGCAGCTTTCCGAGGCCGCCGAGACCTGTGCCAGCACCGAACCGAGCTAAAATAGATTTTAAATGGAGAAAAGGTGGGTAGAACCAGGGCGAACGCACGTGTGTTGGTGGCCGCAGCGATACGCGTAGCGGGTGACAGGCCCATCTCTTCCATCTCGCGCTTTTGATGGTCAGTATAAAATTCCAACACATCCAGCACAGCCTGAGGATTGCGCTGATAGTCCTCACGTGTTATCGCGGACTGAGTGAGCAACTTGCTCCATTGTTCGGGCATGCCCTACACGCCCTGTGAGCAGGAAAAATACCGATGGAATGGGGAGGACAACGTACAGTAAATGCACCGGTGACAGGGTCAAATCCGACGTGCACTTTGTGAACAAAATTAGTAGGGTTGCTCACACCACTAAGCGGACTTCGAGAATATATGTCGTCCTGCCATCCATATAATTCCTCATCCCCCTTCAATGAGAGATAGTACCGCTTGTCTTTCGTTTCGAGAAGTAGGCAGTAGGGTTTCAGATCTGTGCGCTCGATGTTGGCAAGGTCACGTAGTTGGATGGTACTTTGAGGCGCTGCTGCCTAGTTATCCGAGACAAAAGTTAGATTGGTACACGAGATTTGGGGTGTAGTGCAAGTGGACGACGGAAGCTTCAATGTGCCGGAGGATCGGAAGTTGCAACACAGAAACCGAAGAAACGCCAGCAATGGCTTCGAATGACGCCGATGCGAGAAGATGAACACCTGAGAGGGTAGAGCGGGAACTCACCTCGTTCTTATGAACAGAAAGAGAATGCTCCTTGAGCACCAACCACTTCTCTCTCCAGATCCAACTAGCAAATGCATCTTCTTTGAAACCTGCGGGACCCTGGCGAACAACACCGGATGTGCCTGCACCGTCTGAGCTGCGTTTCGGAAATCCGCCGATGTTTGGAGTACCGCCAATGCCCGAATACGATGTGGCATAGGAAGGTGTTGAGATTGAGGGTGGGGTGAGGGTGACAGAGGAGCTGCTGGAGTAGGCAGTTGAGGAAGAGCTTATGGAGGCTTGACGGATGGGAATTTGGGGAACAGGGCGGGAAGGGGTGAGAGAGGTCGCAGTGACCTGATTGAACGCCATAGAAGAAGCAGTCAAAGGGGCGGGCGTGAAAGAACAAGTCCGGTTGTCAACGGAAATGTCAAGGGAAGAGATTGTCGACGTTGACTATTAAGGGGAGACAGCCAAGATAATCGTGGCAGCACAACAAACAACACACAATGTGCACAATCGTCATGTGTGAAAAAATAGACTACCGAGGGAGAGCAGTCACCTTGCCGACGACTACAGGCGTTCTACTCTACTGTAAGCTGAGGGTGCCCTCAAGCTCTTGTTCTACGGTACCCTACATCTCGGAACAACATCTACTTGTTCTTCGTGTGCCTGCCGTGTGACGATAAGACAGCAATTCAAGAAGGCGGTGCAAACGACGTACTTGTACACGAAGCGTTTCTTCGTATGCGAAAACTCCCCCAACTTGTGTCCTACCATGTCTTGGGTAACCGTCACAGGCAAGTAGTCCTTTCCGTTATGCACAAGAAAACGGATCCTGCACAGCGTTAAGACGTCCTCCCTGAGATAATAACGGACATGTACACCCACCCAACGAAATGAGGCAGGATAGTGCATGAGCGCGCATCCGTTTTTATGGGAGTGTTGTTCGTCAGTGCTTCCCGGAGATTAGGGAAGGAAACGAAGTAAGGTCCTACAAGTCTTTTAGCGACATTTGTGTTCAACCAGCCGTTGCACAACTAACCTTTCCATGCAGGTCTTCCCGAACGCAGGATGATTGAAGGGAACATTTGGTTAGCCTTCCAAAGCGCCCTGTCGCTTCTCGAGCTGAGTAATCGTCAAGAGATTCCGTTGTTGTCTGTAACTAGGTTGTAAATACATATATATATTCTAAGGTTCAGTCCATGCCTTCGGCATGGCTTGCTCACTTTGTTCACTTCACTGGCCTTTGGCACTCGACTTCACCTTGTTGGGGGAACAGCCCCCAAACCCCTGCTTTTCCATCTAAGGCATAAGCATATTAAATATATCCACACCTCACAGCCAAACAAATACACTATGTACATCCAAATCTACAGGTATAAATACTATTCCTTCAGTAACACTTCATCATAGACTATGTTTTTTGTTTTTCCCTCTGCCTCTTTCTCATCCCATATTGCCTTGATGTTCTCCTGTGAAGTCACCCTTGAGACTGCAGCATAAAACTGCCCATGTGTGAACACAGGTGACCTAAGATCCAACCCAACATGCTTCACAGACTGCCCTTGTGACTTGTTGATCATCATAGCAAAGGAAAGTCACACTGGGAATTGCTTTCTAGTGAACTTGAATGGAACTTGGTCTTCAGTAGGCTGATTGACAATCTGTGGTGTGAACACCTTTGTCCCTGCATGTTCCCTGGTAAGAAGTTGCACCTCCAGCACCCTGTTTTGACACTGTGTCAAGATCCCTCTGCTCCCATTGCACACTCCATGAGCTGGATCCAGGTTTCACAGTATCATCACAGGGCATCCAACCATCAGCTCCAGTCTTGCAAGTGGAAGCCCAGAGCAGTTGATCTGATTCAAGTACTCCGCAGGGTAGTTTTGTATTGGATCCTCTCCCCCACTTTGCTCGGCAGTAGGAATGAAGTCTGCACTGTGGAACACCTTCAGTGCCAGTGGCCCAGGGAACCTTGCAAGCACTGACTTGTTCAAACTGTCCACATCCACATTCAGGCTAGATAGCACTGTGTGGTCTGAGAAGTATGTGTTTTGAAAGTTTGGAGTGCTGATCCCAGGGTAGATAGTTGTAACGGTTCGCTAACCGTCTGTCCGACTTGGACTACTGGATGTGGCTTGCAACACGTGACTGGCGTTCTCGGACACTAGGCTGGCTAACACTAGGTCCCCTTAGAGTGAAAAGGGCGTAACAGCACCTCCACTAAGTTGATGATGAGAGAGAAGAGTTGGAAGAGAAAGAAGAAGAGGAAGATGGTGACAAAGAAAGGCAGACTGGAAAGGAAGAAGAAACCGAAACTGATAGCGAATTGAAGAAGACCAGGATAGGGATCCCTGGTCTTTACTAGTCGACTTATATACAGATACGACTCGCTTTAAAGCGGAGTCTAAACTATAGTATGAGTCACGAACCCTAGTACAGCTATCCTAGGAATGAGTCATGTCCACGGCATGTGATACTAAAGAACAATAGAACACCTGACAGCGTGTGAGTCTGGATGAGTAAATACTAATACACCGGTCCTAGGAATGGAACTTCATGGAAGACCATGGAACTTGGCCCATCACATGTCCTAGAGTCATCTGACATCAACGTAATGCGCCATGATGGGGAATGAGATAAGATGAGAACGAGTGCAGTCCCAATGATAAGCTGCAATAGACGGTCAGCGCAGTCCAGTCCGTGACAATAGTGTCAATCAGGGAATCAATACTGTTCACCCTGCACTTCATGTGATCTGGAAGAGAGATGATGCCACCTTCATCTGTGTGCTTTCCCTGCCCCACCTCCAGCTGCCACTCTGCAAATGCACTCTCAGCCTCAATACTAGTGTTCAGCCACATATTTTGGTGCAGATGAAGGACAACAATGGTTCTCCAAAGGGCAGACCACTGGATGCAGGCAGATACAGTCTGGCCCCTTGATGCACCAGTAATCACTGGCAGGATTTGCTGGAAGTCTCCACCAAATACAAATGTGAGTCCACCAAAAGGCTTGTCACAGTCCCTGACATCCTGGAATGTGCAGTCCACTGCTTCCATAATGTAGCAGTGTTGCATTGGTGCCTCATCCCAGATCACCAAGGCTGCCTCACAGATCAGCTCTGTGTTACATCACGGTAGGGACATTCACCCGATGTGGGTTATGTTTACTATGACAGGAACACTAAGGGTCTAGTTGGTGGGTTCTGTGTAAGAGATCTAAGTTCGAAGAGAACTTAGATAGCTTCTGATGATGAGTAACTCTCTGCTAAGTCAAACAAGGACTTTGAGAAGAGTTATGAGAGGGAGATCACATGAGTGATTTGGAGTGGGGATGGTTCTGCTTGTTGTCTCTAGTACCATAGGATACAAGAAGTCAAGTCTAAGGACTGTGCTACCTATGGACCAGACTTTATAGTAAAGGAGAACAATAGACAACTAGAGACCAACATGTCAGTGGTATAGTACACATCACTGAAACAATAAGAGAACAATAGAGTACTAGGACTGAGTCACAACAAAGTGTCCTAGTACTGAGTCATAAGAGTAAAGATGACATGTCACCTAGCTAAGACCAACATGTCCTACTAGAGTCATCATGAGTCATAAATACCAAGAAAAGGGTGAGAAATAGAAAGTAAAATGTAGGTGTCATAACATAGCCCCCCTTTCAGATGTGCAGTTGCCCCAACTGCACCTAGTCTCTACCCTGAAACATGTCATAATTGTCATAGTCCTCATGCATGAAGACTTCAGGCTTGTCTGCCCACATCTTGCAGACATGCCTCTTGAGATACCCTACTGGACCTGAGCCTCTGCAGGACCAGCACATCTCCCACTGCCAGCACTTTGCCTCCTTATGCCCTGGGTTCCTAACCTAGCAATACTGGCATACCTGTGAAGTCCACTCCCTACTCCACATCAGTTCTACCTTCTCCCTCAGCTGTTGCTGAGGGAGCCCCTGCACCTTCTTCATCAGTTCTGGGAGCTTTGGCTCCAACTGAGGACATTCATCATCCTCATGCCCTATACTCCCACAGTAGGCACATAACAGCTGCCACCTAGCTGTCTTGCAGTCCTTCTTGAGATGGCTCCCTGAGCCGCACTCAAAACACCTCTTGGGCTCCTTCTGCCCACTCTTCATAGTGGCATAGGGAGTGAACCTCTTCTTCTTTCCCTTAAGTGGCACTGTGCATCATGCCAACTGGGGTGGAAGAAAGGGTGCTGGGGTCCCCTCTGGTACTTTAGAGGGAATTTGTGACTGGGGTGGTGTGAGGTTCCAAGTGGGGGCAGGGAGTCCTTCAGTCCAGTGTGCCACTGGACTGGTCAGGGATGGTGGGAGTCCCTCTTCCAAAACTGGGCTAATTGAAAGAGGCGACTTGGGTGGTGACTGCTGAAGACTGGGGGTAGATGGGATAGATGGTGACAATGAGTCTGGGTATACCAACTCAAAGGAGGATGAGGTCATTGACATTTTTGCTGATAATGTCAAGGGGTTTAAACAATGGATGCAGGATGAAGATGGTGGAGAAGAGTTGTGGGGTGGAAAGGAAGTGAGAGTGAAGCAGATGATTTTTGTCGCTGTCTTCTTCACTCTTTTATGGTTTTCTTCCTTTGCCCTTGCTTTGTCTTCTTTGTTCTTCTTTGTACTCCTTAATCAAGTCTTTTGCTTGTACATTTTCCTTGGGTTCACAGGAGTTGTCACTTGTGGGATATCCTTTCCACTTGATTAGGTAGTGCATCTTGCACCCTTGTCCTTTCTGTTTCATGTCTAGTATCTTCTCTACTTCATATTCTTCTTTGCCATTCATCAGGTCTGGCAGTGGTCGGGTAAAGTTGGGGCCATGGAGTTCCATTTCCTTGTATGGTGTTATTAGATCTGCATGAAACATGTTATGGATCTTCCATTGTCTTGGCAGCTCCACCTGATACACTGCGTCTGACAATCGTTTCAGCACCTTGAAGGGCCCATATTGTCTTTGTCCTAATTTGCTTGTGGGGTTCAGGGTTTTGAGATTTGTTCCTTTGATCCATACTTGATTGCCTTTGTTATAGGGTTTAAACCTTTTATTTCCTGATCTTGTTCTTCTCATGTCTGCTTGCACTTTTGCTATTTGTTTCAGCACCCCATCCCTTATCTTGTCTAGTTCTTCTAATTGTGCTGTTACTGCTGGCACCTGACTGGGGATAGATGACCAGTTGACTTGTGGTGTGTATCCCATGATCAACTCGTATGGTGTCTTCTTTGTCATGATGTTTGGCCATTGGTTATGTGCTGCTTCTGCAATAGGCAACCATTTGCACCAGTCCTTCTGATGTTCTTTGCAATAACATTGAAGGTATCCTTTGAGCCACTGGTTTGTTCTTTCGGACTGTCCATCGGTATGTGGATGGTAAGCAGTGGATATGTTCTGATAAATTTCCAATGCTTGACATAGTCCTTTTGCAAATTTTGATGCAAATCTTGTATCTCTGTCTGAGATGACTTTCTTGGGGATTCCAAACTGTGGGTAGACATATTTCAGGTATAGGTCTGTGACTCCTTCTGCTGTGATTGTTTCCTTGCAAGGGATAAAAATGGCTGCCTTGCTACAATTGTGGTCGGTGATTGTGAGGATTGTGTTGTATCCTTCTGAAATGGGTAACTTCATGATGAAGTCCATTGTGATTGTCTGAAATGGCAAAGTATGTTCTGGTGTGATGGGGATCAAACTTGGTTTGAGCAGCCTAGTGTTTACTTTGTTTGCTTGACACATGGCACATCCTTTGACATATTGTTCCACATCTTGTTTCATGTTTGGCCACCAGAAGTCCTGTTTTTCCAATTCAAATGTGTTTGAAATTCCCAGGTGTCCAGCTGGTGGGGAATCGTGGTAAAAGTGAATTACCCCCCTCTTCAGATTGTTGTCTCTGGCAACAACAAGCTGGCCGGATTTGCCTTTCCACCAAATTGAATTTAACTTTATCAATTGGTGGGTGTTGGTCCATTTCTTGATTTGCAGAATACTGGCTTGGTTTTCTTGCTGATCCTGTTTGACTTTGTTTTGGACCGACTGATATGCCCCCGTTTTTTTCATTCGGGCATATACTTGGCTGAAGAACTTTGGTGGTAACACCACTAGTTGCTTGTTATTGTCCTCTCCGGTGTTGTGGTCTGGGTGTCTAGATAGGGCATTGGCATGTCCATTTTTCTTTCCGGATATGTAGACCAGTTCGAAGTCATATTCCATGAGTTCTGTGTGCCATCATGCCACTCTTCTGTTGTGTTCCCCTGGATTCTTCCAGTACATCAGATTGGCGTGATCGGTATGAATCTTGAACTTGTGTTGTGCTTGATGTAAATATTGCCTCCAGTGTTGGCACATTTCTACCACTCCCATAAGCTCTTGATTGTAAACATCATAGTTTCTTTGAGCTTCATTCATGGTTTTGGAGAAAAAGGCCACTGGGTGCATTTTGTAGACCAGTGACCGGCTGCTCTATGATATTGTACCCCTTGGGACACTTGATAGAGTGACCGGGACAGCTGGGTTTAAACTTGGCAGGTGGCATGTGTGATCTCGAGCCAAATTGAGGGACATTCATTGTATAGTAGATGTTTCCTTATTGAGATAATCAGAATCTGGGAGACCCAAATCTGGACAATCTGGGATCTGCTACCCTTAGTCTGGTAACATCCCCACTGCATTTGAATCTACAACATGACTGGGCTCAGACAATGCTGGGACAATGCATGTAGGCTTGATCTACAATGCCTAGTGTGCTTTTTATTGAGAGGAAACCGAGGATGTCTTTAATGCCATTTATATATCACAGCTGAAGGAGGTAATACAAACTTGGAGAGTGTATTGGCTAAATGCCTTCACTTGCTTTTTCTTGCTGCTGCTAAGCGTTCGATTCCCTGCATGTCCGGTGTTCACATGTGCGATGCATACCTCTGATTCTGTTCTCTGCACTCAACTTGTATCATTGTCTATCTTTTTTGACGCACATTACTCTGTGTCTTCGGTATGGCACCTCAACAGCCTGGAGAACATGTCTTTGCTCTCAGATCTTCTTCTGGTCTCTCTTTTCCGACTGAGCTGGATCCACTGGAACTTGGTGGTGTTTGATCTGCTTTCACACTCCCAGGGAGTGTTGCCGAGGCTCGTAATCTACATCGGCGTGGGAGAACTGGGGCCACATATGGGGGCCATGGGCTGTTCTTTATCCACTCTGGTCTGGGCGACTCTATGCAGTGCAATCCTGGCACAAATGGGATGTATGCGGCAACACCCTCAGTTGTAATGAGTTCTGGGCATGTCCATACAGAGAGTATTGATCACACAACTCTGGATACTGGATGTGTAGCAACAGACACCTTCCAGAGTGTTTTCCCGGTCACTTTTGAGAGCAGGTACGGTGTCTATCCTCTTTAACCTTGTGCATGCGTTTTACATTCCCTTTCTAGCATGACCAGGGTGTTTCCCTCACTGCATACAAATCATTTTACTCCTCCTATGACACCCAGTACAACAGACAGCAGTCTTTCTAGCCTTTCAAATACAAGGCTCTTTTTGGATCATTCCGGTGGTGGATTGTCCTTGCATTCACCATTTACAACAACAGGGTACCAAGACTACAACTTTGGAGATGATATTGGTCCCCTGACCATCTCTCCAATACCATCTCCAATTGTCCCGTCAAAGCAAAAGGTGGATTATATTGAAGATATTGAAGACATTGAGATGGATCTGCCGAGTGGTTTCATACTGCGTCAACAAAAGCCAATGGCTCAATGCAAATTGTCTTTATTAGCAATACTGTGCAACCTTCAGGAGCTTAGATATACCACTGTTGACCTCCTCTTGGCTATTGTCAACGGCAAAGGAGACTTTGCAGGGTATTGCACTGCCCTCTTTTCATCTAGGTATTCCAAGTCACTAGTCTGGCTATTAGAAACATTACTTCAGGATGACAAAGGGCGTCCTATAGTCTCTAAGTGGATGTTCCCTCATGTGCTCCACCTTGTCTGCAAAAGGGTTCACACTGAAATGGAGGATGCCAAGCTGTACCTTTGTATGGACATGGGCGATGTTTCTCTGGAGTTTATCAAGCACTGGGATATACATCAAATTATGAGGCCTGTGGTACATGAAATTATGCCTACTCTGCAGCTTGTCCTTTCAGCTGCTGGTGAATCTAAGGCTTTGAGTTCTTGGGTGAAATCGGCAAAATCAAAGAATCATTCTACGGCCTTGCTTATCATCATGGCTCAGATTCATTTCTTATGCTCCAGAATCTCTGCTAAGGTACAGATTGGTCTCAGGCTACAGGCTTGGGCTTGTGGGACATCTAGACAGATGATCAATGTCTTGCATCAAACATGTCTCACAGTCTTGTATCCTAGCATTGCAAATATGGTCCAGGCTTTGGCAGACCGTTCTATCGAGAGGGCAAGGGCTGTCTCATTACACCCTCACACCCTTGCATATGACAATGCTAATGTCTCTAGCTCCATATTTGTCGAGCAGGGCCCAAACACCATGAGCAAGGTTCAGTCAGGCACCTTTGCTGTGATCTATGAGCTCCTCAATGCTTGTGCTGAGGATATGGACATCAAGCCCCTCATTGAAAATTTATGCCGTTCTTCTCCACTGGTTATTGCTGATCTCCGGATGAAACCTGAAGCTGGGCAGTCTTATATATCTCAGACAGCAGTCACCCTTGTTCAAATTCTCATGAAGTATGTCAAGGGGTTTGATGCACAACAGACTAGTGAGCTGCTGAAGCATCCCCTACAGTGGTCTCTTCCAGTCAGACACAAGACAGTTTTCCATCCCCTCTGAGTGTCTACCATCAAAGAGGCTAGTGTTGACAGAAATCTACTTGTACACAATGATGTGTACATAGTACAGCTAAAGCATTCACCGGATGATCTTGACAAACTGGCTATCCCAATGTTGAATGATCAATTGACAAATGCACAGATTTGGGGTGGTCAAAACATCTGTCAGAAGGATGTCTCATCTTGGGAACAATGCAAGATCTTCCAGCTGGGTTTTGGTTGCTTTCATCTAGTCATGAATCTTCTTTGGTCTGTCCTCGAGACTCACTGGGGAACCTTGAACCAGACGGGGAGCCTGACCCATCTCTTTGCTATTCTCGAGAAGACCTGACTTGGTGGTGAACATCCGGACTACCACACCCTCTTGGCTGTGCTGAGGCAAATCCTCCATGGCCTTGTCCTCAATGCATGGTGCACCGAGTGCAACAGCACATCTCTTGCTAACTATGCTAAGTCTGGCCCTACACCCCAAGACTTGCTGGACTGTGCACATCATATCATTGGGAAGTATGCTGTTCCAAGCACGGATTCTGTATTTGAACCTACAAGCTTGAAGGCACCTCTCAAGGACCTACAGTCCAGGGTCGTAAATAAGAGACCAGTGACAGACATTGTGCACAACAATACTGCCTTGCTGACATGTGACCTACTTTATGTCATGGAGTTAGTTGATGCCATTGCTTATGGGGACTTTGGTAGGGTTGAGGACATCCTACCGAACATTGCTTGCATGTTCTGAGGATCTGGATCTAACAATTACTCGATGGAAATACTCCATCTCATATTCAACATCAAGGAGGTGTGGACTCCCACATTTGCATATGTCCCATTAGATTCACCCCATAGCTCTACTGATCACAAATCACAATACCATCGAAGCAATATCATCTGTGACAATGCACTGGTGAATCCCTCTGGTATTCCAGGGCATGCTATGGGAATTGACATGAACATTGAACATCTTATTTGATATCTCAAGGTATTTTTTCTGTGTCATATCAGTTGCATATACAGGTTGTAAATAGTCTCTCTTTGCTGCCAAAGGCATATACTCAAACTGGGACTGTCTCGGTAACATTGCAGCAGGAATCAACTATCTACAATTGGTCAAAAAACAAGTCACAAGCTGTCTAAAATCAGGGTATTGTGGGTCTACACATACAAACATTGACACTTCTACTCTTGTCTAGTGTATTGCAAACAAAGCCAAAGAACTAGAACTTCAGAGTGTGGTCTTGGATTGTGATGCCAACTCCACTGCACACCCGGTTGTTGACATCCTCACAGCTGGATATAGGAAGTTCCAGTCATCATCACTGGCAACATTTAACAAAAAACTTGCAGATATGAGACAAGGAAAATCGAGCCAACCTGAAGCTGACAAGATCACCCCATGTCAAGTGATTGAAGATGCTGATGCAGATGAAGCAGAACAGCTTGGGGAGCTCTCGGCACTCCATGACAAACTTGAAGACTGAGCAGCATTGGGGTGTTATGATATCACATTGCTGTGTAACTACAGTACTACACATTCCAGTACAATTGAACATAGTGTAACTACAATATTACACTTGCCTTGTGCGCTTGCATTGTGTTGTTGATGTTTCTGAAGTACTCACATATTTGTTGTCAAACTGTGAGATAACCCCCAATATCTTCGTGGACCATTCTGCACTCCAATCAGCCAACTCACCCAATATTGCTGTTATGTCCTGTGCAGTCTTGATTTTCTTTGGATCGGCACATATCAAAGTTGCATGCTGTGTGGCCGATAGGATGATGTTGGGTGGGCAGATAAAGCACAAGGGATCTGTCAAGTGCTCATCTCTCAACCATTCAGCAAGACACAGCTCCAAAAACGGGTGCTCTTGAGTAGGGCGATAACAGTTATTTGATTGCTTTGCTTTTTTAGAAGTAGAGGGTGGAGGAGTGACAACAGCAAGTTTCCTGGGGAGGATATCCTGAAGGTTGAAACACACTCCATCACAACCTGTGGCAGTGCAGCAGAAGGCAGTTGTATGTGCCAGTGCTTCCCATGAGAGTTAAGCCACTAGTAGAATCAATAACACGAATAATGAGCTGTACCAGAAGGAGACGAGTCACCAACCAAGGTAAGAAGCAAACTCAGTGCAAAGACAAGTCATGCTCTTCACTAGCTTAAGGCATGAAAATGGCATGTGTTCACACTGCTGCAAGCTCGGTTTCAAGGGACCCCTAGGGCGATCAGGATCACAGATATTGCCCTTGTTGTATTCATCCAGAGAGATGTTGTTGACCCAAGGTTTGTAGAAAGTCACAAACAAAGTGTCTTCATCAGAATTGCAAAGGGCTCAACTGGCATGCTGCAACACATTGACCATAGTGCTAGGGAGACCCACTGTGCAGACGATCTTGACATCTGGAAAGTCAACACCCTGTGCTATTTCAGACAGATCTATGTTTCTGGATGTAGACAATGTGAGGACACATGACTGATTGGCCTGATGTTGCAACCAAGACACAACAGTTTCCAGTTGGCATGGTAAAGGCCTCATGAGCGATTTGTAGATACTTTTGCGACATCATGCTGTGGTAATGTCTTACAACACCCTTGTCCTGATGCTCGGTAGGGAGACACAAATCTAGATAGACAGCAAGCCGACACACCAGCTCCTTCTTGTCCACAAAGATAAGAACACATGGCTGAGATCCCAAAGCAAACAGCAAAGTGAGAAAGCATTCGTAATTCTGAAAGTCTTCAATACTGTTTATTACTTTGTGGGCAGTGTATACGGTATTGGGGCGATTTGAGGTAATGTGAACAGAAATAAACCCTGGCTGCAAGAGTTTCTTTTCTACTGTTGCATGTATATGCAGTGGAAATGTAGTGGACAGGAGCACCCAACACATGCTCCAAGGAAGGATAGCCCTCAGTTCATCCAGACGACCCCATGCCGGGCGAAAGACATCCAGACCATAATTTGATAGACCAGCGGTATGGACATTATGGGCCTCATTGACAATGACACAGACAATGTGTTGCTGGAACCAGAGATTGTGCAGAAGCAGTGCTAGATGGGGGAGGTGGCCTTTGTGTGACTTAAAGAGTTGCTTGACGGTCACAATCAGTATCCGAGCTCGACCCATCAAATGCATTTTACTGTCCCATATGTTCTCCTAAAACCATATTACTATTGGATGGCTAGTGGAGGAGAGGAGACTTACACTCCACCACACATCATCCCTTGGCATGTCCTCATTTATAACCACAGTGGGGATGCCATAGCAAAAGTTAAAATCGGACTCCTGAGTCATCTGGAGATGCTTGAGGGGCGAGAGTGTCAAAGTTATGAGGGATTTCTCAGGGTCATCAAGCAATGCAATCAGTGCAATTGGGAGAGTCTTGCCACTCCCAGTTCCAGCAGAAACAATGCAATCTTTCCCTGTCTGGTTGGCCAGAACAACTCGGAGCTGCATCTCACAAGGGACCTGAGTAGAGCCGGTGATGCCATAGCAGATAAGTGCAGCCTGGTAGCATATAGTTTGATCATCCTCATCAAGTGCATCTATAAATGATACTGGGAGGTGCTCGCATAGACAGAGGTCTGAGACTAGTTGATACAGCACATTGCCAGAGCATGTCCAAAGGAAACTAAGACGTTCAGGGAGAGACAGGGCAGTAATAGCACCTGTAGACATCTCGAGAGCAGAGCACACAGCACAATGCATTGAAAGTGACAAGTCTAATATCTAAGATACAGATAATCGGGCAAGATCAAGATCACAATTACTTTATTTGGGGTATCCTCCCATTTATGGCTATCTTCACTGTCAGCCACTCAATCACTATTGCTACCCCCCCATTTCGAGCCCAGCTACACCAGTCGGAGAACTGAGGGTCCTCCAGTCGCTACACAACACCCGCTCAAAAACCTCTAGTTCGAATGACTGGTTACAAGTCTATGCATTTTGTTGTTATCATCTTTTTGCATCAACACTGCTCCTATCACATAATTAGAGGCGTCAACTTTGACTTTGAATGGTTTTGTTTGATCGGGTTGTATTAGGACAGGTTCTTTGCATATCTGTTGTTTCAGTTCTTGAAATGCCTTTTCTTCCAGGTCACCCCATGTCCATTGGGCTCCCTTTTTGAGATGTTTGTTTAGTGCCTTTGTGATTTGTGAAAATCCCCTGATAAATTGTTGGTAGAAGTTGCAAAACCCAAGGAATTTGCATATATCTTTAACATTCTTGGGTGTCTTCCATTCTTCTACCCCTGCAATTTTGACCGGGTCCATAGTGACAGTGCTGTTTTCCAGTATTACTCCCAGGAATTTGATTTTCCTGGTTTCAAAGATGCATTTTGCTCGGTTTTAGGTATAGATCTAGTTTCTTTAGCCTTTCCAGGACTTGATGTACCAGTTTTCAATGTTCCATAATATTGTCTGGTGTTGCAATCAAGATGTCATCCATATAGATGATGACCTTCCCTGTTGCTGTTAGATCCCTGAACTCGGTGTTCATGAACCGTTGGAACACTGCTGGTGTGTTTTTCAGTCCAAACAGCATGACTGTGTTTTTGTATAGCCCCATGTTTGTCTTGAACACTGTTTTATGTTCATCCCCTTCCTTTACCTGTATGTTGTTGTATCCTTGCCATACATCCACTTTTGAAAAGATCCGTGCTTTATGGACTTTGTCCACAAGTTCCTGGATGAGCAGAAGTGGGTATCGGTTGGGTATTGTGAAAGAATTGAGTTTCCAGTAGTCGACAACTGGGCATAGTTTTCCATCCTTCTTTTCAACAAAGAAGAATGGAGACAAATACTGCGATTTTGATGGCCTGATATATCCCTTCTCCAGGTTTTCCTTGATATAGTCCTCAAGTTTTCCCTGTTCTCCTAGTGTAAGGGGGTATATCTTGCAGTCCAGTGTTTTGGGTGCATTTTCTTCAAAATTGATCGCAATATCCCATGGTTGGTGATTCGGGAATTGCTTGGCTTCTTCTTCCGAAAACACCTTCTTCCACTTGTGATACTGGGAAGGGACTATCTGATCCCAAGGTTTTTCTTTTCCTTGAGCATTTGCTGCCATTTGTGCTGCCATAGATGTTTTTCATATCTGAGATTGATCCATGTATGATACATAGATTTCTTCTCTGGGGTTTGCCAAGGCTTTGGCTTGCTGTATCCACACTTTGCACACGTGTGCAACTTTGTCCTCTATTGGCAATCCCAGGGTTTTGATGATCAAGGGCTGCATGCTTTCATTGAGTACTGCTTCTTTCCAATCAATCTTTGGTTGGAAAGCGGCTAGCCAGGGGTATCCTAGGATAATTTCATCTTCTCCTATATCAGTTACCAGGAACTTCATGTCCTGGACTTTTGTTCCAACTCAGACTTGTAGGTCCACATAATGGGTAATGGATCCTGCTTTGTTGTGTGTTCTGTCAATATTCCAGATGGTTCGTGTTCTTTGAAGCAGGACTTGCCCGATCTTCATTCTTTTAAGGAGCTTTGGGTTTATGAAGTTGTCAGTGGCTCCAGAGTTGACAAGAACTTGTCTTTCGGCCTTCAAGTGTGATGATTGTAAAAGAGTTGGGATTCATAGACTTTTGTATTTACAAGCAAAGACACTCTTGAGTCCTAATGTGTGCGCCCAGGCCATCGGGGTTGCACATCTTAAAAATCCACATTGTTGCCTTCTGCCCCCTGCTCTGCCTCAATGGCCTTCCTAATAATTGCAATTTTGGTGTCTTCTGGGAGAGACTTTCCAAGTTGCACATAGGTGTCAAGGTCCATGGGCTTCAGGTCTTCATCTTTGCTTTCACTGTCCTGATCAGAAGTCTCAGCTTTCTTGGCTTTAACTTGAGACTTCTTTTTCTGTGTTTTATCTGGACAGTTCCACACAATATGCCCTTGTTTGTTGCAGGTGAAACAATGGCCCTTGGCATGCTGCTTCTGGGTGTCTTCTGTGGTGGATGTGTGTCTGCGGCTTCCCTTGTTCCTGTTAAAGGAGCAAGATCTATTGGCCCTTGTGTCCATTGTGTTAGGGTCTAGTGGCATTTTGATGTTCAGGATCTTGGCCCATTGCTGAGGTGAGAACCCCATTTTGTTGAACGGTTTGTTCTTCCTTCCTGTCCCATCTGCACCAATTGCCGCCACATTCTGGACTAGGGTGTTGTCCTTGTGGTAATTTCGCACTGCCAATGCCCAATCTTGGAATCCAACTGGTTTGACAACCAACAGGATATGCTGCATCATTTTGTAGGGGAGTTTGGCTGCAAACATGGTAATGGTGTTGTCGGTGTCAATAAAGAAATTGGCCTCGTGTGCCAGTGTTTCAAACTGGGCGATGAACATATCCACTTCTCCTGGGATGAAGGGGAGGTTGTGCAGTTTATCCTGGGCGTGTTCCTTTGCTCCTGTATCCTGGAAGGCGGATTGGAACTCATTTTCAATATGAGTCCAGTATCCTTCATCTGTGTTGGCTCTTCCAGTGGTTAATTGATCCACAATCCACTGGGTTTGGCGTTGAATCCAGGCTTGGACAATGGGTCCCTGAATAAAACCCAAGAATAGAGCTGTGTGTTTCATGGGGTTGGTCATGTGGTCTGTATCATGATTTGTGATCCAGTATAGGTTGAACTCTGTCATGAAGTTATTGGCCTTGGATCTATCCCCATCAAAGATGGCAGGTGGGTTTCCACCCAGCTTGCTTCTGCCACCACCACCTCCTCCAGGGCCTACATGCCCAAAGATGGATCCTGGTCCTCCTGGTGGTCCTCCAGGTGGTCCTCCAGGTGGCCTGCTTGGGGGTCCTCCTGGTCCATGTCCTCCAGATCCTCCTGATGGTCCTTTGCCAGGTCTGAAGAATGTGTGCACCTTTCCTGTTGGTGTATTAGCAAGGGTAAGGGCTGCTGCAGCTGTTACTGTCTGTGTTGCCATTGAGAGACTTTGGGTATGCTCTTTAGTGGTGGAACTTTGGTTATGTCTGGTTTCTGTGTTGTTGACTTCTGCTGCGATGATTGTTGTAGGAGCAATTGACTGTCTTCTGAGATTATACTGGGAAGGTACTGGTTGTATGGCTACCCAACAGCGAGATCTAGAGTCTTGCTGTATGAAGTACCACTGTCTGTTGTCCTCGTCATATTCAACTTTGAGGTAGTTCTGGCTAAGGATATTGTAAACTTGATATCCTTCTGTGTTGTTGGCTTTGTTCCAACGGGCTGCTCCTTTGATGTGTGCTGGTAGATTGTCTTCAAATATTCTTTCAATGACAAATGGATTAAATCCTGCTACACTTCTAGACTGGGTGAGTCTTCTGTTTTGTTTCCCCAGTGTGGCTGTCTTCTAGAGACTTGACTTAATGTTATGTCATGGTAGGGATGTTCACCCGATGTGGGTTACATTTACTATGACAGGAACACTAATTTAGTTGGTGGGTTCTGTGTAAGAGATCTAAGTTCGAAGAGAACTTAGATAGCTTCTGATGATGAGTAACTCTCTGCTAAGTCAAACAAGGACTTTGAGAAGAGTTATGAGAGGGAGATCACATGAGTGATTTGGAGTGGGGATGGTTCTGCTTGTTGTCTCTAGTACTGTAGGATACAAGAAGTCAAGTCTAAGGACTGTGCTACCTATGGACCAGACTTTATAGTAAAGGAGAACAATAGACAACTAGAGGCCAACATGTCAGTGGTATAGTACATGTCACTGGAACAATAAGAGAACAATAGAGTACTAGGACTGAGTCACCTAGCTAAGACCAACATGTCCTACTAGAGTCATCATGAGTCATAAATACCAAGAAAAGGGTGAGAAATAGAAAGTAAAATGTAGGCGTCATAACACTCTGCCAGCTCAGATCTCTTTGGGATGCTGCACACCGAAGACTCATGACATGGGATGGGGATTTTGAAATGTCAGTGAGCAGTCTTTCCACCTTTCAGAAGAATTGCAGCTATCTCAGAGGATGCAACACAGAGAACAATCATGTGCTGGGAATGAAGGTGATAGCAGAGGGTGTTATACAGGTATGTCTTCCCAGTGCCTCCTGGCCCATGGAGGAAGAAGATATCCCCTGATTTATTGCTGACAGCAGAGGTGATCTTCTCAAAGGCAGCAGACTGATCTGGGTTCAGAGTTGCCATACACCTTGCAGCATCATCAGCCATCTTTTGAATGTCATAGTCCTACTGCTCAAAGATCAGGTAATTTCCAACCAATTGCCCCCAGTTCTCCTGAATCTGTGGCATGCAGTCCCACTCATGAAGCCTCTTCCCAGTGTGAGAAAGGAGCTTGTCAATCAGGAAGAGGCCATAATCCTGAACCTGTGCATCTGTGGGCTCTGTAATATGTAGATGTTGCTGAAGACAATATTTGAGGTCAATACAGATCTCAGGCCAAAAGGTGTCCCATAGCTCCCTGGGCTGCACAGGAGTGCACTCATGCAGGATGGTAACAAATAGGTGGCACAGCTGCTCACCCATCTGCATATCCTTTGCCTCATTCAAGCATTGGTGCCACTCACAATCATCATCAAAGAGGCCATGTGCTATACATCAGTAAATCAGCATTTTAGTTTCCCAAGTATCCTTGGTAATTGCTGTTTTTTGCTGTTTTCCCGGTTTCAGGAAACTGGGCAACCAGAAACTCGGACCCCATTGAATTTTGTATTAGCCTGCTGTCAAATTTATTACACATTTATCAAATTTGGTGTTAGTCTGCCCTTACTATTCTAAAACACGAGTAGGCTTTTACCATTTTCATTCCTTACTTATTACATTCTCACACTTGTCACAATTCCAGGTTTCCAGGAAAATCGACTTGGGTATCCAAGTTTCCAAGTATGGTTAGTATTAGTTGTTTTTTGCTGTTTTTTAAGGTTTTTTAGGTCATAAAACCCAAAGAAACTAAAATGCTCAACTCCCAATGTACAGGCCTCTCTGAAAGATGGATGCTGAATGCCTTCAAAGGTGTAGAGGTCATCAAAGGAGGTGGCACCACTGACACAGGTGAGAAGAAGGTGAAGGTAGAATTGCTCTCCAGAGGTGGGGTGGGCATGATACATCCTGCCAATGGAAATGGCACCCTTCTTCCTGACAGACCACTTGTGTGAGCCCTTGTTCCAAACCATCCTGGAGGGAAAATCCTGGTAGAGAAGATCATGATTATCTGCCAGCTGAGCATTAGCCTTAAACCATGCAGTGAGTGTGGTATCATGATCTGGGTCTGTATCCACCAAGTGTAGCAGATGACTATCAGCTACGTCAAGCAAGCTGAAAATAGAAACAGGCTTGTCAAGGACTGCTCAAGCCTGACACAGAGATAGATCACATGCCAAAACTAACCAGTGTGGAGCATGCTGGACTTGACACCTTTATACAAGGTGATAACAGCAGTGTCACACAAGAGATCAGTCTGAGTGAGAACCAAGAGGACAAGTTGGTTCTACTCAGGTCGCTACAGGGTATCTTATATACTACTAGGGATGAGTCACTTACTAATCTACTGAGTAAGTATGAATGACTACAAGCTGATCCATTGTGTATCTATATTTAGCACTTCTATTGTGATTACTGATCACTGTGTCATAAGTGCTTACTTGTGCTGACACATCGCCCTAATAATAGAACAATGCTGACTGAAACCTAATACAGCATGTAATCTATATTATATTACCCTATTGTTCTACAACATTCCACAACATTCCAATCAATCATAATGTACACATGTCTAATAGATGATAAGGCAGGTCCTTCCCAGGATCACATGCCTTTATGACGAATACAAATGCACATGTTGGCCTCATGTGACTAACCATCTTATCATATCTAATGATAAGGACTTCAACACAGAAAACAGAAAAAGATATATGCATCCATGACATTACCCCCCTTCTTAGGGATTAACATCTGTGTTAACTTCTGTAAACCGGTTTGGCGACTGCCAAGGCAAGGACACATATAGGAGAGCTGCTATTTTCCTTGGTGCCCCTGGGTTTTTGGAGTGGAACTCTGTGACTTTTTCCGGTGCATGAGCTAGATTCTTAGCTGGCTCCCATGTATCCTCGCCCTCCCCATAGCCTTTCCAACATAAAAGATACTTGAGGGTATGACCAAAGAGTTTTGAGTCTCTGATGTGGTCAACCTCGTACTCTTCTTCACCTTCTACTGTGATTGGCTCTGGTGGGAGTGGCACTTGCCCATTGACTTCGTTCCCTTTGTAAGGGCTAAGGTGATCTACATGAAATACATCATGTACCCTAAGTGCAGGGGGAAGTGCAAGCTTATAATCAATGTCACTTTTAACTTCAGTGACTTTGAAGGGTCCCAACTGCTTTGGTCCAAGCTTGGCCGATTGTTGGTGAACCTTTATTTGCTTTGCTTGCAACCAAACTTTATCCCTGACATTAAACTTGTATGGCTTCATACATTGTTCAACATCTGTCTGCATTTGCTTTTTACTTAAGCAAAGGGCTGCCTCTGCATCTTTCCTTACAGATTGTAGGTGCTGAAGACGCTTGTCTAGAACTGGGATTCCTGTAGGACAGCCTATAGGAATTGTGAAATCAGGCATATAGCCATACAGCATCTCAAAGGGCGTATGCCCTGTAGCCGAATTGTGTCTGCTGTTGATCACAAATTCTGCTGTAGGTAACAGGTCTACCCAATCATCCTGGCATTTGTCAACGAAGAGACATATATAAACCTTGACTTCTTGGTTTTTACACTCGACTTGGCCATTAGCTTGTGGATGATAGGCTGTAGTAAGACCTGAGTCTATCCCTAGTCACTTGTAGAGGGCACACATGCTTCTTGCCGCAAATTGGGGTCCCCTATCACTAATGATTTTCTTAGGGATTCCATGAAGCAGGAAGACTTGCTCGAAGTAGATGGATGCAACTCCATCAGCTGTAAGTTGCATTGTCACAGGGAATAGATGGATCTGTTTCATATAATGATCCACTATGTTAAGGATAGCATCCTTCCCTTGTGACATTGGAAGTGGTCCAATCATGTCAATACCAATGATTTGCCATGGACCTTCCGGAACTTCTTGAGGCTGAACATGCACTTTATGGTGTATATCTTTCCTATAGTGCTGACACTTGTCACAACCTTCTATGTATGCAGAAATAAATCCTGCCATGCTTGGCCACCAATAATAGCGGCTAACTAGTTCTATGGTTCTGTTTTTACCAGGGTGACTGGTGGTTAACGAGTCATGACATGACCGTACCACATCTTTATGCAACTGCCTATCGTTTGGCATGTAGAGTCATCCTTTGTAATAAATGAAACCATTGTTTTCTTCCCACATCGCAACACCATCTGTGAGAGCTTTTGGAGTGGTCTTATCTATACTTTTAAGACCCTCTATAACTTCTGCTTCTCGCAGACTTGCCCAATGTATGCGATCTCCTAGGGAGTCTACTTCAGGGATAAAATGAGCTTGTACAGCATTCAGGAAATGCTGTGGTCCTAAGACCTGGACTTGATGATTGTCATCTCTATCAGAAATATGGTCTTTTGAAAACCGACTTAATGCATCTGCTTGCATTGATTCCCCTTTGCGATAGATTACTTTAAAATCGAAACAACTTAGGTAGAGTGACCATCGTGCTTGTTGTTGATTTAAATCTCGCATTGTTGCCCACCACTCTATATTCTTGTGGTCGGTAACGAGTTCAACAGGATTCCTTTGAGGAAATGTCTCCAATCTTCGAAAGCTCTAATGCAACCTAGCATTTCTTGGTCGTAGATCTCATAGTTATGCTCCTCTTTACTCATAGAGTCTGAGCGATAAGCTACAGGGTGCCAGAGTCCATCTGTATGTTTCTGAGACAATATGCCTCCAGTAGCAAATCCTGAAGCATCGACTTCAACTTGCATAGGCAGTTCTGGATCATAAACCTTAAGAATAGGTTCGCAACAGAACTTCTCCTTGAGCCAGTCGAATGCTTTTTGCTGTTCTGCATGCCATTGCCAAGGCATGTCTTTCTTTGTGAGGTCATGGAGTGGACATGCTACAGTAGCAAAGTCCTTAATGAACCTCCTATAAAAGTTGGCAAACCCTATAAACACTCTGACTTCTTTAAGTGTTGTGGGTGTGGGCCAATCTTTAACTGCGGCGACCTTGCCAGGGTCCATCCGTACTTCTCCAGGTCGAATAATCATTCCTAAGTACTCCATTTCTTGTTTCTCGAATTTGCACTTTTCAGGCTTTAGGTAAAGGTCGTATTCTTGTAATCTTTTTAATACCTTGCATACAATTTTGTGATGGTGTTTGAGATTACGGCTATAGATGAGGATGTCATCCATATAGACCGCAACTTCAGCCTGTGCGATTAGATCAACTAAAATTGAGTTCATGAGGGCCTGGAAGGTAGCTGGGGCATTGTTGAATCCGAAACCCAGAACTGTGGGTTTGACAAGTCCCCTGTTGGTTACTATCACTGCCTTCCATTTGTCTCCTTTACAGATTTGAATATTGTGATACCCCCATCGAACGTCAAACTTTGTGAAGTACTGTGCTCCTGTAAGCCTATTGATAATATCTGAGGCAAGCAGTAATGGATAGCGATTCTTAATAGTGATTTTATTAAGACACCTATAATCTTGGATGAGTTGCAAACTTCCATCTTTCTTTTTGATAAAGAATATGGGAGAGGCCATTGGTGACTTTGATGGTCTCAAATATCCTTTTGCAAGGTTTTCTTCCAAGAATTTATCTAACATTTCCTGTTCTATTACTGACATGGGATACGTCTTGACTTTCCAGTGTGTTACTGCATCTGGTTCTAAGTCTATAGTGTGATCCCAAGGTTGGTGCTTAGGGAGTTGATGAGATTCTTCCTCCGAGAATACTTTTGCAAAGTCACAATAGTGAATAGGGATCATCTCATTGAATGTCTTCTTTCCTTTAGCTGCTATAGCTTTCTCAGCAATTGCTTGCAAGTAAGTGAAGCCTGCTAAACAGAATACATCATCTTGAGAGGTATCTAATACTTTCTCTGCAAGGAGACGGCGGTGTTCCATCCGGTTTGCCATTATGCACATCACCTCTACCTCAATTGGTTCAGGGCCCATTCCCTGATCTGCATTGAGGTGCATAGTGCCTGCTTGCAAATCTATAGCAGGGTTCCGATGTCGAAGCAATGGTAGACCCAAAATAACTTTTTCTGGTCCCAAGCTGGTTACGAAGAAATCAAATCTTTCTTCATCTTGGCCAACTTGCAGAATAAGTGATACTTTATGGGTTATGCTACCTGCTTCGTTCAAAGTTCCGTCGATGTTATGGAGATGAATCTGTTGATCCAGAGGAACCTGCCACATCTTTTGGCTGTCGGCATACTTTTTGTCAATGAAGAGCACAGTTGCTCCTGAATCGACCATAGCTGCTACTTTTATAGTATGATGACATCCTTTTAGTATACATGAAATATGAAAATGGGATTTTGCATGTTTTGTTTCGGAAATAATTACAGAATTGAGTGCGGCATCAGAAGACTTCACTTGCTGCACTGCTTCAACTGGAGCAATAGGAACAGTATATACATGGTTCATCTCCAAGGCAGATGTAGATAGGGTTGATACAACAGAAGAAACACTACTACTATCTAACTTACAAGCAGAAACTGAAAAACTATGAGTACATAAGTCCGAAACTGAGTCATATGGTACTACTAGGGAACTATCTGCAGCTTTTGATAGTCCCGACACTAAAAAGACACTTTCAGAGCTTTAATCTGTTCGTCTTGTTCTTGGATTTTTGTCATAAGCTGGGCCAACAAGTCTGCTTGTGTCTTGTTATCTTTGGCTGACAATGGTTTTAAGGATGATGAGGCGGCTGCCGTGGCCGCTGGTTGTGATGATGTAGATGGGGTTGAGACCGTTCTGTCAGTGGTAGCCTTTGCTGTGGCAGATTTGCCAGGCTTCCCGATGTACTTGGCGAAGCAAACCATTGATCTGTGGCCAACTTTGCCACAGTGGTTGCATACGTCTTGTTCGTGTCCTCCGTCCTTTTTTGTGTGTTGAGTTGAACCGCACCCATAACACTTCCCTTGCATGTGTTTCATATAAGCAGCCCTATCTTTCTTAGGGCTGCTGCTGTTGTTGTTGCTGGTGCTGCCAGTGCGTGTGGCGTCTACCTGCATTGTGTTTGGATCTGATGATGCCCCAAAGGGCATATGGGAAGTGGTGTGGCCCTTCTTTTCAGCTTGGCACTGCCTATAATGCTGGTCTATGACCTGTGCTGCAGCACATACTTTGTCAAAGGTGCCTATGCAGTGGTCTGTGAGTGCCAATCCGTCTTTGACGCCTTCAGAGAGACCGTCATAGAAATGTTGGCGGTGGTTGGCATCTGACCATCCTGTCTGACCTGTGTGCTGATCAAATTGTGCCATATAATCTGGCACCGATCCTTTTCCTTGTTGTATTTTCTTTAGCGCCTCCCGCACTGCTTCTGCTGTATCAAGAGGGGCGAACCTTCTTGAGAATTGGTCAATGAATGTCTGCCAAATCCCACCAAAGGGGTCCCAGCCATGCTGCAATTCTTCCAAATGGGGGAGAGCCCATGTTTGTGTGTTGCCTTCCATTAGATTCAGTACTGACTGAATCCAACTGGTCTGGTTGATAATCCATGTGTTCATGGGCTGATTGAATGTGTTAAGTGGGTCTCCCTGTGATTGTGCATAGTTGTTGAATGCAGCGAGGAAATGTCTAGCTTTGACACTTCCTCCTTTGCTGTCCCATGCTTTTGGTTTGGGAATGACATCCCGATTGCCTCCTCGTCCTCCAGGGCGTGCAGCCATTAAGGTAACCTGCTGTGCTAGGAGTCCGATGGCATTTCCTATGTCTGCGACTAATCTTGTAAGGTTGTCTAAGGTAGGCAGGGGAGCAGGGACTACTGGTGGTAATCTGCCACCACCACCTCCTCCTGGTGCACCTCCTCTGCTTCCTCCTGCTGCTGGGTTTCCAGACATACTTTTGTCTGAGTCCGGTTTGTTGATGTCCTTGTCTGAGTCAGGTGCTTGTGGCCCCCAAGTTGTGTTGTCTAATTCCTTCCTTTGTTCTGCTGATAAATCTGCCCAATCGACAATATAAGCTGAGAGGTCTCAAGCTTTTGCTTTATTGTTCTTCGATTTGGCTGGGAGATTCTGGCTGTGAAGCTGAGCTTTCTGACATGTTTTCACCACTATTTACTTTGGTGGACAAAAGAGTAGGTTGGACTACAACTGCGGTAAAATATGAAGAGTTTGAAGGAGAATCGACAAGATTGGGGTCTTCTGGACCTGCAAGGGATGATGATGAAGAGGAATGAGCAGAGGGTTCGTACTCGTGCTCTCTGGTTTTGTGGGGATGGAGTAGATCTCTTTCTGAATGAAGGGCTGGTCTGATATTGAGAGTTCCTTCACCAGTCCACTCGTGCATAAGGAAGTGTGTGAGATAAAAGTCGTGTACTTGAAATGGTGATGTTCCAATGAACCCAGCTGGTCCACTGAAGTCTCTTTCTAAGAGATGGTATAAGAAAGGGTTTGCTCTTCTTTCGCTGTTGATATGTTCAGCAAATTGTACTGCAGCCGGTGGTAACTCCTCTTCCTCGTTTTCTGATTCGAATTCGAAATCTCCCGGTGGGAGTGGTGTATCTGGCTGAGGTGGTACTGCTTCCTCGTAATTGTTTCCTCCAACTGTGCTAATCAACAATTCTCAAGAGTTGACTACTGTGGAAGATGATGAGAGGGGTGTGATGTATAAACGACTCGGCACAGGTGGTGATGGTGTGCAAGGGATAGGTGAGGGTGTGCAGGTATGAACATGTACTTCGAGTGATGTGTGCGTGGATGAAGGAGAGCTTCTCCTTCGACGGAATGTGCAATATGCCTGTATAAGGTGCGAAATGATGGTAACCAGTTTGACAAAACTGGGGTAGACTATAGTGCAGGGGTACAATCGGCACATAACACTAACCGAAAGGTGAAGAGCTAATGTCTATCAAGCAAGACCAATACACCCTGATCGATGACACAGGGTGCGAGGCTGCAGTGATAAAGACAAAAGCAGGAATGGGGATGATATGAATAGCACAGGAACACAAGGCTGTCTGCTGCAGTCTCCTCGACCTGTTGGCTGCCTCTCACTCCGAAGAGCTCTCACAAGTGTTCTGGTTACAGAGGGTAGCTGTTGTGTATACAGGTCTTTCACTGTATCGGCCGTTCTGCTCTGGTCCCCAGGCACACAGGTAAGGTGTATGTACTAGGACTATATGTGCACAAGCCACCTAAAGGAATAAGGGATATGTGTTGCTGGTGAGCGAAGATGTGTCAAGAGCGAAGTATAAGAACTTGTCCTAATGTAGCGGATGACTATCGGCTATGTCAAGCAAGCTGAAAAATAAGAAACGGGCTTGTCAAGGACCACTCAAGCCTAATGCAGAGATAGATCATGTGCCAAAACTGACCAGTGTGGAGCGTGCTAGACTTGACACCTTTATGCAAGGTGATAATAGCGGTGTCACACAAGAGATCAGTCTGAGTGAGAACCAAGAGGACAAGTTAGATTGGTGGTAAAGAAGACAAAAGGAATGCAAACCTGAGTGAGAACCAAGAGGACAAGTTGGCTCTACTCAGGACACTACAGGGTGTCTTATATACTACTAGGGATGAGTCACTTACTAATCTACTGAGTAAGTACAAATGACTACAAGCTGATGTATTGTGTATCTATATTTAGCACTTCTATTGTGATTACTGATCACTGTGTCATAAGTGCTTACTTATGCTGATGCATCGCCCTAATAATAGAACAATGCTGACTGAAACCTAATACAGCATGTAATCTACATTACCCTATTGTTCTACAACATTCCACAACATTCCAACCAATCATAATGTACACATATCTGATATGAGATAAGGCAAGTCCTTCCCAGGATCATGTGCCTTTATGACGAATACAAAATGCACATGTTGGCATCATGTGACTAACCATCTTATCATATCTAGTGATAAGGACTTTAACACAGAAAAACAGAAAAGAGATATGCATCTGTGACAATCAGGAAGGTGAACCTGAAGGCAAACAATAGCAGGGGTGCTCCTGCATGGGAAAGAGATATAGGTGCCAAAGAGCCTCACAGCTGCTCCATCAGCAGAAATGTGCAGGTTTTTTATTAGCTTATGGAATTCAAAATCGATTATGTAGATTATGAGCACATGTCATGCTTGTGATGGAAATGTAATCACTTGTCAGTTCCACAAAATCAGCTATGATTTCCTAGGTCAAATCATAAGCACTTAAAATCATTGCACAACTCTTATGGCTGTGTAATAGGTACTTACAATTCTGATGGCCCTCTTGTAAGTAATTACAATTCTGATGCAATTCTGACAGCTCTCTTGTAAATGGTTATGATTCCTACATAATTCCATTACAAGCACTTACAATACTGTTTAGTCTTTATGAGTAATTGTAAGCACATACAATTTGATTTTAATTGCAATGGGTTTCAACCTTGTTTTAGATCTTTATATTCATATATATCTTGCAGCCACCCACAGCATGTACCCACAACTAATTCTCGAGTTCAATATATATATATATTACAGAACTCTGAAGCCAGCTGCTGTAACAATATCTAGGTCATGTGAAGCAGCTACAACCTGCTCATCATTATTGTCTTCCCCTCTGTTTTTGTCATTTCCCTTGTCCTTGTCCTCATCCTTGTCCTTGTCCTCATCCTTGTCCTCATCCTTGTTCTTGTTCTTGTCCTCATCCTCATCCTCATCCTCATCCTCATCCTCATCCTCATCCTCATCCTCATCCTCATCCTCATCCTCATCCTCATCCTCATCCTCATCCTCATCCTCATCCTCATCCTCATCCTCATCCTCATCCTCATCCTCATCCTCATCCTTGTCCTTGTCCTCATCCTCATCCTCATCCTCATCCTCGTCCTCTTCCTCTTCCTCGTCCTCTTCCTCTTCCTCGTCCTCTTCCTTGTCCTCGTCCTCTTCCTCGTCCTCGTCCTCGTCCTCTTCCTCGTCCTCATCCTCGTCCTCACCCTGCCAACCTTCAGCTTCATCATCAGAGTCCTGGTCTCCATCCAGCTTGGTGGAGGGCTCAACAATGTCTGATGCATCTGGAGGTGCATGCTTGTCTGCGAGGAGGACCTTGTCACAGTGGCAGGTTCCAGGTGGCCAACCCCACCACTGCAATATTGCATAAATAGATCACGATCTGAAAACCTAGAGAATCATCAGCATGGGCACTAAGATATATTTCATGGCCATAGAAGGCCTGCTCAATAGATCCTGTGTGTGACCTGATACAAAGTCCAGTATCATATGTACCATCTGTATGACTTCAGCTGGATCTAAAAACCCGAAAGCCGGCCCAAGAGTGTCAGTATCAGGCAAAAAGCCTACTGAGTGCATCCACTGTGCACACCAGCCACCAATGGAGTCCAAACCAAACCAGCAGACAAATAGAACATCCATCTGTTGGACATCTGTGAGCATGGTACCCCCAGGAATCCTTTGTCAGACCATAGCATGGTATATCCCAACAATTTGAGCATGCCAGTATGGAAATGCTGGTGCACCTTCACCGCTATCTTCATGTGTGAGAACCATAATGTCAGCATGTGAGTTGGGCTTTGCTGTTTCTTCCATCCTGCAGGCATTGTAAGTTGTTGATCTGAACCGGATTGACTTGTGTTCATATAACCAATTCTGCTCAATGATTATTGTGTCATGGTCCATGTCTGTGAATTTGTGCTTGTCACCCATATATGGAAGCTTCTGTATGTGTGCCAGCAAATGATCAAGGAGGCGATGTCAAAACTCCTGTAGTCGTGTTCAATACATAAGTACACTTGCACAGGGAAACTGGGACTTACACAGAGCACAGGATCTCCTTAGTTCTAGTGTAGCCACTCTCCAATGTTATAGCTAGATGCATGCATCTTGGCAATCCGATAGCACTTGCTTGGGTCACACAGTGACACATCTTCACTTGCATTTGCTGTCAGTGATGGATTGCTTGCTGCCTCTTGACACACATTCCTTGTATCCGGGGTGTGTGTAGTCTGACTCTTGGCCAATTCTTGGCACATTCCACAGTAGTGTTGTGTATGCATCTCCTTGATAGTAATTTGACAAATAAAGCCACGGTTCTTGTTTGACATTCTATACCAGATCTTGGATAAACAATGCATAAGCTCGCTCTATTGCCAGTAGATGAGCCATAGATCTGACAATAATAGTGAGCTGCTTACAATCTGTGTATTGTACGAATCTGTTGTTCCATACCTCTGAATAGCCGCAAGGTAGTCAAGGATGCAGTGATCTTGTATGTACAATTTATTGAATTGTTTCTGCTTGACTGCACTTCCTGCTGGTCAGCCTCTCTGGGTTGCCTGAGTTTGTTGATGTGCCCTGCACACAGTTGCCTCCTGGGGGAGCTTGCTTGTAGCATAACAAGGGCAAGTCATGTTTGTGAATTTGCAGAGCACTTGACATAGAGAAGTACTGACCACCTCTTGCTTCTCCAAGGTCAATTTGGTGTGTAAACAGAGCTTAGTGTATGCATGCCATGTGGTAAGCAAAAATATGAGATCACTGACAATTTTATTGTCCTCATCATGTGGGAACAGCCCTTCAAACGCTGGTATAGAGCACTGAAGATCAATGAGCCTTGTTTTGGGCCAGTGGTGTAGACTCACCAGGAGGACATCTTCATAGTCTCTAGCAGCTAACTTGCTCATATCTGATATATTGCCTGGCAGTCTGCGGATTGTGTTGTTACCGAATGTGGGCATGCTGTGGAACCTTTACAAAGGTTAGGTACTGCAGTAATTGCATGATAGAAAGTGACCTACCGCTGGTTAAGCTCTGTTACAAGACTTCCACCGCCTGGAGAAGTGTGCAGGATCCTTATTAGGTGTGTGAACACTGACTTCAAAATCCCGATTTCAAACTCATGGAGTAAATCCACAATGAAGAGTTGGTGGTAGTCTTGTCCCACCAACTTCATCTTCTCCGAGAATGCATTCTAGGAAACGATGTCACATGGCTCACTACACTGAGTGAATGTACTTACCCAGGTTGGCACATTAGAATAGTCCTTGAGAATCTTTTCAATTCAATTGCTCTTGACACCCAGCCCCTTGGTGAAGATGATTTTGCATGCCCTTTTGACCTTTTGTTGCATTGTATCATTGTCAGTCCGAAGGCAATGATTACAGGTTGTTATATTGGTGTTGGTGCCCACCAACACAATGTCCTCTTTCTGTACAAGACACTGTGGACAGGGGTTTCACCCAAGGCATTTGATAGTGGCTAGAAGGGCTCTGATTTCATCAGATGTAATACAAGGCATTAGAGTACAGACATTACTCACTTTTCGGGGTAATTAGCAGAGTACATGAGGAGACAAAGGAAGAACATTTGTTCAACACTGTTGATACACTGAATCCTAAGTCCTTCAGTGCACCCCTTTACAAACTCTTCATCCATTAGATGGGCCCACACTGCTTGCATGAGTTCATGTTTACAGTGGGTCTTGACCTCTGGCTTCAGTGATATCCCTGTTTTGTCTTTATACCGGCTTTCAAAGTTTGCCCCAATCTGTAGTGAACACAATTAAATCAAGTAGATCAATTAACTGGCAATAAACTTACCAAAGGGATGTATGTGAGATGATGCACTGCATGACATGATGGCTTCATACACTCTTGTTTTGACTGATTCACAAACATAAGATATATTGGCCATACTGATGCCAATCCAAAGTTAGTTAGCTGTGACAAGTCCGATACCAACATGAGTCCAAGTGCAACTCGTTCTGTGGTATCACCATAGGGCCAAGGTAGACTGTCAACCTCGGCTTGTGCCTGCATCATAGTGTCTGCCAAGTATGTCTTGCCATATATTCACTTGCTCTTGTCCGGATTGTCGGGATCAGGAGTCCAGTACATCGTGTAAGGCGAGAAGTGGAATGAATGTGCCTTTTTAGATGTACACACTGACCTAACTATGTCTGTGATGCAATGGTGGAAGAGGTTGGGTATTGGTAATGTATGGGCATGATCCTCAGATTTGTATTGGACCCCTTCTACTGGGAGGTGAATGTTGACTGTGCTGTCAATCCAACCGTCTTGAGTGCGGAAGGGGTGTGCTCCACCCAAGAGGTAGTTGTCCAGATGCTTGTTCTCCCTCTGTGTGCTGAAACCGTGTAATTCATCAAGTCAGAATTGAGAGTCTTCCATTGCTTTTGCCACCATGTTGGCGTGTTCCTCAGACTTGGAATCTGAGCCAGAGAAATATGCTGCCATGAATGAGGCAGTGCTATAATTAGTGAAGGGGGCAAAAGGCTCAGGCAGTTTGGGCAGATCAAACAACACCTCATGGATTGTGTCTGGGGTGATGGGAGGTGGTGTATCTGAGGTCGGGAAGTCACATACAAATTGCAGGCTTTCTTCATCTCTGGGATGCCAAGTGGGGTTGTGGGCATATCGCCTGAATACCCCTAGTTTGTTGGGCCATGTTTGGAACGGGTGTACTCAAGAATTGGGAGGGGGTGTCTGTTATGTTCTGATTATGCAAAGTTGATGTATCACGTGAGTTGGGACTACAGTCGACTTGCTCATACTGTATATGAGTTGGCCAGGCCTTTTCCCTATACATTATAAGATATATTCGGTACGAAAAAAGTCACATTTGTGACATGTGTGACATCAAGGCAAGAGCTGTTGTCAAGGCATCACTAGCATCACTGTCTGTGTGTTGCTTGAGTTTTTGGGAAAGTGTTGGCTGTGTGAAAACAAGAGCACCCTCCCTATGAGTCTTGAAGTGGTTGACAACTTGTGTTTGAGGGATGCCAGGATGCTCATCAATGAACTTGAACACAGTGAGCCAATCCACAAGTGTCAAATTTTCATGCCGTTGAGAAACAGAAGACTTTGCAGAGGTTTTGGGTGCATCCTTCTTGGACACAGAGGGCTTTGTTTTGTGAACATATGGTGCAGGCTTTCCACGAATCTTTTGAGTACACCCCTCTTTGGGCATAATGAGCTTAGAAGGTGGTTGGAACACCAAAAAACGCCATCAATAAGCCGCAAAACTCCACTAAATTAGCACTAATGCTATGATGAATTCAGCTGTTCCCAGTGTTGGCACCCAAAAAGTGCCCAAAGTGCCCTCTTCATAATGCATATATTGTAGATCTACCCTATACAGTATACAGTATGCAATATGAGTCCGTTTTTGCAGGGACCTACTGTGGTTCTGACCAAAAGCTATACAATATGAAATTTATGCATTATTACCTTATGCATTATGAGCAAGTTGACTGTATCATGTGATTATGACATCATTAGTTCTGGACCATTCTACCACATTCCATACAATGAGTCATAGTGACTCATACAATTACAGAGACTAGTAGTATTAGTGGAGTCATAGCATCATAGGTGACTCATCCTAGTATTGTGACTCAGTAGTAGTGACTCATGTACTTAGTATATAAACTGTACCAATAGGCAAACTTAGACCTTAGGTCTGAGTTCTTGTACCAATCAGACACTCTACAATGCCTTCTAGGCTAGGAACTGCATAAGTCCAGTCAACTTCCCAGTCTCTCCTATCACAGACTTTAGCTCTGTCATCACCGAGTCCATGAGGGTATTAGTCCCATGCTGTCACTATAGGGTCTTACAAACCTTATCATCGTCCTGGTCATCTGCATCCCTCTGAAGTCACACACAAGTTGCAGACCCAGCTGATTCATATCCAACAGAACAACTTTTGTCACAGTACCTCAGCTCAAGCTGAGCAGAGCAGTTTGTCTAACTGTAACAGTGTTGCTACTGGTGAAACTGTGTGATCATCATGCTCAGATGGTGTGGGTGCTCGGGGTGGTATGTGTAACGGTTCACTAACTGTCAGTCCAACTTGGACAACTTGGTGTGACTTGCAACACATGACTGGTGGTTTCGGACACTAGGCTGGCTAACACTAGGTCCCCTTAGAGTGAAAACAGTGTGACAGCACCTCCACTAAGTTGATAATGAGAGAGTAAAGATGGAAGAGAAAGAAGAAGAGGAAGATGACAATAAAAAGAGGCAGACTGGAAAGGAAAGAAGAAACCAGATAGCAAATTGAAGAAGACCAGGATAGAGATCCCTGGTCTTTACTAGCCGACTTATATACAGATAAGACTCGCTTTAAAGCGGAGTCTAAACTATAGTATGAGTCACAAACCCTAGTACAGCTATCCTAGCCTGACATAGTGTCCATCAGCACATGATACTACAAGACAATAGAACGCCTGACAGTGTGTGAGTCTCTGCTACAATGATCAACCAGTACCTGTCCATGACTAATGTAATCTGACAGCATAGTCATAACCACTTAGTCAGTCCACTTCCGAGGCAGTCCATGACATTATCCCCTTTTCAGGAGGAATGTCCACGTTCCACCAACCAAGGTGTAAGAGGGTGAATCCTCTGATCCCTCCTTACCTCTTTGTTCACCCGCTCCCATACTTGTGTGTCCTGTAATCGGTCCCAATTAGCTTGCTGATCCATCTATACAGTGTATAACCGGTCCTCAATGTGCCTGATCTGCTCCTGTAGTGATGCATTCTGCACCTTCAATCCTCTGTACCGTTGTACCTCGGCCTTCAATGATCGGTCCCCAATTTGATCCACCGCTTTTTCAACCACCGCTCGATAGCAATAGTCATCACCGATGATGCAAATCCACTCCGCGCAGTACACTGGCCCTTGCATACTCATGCATGCTTCAGCAAACGGGTTGGGAACTTCTAGGTGAACTTTGACATATTGTGCAGGGGCCTCGACTCCTTGTTCATTGAGGATATTGAAGGGGACATAAGCAGTCCCACGGTTGTACTCATAGCCCTGCAATGGCAGCAATAAGGATCGGACTTCTGTGCACAGAGGCATGCGTGCTGTGTGCAGGTGAGGGTTCGGTCGACGCTGTTGTAAAGCAACAGGTTGGTTGCTTCTTGCTTGACCGCACCCACAACATCCTCGACCGCGTATACCCACCCCTTGGGCAGTGTGTTCTTCGACGGGATAGGGAGGCAGAACTGCAGCAGGATCTTGACTACCTTGTCCAAGGGCAGAGGCAAGTCGACCTGCCAATGCCTTGGCTTCTTCACGGTTGAGGCTAAGTGTCGCCACACAGACAGGGTGAACGGGTTCGGGGATGGGGAGAGGGATGACAGGCTCAGGGATGGGGACTGGTGGGTTGTGTTCGTGACAGTACTCTCTGGGTTCTCTGCATTGTGGACAAGGTGAGAGATCAGCAAGGGAGGAGTCGACAGAGTGTGACTGATGGTGACTTGCTGCCAGTTCTTCAGGTCCCACCACTTCCTGGCAAGGAGCAGCTGCTCCTGATGCCACGCTAGAGTGGTCTTCATACCCAACGACATTTTGTTCGGGCACTGAAACCTCATAGTGACCTTCTTCCGTGGTGTTGTCGGCAATGTTGGTAGTGGAGACTGGCGAGAGTGGGGCGGGGGTATGGATAGACATAGCTCTGAAGGCCTCAGCAACTTCTGCAGCTTCAATGGACAAGGTGTGAGGTCTAGGACTAAACACAGCGGCTTCTGCTC